>CM050690.1:527122-1127122 GCA_027574665.1 Rhynochetos jubatus | reverse complement strand
AAGTATAGAAGTGCAAATCTATTTTCTTCTATACCGGATCTGGACAGTATGTCCATAAAGCAGGAGGTCATAGAATCACAGAATGGTTTGGGTTGGAAGCGACCTTTAAGGCCTCCCACACCCTGCCATGGTCAGGAACACCTTCCATAGACCAGGTTGCTCCAAGCCTCATCCAGCCTGACCTTGAACGCTTCCAGGGATGAGGTATCCACAACTTCTCTGGGCAACCTGTCCCAGTGCCTCCCCACCCTCCCTGGGAAGAATTCCTTCCTGATGTCCAATCTAGATCTCCCTGCTTTCAGTTTAAACCCTTTACCCCTTGTCCTGTCACTACAGGCCCTTGTAAAAGTCGCCCCACCCCACCCCCACCCCCAGCTTCCTTGTAGCCCCCTTCAGACACTGGAAGGCTGCAATAAGATCTCCCCATAGCCTCCTCTTCTCCAGGCTGAACAAGCCCAATTCTCTCAGCCTTTCTTCACAGCAGAGGTGCTCCAGCCATCTGATCACCTTTGTGGCCTCATCTAGACTCACTCCAAGCTGTCAATGCCAGGTCCCTCTGGCATCCTGATGAGCTCTGGCATGGATCAACTCTGGCTGTTGGTATCCACACTCCTGTCAGTTAAGGATCCACTATGAATTTTTTTTTCCCCTGCTTAATTTTAAAACTTATTCCATATTCTGAGTTTGGTCTCACATTTTTGGCATCTTTGTACCCTCAGTCTCCCTACAAGCTCCTCCCAACAGTATGTGCTTACTTACATTTCCCTTACTTATCAACGCTTTCGTTACACTACCCAGATTTGTTATTCCTAGTATCTTTTCCTGGCCAACATTGGCCATATTGACAGGATTACTTCCCTATGAGTGGCTTTGTGCCCAAAGTTCCCCTACCATTGTCCAACCCACACTGACCATGTTTTGTATATCTTGTTAGTTATTGATCAATTATTTTAGCATTGATTCCCCTGCCCAGCTCCTGTTAAGCATGAGCAGGTTCTCATCATACACAGCAATTGTTTACATACCAGGGCAGTGAAGTAAGTTTTTCACACTTGTGCTATGGGGCTTCATAGGTTCTTGGTGGGACCTTGGTTGCTGTGAGGCTGCGTACCCCATGGGACCTGTGATACACACTAAACAGTTTGGGCTTGGTCAGCTGAAGCAGCAATAACCACTTGACCTTTAAAAGAAACAACAATTTTCTCAGTATATTTCTGTCACTGTAACCAAGAAAAACCTTTTTTTTCCTGGTTCAAACATCACTACAAATCAGCATGGGCACAACCCTGTGCCTAGCTCAGACCTTAATTGCCCTCTTTTTCAATTAAAGCTCAGATTCACAGAGTCACACAGTGTCAGGGGTTGGAAGGGACCTCTAGAGATCATCTAGTCCAGCCCCCCTGACAGAGCAGGGTCTCCTAGAGCAGATCACACAGGAACAAGTCCAGGCTGCTTCTCAGGGGCTCCTCCAGGCCGTGAAGATGATCTTCAAAGGCTGAAGATATTTCTCATTTTGCACCCTGTTCATGCAACAGGATTTTTCTACTTTTTCTTAAAAGAGGTCACAAAATCAATCTTTCTTCCACCAACTATCTCAATTTTGCCCTGGATCAGTAGCTTCCCAATGAATTATAATTCTTTATAGGTTTCCTTTACTGTAAAATCAGCACGGTCAAACTTTGCTTTGTGCGGTTGGTTTTTTATTTCCTTCTGAATTTATCTCTCTTAAGCATGCAGGCTTCATTTTTAAAATAAGATTTTAAATTGCTCATTTTCCTAAGGCATCAGTAAATAACACTGTATTATTTCATGGTCTGGTTTGCTCAGATTGAGTTTTGCAGCTGGAAACTGCCTTATGCCTATATGATCCTTGAATTACACTTAAAAAAGCTATTAAATTTATTTGATAACTGTATAGAAGAAAAAGATTATTTCTTTTTATTTAAAAAAAAACACCTTCTGGCACAGTTTTTCTTTAAATTCAAGATAACTTTCATGGACATAGAAAACAATATAAATAAAATGGTCTCCTTTCTTGTGCAACCTCTTTGTTTAGTGCCAGAGGAAAACATTCAGCTTGGAAACACGCATTACGTATCACACATGCTAGCACACCAGATTCCTTCTTTCCTCCTAGGCAATTACCTCACCCATGTAATCTCTGGCAAAATTCTGGATTGTGTGTTTGTCAACTTTGCCGTAGAAGTACAATATCCCTCAGGTTTTGTCTTGCAGAAATAAGTTGCCTTCACTCCTCCCCAAAATCCCAAATAACACAGAAGTGTTTTCATTTGCCTTGCCAGAGAAAAGCATTTGTGTTCACACTGCAAAGTGCACTGTATGCACATCCCAGTGCACATCTTCATTCCAGATGGAGATGTCTCTGATGGCACAGGCTATATCTAAACAAGGGGATGCTGGAGTGTTTCCCAGAGCCCAGATCCAGAAGCCTGATTTACCTGTGTCCCAAATATGAGGTGAAAACATGCTCGTGCTCTGTTCTGTTGGTTCCTATGAAAAGGATGCACAGGCTGCATGAAAGCTATGCAAGTCTTTGGTCTGAAAGAGTGGCAAAACTACATCTGAAGTTGCATTACAGCATATAGTAAAAAGTTGAATAAAATATGAGTTTCTGTTTTTTGTCTCTTAGTTGGGATCGTGTTAGGATTCCAGGTCAGTCAGGGCTTTGAGACTGATCAAGTTAACTTCCTCCTACAAAGCTCAAAAGCTCAAAGCTGAAAAGGCTTTCCAGTTCAGTAAGCCAGGTTCTGTTAAAATGTGATTTAGGAAAATTAACCTTGTAAGGGAAGCAAGAACAGTCAGGTCAGGTGGTAGAAATACAAAGGATTCACACACAACTCTTCTGCCAGCACAGTCTTTGTGAGCAGATCCTTGCTTCTTCAGTAGATTCAGTACATGTTAGAGCTGGATTACAATGCCCACTTCGCTCTGGTGCCTGGGGAGACCCTACCCCTTCTGGTCAAGACCTCCATGGTCTGTCTCTAACCTTCTTGCCAACCACAGCCTGTGACCTCCAAAAATTCCCCTTGTCTGGACGGGCTCAATTTGTTTCCTTTAGGGATACATGGTCTCCTTACCCTGGAAATTATGTTTTCCAGATCCAGACATTCTTCCTAGAGCAGCATAATGCATAACTAAGACTGCAAAACAGGATTACCATCAGCCCTAATGTTTCTGTGTTCATGGTCTCTCAGGGCTACTGAGACTGTGCTGATGTCCACCGAATCCACCTCAGATGGTGACCACTTCCAGTTCAGCTGCAGTACGCTATTGTGCAACCAGCAATGAAAAGGAGCTGCATGTCACCATCTTGGTCTTTGCTGTTTCTTTATTTCTATATCCCATATCTGCAGTGCCAATGGGAACATTTTTCTGGAGCTCAGAAATTGGGATTTAGATCAATTATGTGCATGGAAAATCAGACCTTAGCCAACAAGGTAGTAACACAGAACTTGTAGAGAGTCATGTTATTCTGCTGCTGCATGAAGTGGTGGGATCACTTATAGTGACCCAGGTTGGTGTCAGAACTCAGACCCATCTCTTTCCCTGCCTTGTTTCCCCTGTATATGCTTGTGCCCTCCTTGTTTCTTAGTTGGGCTCTCAGGTGAGTTGCTTGCACAAGAAAAACTATTAGAGAAGATAAACTATTGGAGAAGATAAACCCTTGGAGAAATTAAGCCTTTCCAGAACAGAAATGGGCAGGTCAACAGCACTAACATAAATAGGACTAAGGACTGCAGGAAGCACCATGAAGCCAAACATTCAACCCTGTGTTCAATTGTCCCTCTCCTGCCTGTATCTTTCCAGTCCTTGTCTTTCCTGTTACCCCTGCTACCTTTATTTCCCACTGGTCTGAAGAAAGGACTTTCTTTTTATTCTTTAAAGCTTGTTCCACCTTTGCAAAGAGTCTGGGATGATTATCTCCTAACAGGATAAGCAATGAGTTACACCACCAAAATAGTCACTGTAAACTAACCTCGGGTGGGGAGATGGGCAGTGCACTGCAGGCAAAGAAACAGGCAAAATGAAGATCTCACCAAGAACTGGAAGTGGCACAACTGCAAAACTGTTCTGGCTATCCAGCACTAGAAATGTTTGTTGTCTGCAGGGTCTGGTTTCCAAAAAGAATAGATGGCAAGAAAAATGCTGACTAGCAGTTCCTTCTGCAGTGAGCAATAGATTTCATTTACAGCAGACTTACTCTGTTTTGCAAAAAAATACCAAAAGGATTTTAATATTTTATCTCAGTAGGTGGAAGTACAAACGTGTAATTTCACACAATATGAACTCAGAAGGACTAACTAAGCTAATGGTAATCATTACTAGTTTCACACAGCTGGGGACAATGCACTAGGCTTTTGGCAAATGTATAGATATCATAGAATCACAGAATGGTTTGGGTTGGAAGGGACCTTAAAGACCATCTAGTTCCAACCCCCCTGCCATAGGCAAGGACACCCTCCACTAGACCAGGCTGCTCCAAGCCTCATCCAGCCTGGCCTTGGACACTTCCAGGGATGGGGCATCCACAGCTTCTCTGGACAACCTCTCTCAGTGCCTCCCCACCCTCTTCAGGAAGGATTTCTTCCTGATGTCCCATCTCAATCACGTGCTTTCTGTTTAAACCCATTACCCCTTGTCCTCTCACTCCCTGCCCTTGTAAACCCCTCCAGCCCCCATCTTTCTTGTATCCCACCCAGGCACTGGAAGGGTCTTTAAGGTCTCCCAGGAGCCTTCCCTTCTCCAGGCTGAACACCCCTAACTCTCCCAGCCTGTCCCCATGGCAGAGGGGCTCCAGCCCTCAGAGCATCTCCATGGCCCTCCTCTGGCCTCGCTCCAACAGCTCCATGTCTTTCTGCTGTTGGGGGCCCAAAAGTTGGAACCAGAACTGTAGGGAGGTCTCCCCAGAGTGAAGCAGAGTGAGAATCCCCTCCCTTGACCTGCTGGCCGCACTTCTCCTGATACAGCCCAGGATACCATTGGCTTTCTGGGCTGCCAACGCACACTGCCGGCTCATGTTCAGCTTTTCTTCTACCAGTACCCCCAAGTCCTTCTCAGGGCTGCTTTCGATCCATTCTCCACCCAGTCTGTATTTGTAGTTGGGATTGCCCCAACCGAGGTGTAGGACCTTTCACTTGGCCTTTTTGAACTCCATGAGGTTGTCACGACCCCACTTCTCCAACAGCATCAGCTGTCATCAGCAAACTTGCTGAGGGTACACCCGATCCCACCATCCTTGTCACTGACAAAGATGTTAAACAGGACCAGTCCCAATCCTGACCCCTGTGGAACACCACTCATCAATGCTCTCCACTCAGACATTGAGCCATTGACCACCACTCTCTGACTGCAGCCATCCATCCAGTTCCTTATCCACTGAGCGGTCCATCCATCAAACCCGTGCCTCTCCAATTTAGAGACAAGGATGTTGTGCGAGACAATGTCAAAGGTTTTGCACAAGTCCTGGTAGATGAGGCTGGTTGCTCCTCCATTATCCACCAAGGTCACGATCCCCTCGTAGAAGGCCACCATATTCATCAGGCAGAACATAGCAGTATTTGATAGGGAGGGAATGAGTTGCTGCAGAGTTCATCTTAGGTGTTTATTCAATTGCATATATTAATTAAGTCAAGTCCAACATGAGACAGAGCTGCCAAGAAGCAGACTTGACATGACACTCTTCAGATAAGAACCTGTTTCAGGAATGCTACTGCATGGAAGCATAAATTGCATTTTGTAATTTCCAAAAGGACTTCCTAAAAAAACATGTGTTTCCAAAATAAGGGCTTCCGGTGAAGATTAAGTTCAAAGCAGAAAAAAGCACAAGTAACTTCAGTGAGTTAATTTATGAGGACATTTACATTATCCTAGCAATTTCCGTGATCTGCCCCTCGTAAACATGTACTCCACAAGGACTTTTTACACCACCCAGGGAATGCACAGGCTGTGTAACCAAACCCAACCTGCACTGTCTTTTTTTTCCCCAGCCAGTTCAGAATCACAGCATCACAGAATGGCTGAGCAAACAGAGTGTGTGTTTGCTGGAAAAACAATTCCATGGAGAAGGTACAAGAAAGAGTTTGCATACAGTTTTACCTTCTTTTATGCACTGGGGAGGCATAATCCACTTGTAGATATCCCAAGACTTAAGCTTACTCAAAGACAGAGATTAGAAAAAAATAAATATGTAGCTTCTGGCCTAATGCAGTTAAGGTATGAAAGACAAAATAGATACAAAATCAATGGATGAAAAACATATGCTGCAAGGATTTATTACAGAGTTTAGTAGATACTGCAAGAGTTTGCAGATAAGGAGCAGGAGGAGCCTGACTCATGTCTCTAATGTAAGTAACAGCAAGAATAGATCCTTTGCAAACACTGAAGTGAGAGACAATTTGCTGAGCTTTTCTCAGACTTTCCACAAAAAAAAATATTCTCTGAAAAACAATACATTTAGAATTTTAAATCTTAGGGGGTTATCTTTGTTTTTTAGTTTGGGTGGGTTTTTTGGTTGTAGTGGTTTGGGTTTTTTTTTGGACAGTCATAAAAATCATACAAGACTGAGAAGAAAAGGAGAAGATAGCATCAGGTATTCTCTTCACATGAATAGGTTTTTTTCCCTTTGACTTTGGAGAAGGTACATGAGTTCATAGCAGCTATGACTCTACAGCGTATTTTCCAACTGTCTTATGTTCTTATTTATGTTCTGAGTTTGATTCATTTACTGGTCCCCGCTGAGGGAGCAAGGAGTGGAAGTGAAGGGACAATGTAGCCTCAGGGCACCACGGTGGACTTCAGACAGATGGGGACGTAACTTCTCAAGGGGTACTCCAACACCTGCTCTGCTTTCCAGTAGAGTTGGAATAATTGGCCCGTCAGGAATTCAAGAGGACTGACATTACAATGAACAAAAAGCCAGAACTCTTCTTCCATCCCTAAGCTGCCTACAAAATGTTATTTTTATTAAAATAATTTCTATACCCATCTTAACACATTGCAACTGACATGAGAAGAAAGTGATCTCAGATAACACAAAGACAAAATACCACAATCACCAGGTGTAATAGCACCTGTAATAGCACCATTTTGAAGAAGAACAATTGTATAGAATGCCATTATATTTCCCTCTAATGTTGGTTTTCCTCTTCAAACAATATATACCTTCTGCATGTTAAGTATGAATAGAGGAGCTATTGAGAAAAGTAAAGGTAGGTGCCATGAATTGTTAATATCTGCTTTTGTTCACCTGCCAGGAAAAAAAAATTAATCTTTAGAAGTTTGAGAAAAGGCCGTGGGAGTTAGTAATGGCTAGTCCAGTGCATACTTTACAAGAAAAAAAAAAAAAAAAAACAAAAACAAAAAAAAAAAACAACAAAAAAAAACAAACAAACATCTATTCCTTTGCTTCTGTATGAAGTCTGCACAATAATAAGAATATAGTTTTTTACGTACTCATTAATTTTCTTCAACAGAAGTTTTCCCCCACAAAAGTTAGATTCTAAGCTGATTAAAGGCATATATATTTGCTTCCTAGTAGTCCAAGTAAAACAAACGTGATCATAATTATAACATCATTAACAATTGCACTTTATCTCTGAAGACTGCATTTTTGTGGTTGCACCAAAAATAAGGATTGCACTGACGGTGTTTTCCAGTGTCAAAGGAAACACTTAAACTGTACTGTCCTAAAATTTCTGAAACTCTAGTTTTACAATTTCTTCCCAGTCAGGAAAAATTCCCAGTATCATCTATGAGCATGAGGCCACATATTGCAAAAAAGAATTATTAAATAATAAAAAAGTTACAAAAGAAGTTGATGCTATATAAGTTTGAAGACAAGAATTTGTGTTCCTATCACAGTCAGTGATCAAAACACTACTGAATTCACAGGTACAGCATAAAAATAAGACCTCATTTCCTCAAAGACTAGACGATGCACTAGAAAAGTTGGCATGCTAGGACACAACAAAACCCAGCCCAGCAGATCCAGTCTAGTGGGCCCGTATAGTCTGTCCAGTTTAGGCTTCTTCCTTCTTTTTCTTTGGATAAAAAAGCAAAGTCATGGGCTGGATGACATTCAGGCAGTTAAACTTTCAGATCCTCTTCAGTACAACTTTTCTGGAAATATTTGGGAAAATTTTCTTAGAAAACACAGTTCAAAAATGTAGTTTGTTCAAGAAAAATTTTCCTAGAAATATGAAATTTTGATTAAATGTGTATAAGGATGGAGTTTGTGAGAGTAAGTGAGACACGTTAGCCCAGTCCAAGAGAGGAGAACAGCACCTGCACCTCTGCTGAAGGAGAGGATTCTAGTCTGTCCATGAATCTCCCAGTTAAACATCAGCAGATATTCAGAAAATAAGATTAAAAAAAAAGAAAAAACTGAAAGGTTTTGATATTCTTCCAGTGTAAAGTTGGGGAAAATTCTCTTTGGGATGCTCATACAAGAGACCCAGCTTTCTGTCTCTTGTGCTTTCCCTGGAAATAAGGAGAGTCACAGCTTTACGATCTGATATTTCAGTTCCCTATGGGGCTACATCTGTCATTATGGGAGACAGTGGAGGGAGGAAATTTTAGCATTTGCTTTCAGCCTTCACAAGTCTCAACACAATCCATAAATAATGGATAAATTAATTAATATTGGTGAAGGATTCAGATAGTGTGGTGATAAATGCCTGCAGAAAAGCTCATTCACTGGGATGTATTCAGAGTCATTAATCCAACTTTAGAGAGCAAAGTCTGCCTTGAAAGACAAACAGGAAACAACACACATTTTCACTGGGCTAAGATAAGGAGGCGAAATCTCATATTTGTCTACCAAAATACAGTATTTTTTGTTTTAATCCTTTAAGCTCATCTCAAAATAAATCAGGCCAAATATTGAAAAAATGTATATATTATTATTCATATATTTTTAATATATTTGGTATAGAAATTGTAACCTTATCACTAGAATTATGAAGGTTAAAAAAACAGAGAGAGGTGTGCCTCCAGTGGAATATTTTCAGCAATTTCTAGTTAGCTGATATGTTTAGAAAGATGATCTGCAGCCAAAGCAGTGTACCATTTTAGTTGTTACATAGAATGCTGGTCAGATTCATCGCACTTAAGGTCTCAGGATAACGTAATTCATTTTGCGGATGTAGAAAATATGTAAAATATAACTGAAAGACTTATAGTGACATTTTCTCCACACTTTCAACTTCTGACTTTACAATGAAATTTCTGAAATGTCTTCGGAATCTGGGGAGAAAGCAGTTACTTTTGAAATATATGGTCAAGATGCAATTAGGAGTCAAAGATTTACAACCTATAGAAGCTATAAATCACCACATATACTTATATTTCTGAAGAAAGAACAGTCTGGGAATAATTAATGACCAAGTGAGTAATATGCCAAAAATGATTACAGGTCTAGATTTAGAACTTTGTGAGATTTGTATTCTTCTATGTCATTCTATGTTTCTTCTAGCTGTTTTATTTTAAGTATAAAGAATGTCAATTACAGCTGGTATAAAATAAATTGTTATGCAATAACATAAATGTATCTATACATGCTATTAGACTATTAATACGTCTGCTCAGAACAGTGTAGATTGTGACACAGAGTTGTGTTTAAAACATTAATTGAGACTTACAACAACAACAAACAAGGATATTTCTGAATAAAAGCAGCCTAATTTCATAGAACTACAGCGTACCCTCAGTCTTACCTAAGGCGGCAAAAGTTGTAAAAACTCAAAACTGGGGAAGGGCTCTTTGAGTGCTTTAACCAGACAAAATGATCTTTGCCTTACCAACACAGGACACAAAACCACTTAAACAGGTAGAGGACTGGATAATGAGAAATCCACATTTTTTGATTCAGGGACTTGTAGTAATACATGAAAAGTTAAAGAAATAAGAAAAAGTTTGTCTCTTTTTCTAAGCAAGTGAATCCCTAACCACTGAAACACAGAAACCCAGGAATCAGGAAAAATCCCAGCTGAGGACAGGATGAGCAAGTTGGGTAATTCAGGGACAGCTCCCAGCAGGAATCTATTTGGATCTTCTTCAATGAACATGAGGGTTTAAGATGCCTTTCTTCCAGGCTTTTAGAGATGCAAGCATATTAGGAGTTTATACCTTGCCAGCAAATTGGTGAGAGGCACTTTCTCCTCCTCCCATCTTCATGATGCACAATTTAACCCTAGACACTCATTCAGCCCTCAGAAGAAGCCACCAGTGAATGTGAAGGAGCAGCTTGACAAAGACTGGCCCTTGGCAGAAAGGTGCAGCAGATCTGAAATCTCTGTTTGCTTTTCCCCTCCATGTTCATGGGAAGAAGGCTGAGCTGCCCATTTACAGGGTCTGCTTCTTTCTTTTTCTTTTCTGTTCTCCTGCTGAAAATTGCAGTGGTCTAGGCAACCAGAGGCTTCTCCTTCCTTTGACTAACTCAGAGTTATTCAGACCTGAGACACTCCCAGGGGGTAAGCTGCCTGGGAGAGACACATTCCTGTGGAGCGGTCCTACTGCACAGTCTGCAGGGACAAACGGCATGCATCCTGCATTGTGCCTGACATACCACTCTTCGGTTCACATCTGTGTACAACCAAAAAACCTTAGGTAAGAGAAAGTAAAATTTCTCCTCAAAACCAACCATTCATCTTCATGAAACATCACAGGGAGGATGGGGGTTAAAAACCCTTTCCAAGAATCATGCCTTGTGCTTGCTGGTTGCTTATGTCAACACTTCTCTACGCCATACCCCTGGCAAGCGCTCACTGGCTGTGTTCGCACGTTACCCCTTGTATACATACCAGGGAAATGTGGGGATTTAAACATCACCATTCCTGCATCTGTCTTCCAAACTGAGTACTCCCCTTGTCCCAGACCAATTCATCCCAATTCTCATATTCACTGTGTGGTGGTGCATTTCTTCCCCTCTTAACTCCTGGACAGCTTTATGGCCTTAGAGATTGCTGTCAACCCTTGGCCATTGTGCAGGGAGTTTGGTGGTGAAGCGCCCCTTATCCTATCAAACCACTCTTGCACTGCCAAGGTGGGGAGTGGCCACGCTAGGGGTCAGTTGCCTGGTTACAGTGTGGGATGAGAGTGAAATCATCCCCTGTCAGCCTTGAACCTTATCGCAGTCTGGATAGATGGGTACCAGCTGGAAATTCCAAGGACAACCTGCCCCAATTAAGGCCAGGATGTAAAATTATTTATGCCTAAAGTCAATTACTTCACGACCCTATAAATAGCGTTTCCAAGGATGGCCCTTTGAGCTCTCCTGGACAGCAGCGGGCTGCGCCCAGCATCTCCCTCTGAGTGGGACGCCTCTCAGAGTTCGCAAACTCTCAAGTTTGTGAAATCAGAGAATGGTTGACACAAACTGGGCTGAAAAACCTCCTTGAGGCTCAACTCTTCTCCTGTTGAGAGATGCACAGACATCCGATGTGAATATTTCCACTGAACTCAAGGGGAAATTTTAACAGGTACCTTCATACAAATATACATATCTCTATCTCTGTTTCTGTATATGTCTGTGTGAGTGTGTGCGTGCAGTTTTATGTTGATACCCTTGTTAAGTCTTTTATTAAGTTACTGTACTGATTTGTTGAAAGTTAAGTCCTGTTGAGGAATTGTGTGATCTAATTGTGTGACATATCTGAATAGTGTTAAGGAACTTTGAATCACTGCTGCCCCACATTGTTGCTATCCCCAAGTTTCACACCAAGCACAAAACTCCACACACTCTGATCCCTTCCCCGCTTCCTTAGGCATAAACCATTGACCAGGTCTGGGACTAGGGGTGGATTCAGCCGCACCTAGACTTCTCTCTCGAGGAGTTTAGAAAGCAAGGGGGTCCACTCTGAACCTTGTGGCCGAACGGAAGAAATTCCTTGCCCCTTTTCCCTAATCCATGTCACAACAATCCAATCCTGCCTTGACTTCCCTGACTTTGTAAATAATTTTTAATTCATGCACCAACTACTTTAATCTGTTGCTAATTTGATTTTGCCATTGTATGCTTTTCCATGTCGAATAAGTAGTAGACGGGACCTTGCCATCGAATTCTGTTAAGTCATGCTTCTCACACATTCATATTAAAAATATTAGCTTTTCCCCTAATACTTGTGATGCTGATCTTTTAAGCGGCCTAAACCACCCAGCACAGTCCCCCTTTTGTGACACACTGCAACTGCTGTGTTGAATGCTTTTTATCTGCGTGGGTTGGGTTTATGTTGTTACAAGCATAACTTTCAGGTTCTTGGCTGAGGGAATTGGTTTTGTTCGGTTTTATTACCAGAGGTTTTTTTTGTTTGTTTTAAGGTAAGCGTGAGAACATGCTTCCTGGTGGCTTCCCTGCCTGCAGTGAGAAATAGCTGCAACCCTTTGGGTCTTAAAGGGGGATTTCTGGGCCTATTCATCTCACCATGCTACTGCAGACTTCAAGGGAGAAGGGAAAAGAAAAAGTGTGTTGGAGAAGCTGCCTTCCTCCTCCCTCTTTTCTCACAAATAACCCTTCCTGTGCTGATGCACAGTCCTGCCTTCACTGACTCATTCAAGTTCCCAGAGCACTCCTGCATCTGCTGAATATAAAGAAATGCCTCCTCTCTTGCTTAGCACTTTTGTCCACAGTGTCACAATAAGAAGCCTTTTTTGGACCACGGAAGTGACTCCCCTTTTTCCCTGAGTGCTCAAGTCCATGGCATCCACCCAAGGACGAGGAGAAGGGGACAGCCCTTTGCATTATGTCATTCTGCTCCTTGACTTACAGGGATTTACCTCAGGTGTCAGACACTGTGGAGCAGACACTGACTGGTCTTATGACCTTACAGTCTGACATACCAGGATCTCACATCCCAGGAATGCCTCCCGGACATTCCTGGAAATCCAGTGCCCTCAGGTAAAAGAAAAGTTCTGACTTCCCAAGTCTCAGCCTGGGTCCTTCTTAACCAGAGTGGCGTATGTTTCAGTCCATCTGTAGATGTCTGACTGGTTTCACAATTTCTACAAGATTTCTGTGGCCTGAAGCTGATGTAAAAGTTAAATGTGAATTTATTAAATACCTAGAATTGTGCGCAGTTGATCTAACATAAGTACACTCGTTTTATGGGGGAAAAAAATAAGAATCTTTACATGAAATTCATTAGTTCCTTAAAAGAAAGACAATTCACCAATTCTACTCCAACCATGGACATAATTATATGTATATAAATAAAAATGCTCAAAATGGAGAATAATTTTTGAAGGACGATACCTAGTACAAAGATAAATTTAAAAATTAATATAAATAGTAAGGTTCTCTACCTAAAATACACAAAGATTGAAGTCCACAAAGAGTTAACTGATGCTATGAAATTTCAGAAGGGCTTTGGAGAAGATGCTTCATGAGGTAGAAAATTAATAGCTTATATGTGATCCATAGCCTTTAACAGTGTCCAGGGTCAAAAAGCAGCCAAATACCTGCAGTCAAGCAGAGAGGTCTGGCTCAGATTTACCTCAGACTATAAGATAAGGCTGAAAAATTTGTCTAAAGGTTTAGGCAAATATGTCTAAATGTTTAGGAGCACATGCCTCATTTTTGGAAAACTAGCTTCAGCTTTCAGAAGTTTGCATTTCAGTGGCCACACTTGCAGAAAGGGACAGGAACACATTGCTTGACCCTTCCTGCCCCTGAGCCAAATCCAGAGCACTGCCCTTTTCAGTACCAGAATGTGACCTGGCCAAGGATCGTCAAGTGTACAAGGAGGGAGGAAGACACAATATTCTCCAGCTGGATCCCAGGTCTCAGCAGCTGGAAACAAGTGTTAATGACATACCATAAAGTACCTCTGCCCCATTGTGTAAAGTCAAAAGCAACAGTGGACTGAAGTATCCCCAGTGCAAAGAGCCTAGGCTGTAAAACCCATTCAAATACATTTCAGAATTATAGTCTAATTTCATTTTGAAAACAGCACTTTTAAAAAGAAAAAAGTCATAGTCAAAGCCCTTTATTTTTGCACATTTTTGTGCATATTAAAAAAAAATTTAAAAGTGAGAAACCACTTTGTCATCTCCCCTTCATGCTAACTGAGACACTTCTCCACTCCTTTATTCTCAGTGTATTTTTTGGGGAATTAATAACTCTGCTTCCTCAATCCTTTCTAATTTACTTAGAATTGGGCAATGAGTTTAAAATACCACCGGCCAGAGGCACATATATATGTATATAAAAGAGCATTCTTTTATGAACATACATGCTGAGTGATCATACAAGCTTAATTTCTTCAGGAATCAAATCTAAACACTTTTTTTTAATAAACTGTGACGATCTCAGGAACACACGACTGCCTATGCACTATGTGGTTTGTCCGTAACATATTTGATCACATGAATTTTAATTAATTTTAAATTTAAATGAATCTCCAGCACCTTGAGGATTGGGGGGGGGTTGAGGGGGGGGGGGTGTGGGTGTGTCTGTTTAAAAGGAGACAGATGGCCAGTCTTTATCTAGCAGTTGCATTCCCCTTCTCCTTTAACCTGCAAAACTCACTTTTAAGTGAGAGGCTGGGCAAATCCCATTCCTTATTTTAGCTCCTGTTCCTCTCATGTTCTTGACAGAGGAATAGAAATCAGCATATGTGGAGGAACAGCTGCTGTGGAAAATGGCTGCTTATCTGTTGCTGCAAGGAGATTCCATTATTTGATTAAAAAGAAACGGGTTATTCTTCTTCCCTGTGACTGACTGTACTACAGACATCTTCTTGGCCAGACAGTAAAACAGGGAGGGAACAGAATGAACCCTCATTGTGAAAACAAGGCTAGGAAACATTTACAAATACTGCAGTTCTTTTTTTTTTTTTTTTTGGCACAGAGCATCTTTGCATTTCTTATTCCACGGCTTGGTCACTGAATCTGCTTACATTTACATCCCTTAATCATAAACACTTATGCACAAGGCTGTGGGGGATGGAGAAGAAGCTGCTGGGGGCGAGGGGGCTTGCTTTAATCTGGGTATTTCTTGGCATTGCATCTGAGCAAGTAGAGGTATGATACCTGGATTTGCCAGTGATCAATCACATTCCAGGCAGCCAGCACACAAATCAGAACTGATAATGTCCCTTTATGGCATATTGTTCTCTGCAGCAAAATAGAACTCGTTTTTAAATTCTCCCCCTTCTTTTCATCCGCCAGAGGACAAAATCAGGAGCTCAGGAAAGAGAATAGCTCAAGTAATTCTTACAGCTGAGCAGACATCAATACTTACAGACCTACTCAGGGTTTACAAACACTGCACAGTAGGGTGTCTCAAAACAAGACTGGCTAGGGATCGAAACAGATTATGAGACATAATTGGTCAGGAACACTGATGTTTCTGGCAATACAGAATTACTCGGAGCACTGACGTGTACACAGGGCATCTCTGGAAGTAAAGAGAGACAGAAACAAGGTGTGAGGACACAGCACGGGTAACTGCCTCCCCTTACCATCCCAAACACTCTGGGCAGAAGCATGCATCTCTGCATGTAGGGTTTTGTCACACAGGCTTTGCACACCTTCCTGCATCAGACCTCTCTCTTCCTGCTGAGACCCAGACAGCTGTTACCAAAGCCAGCCCAGACTCTAATGCCTAAACATCCAGGCAGGAAGGATTGTGGAGCAGCTTTAAAAATGGAAGGTCCTGCCTCACCAAAATCTCTACTTTCACTCAAAATAAGCCCCACACCAGCAAACCTCAGAAACCAGGGGGATGCCGGTGTAGTGTATCTTTATATATCTGATCAGGCCTTTAAATGTATATTTTCCCAGTTGAGTTCACAAGACAATGCAGAAATAAAGAGGGCAAAATGTCCATTCTCTCCGAAGATCCTGTCTTTTCAGTGAGACTTTTCTTTCTTTGCATTGTGAGGAGTAAACATATAAACAAATTAAGACCTGAGAAAAATACCATGGAATGAAGTTTATCTTAAGAAATTTGATATGAGTGCACATCAAGGATTAAATACAGTAAACAATTATAAAACCTTAGCTGCCAGAAAATATATGGACTCCACATCCACCTGCATGACATTGTATTACCTGAAAGATACAGGCAAGATACAGACATCAGCATTCATGTCCCAAACCTATTACTTCTAGAAAACCTCCCTTGGTAGTTCTTCTTCTGTAATAGTTATTAACAGTCTATACTTAGTCCTAATATCATAGGGTTGTGTTGCTAAACTTACACAAGTGAGCAAAAGTATGCATGGCTAATCTCCTTGAGACATGTAGTTACCTAGTGTGCTGGGTTTGGTCAAGAAAGGGTTAAATTTCTTCACAGTGGCTGGTATGAAGCTGTTTCTGGATTTGCCCTGAGAAAAGCACTGATCAGGTGTCTGTGTAGCTGGTGCTGGGCAGTGCTTGCACCAAATTCAAGTTCTTTCCCAGCTTCTGATACCATAGCTGTGTTCCCAACTCTCCCACTCCAGGCAGTGTTGGGGGGACACACAGCTCAGACAGCCAACCCACACAGACTGAAGGTGGGTTGCACCCCATAGCATGGCATGTGTAGGACGTAAGTGGGGAGTGGGCTTAGAGGGCCATAGCTTCATAACTCCTTTGATTGCTGGCTTGTTAACTAGTTCCTTTGTCAGCTGCTTTGCTAACTCATGTACTGGTTTGCTTGTTAGTGAGTTGGGGGGTGGGTTGGCTTTCCCAGCCACTCTGTTGCTTGTGGAGTCTCTCAGACTCTGCTGCCATTGCTCTCGGGCTCTAGCTCTGACTGTCACTGCTCAGGACCCGGCTGTGTGTCGGTCAGTAGCTGGTGAGCAGTTGTATCACACATTCTATTTTCTATTATTTTAATTACTTATTATTAGTAGTTACGTTATTATTAGTAATATCACTAGAATTTTCATTTATGTTCAACTATTAAATTGTTCTCATCTCACTTCACGGGTTTCTTTGTCTTCTCCTTTGGTTCTCCTCCTCCACTGGAGAATGAGGGATGGGTAAGTGAGCGGCTGTGTTGTACTTTATTGCTAGCTGAGGTTAAACCACAACTGCAAAAAAACAATAGAACACTGCGCTGACCATGCTCTTCTATGATTTCTGAGCCTTTTGAACCCATCTTATCCTTGAATGTCAGCATAAACTAAGCCCAAACCTACTTCCTAGTAAGAGACCTAGGATTCAGTGCTTTCTTTGGACTTGCATGTTGCACATTAAAATGAAGAACCAAGATGGAAGTAAGGAACACAAGCTCATTTTAAGCCTTTCCATGCTGGGATGCATCTTCAGGTAGTAAGAACTGAAGACCAAGGGCAAAAGTACATAGTGAGATTAGGCATATTTAAAATGTGAGTAATCATTACATGGATTGTGTTTTTATGTCTAGAAGTTCTTTTCTTTAAGGGTCATAACACTGTTTGACTAATAGAAGATAGTCTATAATGTTAAAAGTGGCTACTGTAACTGAGACGACAGTGTATTTTATTGGAACAGATGTTCTGCAAATGAGCAGGGAATAAGGAAAGCCATCGTCATTTTAATGCTGTTTAAAGGGCAAGAGTGATGCCAATCATAATTACCATCTGCTATAGTACATAAAGTGTCCATATGCTCTTTAGATGGCCCCAAAGTTGACTTGAACAACTATACTGAGATTTCTCATTCAAGGACAAGACAGCTCTACACTCCCTTATTAGCTCCTGACTGACAAGAGTCCTGAGAGTAGTTAATGCAAAAATCTCAAAATCCTGGCTCAAGCAGCCACTGATTAAATATAGAGTAGACCAACCTTTGCCATTCTTCTTTCTTGGATCTTCTGCCATGATGGCATTTACCATCTGAAGTCTGAGCGTGCCAGGCAGCTGTTCAAAAACATAAACCCAATCTTCAAATCCTCATTCCCATACTCTACAGGGCTTGCAACGTTTCCCGTGGTTCTACAAATGCTGTGTTAGAGCCCACATTCTTCAGGGCATTGGCTCAGAAATTAACTCCAGAGTCAACCTTGATTCCCCACCTTCCCACTGAAACGTTTTTCTTCTTTCAGCTGAGTGCATTTACAGCAATATTTCACATAGCAAAGAGACCTCTCACATCCATCCAACATGCAGAGGAAACATTATTTTTAACCTTATGTATCCATTGCCCTCTTTCTACTTTTCTGCTAGATTGTACATGGAGTTCATGAGCTTTGGTTCAAAATTTTATGTCAGCTGCATTAACAAATGTTTATCATGAATCCAAAGAAGTAAGTGCAAATTCATCTATAATACAAGGCTAAAACACTGCCTTCACTCACTTTCTAGCTTGAATTTAATTATTTTTTTTTCCTTGGGCAGAAAATAATGAAACCTATCAGCAGCTATACAAGCATACTGTTCATTCACATACTTTTCCACATCAGGGCAAATAACAGCTGTCTAAAGGGATGGTGCCATACCCGGTATAAAATAGCAGTGGTCCAAAAGGCTTTTTGTTGCTCAGCCTAGACAGTTAGTGACAGGTTAATTCTCTGAAGGAGTTTAGCTTCTATCTGCCTCCCCTTTTTTATTCCACCATTCATGTTTTCATCGTCACATGATTGTCTAGTTTTGGAATCCACCCATGATTTAGTTGGCCTCAAAATCTATTGAAAGGAGTTCCAGGACTTAGGACATTTCACACAGCTAAGTTTAAACACACTATCACAGTTCAGCTATGAGTATCTTCCTGCTGTTGTGTCTATGAGAACATGTGGAAATGAAAATTTTTTCATATATTATCTCTTTTTTGCAATTTCTTTTTATGAGGCTGTAGGTAAATTAATGCTTCCACCCATTTCTGGTCTGTTTCAATTTGGACACAACTCTTCAAGTGACCATATTTTAATGGCCAGCATATAATTTTCCTGCAATTATTCATCTTCAGTGTCCAAAGAAAAGGCCCCTCTGATGTTCCCCTGGCACAAACTCATTTCTCTGTTTCTCAGGGACTATCGCTGAAGTAGATTGCCTTTTGTGCTGCCCTGGGAAAGAAACATTTTCCTGAGTTTTCTTCTTTTCTCTTAATCCTTTATAACGTGTTATTACAGTCCCCCTTATCTACTTCTTTTTTTTTTTTTTTCCCCCTCTTGGGCATAAGGATGTTTATAATATAACTTTGTGGGACATTTCAGTAGGAAAAAGTTCCCTTCAAGTCAAGGATAAAAGGCCAGGCCGCCAGGTAAACTACTTCTCTCTTCAAGTCTTCTATAAATAGCAGAAGAGCTACCACATGACCTTCCATGTTCTGCTCCAGTAGCAAAATGCACGTTAACAACACCACGCTTGTAATATGAACATGCTGAAAATGTGTGTACTAATAGAGACTGTGAGGGAGGAAACCTTACAAATATAACAGTACCATAAACACAATTACTCTCCTTCAGGAAAGGATAAGAGACAAAATTAATCTCAGGTGACAGATTGTTAGTCATGTTGCATAATGCTGGAGGGCATTCAGCTACAACAGTTATCCGGAAACTGGAAAAGAACTATTGCAGAGAGTGTGGTGTTGTATGTGTGCTTTTAAATTAAAAACATAAAATAAAATCCTAAACTGAAGAGAAACAAGATTAGCTCCTATTACAACTCTTGCAATGTGCAGATCCTTTGTATGGTCATTATACTTTGAGCACACTCCATTTAGTTTTGGTTTATTTTATTTTATTTTGTTTTGTTTTCTTTTATTTTACTATCCTGTGAGTAATAAGCTATACATTTAAGTGTGAGAGGTTTTACAGAAGCCTATTTCTTTTTATGTTGACATAGACACCCATTATTAGGATATTGCCCATTGCTAAGTTTTATCTGCAATATGGTTCACTGAAAGCTTAATTAACATTCTTTGCTCTACTGAAACATTACATGATACTGAATACACAGAATTCTATCTAGAGCAAAATTATGAAATGGAAAGTTGGCTATAAAGACTAAAAGGTAGTATGAATATATTGATGATTTACATGAGCATTAATTATCATTCTAAAAAGCAGCATAAAGGCCATAGGGAATTGTAGGGTTCATATAATTTCACTCTAACTATTCTAATTTACTGTAATTAAGACACAAAAAAATCCAGTGAGAGAAAGCAATAACATCCTTTCAACACCAGTAAGAGAACAAGAATCTCGCATTTATATGGTATTATTAACCAGAATCCTCCAAGAGTGGGGAAAATGTACAGAAGACATTCTGAAATTGAAAATGTTATTTATATGTTTGTGTTTATATGTTTGTGTAGGTGTTTATAGAGGAAGAATCTTTTTTTATTCCACATCCCCCCCTCCCCCCCCCTCCCCCCCATATATTTTGTCCTTTAATTTCTTTCAGGGTCATCACCTGCATTAAAATCAGTGGGACCACAGCCTGGATGAGGTCTCAAGGGCCCTCACTGCATATACAGTCTGTCACCAGCAAGGAATATAGAGCAGACCAACCTGATTCACCAGTATTCTGACCTGTGCAACTGGAAGACTGTCCCAACCTCTGTTTCGGAGCTGAATGAATAAATCTGGAAATTCATCAATGAGACATCTGTAGTGTATACCCTTTGTCTCTTTGCAGGCCCCAGTTTTCTATAGGAAGTTAAACCTGTGTACGGTGTTAAGCCTTCTTTTGCACACCCAATGCACAGTAGCTCCATACCAGCGTAGCTCTTGTGTTAACTTGAAACTACTCACTTAAAACAGTGTTGATGTGCTCTCCAAGCTGTTGTTGATGCATAGTTAAAGCCTAAGCTATTGGAAACATAAAGGGAGACAAATCACTTTTAATCTACAGAGAACAGTGAACTCTGCTAAAACCACTTCTCATTGACTGCCACAATCATCTGAACCGCAGGATGGGTGCTTGATCTTCCTGCTTCACATTAACAACCCAGGGATCAAGGGCAGCTGGGAAGGGTAAGGGAACACCCGTGCCTTGTCTTCAAGGGGTGAATGTGCACAAGTGACTCGAGGGAGAGAGCAAGGAGGGAAGGTGCCAGGATCACACTTTCATCACTCAGATCTGGATGCTTCGAACCAGTTGCCTGAATTATTATAGCTTGTGCACTTCTGAATCCCCTTCTACCAAGTCTCTCCTGCTACTGAACAAAATCCTTGGCATTTCTCCCCAACCCTTGGCTTAAATTATTTCCAGCCCATTTGTCTCTGATGTTACATAACAGGTAAAATGAATTTCTATATTCTTCCAAACTGCTTTATGTTCTTCAGTTGAAAACCACTAAGTGCAAAATATTATTGAATATAGTAAAGAAATTAATATGTGAAATAGGGCTGAAATAAAACCTTTCATATAGAGAATGTGATAAGGAAAAAAGAATGTCATTTTCTTGACAGGCCACGATTCCTTTTTTATGTATAATCACTGGTTTTAGACATAGCGTTTCACTTTTATGAATGTCAGAGAATGACAGGACAGAAGGAAAAGATCTTAAAGAACAGGTCAGAAAGAGCCAGCAATCCGAGGTCTCGGCAGCAGACTGGCAGAAAAAAGACAATGAATTTAGAAAGTTTCTCAACACTTAGACAGACTTCTGAATATATCAAGTCCCAAGGCTCACATTACAAGAAAATTTCAATTCTGTGACCAGGATAATTTTGGTTCTTTAAGTGTTATCTGTAAGCACTAAACATGTCTGTATCTATAGCTGCATATATAGATACACAAATACATATTTATACTCTATTAATAGCACTGGGAAGTTACTAATGTATTGGTAGGATATAAATTCTTCTTCAGCTGTTTGGGGAGTGAAATCAACAGCTTCTGTAGGATCCAGGACATGTCCACCACCACTAAGAGGAGATCTCAAGCTGTAAGTACTATCAGAGATTGGTTTGTGCCCTGGACAGGCAGATGTACCTCTCCAAATCAAAACTTTCTCTCTCTACAAACATTTACTTCTCTGTCCTGGTTACAATATAAGAACAGCCTGAGGTAAGCACAGTGGGAATCATTGTTTCCAGGGGGATCTCAAAACACTGTAATGATGCAAACAAAAAAAATAACATCACAGGATTACTGTGTTTTAGAGGAGTTTCCAGTTTGCAATGGAAGTGTATGTATGTGACAGCCTGGGAGGTTTCGTGATGGCAGCATGCAGCAAGATGTAATCGTGTGTGGTGAAAGGACATCCCATGGAGTTGCAGGATGGCTTGGGAGCAGACAGTAAAGTCATCCAGCCCAGCCCTGTGAGGATGACAGGCAGGGATCTTCAACACAGAGCGCAGCCTCCTATTTCTGAAAGCAGCTACTTCATTCAGCACTTTCCTAGATCAGATCTCCAGTAAGTATCAGATTGACACTGGAACTCTGATCATTTACAACAGTGAGTCTGGTAATTCTCAGGCCCAAGATCTCTGGTAAACCTACTTTTTAATCAGTTTCAAAGAAGATAAAACAATTAATAAGAAGCTAAAAAATACACTACTAAGAGAAAAAAGTATGATAAGAGGGACTAAGGGGATTCATACCTTAAAGTAATACATATGCACACACCTGGCTAGATGTACCCTTCTTGAAACTTAAGTTCATAGTCATTTAAGTCTAGACAACATTTCAGAAAACATACCTACAGTCTTGCTGCAGGTCATGGTAAGATTATGGGGAATTGCAGAAGACAGAATTGAGAAAAAGTATACAAAATCAAAATTTCTATTTACAATTTAAATTTGTATTTCAAGAATTTATATTTCATGTTATAAACAGATTTTGGGAAGCAGAAAAACTATGTCTGCAGGTTTTTATTCCACTTGAAAAAAAATCTACTTCAGAGGTACTCTTATCCATTCATCCAAAAAGTTATAAAACAGTGCAATGAAAAGGATGATATATTTAATTTTTCATTCAAATGGAATATCCACCTTCTTATCCCATTTATCCTCTGTTCTCCCAGTCTTCTTCCCCACACGCATATGTTTTGTCAGCAACTACTTCAAGAGTACTGAATGTGCACATTCCCACCCAAATTAGATCTAAATAAAGGCTACTGAGTTTGGAAAGTCCCTCTAATTCCACTTGGAAGAAGTCTTGGAGTCTGAGCAAGATTAAGTTCAATAAAGGGGTGTTGAAACTAGCATGCAAGGATGTCTTTGGTATGTTACAGACCACATCTGGGCTCAAATCCATCAAAAGAAGACACCTGGTTCCCAACTGCCAGCACACAGTAGTATTGACATCAAATGTTGTGTAGTTGACCTTCATCTGTCCAGCAAGACTAATACTTTGGCTTTACTGTACATGCATTGACTATTTTATCCCACCCATGATCCAAATCCTGTGTACTTGCCTTGAACTTGCTTGAGATGCTTTACCCATTTGAACTCGCTCAACATGCCGTGCCTCCTGAATCATTTAAACCTGTCCTCTGGGACCCAGATGTTACGTGAACACTATGCAGGTAGAAAAATGTGTCCATGAAGTTCGGTAGCTATCAGCAAGACAGAGAAAAAGACCTACAAAAAGATGGTTAAGCCAGAAAAGAAAAGTGATATAATGAGAGGTCTATATCTTTTCTCTGACAGGGTTTATGCCCTGTAATTACAGGAAGATGCTATCTCTCTCTCTGCTCTTTCCCCTTTTTAATACCAGGGAGCTCATATTTCACATGTGAAAGAAATGAAAAAGATTTAATTAAATGGCAACATATCTTAGGAGAAAATATACCCAGACACACTGATGTCTTATCTTTAGTCAAGCCAAATGGACTTTTTTGGTGGGGGGAAATGTTTTCAAACTGCAATCCATCAAGCAGTGCTTATAGGGTTCAGCAACACAGACCTGCATATAGCAGCTCATCAGAAAATAGCAGACACCACAAAGCATGCTTTGAAGAGTGAATGAGGCACAAACATAAGCTGCAGCTCCCCAACTCTGCGGCAATGCATTTTAAGAAGCTGAAGTCAATCTATGTAAGATTGTTCAAATGTTTGGAAAAAAGAACTGCATCTTTTTTACCCATTCCAAACTATTTTTCTTTCTGTTACTTGCACCTGCTGCACCTCGGGGCTGAGATTTTGTGAAGAGAGGGAAAGGTTATTGCGTATTTCTCTTAACTTCAGTTTAAAAGTGAATGGTTGGCTGCTGGGTTTTTTAGGGAAAACAGAATGGATTCACTGTTTATGCTAGAATTAAAAGACCCAAATACAGAATTTTTTTGTTGTTTGGGGCAGACCCTAGCGTCAAAGTAATATTTTGTGAGGGGTCACCCCAAAGCAACGACCCTAACCTTTTCTTATTCCCGCACATAGATAAGGTGATGAATGTGTCTACAAGCATGAACAGAGAGAAAAAAAGGGGACTGGTTACAAAACATGTTCACAGAAAATTATCTGTGGTAAAGCACAGATGACCCTGTGTGACAAGCATCTCTGGCCCTGGTGAAGCCAAGGTCAGAATTTCCACGGTGCCACGAGGACGTTGAACACTAAACTGTATGTCCTGCTTTCCTTCAGGCTGGGGTCTTCAGTGGTGGTGTTAGGTTGCAGTTTCCTGACTGCTGTCAAAAATCCATTGTGCAAACTGATTTCTTCCTTAGCATTTTGCATATATAGGACATATGACGTAGGCCTTGTAATTCTACCTTGAAGTGGAAAAGCCTGTTACTCTGACACATATTACAATGCTAATATTCAACAGAATGTTAAATTTCTGTTCTAACACATTTAATCAGATAAGGGTGATAGGTTTGGATAAAAATACTGAGTTAAAATCTTTCTGTCTGAAAATTAAGGGATGCAAACGAGTTGAAATATTTGACAAACGCGTGTTGAATTTATACTACTGCTTTGGGGAATTTATAATTTACCCCTTTTCCATTATATTCTTGGGTTTCTTTTGGTGAGGGCTTTGTTTTTAACCTTTAAATAATTAATTTTTGTGGATTTTTTTTTTTTAAGATAATAAAATGTTCTCTTTCAAGCTGAATAAACTTCAGTGAAAAGTTAATTAAAAGCTATTTATTGACATTTATATTTCAAAAAATATATTTTTTGCTAGGAATGAAGCATGCAAATATCTGCACAGCTCTAAACTCTAACAAAAATTGTACCACTTTTGTACTAAAGGCTTACAAATATACTTTTCAATATGTGTGTGAAATACATTCTAATTTATACTGATTTTTTTATATCTTGAAGCAATTTAAACTAAGATTGATTATGGTAGGACTTGTACAAATGCATAAGAGAGAATTCTTGAGACTAATTACTCAAGTTCTAACCAGCCCAGACAATAGAAATATTAATCTAGTTTTACAGGAGGGAAATCAGCACACCAGTTTAAGTGACTTGACTGGAATGACAATAATTCAGTTATTCAATGACAAATACAGCACAGTATTACCTTGGCCCACAGAAAGTTTTCTTGTGCTGCGCAATAGCTTTGTGAAACTCAGCATTACATTTCAATGTCCTCAACAGAAATATGCAGCTCAATAAAAGAAAATAGCCAGTTTAGCTGTATGAAAAGGAAATACGATTCATGTACTTTGCAGTTATCAGAGAAAGGGGGAAAACAGTACAAAAACTGTACCAAGTGCTTTCTTATAGCCCAAAGTTTTCATAGTCCTTTTTCACACAGAACTTTCGAAACAAAATTAAACAAAACCAGAAACATTCCAGAAAGGTGTGGAATCATTGGGTGCCATTTTTCACAAAGAAAACTGCCAGCAATATGCATAGGCAATTTAATACAAAGGAGCACAATTGAAGTTGGAAATTGGCTGGAAAGCACATACAGTATTGTTGCAAATATTACTACGGCATACAAAAACTCTTGCAGGATCCAGTGAATCAGGCGTTAACGCAGAAGTCTGTAAGAGCTGAAGATTCTGCTGGGATGTTTACCAGCCCTGCAACATTAACAGCCTTCAAAACCACTGACTGAGAGGTCTCAACCCAAGGCAGAAGCTTGGCATATTCACAGCTCTCAGAGATCTCAGTGAAGAGGAAAAACATCCAAAATATTTAGCTCTCCTATTTTCTTTTGCCCAAGTCGGCCAAAGGAGAACCCATCATTGAAGGGGCTGGGCAAGAAGAACTGGAACAGGGACAAAGCACTTGTTATGTTGTTCTTCAATAATTTTATAATTATGAATCATCCAGCACAGAAGCAGCTTTGAAAAGTCTACTTATCTGAAGAGGGTTTTATATACATAATTTATTTTTACAGGGTGAGGAAACCACAAAGAAAACCATCCAGTTTACAGATGATGACGGTCCCCTCACAGTATACAGCAGTCATATTACAGAAAGCTCAAGAACACTAAGGAAGATGGTGTAAATAATGCCATTTTTTGAAGTCCTGAACCCCACTGACTTTTTATGTCTGTTTTTGCATATGACACGATGAAAGTTAGGTTACTTTTGTGCAGAATAATCAATGCCAGGCACTCTTATGTCCTTATGTTTAGATACTCATGAGCAGACAGAAAGTGCAGATTGTTTCCTTTTGTCACCAATTAAAGCACAACTCCACAGATTATCAGGTATATACCCAGGGCCAGATTCTCGATTTATACAGATATTTTAAAAAGCTCCTGCAGACTCTAATGTTTTGAATTGGGCATAAATTACATTTGTACTCCCTTCAAGGCTCCTGTAGCCTGCTAGAATGATGAAAGTTAATTTAGCACAAATGAAAATCCATCCCTCCAAAACTCATTTTTGGTACTTGAATTGAAGCCTTCTCAGCAAAGCCAGTTCATGGCAAAATATGTCAGGTCACACTCTGTCACATCTTTCCTCTGTATCTCTTGCAAAATTTTAGCCCAGCCTCTGAGATCTTGGCCTTCCACGTACCAGCACTGCACTTGTAAGTCAAATGCAAGAGGCCATGGAAGAGGAAGCCACAGAGGATCAAAACTGGAAGGGGCTCTAAGGTCTCCCCAAAGCCTTCTCTTCTCGAGGCTGAACACAGAATCACAGAACGTTCCTTGAACACCTCCTGGGATGGTGACTCCACCACTTCCCTGGGCAGCCTGTTCCAGTGCCTGACCACTCTTTCAGTGAAGTTTTTCCTAATATCTAATCTAAACCTCCCCTGATGCAACTTGAGGCCACTTCCTCTTGTTCTATCATCACCAGTTACCGGGGACAACAGACCAGCACCCACGTCCCTACACCCTCCTTTCAGGCAGCTGTGGAGAGCCATCAGGTCTCCCCTCAGCCTTCTCTTTAGGCTGAACACTCCCAGCTCCCTCAGCCGCTCCTCATCAGACTTGTTCTCCAGACCCTTCACCATCTTTGTTGCCCTTCTCTGGACACGCTCCAGCATTTCTATATCTTTCTTGTAGTGAGGGGACCAGAACTAAAACAGTAATTGAGGTGTGGCCTCACCAGTGCCAAGTACAGGGCACAATCACTTCCCCGCTCCTGCTGACCGCACTGTACCTGATAGAGGCCAGGGTGCTGTTGGTCTTCTTGGCCACCTGGGCAAACTGCTGGCTCATGTTCAGCTGGTCATCAACCAACATCCCCAGGTCCTTTTCTGCCTGACAGTGTTCCAGCCACTTGTACCCAAGCCCTCAACTCCCCCAGCCTGGCCCCAAGGCAGAGGGGCTCCAGCCCTCGCAGCATCTCTGTGACCTCCTCTGGCCTCTCTCCAACAGCTCTGTGTCCTCCTGCTGTTGGGAGCCCCAGAGCTGGAGGCAGAAGTGCAGGGGGTTCTCCCCAGAGTGGAGCAGAGGGGGAGAATCCCCTCCCTACCATCTCTGGCCACGCTGTTCTGGATCCAGCCCAGGATGAGGTTGGCAAAGTAGTCAATACATTGACTATATGTGTGGTAATTTTTTTCTTGACAGACATATTATCTTTCAACTACCCTGTTGTCTCTCTCACATACACCTCACACTGCAGTGGCTTTATATAGCCTCCCCTTTCCACATGCACATATATACACCTTTCATGGATTTGCATATATACTTTCAGAATGTGATTCCTTATGGACATATTTTTCTGTTTGATTTAGTAACTGTAGGTCAGTATCTTCTGGATTTCAGAAGAATTTCATGCAAGCTACTCACTAACCAATGTCTATATTAATTTCCTGAATAATTCTAACCTTTGAACTGAAAATATTTAACATGAAAAACTCAGTCTTTTCTCCTCTTGTACTTTGTGTATCAAATTAATTGATGAGCCTCAACAGAGTGTGTTTTCCATATTCGACCTTCATTTACACTCTTCCTCCATTTTGCTGCATGAAAACAAATCTACATTCATATTGCAATAATCCAATTTCTGTCCCTATACCTTACATTCTAAGCCACCTGTTTTGAATGACTTTGTTTATGCTAGAATAAACAAGGGATTTCTTGTCTTTTATATAAATTAAATAAGATTAACAGCTTATGGTGTATCTTTTACAAAGAAAGATGCACACTCCTATATCTTATCAAGATTCATTCTCAGAAGTTCCCCTTTATAACTTTTAAAAGCTAATATTTGCATAAGAATAGGTCTGAAGAAATGCCCCACAGAGTTCTAGTTGGAAGGTGGTCCTGTTTAGTAAATACCTGGGCCTAACCAGAACAGCTGAGCAGGAAAATATTAGCAGGAAAATATTAGCAGAAAAATGGATTTAAATGTTTGTTTGCTACTTTCAGCAAAATTGACTTCTTTCTGTAATTTTAGATGGATTTTTAACAAGACTGTTCTCAAAGGGTCTGGAAGATTTTGCTGGAAAAAACATGAGCTTTAGAAAAATCCAGGATTAAAAGAAGTCTTTCACTAAAATACTTAAATGAATGATAGTTTGTGTTGTTGTGCGAATAGGCTATGTTCCTTAGTTTTTTCTTAAAAAAAAAAAAAAAAAAAAAAAAAGGCAAAAAACATATGTATAAACCCTTTTTTGTTGGTTAACCATGTGTACCATTTGAGACAGTCCAAAACCTCCAAACAATTCCACATTTATTCCTACTTCTTACTTCTTACAGCCACTAGTCTTCATTCTGCTTTTGTCTCAGAGATTAAGGAGTCCTTGAGTACGATTAATCTTCTCCCAGCAGAGGTACTTCTCTATTGATGGTACTTATCCATCCCCCATTACCCAAGATACAGAATAACATCCTCAAGGTCACAAAGATAAATGTCGTAAAGCAGAGAACGATACTGGCTTCTGTTCTAAGACCTTAACATCTGGATCATTCTTCCTCTGTGGAGGTCATCGTTTTGCCACCTATTCAGATTATCTCAGATGGGAAAATAGAAAGAACTTCATCAGTTTCTTACTGGATCATGTTTTACACTGACTTTCCTGAGGATACAGTGCCTGGCTGGGGCTTGTGGTACCTCTCCTGTGTTAAACAGACACACACAAACAGTGTTTGTCAAAAAATTAATTTATTAAGGTCTTCCTTATAGGCTAATATGTAGATGGTAGTTTGAAGCACTCAAATACATGGGCCATTTGCTGCCAAGATGTTGACAGGAGACTACATTACAAGCATCCTTGTGGCAGCATCTTCAGCAGGATTAAGCAGGATGTGCCAAACTCCAGTTCTAGTCAATTATTATGATAGAGCTCACCTGTAGGTCTGTGCAACTCCTCCAGCATACACATGATCTTTTTCTATTATCTCCAATTGCACACAGAAGACTGTCGTATGGGACCTCTTCTGCATAAGCAGGAACAGTTTCTACTGAGTATTTAAAACCTGCTTATGGCTTGCTGATAACCTTTCACAGCAGGAAGAGCCGGAGGACATCCCTGCTGTAGATTGCCCCAGATACCCCCAGCCAGGGAGGTAGTTAATGCACCTCAGCATACAAAAAGGGTCTAACAGGGCCTAACAGTGGGGGTCCCTGGAGGGGGTGTGGTCCAGGGCTGCTCAGTGTTCTCCCCAGAAGCTCCTCTACCAATTGGTCAGTTCCTCTGCTGGGAAGGCGACTATGAGTAGCCCCTTTTCCTCTCAGGCCATCATCTAAACCCACTTGGCACACAAACTACACAGAGAGAAGTGAATGAGGAATAACTTCATGGGGCAAGGACAAGGCAGAGCCCTGGTACCCAGCTGCAACACAGTTGCAATGATCGGTCAAACTTGAATTTCATTATCATACAACAGTTATAGTTTAAGTCCTACAGATCTTGCCCCAGCTGCCAAAAACCTTGTCATTTATTCCAAAAGCAGTGTGCTTTGTCCCCTGAAACAACACCCACTACGAACTAGAAAACACTTTTACCTTAAGGAAGTTTCAACAGATGACAGAACTCTTGTATGACTGGTAGTATAATTGAAACAATAGGGAAGATATGAATGGAGAATGAGATACCATCCTCCTTGTTTCCCTCTCTGTGATTTCCATCTGCCTACACCATCCAGTTCTCCTTTCCTCCCACCATCCTCAGAAACTGCATACTGAAGGATGCCAACACCAAGAAAGTAGGTGAGGTTGCCATGATAAACAGTATGAATTAAAACAGGAGCTAAGTAATACAGGTAAAAGGAAATGTTTACTCTGTCACTGCAGGAATGGACAAGACAGAAAAAAAGTACTTCCCAAGACTGATGGAGAGGGAAAATATTATAGGAGAGCAACCAATGAGACTGGGAAATAGAACTGCTTCCTCAGGAAGTGACGATAATCCAGCTGAGCGACTGAATAAAATCAGAAATGTCTGTGACTGACCAAAGGTGACACATCTCCCCCAGCTTTAGATATTTACAATGCTGGCATGTAGATTTGTCTTATCTGTCTTCCTTTATACATAGCAAAGAGAATTGGGCAGTTCCATGGCTTGATGCATTTGCTCTATTTCAGGTATTTTTTAGCATGTGCTGAATTGTCACTGCACGTGTCATGTCCCATCAGCAAGATGCACAGTACAGCTATCACCTGTGCTGCAGAAGACAATAGTCAGCTATCCCATATTTGGCAAGATGAATTCAATTCTTTGAAGCAAAGAACGGGAAGATTTGCTTTCTCAGGGAGACATAATAGGAAAAAAACCCTAAACCCTTGCCATAAAACCTGGATTCTTTGGGGGATTTTTTTAATTCTTCCAGACTGAGACCATTTTTAATTTGTGAAAGGAAAAACTCAAACCTAAGGCCTCAACTCCTCACTGACCATGGTAGAGACATAAATCACCACTGACTAGGCATGTGCAGCTCTACCTGTCTGTTCATAATTAACAACAAACCTTCTCTTCTGCCAGGTTTGCTTGGTAGAAATGAAATCTGATGGTTTCCTGGGCTGAGGACTTTAGCCATTGTCATTGGCAAGCTGCTATTTTAAATAGACAGCTGCTTCTTCCAATATGACACTGCCTCACTATAGGCAAGTAGCCTTTGAAGGGGAAACCCATTTTCCTAATTCTAGCAGACTGATTATTTTCACTTTTCAACTTACACTGCTGGTCTTCACATTTTTTATAACAAGAGGCCTTCACTTTCAATTATTCTTCAAAAGGTCAATTGTAATTCTCATATGTTTTTTGAATTGTATTCCATAATTTATTCATGCTGAGAATTGCTTCTTTTCTTATGAACTTCAAACTGATGAGCTAAGCAAATTCATGCAATTTTACTTTCCAGAAGGTACTGCCTTTCCAACATCCATATCCAATGAGGAAGTGTAGTGTAGTCTGGGAAGACAGATGCAATTGTAACCATAGGTTTGAAGTGGCTACATGGTCAGACTGTTACAGAGAAGGTTTACAATAACATTTTTGAGTCTTTGTAAGCCTAACACTTGAGATACTATCCTATTACAGAGGTCCTCCGACATTGTTTTCACATAAAACCTGGTGCTATCCAGCTTGATCTGAGTCTGGAGCTTTCTGATTTGTTGGGAATATTAAGCTTCTATATTGGGTTGAAATTTTCTCTTATGCTGCATTCTCTGTTGATGGCATGTGAATCCTGCAGACTGTAGAGCAATATAGTCTTCATATTGCAGTAGAGTTCTGTTTTGAAGGCATGCCATGAAAAGGCTGTGTCATGAAACAAGGCAGAAACTCTTTGCCTTCTTTTTTCAGAGACCAGCACAGCACAATTTTAGCCTGGTGAAGGGTTGCCTAGATATGTCATCTGGCTGCAGCAGTTAGACTTTCCTATCCTCCACAAGACTTCAACCTCTTAGCTGAGAAGTCATAAAACTACTCAAAAAGAAGTTTACAGTCAAGGGGACAACCTATTTCTTTCTGATTGGGCCACAATGAGACTGCTAGCACATTCAATCCTTTCTGGAAGGAAGGGGAAGAGGATTGCTCTGAGGGAAAAGGGTGAGTCTACAGTCATTGGCTCGCTGACAGCTGCCCCACTTTCAACTAACTTCCGTCAACGGGCAATGGTACTGCTTTTCTTCTGCATCTTTCTTTTCCCAGCTCACCTGTGAAATCTTCAAGTAGTCAATTCTGTTATTTGTTAGGCAAGAAGGTCATTAGACAAAAGCTGAACAATCTTTTATGCAACCTATTTTAGACCATCCTATGATGCTGCTTCATATCTCACTGAACCCTAGCTCAGTCTCTTAAAAAGGTATTATGCAAAAGAAAACAAAAACAGACAAAAATTTTAATAGTACAGTACCTGAAATAGAGGGAAGGCAGAAAATTAGAACCTTCTAAACTGATAACAACGGTATATCAGGTTGGAAGCTGATGTGAACATTAAAGTCTTTGAGTCTACAAGTAAAATCAAATCCCTTCTCTCAACTAAACTATTCTGATGGCAAAGCAGGGAAGAGTGATTAAAAAAAAAAAAAAGACTCAGTATCAGCAGTAATTCCTCAGTGTCCCTGGCAGAAACTATGCACTACCCCTGTTAATTTTAGATGGGTCTGGCACAAAGCAGCTGACGGACTATCTTTCACCCTACCCATACTGACATTTTTTGTGTTATATTTTCTATTTTTTTTAGTGCTCATAAAGTAAGCAGTCTATCTGTGGACTCAGATATTGATCTAGTCTCAGTGGTGCTGAGACATCAATTTACTAATCAGTGTCTGCTATGCTTTATATTACCTTCCATTTCTCCCTCTATGTAGCAAAAATAGCTCAAGGATTTCAGAAGCAGTACAGAAGGTGATGTTATTATGTATGGCGGTAGAATGAATTGCTCCCTCCAAGGTGTTTAACAGCAATCATTTTCCCAAGCATTTTATTACAAGCAAGTTTTTCCTTTTCAGCAAGATTTTCGAAGCGGGAGGGGTTTGAGTGCCGAGGACAGAGGACCCAGTCAGAACTGCTTGTCAGATCTCTGGGGACAGGAAAGGCTGAGAGATGAAGCTTGGAAAATGCAGCCACTTCTCTAGTTTGGCAAAATATTTTTGGATGGTTGCCCCTCTCTTCTTACTTGGCCTTCATCTGGCACCCCTCCAACAGCACTGCAGCACTCCTCTGCAGATCTGCTGCTGAGGGTTCCAGGTTCGGGCTTCTACAATAGGACTGTAGTAGGAAGAAAGAGAGAGATGAGAGCTAGGCAGCAAGAGGAACGAGAATGAAAGGTCTTGCAATAGCAGCAGTTGTGTGAGACTTTGCAGGTCTGAGCTGCGGCCAAGCTCTGTGAAGAGCCAGCTGTGATTCTGAGGAAGTCATCTAGCTCCAAGGCTGCCCTTTACCCTGTGCAAACCAAGCTGTGAGAGTAACTCATGGTTAATTTTACTGAGTCCTCGCATAACCTTCTCCCAAAAGTGAAGTCATTTTGAGTTGGCTCTAAATCCACCTTCTTCCTCTCTCTCTCTTCCCCCTTTTCTCTATCATAGTTTGAAACACATACTGGATGAAAATAGGTATAAATAAAAAAAATAGAGATTTAGAGTTCACTTTATCTCAATGAAGTGGAAGAATTAACATATTCCTTCCAAAAATTTAAAAATTAAACACACTTCTTCCCCTTTTCCTCATTACTTACTATCACTGAAACCATCCAAAGTTCAAAGGCTCTTTCAGAAACTCAAAGAAATTGCACTCCTGCACATAAGTTAAGCACCCCAGATTGTCACCTGTCTTGAACTAACTCGTTTCTCTCTCTCCGGAGGGATGAGAATGAGAAAAAGGAGAGAAGGAAAAGTGTGGTTAAGGCAATCAATAGTTCAGAGGTAGAAGTCCTTCTTTTGAACAGAAAGGAAGCCATGATGGGTCTCTTGGTATATGACAAATGGATGAATGAAGGTAACTCCAAACCGTCAATTACCAGTGGGTATTGCTAGGAGTTTAGTAGGTGTAGGGTGAAATTGTTTTCCTCTGTAATAATTCTAATCACACCATGTGCTGAAGAAACATGTCAAAACCTAATGTGCATCAGTTAAAAGTTGCCTACATCTTACTCACTCCAAACTGACACAGATTTCCTATAAGGATACAGTAATCCAAATAATTGCTTCACCAGCTGTACCTTGGAACGCGAGTGTAGCAACGGTCCAGAAAATACAGTCAGATATAGGATATGGTCAGTCATTTGACATGAGAACAGAAGGGAGGGAATGACAAAATGAAGAATCTGTTGATCCCAGAGTACTTTCCTTTGCATACGGACTATAACACAGAATTATCTTCATTATGGGCACCCCAAGAGCAGGCAAGAGATGGCACCTGCTGCCAACCCTATTCAAAGTTCGGCAGCTTCGTAAAAATCACTCATCTTCACAAATAATTTGTTTATATAGTTTTACATGTTCATTTTGTAAATGAAGAAAGATCAATGTTACATGTGACTTGCATGCCATTTACGATGTTGGATATTCCGTGCTTCCAAATTTTAATTCACAGATATTTGACAGCTTTATAACTACTGTGCCAGAAGGTTGGCCCTTACATCAGAGGGGAGACAGCAGTTCAGAGAGCTGAGGGTATTGAAAACAAATTTTCTGATCTGTTTTGGGTTTTGTTAACTCTTCCAGCAGATTTGTTTCCTGTCTCTTATGGATGGTATGAAGCAAGCAAAAACCAGGTGTTTGAACCAAGCCAGGTTAAACAGCAGTGACAAATTGCACACCACAGGGTGGGATTGCTCTGTCTATCATTTTCTTATCAGCTAGCTCCAGTATTATTTAACAGCATTCAGAAGATCTTTAAAGGTCAGAGGAGAGTAATAGAAATACAGCAAAAGACAACAAGCATCCATAGTGAAGATTTTGGACAAAAACAGTCAGCCACAGCAGATTCTTTCACAACCTTTTACTTTTTATTGCTCTACAATACACACACATAAAAAAGAAAACTCAAATTACCCTGTTGAAGCCAAGAGCAATGAGATTCAGGAGAGACCCCCTATGTTTAGCATGCTGTTCTGCATCTATAAAACACTCAGAAACAATAGGGGTTTCCACTGGCTTTGTTGAGAAGCACTGAAGGGAGCTTTCTTCTCCCACTCCTTTTTTTCCATTTCACTGAAACCATTGAAACAGTATGCAAAAAGTTTATTCAAAGCCTCTGTTGGCTGTCAAGTTTATTCTTAGCTATTTAACACTAGGGATACAGATGTGCTGAATAGTGTTGGAAATGTACAAGCAAGTTGTTTTTAAACTTAAATCTAAAAAACAACCAACCAAACAAAGAAAAAAAGTCATTATAATAAGAGAGAAGTGATGAAAAAAAGGAAGAAAGAATTATTTTTTTTCTGAATTATGCTGTCTTGGATTTTTTCACCCCATGTCTTTAATTTCTGCTTTAATAGGGCATATAAAAAGTGCATCAAGAGGTGTAAATTACTGTAATGAGGCAGCTGATCATCTGCAACATTAAAATATGTCTTTTGTAGATCAACCATTTAAATACAAATCTTTTAGAAGTCTTAAGTATACTATTTACCATAATAAATATGAGAAGTAGCATGTGATAATTAGAAAATGAGATATCATCTGGGACTTCCCATAGGCAAATGTCAAAAAGAAACAGCTGGGGTGCCAAGTAGCCAATAAACAATATTAATTTTTACTTAGTTAGGGGGAAGATCGTATGATGATATCCAATAATCACATATAAAGAAGTTTTAGTTACAGAGATTATGCGACCTGTATTATCTGTTCTGTTATATTGAATATGCTATTTATTATACTATATGTGAAGATAGTAAAAGAAGCATCCAATGCCCTATTCATATCTGGTTAATTCTTGTTCTATACAGGTGGAATCACACTCAAGAATAAGTCAGTGAAGACCACATGAAGTTGTTGGCTACAAATCCAACAACAGTGGGGCTTTCTCCTTGAAACCCTACTGCTAAATTCACTTCAGATTAGCCTTGTGATGTATCCCAAGTACGTTGCAGTGTGGGAGAAAATCATGGTGTTCTCCACAAAACAAAGACCAAATATTTGCAACATACTGGTGCAATAATCAAGATACATTTTTCTGAGCCCTGTAGAGCAAGACACTAGCTTTTAACTTACCTTATGACACATTGTGCTGTACAAACTGTAGAAAATTTCATTTAAATCTAAAACATGATGTTTAAATACAGTTTCAACTGAATTTTGAACAAGGTAGTCGAGGTGCAAAGTAGAAGCTCCCCAAGACAGGACAGAGGACAAACTCCTGTGCCTTCCGGCACAGATGTGCTTCCACCCAAACCTTCATCTACCCTGGCAGTCTGTATTCACCCAAATACAAAAGGCACAAACATATCCTGCTCGGCGTCAGATTACTGCCTGGAATACAAGAGGCATAACAGTTTCATCCGAAGACATTGGAAAAGGGTAAATGAGGAATGTTTTACATATCATTTCCATCCTTTAATATGTATTTTCTCTTTACTTGATGGTGCTTGGTGCCAGCACTCAGTTACATACAGTCATTGGTGACAAATGACATGCCTACTTCTGTCTAGCCCTGGCAAGCTGTTAAAGCAGATTGGTTGGAAATAACTAGAGCATATATTCTCAAATGCTTCCTGCATCTCCTACATAGAATGACTTATTTCTGTAATTAAGACCAAGAATAAATGCTGGAACCTCGCTCATAGTTGTGTTAGCCTGCAGGACTGACTGAAATTTAAAAAGTCACTTCATGAACTGCAAGCTGGACATTGACTGTGAGGAATATTTTTTAACCACCTGCATTTCTTTTCCTACCTTTGGTAACATTTCTTCCAAATTCAGAGCATTGACTGTCATGGCTTGAGTTTAGTCTTGACCCCTGCCTTTCTTACTGCAACTATCCCAGGCTGAACTGCTTCACTTTAGGAGGTGGAAGTAAAGTAGAAAGGTGTCTCTTCCCACTCAGGCAGCTGCCTACTTGGTAAAAAATATTTCCTATACCGAAACAACCAGAGTGTTCAGCACAGTGTTAAGCTGCATTTCTCAAGAGGAACACCATTGTCTTTAGACCCCCTGAAATCAGTGCAGCCTTCTTGTGGCTACAGAACAAGCTGTTGTTTCATTGTGCCTTTTTTTTCTTTTTTTAATAGTTAATATTTACTATTTTGCGGTGTTTCACAGAATATCTGAACAAATTATTTTCAGGACATAAGATCATTTACTTTGACTAGTTGGTGCTGATGTTTTGAATAAATGAAACCTATGCAGCCACACTGAGCATCTCAGGTGTCTCTCTCAATCCCCAGAAACAGACACATCATGACATGAAGATAGTGACCAAAGCTGGGAGTTTTTCCCAGAGAGCCTTGGATAAGCTGCTGCTTCTTCTTATTTCCAATCCATGGAACAAGAATTATACACTTATATTCGGACAGCAACAAAGCTTTAACTCGACAGCCTTTGGGAAATAGTTCTGCCATGGGACCTGACTTTGTCTGGAAAGCTAATTCGAGCACTAGAGACAATTTTGTTTTTAACTCTACCTCCCTAGACACAAATCAGTTTAACATGCATCTGTCATCAGCCAAATTCATTTTCAGAAAGTTTTATAATATCTAGACAGATCCATTCATAAAGTAAGTCATTGCACCAGGGACTCCTTCATTAACAGTAATTATGCAAACCAGCATGCCACATGAGAGGCTGAGATCATCAGGTGGGTAGCCTGCAATGCAGGAAAGAGTTTTTTAATTTCTGAACACTGATTAGCATTCCGCTTCTGGCTTGGAAAGCATAGTAGATTTATGGAGTCATCCTTGCCCTGATGATTATTTTGCTTGTTTTCGTAACTCAAATAATCAAATTAGGCCTAGAGAAGATTTTCCAAGACAGAGCTCTCCCTGCATTTATGAAAATAATTCCAGCACACACTTAGTTTCCCTTTTTTAATTACTTGTCTCAAATTGCATTATATGATTTTATTCATTGTATGTAAGAATTAATCAAGCTAGATTCCTAAGACATACAGGCACGCTGGCCCTTTCTTTGTAACAGGCAGCAGTTTCATAAATACCCCTATGTGGAAGCAGTCTTCACTAAAATCTGACATACTTTTGAAAACGTATTTCAGTACTGCTGCACCCACCACCCACACACCATTGCTGGTGACTGGGTACTTGACCACTCCTGAACCGCATCCCCAGGGCTAGGGTGCAACATCCCCTGGTCAGCTCCCAGACCCACTGGGCAACAGCGCGACTACCCGTCTGTGCTGCGTTTGGCCCAGGTGGTCAACATCACTGTGGGCAGCTCTGAACTCTGTCTCGTGGTAAGGTTAGGGTCTCTCACATAAAAAGTTCAGAAAAAGCTCATTCTTAAAATGCTCAGATGTTTGTTATGTCTCTGGTAAGGACTGCAGATTTTGAGTCATACCTTCATAAACACTTGCTGTCAAGGGAATGGCTTACAGCTAAAAAATTAATAAATCACCCTGTGCTGCCTTACAGATTAATTAATAGAAGCCAGCTCCTTCCCTTTTAGTCTTTCATGTAATGCAAAAAATTATCAAGGCCAGGCTTGGAGCAACTTGGTCTAGTGGAGGGTGTCCCTGCCCATGGCAGGGTGTTGGAACTAGATGATCTTTAAGGTCCCTTCCAACCTTAACCATTCCATGATTCTACGATCTATTTTTTTAAATTGCCAAAATAAAACACATGATTCTGAACTGGGTGTAAAAAGTGTTTGTTTTGCCTTCTCATGGAAATTTCCCCTTCCTAGTGGGAAGAAAAGGGAACTACCATTATAAACATTTCAGAAAAGAAATGCATGCAGCTGGTAAAAACTAGTTCGACTGAATTCATCCAGGAATCATCTTAATAAAGGAGCAAGGACAATTAGAGAGGTCTCCTAGAGGTTCTTCTAAGCTGATGTTGGTGATAGTGTCTATTGAAAACAAATCTCAATTTTGTGAAATGTTACCTTATACAACCGCCAAAATGCTATTAATTCCCCACTCCTCCATGGAGAAAGATGTGGATTAAAGGCATCTCAGCTTGATCCAAATTAACAGTGTTAGAAAATCAAAATCTGACATCTTTTCATTCTGTTTTAAGAGACAGCAGTGGAGAAATGAGATCTGCTTGTAGAACAGTTCACAGGTATTTTTTTTTCCAGCTGAGTTTTTGAGTTTTGTTTCTTCCTGAGGAAAGTAAGAGCAAGAGTGACAAAAAGGATGCAAACTTTGCTAGCAATGAGAAAAAAAATTCTGTAGGCAGAAGTTGAATATAATGCTAACTGCAGTTTTTTGTCTCCCTCAGGGAGCAATGTCACTTCACTGGAGTAATGAATCTGCTACTGATTTTCTGAAAACTGAATTTTATATCTTAGATTTGATTGCTTTAAAAACTGGATCCTGAGATCAGAACCCAAGCTTTACAACCTGCTCAAGAATATCCCATAGCAAAAGTTACTGTAAAAGTGTGGTGTCTGAAGTCAATGGGAAACATAAATAAGCCATAAGGCAGAGATGATCTTCTTCAGAGCTAGGACAGCTGGTCCAGGCTGGCTGAAGGAGTATTTCATTCCATGGTGTGTCATGCTCAGTGAGTAGGCAGGAGGTGGCCTGGAGGGTATTAACTCTTTTGCTGGTGCCTTAGCGTGGTTGTTAGTGGTTTAACAGTTTCGTCCATTAGTGGGTGGAGGGGTCAGCTGTTTTTCCCAATCATGTTGTCACTCTCAGGCTCCAACTCTCAAACTCTCTGGCTCTGACTGTCACTACTCAGGACCTGGTGGTGCATTGGTCGGCGAGTGGTGAGCAATTGTATCATATGCTCTATCTTCTATTATTTGAATTACTTGTTGGCAATATTGTTAATATCACTATAATTTTTATTTATATTCAATTATTAAAAAATTCTTATCTCAATCCACAAGCTTCTTTGTCTTTTCCCTCAATTTTCCCTCCTCCACTGGCGGAGGGGAGGAGGTATGCAAGCAACTGTGTGAGACTTTATTGCTAGCTGAGGTTAAACCACGACAATCACTTTTAAAGAATTATTAAAGAGGCAGCAAAGCAAATGACAGCCTGTGAGAGATAATTTCAGTGTCTTCTTTGCAGCAGTCAGTGCCATAAATATTTCTCTTCCACCATGAATGGTTTTGCTCAAGAAGACACTTCAGACAGGTGACCTTTTCCTTGTACAGTGTGAAACATTTCACTCATATTCATGTTTCAGGAGAAGGAACTGCTTTCTTAGCTAAACAGAATCTTCCTTTATTTCTCCTCCCAGGACATGAAGAACTTGTGTTACGTATTTTAAAATCAAGATTCATTTTAATTCAATGTTCCAATCAAGGCAGTGAATGTAATGCCATACTCTTGACAAACCTTGTTTAAAAGTCTGTGTTTCATTCCATGCAATTTTATTGAATGTAATCTCACTGTTCAGAAGCACAGTGTCAACACAAACACAAGAAAAACCTTTTTCCCATCTGGTATAACAACACGGCACAGTTGGTTTGGTAAATGTTTACAGATTAAGAGTTTATAAGCTATTAACACATAATTTCTAACTTCATTTCTTGTAGACACACTAGATAGATAATCCCAACCAAATGGATAAAAAATCATTTGGTTTAATATACATTCAGAAATAAACAAGACAAAAATGTATTTCAGCACCTGCTACCTCATCCTTTTCTTTGACTTACCTGTGTCTGCATTCAGGGGATGATGTTGGAAATATATGGCAGTGGGTTACAGATGGGAATTTTTAATCTCCAGCAATCCTACCTTCCCAAGGCCTGATACACAGGCAGGCAGACAGACAGGTAGATAGATAGATGAAAAATGGTCGTAAATTACATAGAAGCTTAATTTGAATTGATTTTTCAGAGAGACAAACTCCTGAGGGATATTTTCAAACTGTTATTAGAATTTAAAGTTACACAAACACTTCCAGAAAAGTTTCCCAGAGTTTCCATTAAAGCACATTTTTTCAGGTAAGAATATCTGATATAGATGAAATTATTACTAAATGTTATTGAGGCTCTTGTACTTGCATTTCCAGGTTTCAAAGAATTATGTTTAACTGAAAAATGAAATATGAAGACCTGTTGAGAGCACAGTGAAGGTGAGAAACAAACAGTGATACTATTAACCCTTTCCATCAAGACAAGATGGCTAGTTGTGTGACAAAAGTATCTCTGCTGAAGCAATCAGCACTAACTTTGTAATTATCATGAAGGTTATGTCAATGTAACATTGTGGTGCATCTGATTGATATAAATCTAACCTTTTTTCTTCTGTGGCTTTATAAAAAACTACCAGAAACAAAATACTGAAAATCACATCAGCTAGTGATGGATGATGGCCTCTTATCCCCTCAAGCAGATGAATTCAATAAGTGTCTGTTATATAAGTAGTCTCGTACGCCCATGCTAGCTCTCCCCAACACAAAATTAAAAAAAAAAAAAAAACAAAAGCATAAAACAGAACAAAACTGTCACCTTCGGGTCTCATGGTTGGTCTGGTTGGTGATGATGTTTCCAAGCCCACGTCTGTACCATAAAATTTTTGTTCGCAGCCTGTCTGGTTGTGCTAGCTGAACTCAGGTGTTATGAAACCACATCTGGAGACATTCAGCATGACTAAAGCCAGCTATGAACTGCTTACTGCTCTGCAGACACCATGTCTGCACCCTTAGCAAATCTAAAGGAAAAATCAGAAGAATTAAGTCCTGAAAAATTTAAAGAAATAAATAAATACATAAATAAATAAAGAAAAAAACCAAAACTGGAAAAAACCCAATTGTTAGGGACCATTAAATCACAGCACTTCATTGTGAGGCTGCTACAGCACACATCTGTCAGGATATTGAGTTGCACTAGGCCAGCGTGGCTTGGGGTCTCCATGGAAGCGAGTCTTCATTTGTTCTTCACCAATGACAGTCCTCCACTGCCCTGCAGTGTGTTGAATTTCCCCTGTTCACCCTGGAGCACTGAACTTAGACAAGACATCCTTAAATTTCACCTTTATTTGCTGCATATTGAAGGCCTTTTCCATCTCAATTACATGAAAGTTCCACAGGATTGCAGTGGTGTGACTAATTTTCCCATTTGCTTCATCTCGGAACTACCTACTGCCTCATTGTCTCTGTTCTTTCTGTTTAATTAAATCATTTTGTTGTCTTGTCTCTTTTTCTTTGTAACTATATGTACTTCAAATATCTGATAAATAAGTTTTACAATTAAACAATTGGGTTTTTTCTGTAGATAAAATATATATAATATTCATAGTGCATTACCTATTGCTCATGTGTGACCCAGCACTGTAATTAAATTATTTACCAAATTAACTTTGGTTATGTAGTAGCTGGAATTCAAGATCTAATTTAATGTTGGATTAGTGAAAAATCTCCAGGGATAGACGTTAGAGAGCTAACAAAACTCCTTCACCATACTTATAATCACCGTGAGGATAGGCATGCTCCACTGGCTGCAGCAGTCCAGTGACTCGGTTCCTCGTTCGCAGTCCCAGAAAATGAAAAGAGATAAGGAAAAAAAATGTATCCACTGGAGCAAGCAGCATGAAACCATGTCTTAACCAAATGAAACGGGAAAAGATGCATGCCACACCTTCTTCGCACAAGTCTAAATCCCACATTCGTGGTGAGCACACAAAGAGTTTCCATATCTGCTGAATCTGAAGCAGTTCTCCCCCTTTTCCTCACCTTCATATCACTCATATTTGGGTCAGTCATAAAACCCAAAAGGCCCTGGGAGTGCCACAAGAGAAAATCAAGCTGAAAAAGTATATGTGTCCAATTGGAAGGCAACCAAGACAGGGAATCCTGACCGACCTCTGCAGTGAAAGAGGTGGTGTGCGGGGTGGGTGAGGGAGTGAATGCAAACCTGCCATTGGGCACAGGCAGGCATCAGAGGAGGGACAGCAATTGTTATTAACCGACAGATGCCTCCTGCTGGGATGGTCACCACTGCAGACTCACAGATACAGCTATACAGTGATAAAAGTTGTTACCTAATGGTCTTCAGGCTTATTTCTATCCAGCTAATGAAAATACTGACAGAATACTATGTTAATGAGCTAGCTGAGCAGTTCCATGAGCCACTTTTATATTGAGTAAAATTGAAAGAAAATATTCTCATCTGAGCATGTGTAATTGCCAGCTAAAATAACCTGCCAATTTCCAAACACTACACAGATAACAGCTTTTAACATTTAGAACACACGAGCGCTCGTACTGAAAAAAAACCTCACAGTTAAACTCCTTAAAGTACACAGCTGACAAAATTCAGTCAGGTGATAAGACCTTTTAGAGACAGTTTATTCTCTTGTGCTTAAAGCATGAATCATAGATCTGATACTCACTGAAATGTATACAAAATGAGATCCCAGGATGAAAGGGGAGAGGCACGCTTCTTCACTTTTAAATCTTCAGGCGCGTTTCCAGCAACATATCCTGCCAAAGTTTCATTCACTCTGAAATATTTCTATGTTCTTAATTGTGGAAAGCTAGCTCTCTCTAAACTTCTCTCCTATGTCATGTAATTTCTATGCTCCAGCATCACCACATTATATCTCGTTAAAAGACTCTCACAATATATGATGTTATTAGGGCAACTCTGTGGTTTTCTTTCAGGGTGATAAATTTCAAGGTGTCACATGTTCATACCTCTGTTTACTGTTATGATGAGGTGGATATTTTATCAACACTCATGCAGTACTGAAAGGCTCTCAGGGTATGAGAATTAGTTTGGCTGCAGTGCTAAAGATGTAAATTTCACAGGAGGTAGTGTGGTTTTAGAAGAGCTATTGAACACTCAGGATCTGTGTTGGTAATGCTTTTCCAACCCACTCCAGTTCATTCTCAACAACAATAAATAATAACAATTTTAAAAGGAATTATTTTAGGTGCATGACTGTACTGAATCTTCATTTAGCACCAGATGATTGTTGCAGGTGGCCAAGTGTGCTGTCTCCATAGTGCTATTCATCCTTTCAGGAAGGCATCACATGGTCCTTTATTGAATCGTGAATCTGAATTCATGTGAACACACATTTGCACATGGATCTATTATTGCATCCTGCAGAAATGTTCCCTTTCAGATGAATAAAAGAAGAAATCTTATAAAAGTATGTAAACTGCCCTTCTGTTAAACCAAGGTGCAAACTTGCCTTCTGACTTAGAGTATTTAGTGTTCCTTGGTGCATGGAAAATTTCTTCTGTCAGCTATCAGTCAAGTAGCTGGGCAAAATACCTTCAGAATGCAAAAACGTGACACTACTACAGCTCTCTTCTGGGGCAGTAAAACCGGTCCACAGGACCCCAGGGCATTGCGCAGATTGCTGCTGGGTATCAGAAAATACAGACAAATGCAGATTTCTAGGGTTTAGATCCAGAAAGCAGCTCTGTGATCTGCTGTCTCAGATCTGTTGCCTAAATCTGTTGCACTCCTCACTTTGAGGTGGAGCAACATTTAGTGCTATCCCTAGGTGACTTAAAGGTTTGGAAATGCTTAGGATATATGTAGGCATGTTGGACTGACAGCCACTCCCACTATGAGCTCTATATGCAATGATCAGAGTAGAAATGGAAGTAGGGGTGCTGGCATTACAGGGAAGAAAATACTGATGCAGAAGTTCGTCCATTATGTCCACCACCAGCTATGAGAAGAAAATGCAACTTTACAGAATATCCTTTGCTTATAACCTAAAAAATATACCTCAGAAAGCCTGGTCTCAGCATGTTTGCTTTTTAATCGCTGGCTGCCTAATTTTCTGTTTTGACACCTAAACAAAATGATGACACCGCATATATAGTGAATTAAAAGTAATAAGCAAGGTTTTGCTGGAAGGCCCAACTGCACTGACAACTTGCTGCTCAGGGTATCTTTTGATACAGCAAAAAGATAGCTCAGGCTGCTCAGAAACCATGCAAACGGATGCTGTATAATAAAACTCATTCTTTTTTATCCTCTGGTCAGGCTTCTGGTCCTATTACCGAGAAAGACTCAAACACATGGCCTCCTACGTCTGTTGCAAAGTGATGAAATGCCTACAGATAAAAGCAGAGGTCATTACAACTGTTTTGACCATCAAAGCCAAAGAAGCATTATCGCGCAATTTATTGCTTCGTGTACACCATGCTAGTCACAAAGAACCTTCCTGTTTATATAAAGCTACCTGTTTGAAAAGGAGCCAGTCTTCAAATCAGGTGAAAAAATAATCAACCACAAGAAACATGCACTTATTTCTTCTCCCTGATATCTATTACTTCATTTTGCACCACTTCCAACAGAAACAAAATACTGAAATAATGGCAAACTGGGACACTTTATTGCCTAGAGTATCATAACAACATGTGTAGAGCGGCAAACCTCAATTCCAATTTCTCACATGCATTTAGTTTCATTCCTAGGTGCTGCTAGCACAGCAGGAATTTATTTTGCATTTAAAATGGGAAATTCACTGCTTAAGCTGCTTCACATCCTTTGAAATCTCTGAGCTCATTGTCCATGACAGTCTGACAGCATCAGTAAGATGCATCTCCGTTTCTCCATGTTTATTGCTGCAGATTGGGAGTCTGGCTTTCAATACAGGTTTCTTATGTTTCCCACTATAGGTATCAAGTTCTTTTTTTTTAAACTTATTATTATTTTTCTACACTCACACTGCCTCATCTTTTACAGAGTTTCAATGGTAGAAAACAGTTTTCATCTCAGAGACCTAAGGGTGTTTCAGAAGCTCCAGAGTTTCATATTTACATCAGTAAAAGGAGTTATTAGCATCTTCTTCCAGCCTGTGTTATTCTAAATTTCTTGTCTGGACTTATTAGTTACCACATGCTTACTTAGTGCCTGATACAGCCAGGTGGAAACAGGCACATACTTACAAAGAGGAGGCAAAGTGTTACCAGTATAATAGGTTATCATAGGACATTGTGCAGTGTAATTCACTTAATGCACTTCTTCCCACATTGCACTTGTTGGAATCTCATAGATCCAGAATAATTTGTCAAAATTCTAACACCTGAAGGGGTCTGCAAGGAAGCTGGGTGGGGACTTTTTAGAAGGGCCTGTATTGATAGGACAAGGGGTAATGGGTTTAAACTGAAAGTAGGGAGATTTAGACTGGGTATCAGGAAGAAGTTCTTCCCGGAGAGGGTAGGGAGGCACTGGGCAACCTGTGGAGAAGGTTGCCCAGAGAAGCTGTGGATGCCCCATCCCGGGAAGTGTCCAAGGCCAGGCTGGATGAGGCTTGGAGCAACCTGGTCTATGGAAGGTGTCCCTGCCCATGGCAGGGGGGGTGGAATTAGATGATCTTTGAGGTCCCTTCCAACCCAAACCATCCCATGATTCTATGAATTTCAGGCCATGCTTTAACTACCTATTTTGGTACATACTGCACCAAAAAAAAAATGTATCACCTCTCCAGGACGATAAATATATACACAAGTCCTGGTAAGGTCTTGTTGCCTAACCAAGATCACCTTTTATCCTGTGGATTTTTGCACTAATAAACAAAAAGCAAATATACTATAGGGCTTTTGTTTTGTTTTGTAGGTAAGGGCAATTAATTTGAATTCTTAAAGGGAGAAAGAAGCAGTGTGGTAGTTGTGCAATACAGAGAAACGAGGAAACAGCTGAACTGAAAATATTCCAGTTCCAGTTTGATGGTCCTTACCTCTTCTACAGCCTTTTGTCAACACCACTCGTAAGACCAACACAGCTGTCTTCAAACCTGGGAAATAGGTGTTCATTAGCAACCACAGCCCATGAGTACCAAACTCTCCATTATTCCTGATCACATTCCTACTCACTTTCCTGATTATGGGAAAAAAGCAAAGTGTGTTGTTGTAGTTTAACCACAGCTGGCAATAAAGTAGCACACAGATGCTCGCACACCTCTCCCCTCCTCTTTTGTTGAAGGAAAAAGACAAGGAAGCTCGGAAAATTGAGATAAGAACTATTTAATAAGTGAATACAAATGAATTATGTATATATAAAAATACTTTAATAATAAGAAGAAGTAATTAAAATAGTAGAAAATAGAACCTATGATACAATTGCTCACCACCCACCGGCTGACACACAGCCAGGTCCCAAGGAGCGAGAGTCAGAGCCAGAGCTCAAGAGCCAGAGCCCAGGAGCGATGGCAGCAGAGTCTGAGTGACCCCATGAGTGACAGCACAGCCAGGAAAGACAATCAACCCTGCAGCTCACTAACAAACAAGCCAGCACAGGAGTTAGTGAAGGAGCTGACACAGGAGTTAGAGAAAGAGCTTTAAGGAGCCAAAAAAGAGTGAACAGAAGAGTTTACAAAACAGTTAGCAAAAGAGTTCTGGCCCCTCAGCCCATGCCCCGCCTATGTCCCTCACCTGCTGTGCTATGGGATGCAATCCCCCTTGGTGAGGGGTGTTGGCTGTCTGAGATGTGTGTCCCCCCACACTGCCTGGACTGGGAGAGTTGGGAACGCAGCTGCAGTGTCAGAAGCTGGGAAAGACCTTGAAGTGGTTCAAGCACTCCCCAGTACCAGCTAAAAAAACCCTTATCCGTGCTTTTCTCAGGGCAAATCCAGAAACAGCTTCATACCAGCCCCTGTGAAGAAAGTTAACTCTTTCCTGTCTAAAACTAGCACAATGTATACTCAAAGCAACTCATGAAAACAAAGAAACATATATTGTCTGAAAGCGCCCAAGAAATCAGTTGCAAAATCAGAACCAGAACATTTCTAATGAGCCCACATCCCTCAGGAGTACGCTGTTTTGCTAATGATCCTTGAATATCCTTGGGGTGGGTCAGACCGATAGAAAACATAGTTAATAGAAGACCATGGGAACATAAAAATTACTGTTCAGGGTGCAGCCAAACTGTCCGTGGTCTCAAAGATCATTTCTTCATTGTAGACTTCAGTGACCTTCAAACATGGGGAAAAATTCCCTTTTGCTCTCCAACCTTACAGAAAATTTTTCAGTTCAGAGATTTCCTGCACTACATGAAATTTTTGTGTATATAGTAGACCTCAGTAGAGTTCTCTTACATGTTCTTGTCCTGTCTCCCTCTCAACCCATAACATGCCTGAAGACCCCATGGCAAGACACCCACAGTTCTGCCACTTCTGAAGAGCCACTTCCTTGGTAGCATGTGGAAGTGATGGGTCAAGAGTCAGTGGAGAGAAACATGCCAGTGAGAAGTAGTTGTACAACCGTCTTTTTTATTTTCTATCATCTTCTCCATAATTTTTGTACCTTATTGTTATCATTGATTCAAACCCAGTGGAATTTCACAAAAGCAATTTGAGTTAGCACTAGGAGGCCAGGAGATATCCAAGTGGATTAGTAAGTGTATAAATTTCTTCAGGAAATAGCATCAAAAGTGAGCTCATCTCAGAACTGCCAAAGGTGATATTGCTCCTCATTACCCACAAAACAACAGGTTTATGGTTAAAATGCATTTCCATGACAAAGCCTGTTTGTCACTCAGTCCAGCTCAAGACTAAGGTTTAATTGGGACTTAAAAATGCATGGCCCTTGAGTTTCCTTCTGCATCATATATTAATAGATATTAGTTTATGCAAATGCCCCAAGAGAACTACTTACATACTACTAAATACTACATTTCTACATCAAGTTCCTGACTGATCAGTGACAGCATGGAGCACAGCCTCAATTAAAGTCATACAAGATAACACCACTAAACTGGCTGTTCTGTAACTGACAGTGCTTTGAGGTCATCCTCCTTGCACCCCAGAAAAAGTAGATCTTGCTCCCTTAAACATATTACTAAAGAATAATCATGTGACTCAGAATTAACACGCATTACAGAAAAGCTGACAAAACTTCGAGATCTTCCTGCTACCCCAAAGCAAAAAGGGAATAGAAGAATGGTATTTATTAGGATGCTACCCAAGTGTGTAGATAGGCAATAAGAGCTTTTGATCTTTGCCCGTCTACCCAGCTGCTCTCCCTTTTCAGTGTTTCCACAATCAAAGGCATTTGACAATACTTGTTGTATCATACCTGTTACACAGCCCCGCGACAACTTTACTCTTTTACTCCATCATATTAGGAACCAAGTTTGCTGAGTTCAGCCCATGAACATTCAAGACCAGGAGAAAAATGTTAGTAATGTTAGGAAGTGGAGAGGAGAGAGGCTGAGAAAGGTGATGCACAATCACAGCTGCGCCCTACCCACGAGGTCATGCTGTTCCACAGATGTGCAGGGTTGTAATTGCTGCTGCAAACTGACCTTTGTGGTCCAGTCCCTTTCACGTACAGAAAGGAGATGATATCCTAATGAGACTTACCAGTTTGCAAAGAGAAAAATCCCAGACCAGAGTCTTCCCATTATATTCCAGATGTATAGTTTTCTTAAATAATTTTGTGACTTTTTTATACTCAATGGAATTTACTACGGGTTCACCTGAAGAAGTAGCAGTGTAACTGCTTAAAACAAAAGCGTACTAAAGGATGTGGGATTTTTCCATATGTGTCTCTCCTGGAGTTTAATGATAAATTGTTATTTTGCTCAAACTGACAAAAGAGTATCAACTTGGCCATCAGTTCTGGTAGATTTTTTAAAGACCGTGAGAGACTATTGGCTTCCTTTCTAGATTACTGTTTCTTAAGTTTATTTGAGAAGCATTCTTGGACCTTGTGCAGTGCTACTGTGAGTATTTGCACATACAGCTAAGTTTAATTTAAGCTAAATTTCAATTGAGTTGTTATTATTTCATGGTTTCATGGTTTCGCCTGTTCTTGTTTGTTTGTTTGCCTGCCTGCTTATGCATTGTGGAAACATACACATATATAAAATATTGCAATTCTTCTGTCATGTTACAGAATAGATGAAAAACTTAAAAAAAAAAAAAAAAACACAAAAAAAAAACACAAAAACAAAAAAAAAAACTCAACTGCATATCCAAGCTACCTCTGTAACCTGACATGTGTTTGCTCAGTGATCTGTCTTCAGAGCTCAAGAACATGTAATATTTGTATATATATTTTATTTTTTTAAAGCTTATCTGTGAGAAGGAAACCCAGGTTCAGGTGAAAAGTAAACGTTAGACAGAAAAACACCTTCCTTTGTTGAATGGTTGATCAGCTGAAAACAAATGGCATCATGTTGAAACACTGATTATGAAACATCATCATACCATCCCCATTTTACCTGATGTACTTCTGGGAAAATAAATAGATACAGGATTCTGATTACTGTTGTGAATTTTCTTTCTTTTTTTTTTTTTTTAATATTAGAAAAATACGGTAGTGACACAGCAGTTTTAAATCTCTTCTGGGAAACGTCTGAAACAGGAAACAGTCTTATTATTTTTTCAAGTAAGAAATACATGAAATAAATAAAAATGATGAAATGATATATTAGTGCACCCTGATATGCATTAGAAACTTTACAGAAGAAGCTCTAATTTTCGTATGTAAGGTAAGTAAATTCTGTTTTAAAAACCTTAATTAAATTTAAACAGTAACTGAGAATAATTCTTTCCAACTCATTCCCTCCCCCCACACACATACCCTCCATCTCCATTGCTATGACAGTGTTTGAAACACAGTTAGAGTGAAAAAAACAACACAGGAGATGTCCCCTCAGAGACAATATTTCAGACTTATTGTCCAGATTCCACCAATCCAATTAGATTATTTGAAGTGATAGCTCATAAATTGTTAATATATTTCTCTGTAAGTGAAGAAAAATAGTTATCTCATTTTTCCAGCCCGCTGGCTCAATTTCTGCACTTTACAATCATTTGTTACAAAATTTTCATTTTTTCATTACTTTTTATTGTTAGTTCAGAAATAAAATCCTATTAACAGAGGATTTATGATGACAAGATAACTACAGTGCAGGAGCGGAGAGGGTGTGAGTTTAATGACACACAAATAAAGTTTAATGAAATATTATGAAATGGAAATAACAGAGTTTGAATAAATCTCACTGGTAACTATGCATTATAACTGTAAGAAAAGAAAATTCATAAGAGAAAGAGGCTGTAAATATAAAGAAAAACAATACATTCAGCAGACAGCAAAACTATCCAATATGGTAGCACCATTCAGACTTATATTCTTAAAGATGTCCTAAAAAAACCCTGAGCTCTGTGTTTCTATCCTGGCCTTTTGTTTTTTTTCTTCTGTGTATAGAAAGATATTTTCCAATAAAGAAAAGGAATTAATAAAAAAATCAATACACCTAAGTGATGCAGAGTGCATATACAAACTTACTCAGAATGGATAGTAACAAAGAGATGGGATGGAGATATTTTAACGGACCATGCAATATGGAAATATGTATTGAACACCTCACTCAAGGATGTGATTTATTTTAAGCCATCCCTTAAATTTTCTGGTGAAAAAAAATACAGACTTTTAAGACACCTTTTTAAAGCAATATCCTGAACATTAAACCACCTCGGAAGGAAAAAATTCTCAGGCATGCCTCACACAAATCACTTGGAACAGGATAATTCACATCCTTAGGATGAGAGGACATCAAACCCTATTTTGGGGGAAGATAAAAGTAAGTCACAGAATAGCATACAATGGCATTAACGATTTCTTACTTCTAATTTTAGATTAGTTAATAACCTTAATTTTAATACTTTTTTTTCCTGATAGTCCTCCAAAGCAGTATTTCTAGCAAAACTGTGCTGTTCCATAATCTGCATTTCCTATTTATCTTGGTATGCCTATCTCTGCAAGGCTAATTGTCCCAAGTCATCCAGAGAGAGGGATGCAGAAAGCACAAGTCCATTGCCAAATTTGGCCAAAAATACTGTGCAATGTTTCAGCTGAGTTGCAGATGCTGCCTGTACACTCATGTCTCCTTCCTACCATCCCAGTCTTACTTGTTCAGCTGTGTACTGAAAGCCGTTTTGTACTCTGCAGAGAAATTGCTGGTGAGACATCTCTCCTTTCCATTTTAAAACTCAGACATTGCATAAGGATTAAATTGGATGCAGTGTCTGATTCACAGATAATTGCATGCAAGCTCTGATAATTATGAATGTGTTAGATGACTGAAAGTATTTGCAAATACTTCAGCAAGATAATTTATATAGAATAGGTTGTTCACTTAATAATCTGTTCAACTATTCATTATAGATTTTTTAATGACGTACTTGTAATCACGTTATTATTCTTATATACATATCCCAATTTGGAAGCAATAAATTGAGTTTGCTGTGGTTTTGGCAAAATAGAATGATTTCTATATATACAAATCATGTGATAGTCTTTCAGTTCATTGAGAAGGCTTGAGACAAAAGACATGACCAATGGGGGGAAGGGTAATTATAGATCAGTGTGTCCATTTTTGTAAAAATTATTTGTTTCACTGCATTTCCCATTCCTTAGGGGAAGTATATATCTATGTAGATCATACATAATATATCTATTAATAAATATCACTACACTGATCTAGTTCTGTTTGTGGAAGAAAGAATATCATCCTTGCTTGTTTGAGAAGTGTGACAGTACTGGGAATTACCAGCGTAGATCAATATTGGCTAATAAGATCAAGCCAAGTATGGTTTTGAGCATGATATTTTAGTAGCAATATTGTCATCTCTTTTAACAGAAGTTAAATTAAAATATTTATACCATTTTTAAAAAATCTGCAGAACATGAAAAGTCTCAGAAGTTTGGGGAGAATGACACATGATTTTCTCCAAGGTCTTTTGCAGGTACCCTTACCATTTTTAAAATGTGGTGAAAGATTCATGACTGTCTCACATATAGTGTCTTCCTGTTCCACTTCCACCTCTTCTAATGCTTTTAAATTTTCCCTTCTGACAATGCCTCCTGCCTCAAGCCCCACTAGTCTTTTTAATTTTAAAAATGATGGTTTATTTATTTAATTTTTGATTTGCAGTCAAAAAAAAAAAAAGGTGCTACAACAGAAGAAATCTGCATTTGGATAAAATTGGATTTCTTTTTTTCTTTTGTTATTTTTCCTTAAACCCAACCAACAAGAAAAAAAGAAGAGAGAAATCCAATATATGGGAAAAGTGGGAGCACACACTAAATTCTTTGAAATAGTCAATATTCAAGTTCATAAGGGTGATGCTATTGATAATGTGTATTTCACTGTCCTGAAAGCTTTGAACAAGACTGTGCATCAAAGATGTTCTGAAAGAAGAAGGATTAATATCTGAAAAATTATAGGAAGTAATGTTGAATCACCAAGGAGATGAAACGGAAAGCTTTGTGTAAATAGAGAAGACGTACTTTTCTTTCTATCATGTAGAATCAAACTATGAAACTCTACACCACCAGACAGCATGGGTGACAAAACTAGGTATGTTCAAAAATCAACCAGAAGAGTTTGGAGAAGAAAATATCTTCCAGAATAATAAGGCACAAAGGTATCCCCCAATTTTGTGTTTGCTAAAAAATGTTAGATCTTAAAGGTAACATTTAGTAGGGAAGTTAATTCCATCACCTCTTTACCAATAATACCTTGCAAATCCTTCCCTTTAAAAATTACTCATACTGTAAAATATTTTTCCTAGTATTTTTTTGTATTGACAGTGGATTTATAAGGAAAATCTCTTTATTTTTCTTTTTCAGATTAGATGAAATCTGTTGAAAATATTTTCTGATCAACAGTTCTGCTTGACAGAATGACCATTTAATTGCCAATTTAGTACTCTTTTTGTCTGCCATGATGCCCCACTTTCTCCCCTCTAAATAAGTGAAAAATTTATATCCATCTCTACGGTCCATTAAAAAACCTGGAGAAAGTCTACTGTCCGATAAAAGATACTTCTTGGAAGTCTCCTCATCACCAGCATTCATTCAGATATCAGCCTATTTATGAAATCATTGTACAAACTTCCAATATTTCTGAGTCTCATTTGTCCATCGCAGGAGTGTGGGGATGCAAAAGTGCAGGGGATCACAGAGATGACCCATTTCAAATGGCTTTTAATTCACGCAAGCCCTTGAGCATCAGCCGATGTGCACAGTGAGGCAGCCAGGCTACAAGCAGTCCTTTTTTGGCCACCCAGGCCTGCCCATTTACCAGAGAAGTAAGAATTTCTCCTTATGCCAAAGGACCGGTCATCATACAAAAATAAAATTTTAAAAAAGCAAATAAATTATTCCACTATTTTAAAATCAGATTTACTTTGCTTCTGCATTGTATCTTTAGTCCTAAAACATGTGCCAAAATTTATGGAGTCTATGTGAATGATCATTTCCATTCCTGTTAGTATTTGTTAATCTGTTGTATGAGAAGTGGTGATCTGGGAAATCTGCTTCCTGTTTGACTCAGCGGATTCTTAACGTCATCTGAAATCCCTAATTATTGTGCATTTTCAGTGCTGGTTTGGCATAAGAGGGAGTTGGAGAGGGAAAATGGTCCTTATTCTAACACATAGTAATATAGTGGGAGGATAAAAAGCTTTCACTGTGTCTATTTACATTTTTGCCCAAGTGTAAATGACCATAACAGCTTTAAGAAGGGAAAGACAAGCTTATTTCTGGATCCAGGCTTAAATACTGTTTTTACTTAATTAGGGGTAGCCTTTCAGGGTCAGTAAAAAGAAGAAAAGAAAAAGAGGAAATATGAAAGCATGACATAGTCCATTACAAATTTTCATGTGTAGATTCTAATTCCAGTTTTGCACCTAAAAGAAAAAGGTACATCTATTTTACCTGGCTTTTTCTGTCCAGTCCAATTAAAAGTGCATCTCGTCACCCTCACAAGCTGTATTGTGATGATAAAAGAACCTTGAATTGTAAGAATCTTTGCTCAATTTTGAATTGACCTAGTCATAACATTTCAAAACCTGTTAAAAAAAGAAGGGCAAAGTGTGGAGGGAAGCTTGCATAGCTTATAGACTTTTTTCTACTACACTTTACAGGAACATCCTCTTTTTATTTTGAAAAAATAGTTGGGATGAAAAATGTCAATGAGAAAGGTCATAGGTGCTACACAGCTTACACACGTGTTAATCCATATTCTATGTTACTTAGTTCAATAGCAACAGCCTCCACTGAGCTCTCACATTTTTAATCACTTTTTTCGGCATTTCTATGAGTGCAAAGTACTTAAATTAATATTCAACCCCTTTTACATGCATTAGAAGCCATGAAGTTAGGCACTACATATGCTGCACAGTAAACACATGGATAGTTCCATACCGGTTCACAATAAGCAAATGAAAGGTCTTGACAGAAGTGTCTTCAGGCATCCCGAGTCCAAATCTTTATACACATTTGTACTGAGGAGTACGGTCTAGTGGTGACAGAGGGTTCCAGAGCTAAGAAGTCTGGTGGATTTCAAAAAAGGCTCCAGATATCAACAAAATATGATAGTTCATGGGACTTTCTGACTGAGGACATCTTGAACTGACTGATCAATACTTACAACAGGAAAGCTAGGAAAGTGCAGCCCACTGTCCCCTGGGTACACGTACTCTGATTGCTTCCTTTCCTATGGGCCTCTGGGCTGAGTGACCCTAAAATCACATGACTCCACAAATCTTTGGAGTTTTGAAACAAGCTCATTAACAACCAGCACAAAGAGACACTGTGCGAAGTTTGTTTCCACCTGAGGCATCACTACACCTTCACTGAGAAGAGCTTGTGGAAAAACTGAAGGTTTGAAGCAGTTCTCAGGTTTGTAGGGCAAGCAGTTGGTTCTCTGCCTTCAGTGTTTTTTCAGTGGTTTGTCAAACGTCTCCCTTGGACTTACACTGTCAAACTTCTATCAGGAACCTTTACAGAGAGGCTTGAGACATTTCTGGTGCCATAAACCAGCTGCTAGTCATTCATCATAACCTCCGCATGCCAGAAGCTGTAATAAGGAATCCTGAACTTCAGTTGTTACTGTTAAAGTTGTCCTGTTTCAGACGATGTCATCATCCACATTTACAGAAACAAATCAGGATAATTATATTCTTTCTGCATGTCATGGAATTGTCATTTGCAGCTTCCTAATACAACCTTTGTTTTCCATGACAAAATTTTCCTTTATTTGTTCATCTTGCTAATGCTCCGCTCCAAATTCTAGTTGTGAGTCTTCCTACTCTCCCTACATGAGGTCAAACCAGAACTGTTCAGGCAAACTAATCCATAGCTTTACAGAATTTCAGAACCAAACGCCAACTCCCATTTAGCTGCAGAGGTATTCATTTTTTTTATTATTTTTTGATGTAGACATCACTTAATGGGCCTAGTCCTTCTAAAATGTCTGTAGGAGCTCTCTTCATTGGAAGAGCAGAGAATCCAGTGTGTCGCCAAGTATAAAGTAGGTATATGAGAAAATAACTGCACATACATGGTGTCCTTACTTCACAGGAACCTGTTATTTCTGTACTTCTCAGACCTGATTTAACTTTTGCCTTTTCCCTGCAAACACGCTTTTACTGTGTGTCTGTTACTATTGAAAAACATATACTCTCTCCTGAATTACAGAGGACTACTCAAATAAAAGTGTAAGTGTACTCCCACTATAAATGCATGTAAGTACATTAATCAAGTACAATAAATATCACTCGAAGTGCTAATTGAGTATAATGACAATGAATTGTCTTTCCACAGTTCTGCGCTTACTTCCTGTTGCATTTAAACATGTTTGGAAAGAAAACATATTTCAGAACAAAATACCACTCCTCCCCCACCCCCGTTCAAAAAAAAAATTATATACTTAAAGGATGGCTCATTTCAAAACCATAAAATACATCATCCAGAATTTGAGGAACTGGGGGCTTCTTTGAAAAATTTATATTTTAGTGGCTGATACCCTCCAATTCTAGAAAGGTACAAGAGAGAAATACGGTAACTTAGACACAGGATTGACTGAGGCTTACGCAAATCATACCTGGTTGGTAGGAAGGAATGTTCCATGGTAATCAGATTAAACTTCTGGTTTCTGATATTTGAAAATAACATTGTTCAGTTCCTGCCTCAAGAACACTGCTAAGCATTTCAGCAGGAAACATTTCATCCCTAGAGCATGCAACAGGGATTTGATTTTGACATGACTGTTCCAATATGCTCATTCCCTTTGTGAGATGCAATTTTTCCTTAAGTTTGACTAGTAACATATATTAAAACACTGTTTTTCTCAATATATGTGAGCCTCCATGGTTTACAGCTGACAAATTGAAGACCGGCTGTGTTAAATCTTTAGGAATGTTCCTTTCCAAAAGATGTCTGACTTGTATGTATTCTGGCAGGAAATCACACTTCCCGAAGGCAAGCTTTCAGGGCTTCATGTCAAGGTCATTCAAAGAGCAGAAATTACATACAGTTACCTTCATTTCAAGATTTTTGTATAGCTGCTACAAGGCCACTATGTCCACTTATTATTTGTGTTGCAGCAGCATCTGGATAACCCAGAAATTCTCATTAACAAGTTGTGAATCTTCGGGGACCGAGAGGTCATAGCTTGCTTCAGTGGGAAACTGAAGAAAACATCTATCTCTATAGTGACAGAGAACAAAGAAACATAAAGGGGATGACTTGTTTTCTGCTATTTTGACACTGGCTTTACACTGTATTCAGCAAGTGTAAACCCCAGGAAAGGGTAATGCATACACTTAGCCTTACAGCTCTGATAGCTTCTCTACAAGTATTTATTTTCTGAACTACTGGTGGTAAGACACAGCTTAGAATGTATTTGGCATTGCCATGGTCATGCCTCCAGAAAGACCTCTGGGTGGGGACACACACCACTCTCCCCATGGAATTTGCAGCCCTGGACTCACTCTCCCTTCACGTGCCTCCTCCCTGCCATAGTGTTTTGGGCTTCTGTGGGATCCCTGGCACAGGGTCTCTTCCCAGAGTGTCATGTACCTGTCCTCCTACCTCACTGCATTCCCCCCACCCCCATGCCAATCACCACTGCCCCGGTGCAGCCCCCTGTTACACAAGGAACAGCTCCCACTCATTCCAGTGCCACCTCAGACATCCTGCTTTCACCTTTTCTCATGGGTCTCCCTGTCAAGAAACTGTGATCATAAATCAAAAAAACCCACCTGAGAGTGTTGGCTCACGCACCATGTAATAGGTATCAGTGTAGCCAACATCAAATAAATTTGAAGCTGAAATGTTTTTGCAATTTTGATCAAAAAATTGCAGTTTTCCAGCAATGCACAGAACAGTAAAATTTTCCTCAAGTGATCTTTAGCTACAAAATGAGCAAACTTCAGCAGCACACTCAACAGTCAAGTCTTTTCCCTCCTGACTCATCCACTCTTTAGCTGTAGCATCTTAACACACTCTGTCACACATACTGAAATTATTATGTTGGTCATGCCACTGTTCTTTTTTCTGATTAAAGTTGCTGCATATAGTGCAGCAGATGCACTACATGTTGACCTGCACCATGGACAAGTGTGAACTCTGGGTCATCTGAGTTGCACGGAAAGCAGCTTCCTCTTCAATTTTTATAAATAATCTGATCCCAGGTTCATGAAAATGGGAGTGGAAACAAGCCACTGTTGTACCAGAAAGAAGAAAAACACATCCTTATCGACAGACAAACGAGACAAGGTTTTCTGGAAAACAACATATCAGAACCAACTGAAGGTTAAAAAAACAGAGGAAAATAAGAAGGCATAGACTAATCACAAATCTGTGTTGAAAAACAAAAAAAAAAAAAAAAAAAGAGCTTAGAGAGAAAGGAGAAAAATGCAAGGACAGAAACAGCCTGGACAAGACTAAAATGAAAGCAATATTTCCCTTTTAAGACACCTAGAAATTACGGAGTCAAATCTGCCTTTATGTTATATCATTTCGTCTGGAGAACACAGAACTAATCAGACACCAGAAAAAAGGCTACAGTTGCAGGTGCTGTCCATTCCTAAACAAAAGCAGCACAGCACTTGTTCTCTGGAAGCTTTTTGATGTGACAAAATGGCTTAATATGTGCTTATAAGTATAGTTTTCAAAAAGAGAGGCTTAATTTGTATTCCTGACACAAAGACTTAAGAACTGATGGGAATACTCTTGAAGACTTTTTGGTAAGCGTGGAGCCAGCCTTCACAAAGGAAAGGTGCATGAAAATCAGTCACATCCAATAAAGCATGCAAAGCTCAGTGTTTTGTAGAGCACTGTGCTTGCACAAGGAGGACACTGCAGAATGCAGCACTCCAGGTGGGGTCTGATGAGAGCAGAGTAGAGGGGGAGAATCCCCTCCCTCTCCCTGCTGGCCACACTTCTCCTGATACAACTCGGGATCTGGTTGGCTTTCTGGGCTGCCAGTGCACACGGCCAGCTCATGGACAGCTTCTCATCCACCATCTTTCTTCAAAACCCTAAACTTTACAAAAGAGTTAGCAGGGGAAGACAAAAGCACAGTGCAGGCATATATCAACATAAACCACATAAATAAACACATCCATAAACTACATGGATGGATGCACAATATGAGCTACAACTGGCCAAGAATATCGTTCCTGAAAAAAATACACTGCATTTATAGAATCAGGAAAAAGTAAAAGGATAGAATAGGCTCACTGATTGTGGAGGAGAGCAAATAAGCACTGAAAGAAAAATCTGAAGTATTAAATGTCTTGTGACCAGAGTTTTGAAAACACAACTAATTACACAATTGATTTTAACACAGAGATAGGAGCTCAAGCAAGGATTGTTGAGCAAAGTCCAATTAAGCTAAAAAATGAGTCAATTAATTATCTTAGTATAACGTTATCCAAATTTATTGAGAACAGTGGATTTAACTGAGAACAAAGCAATAGAAATATAGGGAAAAGCGGCAGATATTAAATCATGGTCATTGTGGACTGGTTTCACGTTGATCAGGCCCACAAATAAGGTCAAGCTCTTCATTCCATCAGGGAGAACTGAGGAACAGGAGATAGTTTCCTAACCAATTAAACCCTCTAAGCATGGTTATCAGGAGTTTGCTACCATGCTAAAAGGATATACTAATGTCATCCCATGGGTCTTTCCTAGGCATAGGCAAGCTTTTTGTTTATTATTTGAGTGAAGTAACACTTCAGTGTTACAATCAAACAATGTGTGATTCTGGGAAGCTTGATGAGTTTCAGAACTGATACAGAAAGCACATTAAAAAACACTCATATTTCAATAAGCAAATTTTTTTCATTTCATCAAATGAAAAAAGGAGATCCCAAATATGTAAATATGAAAGAGAAAATTTTGGGCAACAATAATGCTGTGAAAAAAAAGACGCTTCAGTTTATATTAGCATGCAAACTGAATTTAATTTAATGATGCTGCTGCATGAAAATCAGATCTGTCAAGAACGTATTATTAACAGTACTATCTGGAAGGCATGGGGAAACCATTCTGCCAGACACAGCAGTGGCAAAGCACTGGATGAGGCGCTCTCTCAGGTTTTGGCCCTGTGGTTAAAAAATTGAAATAATCCAGAAAAGAAAATATAATAATGGACTTGAAATGTGGGGAAATGTTAAATATCAGCTCCTTCACCTTTTGGTGCAGCTAGCTAACCAATCAGCTCAAACTGCAACAAAACCAGGCTGTGTGAGGAAAAAAAAACTAAAAAAAAAGAGGAAAAACAAATAAACAAACAAAAAGCAACTATCATCATGCATCTGGCCAGAAGTTCAATTAACCAGTAGTCCATTTTCAGTATTGAGTATTCTGTGCAACAAGTGTGAGGGCAGCCCTATAGTTACCCTGCTCCTATAGACTCTCAAATTTTGGCAAAAATATCTCCAGATAGAAGAAGGAAAGAATATTTTTGTTTCAGGACTGCTTTAACAATGTGCATTTGCATTTGAAATTATTGAGGTAAACAAACAAAACCTGCCATTTTCAAGGTAGCAGTGACGTCCAGGCTGTGTACACTCCTTAAACTGAAACTAAAGTACTAAAATTTCCTTGTTCTGTGTCTATTTTACCAACACACTTTAACATTACCCACTACGTAAAAATTTCCATTTTCAGTTTCTAGCAGATTTACTTTTGGGAAACACTTTGGCAACAACAGTTGTACAACTTGATTGTGAGCCTAAATGAAAAAAAACCATTGAATCGTAGAAGCATTTAGGTTAGAAAAGACCTTGAAGAACACCAAGTCCAACCATTAACCCAACATTGTCCAGTCCACCACTAATCCATGTCCCTCAGCACCACACTTAGACGTCTTTTAAATACCTCCAAGGGTGGTGACTCAGCCACTTCCCTGTGGGCAGCCCCATCCAATGCCTGACATTTTTCATGAAGATATTTTTCCTAATATCCAACTAAACCCCACCTGGTGCAACTTGAGACCATTTCTTTTTGTCCAACCACTTGTCACTTGGGAGACAGATCCCCACCCCACCCCACCCACCCTGGCTTTGCACCCTCCTTTCAGGGACTTGTAGGGAGCGATAAGGTCTCCCCTGAGCCTCCTCTACTCCAGGCTGAACCCCCCCAGCTCCCTCAGCCGCTCCTCACAGGAACTGTCCTCCAGACCCTTCCCCAGCTTCGTTCCCTTCTCCGGACACGCTCCAGCCCCTCAGTGTCTTTCCTGCAGTGAGCGGCTCAGAACTGACCCCAGGATTCAAGATGCGGCCTCACCAGTGCCCAGCACAGGGGTAAGATCCCTGTCCTGGTCCTGCTGGCCACACTGTCCCTGATGCTGACCAGGATGCCGTTGGCTTCTTGGCCACCTGGGAACACATCGGCCCGTGTTCAATCACTGTCAACCAATCCCCTCAGGTCCTTTTCCACCAGGCAGCTTTCCAGCCCCTCGTCCCCCAGCCTGGAGCGGTGCCAGGGGTTATTGTGGCCCAAGGGCAGGACCCGTCACTTGGCCTTGCTACCCCTCACACAGTGGCCTCGGATCATGGATCCAGCCTGTCCCGGTCCCTCTGCAGAGCCGTCCTGCCCTCGGGCAGATCCACGCTGCCCCCAGCTCAGTGTCATCCCAAACGGACTGAGGGTCACTCAACCCCCTCGCCTGGGTCACTGATAAAGGTGTTAAAGGGAACCGGCCCCAGCGCTGAGCCCTGGGGAACAAACTCCACGTGGGACGGCTCCCAGCGGGACTGGACTCCATTGCCCACAGCTCCGGGCCCGGCATCCCGCCAGGTTTGGCCCAGCAGAGTGCCCCCATCCCGGCCAGGAGCAGCCAGTTTCTCCAGGAGATGCTGTGGGAAACGGTGTCCAAGGCTTCACTGCGGTCCAGGTGGACAGCTTCCACAGCCTTTCCCTTGCCCCCTCAGCGGATCACCTTCTCATGGAAGGAGGTCATTGCAAAGGCTGCCCAACATGTGAAACACATTCATGATAGTGGCAGCAATTCTAGAAGACAAACAACAAAACCAGAATAAATCAGGGCCAATTACCTTTCTGACTACAAATATATATGAAATATTTCAATTATTAAACTCCTAATTCTATTCCATTTTCTCCCTAACTCCTCACCACTCCCCCCAAAAGCGATAAATTTAGCCATAATTAGGCAACACATAAAAGTAATCTCCTGATGCAAAACTTTTATTAATACAATAATTCTTTCCGAGGTCATTAAAACTGGTATTTCCTCCATGCAATTAAGGAACAGCTTCTTATTTATGTAATGCACTCACATAATTTTTTGCTTAGCCCAGCTAAGCAAAAGTGTTGCTCAAGCAAACTCCAAGCTGATCAATCATTATGGAGTAAACAATACAGTATCTCCCATCTGCATTTCTTAATGTAGTCGCTTCTTCTTGAAAGCGGAGCCTCTGCCAAGTTCTACATTACAACACAAGATGCATTAGGGTAGCAAGGGACGTCTGTTCGAAGAGGAATAACAAAAAAGAAAGGTAATCTGGGGTATGTCTATCTCCAAGAAATAACAGGAACTCCACTTAGTAAGCACGTCAATTGGAAGTTTCATAGTTCCAGTTGACTGTAAACCAAATCTGACAAAGTTGCTGGGCCTCCAGTAGCCATGCTTTAGTGAATTATACAGACAAGCAAATATCAAAGCAAGCTCTGAATTAGCTAAATATCAGGGGTTTTTTTTTAGTCAGGCATTAATTAGAATTAAAATGCCTTCAGTCAATGGCATTTTCTTAATTAAACACCATAGATTCCACTCAGTAATATTGACCATCTCTACAGGGCCAAGGGAATTAAAGACCTAATGACACAGATTGGCAATGACTCAAAATTTCAAAAACATCTACATTGGTTAAACCATTAATTCTCATTGTCTTCTGAAATGGATTTCATATAACATCCTCTCAATTGTGGAAGACATGGCTGGAGTATATACGCTTGGCTGGATTTTGGCTGAGGCACTATTATGTCATCACAAATGAAGGAACCAATAATGCTCTACCACATACACATCAGTATATTTTGTGTTTTCAGTTTGCTTCAAATGCAGCTTTCTGTCAACTCAATAATTACAATAAAAGACAAATAACAGTCCAAGCTCATGAAAATATCTCTGTAGATCAGGATCTCGTTGAGCTTTGATAAGAAATGACATATAAAGTTTGTTTAAACAGTGAGGCTTGCAGACTTTCTGAAATGTATTAAAAAATAAACTGTTGGATGAAGAAAGAAGAACATGCACAATATTGGGAAGCTAGTTGGATTGCAACTTTAAGTTAATATTTTCATGATTAGGGCTTGATCTCCTTTCAATAGGGAAATTATTAATGGAGCATATCATGTGCATGATAAGAAGATTAATTTATTCAGTGAAAGATGGTAATGTTTAAGGGAAGAGTGGAAAGCTGGGTGCTGCTCAAGCTCTATCAAACCACTTGAGAGGATTAACAACTGACTCCAGTTAGTGCAGTTAGAGAACCTGTAACAAAACCCTTTAAGAATCTGGTAATAATCAACATGACAGATTTTGAATTTAAGTTCAAATGAGATTTATGTTGTCATGCTGCTATTTGTAGCAGAATAGCTCCTACAGCACTGAAGCAAGACCATTGTCTGCTGATCTTTCCACTGGACAAAGATTTATTCCTTCCTCCAGGGTATTGGCAAACTAGAGTAATACCTGATTTGAGGTTAGATAATTCAGACAGATCATAAGTCATCATTAGCACCATCAAGAAGTCTGCTCTCCTGGGTCTCCTACTAGGCTTTCTGTCATCTTCTTCTATCCATTGGTCTTTGCTGTACTCAGCTTTCCCATATCCATACCTACTGTACAATGAGACTCCTCATTATACAGAAATCCTTGCTGCACTACAATTAATCTTTGCTGCACTACAACTAATCCTTGCTGCTCTCCACCACCATCCAAAGGAAACCATGATAATGTCTACAATACACTGTCCTTTTCCGAGGCGTCAACAGTACCAGATCAGCCCAGATGCAGAACCAGTGAAAATTCAGACACATACAAAACAGAGAAGCTAATTATTAGAGAAATAACTCCTGTCATGTGCTTCACCTCCCGAGTGCAGCCACTTGAATGCCAATGTAGTCACACACTGCTCCTGACGGCCTCTGTCCCAGTAGGCTGCAGCCATCAAACACACGGCTACGGTGCTTCTCCACCCCTATTCTTGTACAAAACTCTAACGCTTATCCTTGGTTCCCTGAGGGAGGAATAAATTCAACAGGTTAAATTAAAGCATCTATGAATCAGTAACACATTAACCATGGCAGGACCACATTTCCAGAATTGACTTATGCTGTTGTAGAGAGTAGAGGGAAAGAATCTATCATCTTTGCAGGAGCAAACAGAAAAATACTGGTTTTGATACCTGATCAGGAAAGTCAAGACTACTTAACATCTGTTCACATTACTGACTACAATATCAGACACTGAGCATCTCTATACTTAAGATATCAGTTTAGTTTACTTTTGCCTTTGTCTCAGGATATGCAAAACCAGATCTTTAATTATGAAGCGGCTTTAAAAGTTTGTTACCAATTACCATGTTCTTGTCCTTGCCAATACAAAATGTTACCATAGAAACATAATTAATCAACAGTCCTCTGTACACTTCAGAAAACAATCAGTTCTGCTAAATTATTACTGTTTCAAATTAATGAACTGCCAATCTCTCCTCAATGGATAACATTTCTAGATAGTGCTCAATGAACCATTTGCAAATACAAAGAAATTATATGCACTTCCAGAACTGGTTTTTTTTTTGTCCTGTCTACCAAAAGCTTTAAGGCAAATAAACGTTACCTAAATGAACAGCTCCATTCCCAAAACTTTAGACTCTTAGTTGCAGTGGTACGAGGATGTCCTCCGGGTTCCTTCTTTGAAGTCACACAAGCAGTTGTATGGCTGCCATTCGCCCAGCAAGGAGAAAAACGATGCATGTTGGCGAGAGATGTTGGTGGCGGAAAAAACAGAAGTTTAGTAAAACGGTGATAGAACTAAAACTCAACTCACTTTTCTTTGTTCCTCAGCAGATCCTTCCAAACCTAAATTAAGGTAACTGTAATCACTTAGTGAATCAGTCGTCCTAAGAATTTACTCATTTAAATGTGATGGTAAATAACTAGCTGTGCATGAGCCTTCCAGTTTGAGTATGCTTTGAAGTGACAGGCTAAATACTGTAATTCTGGCATGCGCATAGAATAATTCTGTGCAGGTTACATTAGTAACTCCCCTATCTCAGGCTAGGTTAAATAAAATGTTACTTTAAGAAGCAGGAAGGCAAAATTCTAGTCAAAAGCTATGCTTACAGCAACTGTGCTAACTCCAGTAATTACTGACTTTAATATTGTAGATATTCAACTACCTTTTTATCTCTCTACTTTCATGATTTTAATTACAATCAGCCAAGATACTTATATTCAACATCTCAGTAGTCATTTTAATTCTGTACAAATGATATGGTATATAAATTTATATGTGTGAGACCAGCAGCATCACTTTCTTGGAGAAAAATATAACGTGATTAAATGGACAGCTATTTAGCCTAAGCTAACATCTCAGATTTAGGCTAACAGAGATTCACAACTTTCTGAGTTGGACTTTACTACTGCTCTATCATTTTTAATAGGTACTACTGTATCTATCCTCCCGCTTTGTTTCTTTGGACCTTTCCAGCAACCACTAGAAATTAAACTTGCAAGGATGGCATGAGGTAAAATAATACTCTTTTTATCACTTTAAAGTAGCTATTCAATAACTTTATCAGATACATTATGAAGGTGCCACATCATAGACAATCCATTTTTTTATTAAGATAATTGAAGCCATTAGATTTTGTTTACCAAATAAAAAGCAGATGCCTTTTTGTAAACAAAGAAGAAACAGTTTGCAAGAGGAACAATGCACCCCCAGTAAATGGCATCACATCTCAGAATAGATTTTGAAGTTATTTTTGCAAGTTTTTCACATTTCTAGATCCAATGTGCAGTAGCAGCCTCAAAAAAAGTCAACATAATATTGGACTTCAAGAAGCAGGTTCTGAGAACAAGACAAAGGTATTTTTTGCTGTTATACTTTAGTATACCCACATCTTGAGTACTGTGCTTGGATACTGTCAAGGGAAAGGAGCAGCTGCCTTACAACAAGCACCTGAAAATGATGACATCATTTGCCTTAAAGGGAAGGCTGACAGGGATGTGAATAAAATTTCCGAAATAGAAAGGTGAGAACAAATTGAGGAAGTGTGGTTGATCCCCCTCACCCTTAATAAAAGAAAAAAAGAGTCAGAAAATAAGAACAAGGTACTCAATGAAAGTAGCAGATTGGCTTTAAATGCACAAAAATGTTACTTTCTATAGGAGATTGCAAAATTTCCATATCTGCAGGTTTAAGAAGGAGTTTAGACAGAAACAGGTCCCATAAATGGATACTTTTTTAAAAGACATATAGAGATGTATTCCACAACATCCTTAATGCTACAGCTGTGGGCACAGGGTGTCAAGAGAACAGAAATTGACTCTTTCCTCCCTTTTCCTGGAGACACAGTGCTGGTCTACACAGACTACTGCTCTGATTCAGCAGATATTCCCTGTGAAATGACCTATGTATGTGCATGTGTAACACCTGTTTCACCTCCCTTCACCTTTTAATGTGAACTGTCACCAGATAATTGTAAAATGAAGAGTTGTCCGTAAGTCAACAAGGGACAGGGGAAAAAAAAGGGGTAGAAGATAGACGAGTATTATTTACTTACCAGTCATGCAGAGACAAAAGTGAAAAATAAAGGACATATGAGAAGGAGGAAGAGTTGGTAGAAGATTTGCAGGTTTCAAAATTGAAAGAGTCCAGTCATAATCAGCAGTTTTATTTTTATTAATGTGAAAGAAGAAACATTCAAAATTACCTCTTTATAAAAAAACTATGTACTTTTGACAAAAACATTGTTCCATAAAAAGTAACTTCATCAGCTCCATTCACTATACTAACTGACTGAAATCGTATCTCATCTGTAGAACGGCTGCTTTCAGCTCGGCCTACAAAAGCAGAACTGTCAAAACATGACAAATCTCACTTTTGCTTGTTGGCTTTCATTTCCAGTTTCTCAGCACTGTTATATATGACTTCAAACACTCCAGCAACGGAACAAACCTTGTTGATAGAACAGTTATTGACTTTGAGATATAATTTATAATGTGATCAACTTTTTTGCCTCTCCTCAGTTTTACAATAAAAAACATATTGTTTTTAAAAATTAAGTTTTGCATCAAGCTTATTTGCCTCCGAAAGGTGTTATTTTCATCCATTTAAGTTGGCCAAGTACACCCACTGAACGCTGAATGGGAGACAGTCAAAGTAAACGGTTTGTGAATTGCCCATAAAATAACCTCTGCTGGTCGGCAAATACATAGCAATAGTAACACATCTGCAGAAATTAATGCACTTTCCTCATGAAGTTAATGGGGCTCAACAGACACTGTTCACGTGGGCAAAGCCTGTGAATCACCGTGAGCAGAGAAGAAGGAGCTAGTTCCTTCATGAATACTGTCTACAATTCAAACAACTATATTTATGACCACCCTTGACAGAAATGTGCTACTAACTCTGATCAGCATTAAATTGCTTTCCCTCCCTACCCCCTACTGATGGGCAGGGAATATTGATGAAGCCATATACTGCAGTATTTAATGTTTGTTTAATTAGCAAGTGCTCCACTTGCTAATTGTAGGATTCCCTTCATGAAGCAAGGTAAGAACACTTACTCTTTAAGCCCCATGGAGATCACCTAAGTTCTCAGGTTCATTTCCAATGCACATTCAACAAGTTGAGCCAACTCCAGCCCAACAGCCCTACTCTTCTCTTCAAAAATCACAATTAAATGGGTAACATGATAAGCAATGTCAAGAGTCCACCGGAGTATTCAAGTGTATTTATGCATGACTGTCATGTGTGGACAGAAATGGGATTCAGTAAACTGACAGATGATTTTGTCATTAAATTTATAGCTCAATGCCCGCAGCAAGCAAAGAAGTAATCAAACAGTGGAAAGATCACTGTGATAACTATCAGGAAGGAAATGTGGTTTTGACAGGCCTACAGTGGGTAGGAGTTTATGTGTTAGTAACAGTCCAAAATTACAAATAATGGCTAGTGAGGGTGGAGAAACACAAAAAAATTCAAACATCCTAAGTACGTTTTGCAGTTTAGACATCTAAAAATACCTCAGAAAGCCCCTCTATCAAAGGGTGAGGCACTACATTGGAAAAACATTTGGCGAAAACTTATCTTATTTTTAAATTAGGGTTTCAAAGACTGTAAAAAGGATTTTCTTAGATTTGCCACTAGGCATTTCAGTTTTTCTGAGTCTTCCAGTGGAGGGTGTCCCTGCCCATGGCAGAGGGGTTGGAACTAGATGATCTTTAAGGTCCCTTCCAAGCCAAACCATTCCATGATTCTATGGTTCTATGTTAACCCTTGACCAGAAAGTTCCTGAGAACACCATATAAAGGTGTAGTGAGGCAAGCTTCCATGCATTCCTTTGACCTTGTGCACATAATTGAAAAGGGTTGGTCAGCCAACCATTCACTCAGCATGTGCATTCGTCCCCAGTCAGGAAAGACCAAGGAATGTAGCAGCAGATAAGACGTAGGGAAGAAATCAAAGTCCTCCACTCAGTCTTGCTTCATAGACTGTTTCCACTGTGACAGTACTTAGGCAAAGTGAAATGCAGACACTCTAACAAGAGTGCAAAACTCATTGGGCACCAAAGCACCATCAGAAAGTCACAAGCTGGAGACCACTAACCTGAGAATACTCCAGCTGATGGCTTAAGCTGGTGACTTTAGAGTTAATTGAATCCCTTATATTTCAAATGCATGGCAAGGTGACAAGCACTGTCACCAGTTTTCACAGCCATCACATAAGAAAAGTAACCCCCTATAGAGTATGGTGCAGACAAATAGATATTTTGGCACCATAAACTGAGGGTTAGAGTGTGAAAAGGTGAACACAGAACACAATAAAAAGACTCATTATATTCCACTGGAGTGGATAAAGGCCAGGGGGTACAGAGTCCAGAGCTGGTGCCTTTGCCTGCTGCTCTGCAACGGGCATCCTTTGTTTCAGAGCACAGGAGGCATAAAACGGTCTGTGAGCAAAACAGTTCCATGTTACAGCTGAACTGCACTAAATGATTGCTTGGAGGGCCAAACTGCAGACTGGAGGGTCCCACTATTTACTTTTCATGTCAGCCCATGGTAGAAGTCTATATTGCATTTAGGATAACCACCAGGATAGTAATCTATGTGCCAGCCAGTGTACATAAAGTCAGCAAAGACTTATATGGTACACCAAAGTGTTTCAAGCTCATCAAGACAAAAGCCGTTAGCCTGGGAGGAAAATATGTGATGCTATAAACTTAGTTCTTCTGTGAACAAAGGCTGAGAGGGACTACAGGACAGTATGTCTTACAAACAGTATGCCACAGACTCATGCTGGAACATTTTTAATGCAGGCTGCAAGATAAACAAGGTTTGTACAAAGATTTCTAAATTTCTGTTTTGACTAATGAGGCGTATAGGTTCTGATTTGCTGGATTTCATAAGAATCTAAAACAAATTCCCCACGCATTTGTTGTGAAGCTTTCAGCAATTTCTTTCGTATGCAACCAAGTCTAGACACTCCATCCAGCCATTCCAACAAACAAAAGAAGCAGGCTGGTGAAGCAATGTTGCAGTTAAATGCACCATAAGCTTTCCATAGTGACATCCAGGTCGACTGCACAGAAGCTTAACATTTGAATCTGTTCCACTGATTACTTCAACTTTGCCAAAGGCAGCACAAAACCAATGCTGTGTAACTCTACAAGTCAAGGAAAGCCATTGTTTTTGCTCTTTGCTGTTGCTTAAATAACTATCTGCAGTAAACAAACCAGAAAATAACAAATGGGACTACTACCTCCTTTTCCAGACAAAAGAAACAGACAGACAGCTTCCATTTATCAAGAGACATCTCACCATGTTAGGTGAATTGAAAAGAACCACAACAAATTTGAAATAATCAATTGCATTCTGTGTTGCTTATGGGTGTATTTGGCTGCAAAGTGTTTATTGGTTTCTCTTTTCTCCCACGTGGCAAGTACCTATCTCTCCAAAGAGAAAGGCAGTAGGTGCATAAATTGAGATTTTTCCAAGAGAAGAGTTTATATTGCATCTCACTTGCAGAAAAGGTTTCTACACTGAGTCCAGGACTCAAATTGCTTTCATAATGGAGACTTCATGTACCGTGACGACCCTGCACCCACACCCAACAACAGGCCATGTTTGATGGCAGCCTGATATCCTTGGGCTGCAGAACAATTGACCCTTTGGAGTGAGTCCAGAGGAGGCCACGAAGATGATCCGAGGACTGGAGTACCTCTCCAATGAAGAAAGGCTGAGAGAATTGGGCTTGTTCAGCCTGGAGAAGAGAAGGCTCCGGGGAGACCTTATCACAGCCTTCCAGTACCTGAAGGGGGCTACAAGGAAGCTGGAAGGGGGTCTTTTTACAAGGGCCTGTAGTGACAGGACAAGGGGTAATGGGTTTAAACTGAAAGAGGGTAGAATTACTTAAGATATAATGAAGAAACTATTCTCAGAGAGGCGGGGGGAGGCACTAGGAGAGGTTGCCCAGAGAAGCTGTGGATGCCCCACCCCTGGAAGTGTCCAAGGCCAGGCTGGATGAGGCTTGGAGCAACCTGGTCTAGTGGAGGGTGTCCCTGACCATGGCAGGGGGGTTGGAACTAGATGGTCTTTAAGGTCCCTTCCAACCCAAACCATTCCGTGATTCTATGTTAACTTCTAGCACAAGGAACCAGGCTCAGGACCAACACACAGACATTTGGATCTCTTCGTTCCTGCCATGGAGGTAGGCTTTCCAATTTGACAGATGAACTAGATAAGTTTACAAGGTGAGAAGACATCTGTGAAGGTTAGCAGAATGCCTTGTTTTACACACAGAAATATTAAAATGCTGAATAAATACATATTCTCTATTGTTATTGTCAGAGTTTTTCATGACTAGTTCCAGGTATCCAGCTATTAGAAGGACATATATGAAAAGGTAGGTTGGTGTTTGAAGAAACAGACAGAAGAACATGCATAACTCTTTTCGAAACAACAATTTTTAAGTAAAAGGTACTAGGATTGCAAAGTCATGAAATTACCATGAACCTTATATGATTAGCTATAAACAACAAATAAAAACAGAAATAATACATGTATAATTACATAAACACAAATATATTCTTGTAAGGAAAAGCTGCTCAGTTCACAGAGTTTAAACTGCATTAACATAGTTAAAACAGGATTGAAGCAGCTATTTATTAACAACACACTATTAAACAGCAGTCATTGAACTCCAGTTTCAGGACCAATACAAAAAATTCTAGACACTTTTAAAATGCTGTGAGACACCTACAAACTTCTAAACACCTCTCCACACTGTCCCATAGGCACCTTTGGTGGTGCCTCCTTAATGGATTTGTTCCTCCTTAATGTTCCCCAACGGTGATGACCCGTAGCTGGAGCCAGGCCCAGCACTGGTAGTTTTATCCCAGACTACTCAGTATCCTGCCTTTATGAGCTGAAAATCTACAGCTGTCTTTCAGCTAAAGCAATCACTTCTCCATCAGAAATTAGTCTGTGCATCACATACCAGTGCAAGCAGCCAATCTGGTGCTTACATGTGGTAACCACCACCCTTGGGATACGCATTTGGACAGACACAGTCTTCACTGGGTCAGCCCTGCCACACCAGTATCTCCTGAAACAAGCTCTATCCTGCTCCTATAAACTTGCATTGTAAAATAAGAAGTTTAGCATTAAAGGTTTAAATTAGATTATTATTTCTGTCTTACTAATGCCCCTGTGTTGTAAGCTCTAATTTTCTGTAAAAGATTTTGGTGTCAAAAATCAACAGACCAGTAAAAAGCTATGTGTGTACACTGGATTCTCCTGAAGCTCTCTGCTGTTTGCTGCTGCTGTGACAGCTCCGGTTTCCATGGAATTGAGCAGAACTGAGATTCGGTGATACAATCAAGAGTTAGGGCATCCTTACAATACTGATTTTCCTTTCAGCAGGAAAATGTATGCAACCGAAATTATAAATTAAAAAAAAAAAAAAAAAAAGACATTTTCTCTTTTCCCCTTACCACGCTGTTTCTTTGCACCTGAGTGGTGTAGCTCAGCTGTCTTCTCCCAGGACCACTAAACCTTAGGTGGCTTGTAAACTGTTTGACTAGGATACAGAGGTATATTGGCCAAGTCTGTAATGCAGTATTATTGGTCTCAATTTATCAGATTGAACTAATTCTTCAGTGAATAAATACCGCCACTTCTGCTGAAATGTTTACAGTCCACGATAACATCCTTTATTAACAGGGTTCCTTCAACTGACCGAAAATGAAATCATCATTAATCAGATCAAAAAGACTTCAGTACTTGTAAATCAGTGACAAGTACTATTCAACTTAACTCAGTTCCTCTATTCACATTTAACCCAAAGTGAGATCTACACCAAGTGCTTTGTAAGAGACTAGAACACAACTAAATACCTGTATTTCTTTTGGGAATTGCTCTTCTTCACAAAGAATGAGATTATGAATATGACAAGATATGCCACTTCGTGACTCCAGATAAGATATCAGAGTATATTACATTTCACTTCTTACCTGCAAATGCAACTCCATTTGTTATTATTTGGGGGCATCCTGCTGGCAGCTATAAAGTCAGCCTCCTTTTCCATCCTTAGCCCATATAGAGAGTTGCGAAGACATGGCACAGAGAGACCAGGGCAATGCACAGCTGCTGTAGACTTCTGGTCCATCTCCTTTCCCTTTTCTACCTGTCAAGCCATTCCCTCTCTACAACCTTGCAAATGTTAAATCAAGAGCATTTTAGTGCAAGGAGCACTTAATATTTCATAGAATCATAGAATGGTTTGTGTTGGAAGAGACCTTGAAGGATCATCCAGTCCAACCCACCCACCATGACAGGGACGTCTGTCAGTAGGTCAGGTTACTCAAAGCCCCACCCATCCTGACCTTCAACACTTCCATTGATGGGGAACCCACATTTGTATGCTTCCGTTCAACTGAGGTCAGCTCAGTCACAACCAAAACCTGACACATTTTAATTCTCTCTTCTGTGATGTTTACAGTATTGTTCTTCCAGATGAGAGAAGATGCTTTTGCTACTGTTTCTTTCATAAGTATGAGAGTCAGTTGTTCAAAGAAACAAGCTGTTTTAGATGAGAAAGGCATGCACTGGAAATAAAGAGAGTCAAATTATTGCTATTTGTTTTGCTGACCAGAAAGAGTAAAATGGGAACAGTGGGTTTTCACAGAACAAGTACATTTTATTTCAGTTTGGAATTATGTGTGTGTAATCCTGGTTAAATTCAGCTTGAGTTGGGAGGGGAAGCTGCAACCCACTTTACTGAGATGTTTTGGAATAAAGTTAGACATTAAAAAGGAAAAATTCTTTCCTCCCTTTCCTTAAAAACCATTCTGCCATAACTGTCCAAACTTTGGGCATACAACTTTGTGCTAAATAAGGCTATTTCTGGCTTATACAACAACTGCACGGAAGTATCAGGGAAATTCTTTTCCTTAAGGCGAAGCACTTCTCAGAAGGGCAAATTAAATTAAAAAATCACTCCTGTCAGTGCACTGTCTCCAGTTACAGCAGTATTCAAGCTCATAGCAAAGCAAGGGAATCTATTCTGCTCCCTCTTTATCTATTTATTTGGCAGGACATGCTCAAATTTGCTGTTATATTTGTGGCGCTACCACACTGTACCACAGCTCCGTAAGTCCCCATCCTGCAGTCCGATCCACACGTTTGTGCAACACGGCAGAGACACAGGAATTACAATGGGACCTTGAAAGGGTTGCATCAGCCACAGTGAGAGATCATCCCAATAAATGGGACTTGGATGTCATTCTTCTACAGCTGCTGTGAAATTTACAGCTATCCTTGGGAATGGGAAAATATTTTTCAGGAGATGGAACAACCTGATTGTAAACACACAGGAAAAAAATAAGGAAACTAGGGCTAGTTCTGGTACCTGAAACCACTTTTTAGTGTTTATAAACCACATTTCAGTTTTGAACATGTTTCAACTGAAAAAAAAAAAAAAAATTAAAAAAACCCCACATGGAGCTGCATGAATTTTTAGATTGTGTAAATCTGACAAATAACTGTGCGATGCTCAAGAGCAGAACAGCTGGTGTGAACTGGTCTCAGAAGATGAGCTCTGACAGTTTTCTCCTGGATTATTTGAAGCACTTGAACACAGTTTAGCATGGGACTGTAGGTAGAGCACATATGTAAACTGAGCCTGTCAGAGTGGAAACCAAGGGTTTTCAGTTTTCTACAGCATCCAAGCATTTCAGAAATTAAACAAAGTTTGGCCTTTCCCCTAAGAGACCTTGCAGATCTCTGCCTAAATGCTGCTACCAGACAAAGGGACACCTCAACCATATTTTTAAGGTATACTTTAAAAAGGAGAGCAGGGAAGGGGGGGGTGCTTCTTTCTTCTGCCATGCATTGTTAATTTGCATTTCCTTAGCATGAACACTCTTCCCTATCCCTTGCATTGCCTATTTAAATTGTTGGACACTTGATGCAAATCTATTGAGTCAATATACAAACAGAGACCTCCTGACTCCATCTGCAGCATCTTATGCTTGCTAAACCAACTCTCTGGCATCCACTTCATGGATTGTGTGCTTTTTTGTTTCCCAGTAAAATCCCATCATAATTGGGTTTTGATAAATGAAATGCCAAACTTAACAAAATGCAATAAGCAACTAAATAGCTTATAATGCTTTAGCAGGCAATTATGTAGTTTACAAAAAGAAATGGTAAAAACTCTGACATTTAGACCGTTTTAAAGGTTGCTTTAAGATCATCCAAAATGGAGTTTTCGGCCATCAGGAATGTTAAATATAACAATATTCACTGTACCGTCTGGTATCCACGGAAGAGAAATAGAATTCAAGGCACCAACTTCTGACAAAGTACTCTGGATTTCAGTTTTCTTAAACAGTTCCTTTCCACCTGAGAACGTATGTTTGGGCAATCACTGTATGTTGACATGACAACTTAATTTTCTTAGAGGTGACCTAGAACATGGAGTGTCCTGGGATTTCACTGGGCCATTGTGTGATGTTTTATGTACATAATTATCTCCAACTGCAACTCTGGGAAATTAACCCTTCCCAGGGCAGTGACAAGGGCCACAAAAGCAAGGACTCTATCACAATCTGACCTGGGCATGCATAGTCTGATGGTGCCATGAGCACCTAACACAGCCCATCACTGGAGGCACGTTGCCTCACCATCAGCCAGCTCAGCAGGCTGAGTGGGTGATTTGGGCACCCACACTTGCCATTTCTGAAAGCAATGATCTGGTGGTGAGGGGAGAAAATACATCTCCAGTGACTCACCTTCTTGACAAGAAATAAGAAAACTGTCAATTCAATTTTGTCTGTGGTTCATCCTGCTCAGTGAAATCCCTTTCAGGATCACCAGACAGTTAGGCTCTGGGTTGGCTCTCACTGTCACAGGAGCTGTTTTCCCCCCTGGCAAATCTCTGCCTGTGTTCAGGCCAGTCCTGAGGAGACTTATGGTTGTAGTTTTTCTACTTGGATTTGCTACATCCTATACAGATCTGTCAGCTAAACCACTCTGGAGACTGAGTCCTAATCTTTTTGTGTTAAAATGGGCTGAATTAGCTTAAAGTGTTTAAGGAAAAAAATGTTTTTCCTTGCATTCGTGACTGTTGGGTCTCAAGTATTTTAACCATATCTACCTTAGGAAGCTTCATCTCTTGAGAGAGATTGCTCAGTAGCTCACAGCCAATTATTCAAGTGTTTTAGTTACTTCACTGGCTTTTGTTCTCACTCCTTTAGTCAAATTTCTCATGTCATCACTGACTAGCATGCGGTCCAAAGTATCTGACCAGTTCATCTCTAGTTTCTTATGACAGCTGTTGTGACATTAGTTTCCTATGATACCTGCAGGAAAAATCATAGAATCACAGGATGGTTTTGAGTGGGAAGGGACCCTAAGGCCCATCTAGTCCCACCCCCCAGCAGTGGGCAGGGACACCTTCCATAGCCCAGGGTGCTCCCAGCCTCATCCAGCCTGGCCTTGGACACTGCCAGGGATGGGGCATCCACAGCTTCTCGGAGCAACCTGTCCCAGTGCCCCCCACCCTCTGCAGGAAGAATTGCTTCCTGAAATCCAATCTAAATCTCCCTCTTTCCATTTAAACCCTTTACCCTTTGTCCACTCACTCCCTTCCCTTGGAAAAAGCCCCCACCTCCAGCTTTCTTGTACCCCTTCCCAGGCACTGGAAGGGGTTCTAAGGTCTTCCCGGAGCCTTCCCTTCTCCAGGATGAATCCCCCAACTCCCCCAGCCTGGCCCCAGGGCAGAGGGGCTCCAACGCTCGCAGCATCTCCATGGCCTCCTCTGGCCTCACTCCAACAGCTCCGTGGCCTCCTGCTGTTGGGGGCCCCCAAGCTGGAAGCAGAACTGTAGGGGTGGGGTCTCCCCAGAGAGTAGCAGAGGGACAGAATCCCCTTCCTAACCCCCCAGGCTACGCTCCTGTGGATCCAGCCCAGGATCTTGTTGGTGTCTGGGCTCCAGCGCACACGGCCAGCTTGTGGCCAGCTTCCCACCCCCAGCACCCCAAATCCTTCTCCTCAGGGCTGTTCCCAATCCATTCTCCACCCAGCCTGGCCTTGTGCCGGGATTGCCCCGACCCATATGCAGGACCTTGCACTTGGCCTTGCACAGTCCCACCTCTCCAGTGTGTCCAGGTCCCTCTGGATGCTTTCTGTTCCTTCCAGCGTGTCACCCCACCACACAGCTCAGTGTCATCAGCAAACCGTTACTGCTCCCTGTCAGACATCCTGAATAACCTACCATGAACAGAAATGAAAGTAGTCTCCTACCTGGGTATAAAACCCACAGATTCCTTTCTCAAGATGGCACTTGACCCACACTGTACTAGAACCATTTTTACAATTGTCAGGAAGCCACCAGCTGCAAATCCCAGAACCAAGCCCATCATGCTCCTGCCCATTTGGAGGAGAGCTGTGAGTCCCTAGCACAGGCCTGACCCTGTGTCCAACAGCCATTGCAGCACTCTTTACGCAGATGCCTTCTGCCCACAGAAAATGCCCACTGTACCAGAGCTGGAAAGATGAAGTTGCTAAACACCATCACTCACAGCAATAATTAATCTCATAATCACCAGCTCAGCTGGCTGTAATTGTCAATATATTGTTTTATGAGCTTCCATTGGCAGGAAATGAATGATTTCTATCTCCTAAAAATGAAATGACTCCCTGGGTACAGTACAGGGATTATTTATATAGAGAAGAATAAATCATAATGAAAGTGGCAGGAAATAAAGGGCAATTCTGCTAGCTGAGTGTCTAGTGTTGAAAATTCTATTTGAAGCAGATTTCAAGGATCTTCTATACTGTTTTAGTTATTTAACCCTAGCCCTAGCTTTAATGGGTACTGATTTCTGTGTGATTCAGAAATGTTAAATGCTAGGCCATTTGTGCCATCAGAATGCAACTATATATCGAATTTGGAGAAGAGAAAACTAAAATAAATAAATCTGGAAAATATTACCATTTTCTTGCAACATACAACACTATGAAGAAAAAACATCTGGTCATTATGCACCATCGAAGTTGTCCATTAGCTGCATCACTGTGCCAGGGATGTAAGTACACATACAACAGTAAAGCTAAATATCTGGCAGGAAGCATCATTTGCCTGCTACTGAGTGGTATTCACTTACAAAAAATGCAATTACCAACAAGCTTAATGAGAAAAAACTTACCACAGGAGAAAAACTTAAGATTTGGAGCTGAAAGCTACAATAAAGCTGGATGAGGAAGCTCTTTTGGGAAGTGCAGGAACTCTGTCATTTGCTTCACTTCCTCTTATATCTCACAGATAAAAGCAACAGGAACATCACATTCCCTTATAATGTGAACACAAGCAGAGGTGTCTTCTTTAGCAGATACAGTGGACAGAGAAAACAACATGACTGGACCCAAACTTGGCATGCCAGGTTTCCCTTAAGGAGCAGAACTGGCATTTGAGAATGTTCTTCTTTTGTCTTTCTCACATGTAAATACATTTATGCAGTATTTTGACAGGAAACCACAAGTGTATTTAAGTCCTCTTTTCCCTTAATTCTCTTGCCTACCAAGCTCATCCCACAATCTCTTTAGTGTTGTGGCAACACGCCATTTCAATGTTACTTCAGCACAGCTGGGCAGAGCTTTTCTGTGATTTTTGAGTCACAACAGTCGTTCTGCAAATACAGTGACTGTACGTGGAGACCAAACGTCAAAACAACTTCAAGGATTATCTTGTGAAGGGAACAGCCTCCAGAGAGGAGATGGCACAAGCTGACAGACCTGCAGATGGGCAAAGAAGGATCCACTGGGCACGCAGACCATCCTGGGAAGTGCTGCAGGCTCCTTCCGCTGTGTGCACACTCTTGCGGTATCTCCAAGAATCCATATGGACCTCACCATAGGACAGCAGGCTCAAGCAAGAATTTGGTCGGCAAAAAAAAGTTTGTTGCATCCATTAAAAATAATTTATTTTTTCAAGCGGTGAAACAAGGTTTTACTACTTGGTCAAAACACAGCCAACAGCAAGGCAGAAACAGAAGCCAAAGCTAGTTTCCTACCCTGTTAGAGCAACAGAAAACATTGTTTTTCCTGTTGGGTTGTCTCTGTGCAAAAATTACAACACCTCCAGAAATACACGCTCCTAATTTACCACCTTATCTCAAGGAGCAGCCATATGGTCTGGAGGTGAAAAAGCAGTCTGGACAGTGCTTAATGCATAACTATTCAGAGAGTTATGTTGTGGTTTGATTTGAGTGGTACAGTCTGCCTGCTCTTCTCTTTCTCTATAATTAAAGCATTATTTTAAACTAGCTAGTATGAATTCATCCTCCTGTGTCCTCAATTCCTCCTTATAGCCTCTCCCTCTTTTAAATTTAATAAAATTTCCCCTTTTTTTTGCCTTCACAGCCAAGAACTGAAACAATTCATTTCACAGCAATCCCTTCTCACTGTTTTTCTAATACCCATGCGCATTAAAACCTCATCCATCATTGTTTTCAGAGAGTCAGCTTTTTAATCAGATCTGTATGTATATTGGTTTGAGCATGTGGCAGTTTAATTACCCTCTTGAATATGTGAAACACATCTTTGTCATATCTACTTATATCTGAAGAGAGCCATCCTATAACACTAATTAAAGAGGGATGATGACAATTTTTCCATACTCAATTTACGTCCCATCTGTCTAGTCATCCTCATGTTCACTCTCCGGATTAATTAAGGGTGGGGAAAGGTTCTTTCCCTGGAGTTTTGCCTAATGCAGGATGAAAAGTCTTTTTTAATGAAGAAACATACAGAATTCCTTTCTTCTAGTCCCAGAGTAAAGCACATCACGATGTAGAACAGACTCCTTCATTTTGCTGCTGTCTGATCAGCTAATCATGTATCACACAGCATCAGGAGTCATGATTATGCAACTGTTTGCTGAAGCTAGCAGCTGGTCTGAAGGGACATGCCACACTCAGCAAGTCACACCTATACACAGTGCCCTGGAACCTGGACCCAGAAGTAAAACCAATTTTGTGTTAATAATATGATTAAAGGAGAGAGTGACATAGTACCAAATGGGTACTGTGTGAAAGCACACCAGTTTTCCAGCATTGTCTTTTATCAGACTGAGAGTATTTTGCCCACAGAGATTTTCTTCAGGTATTTGAGACATCCAGTTAAAACAGAAAGCCTTCTGGTCTTGCCTAGTCAGAAAAATATTAGAGTTTATTCCTATTAATGGGACTAGTTCTGCTGCTACCTAAGCCTAGCTGCACAGTTGCTGTTAGTTCTGAGGCTGTTGTACATCCAAGCAGACATCCCAGGGGCATAAACCATTAATTTTCAGCTAATTAGCAACCACAAATGCTTTAGAATGGGGAAGGATGGAAAGCCCTGAGGAGCGAGAACTGTGCCACAAGCGAGGAAGGGGTGACACGCATACTCATGGGCAATTCAGAGGGGACACACCACCTGCTGTCACCAACAGTGAAAAATTAGGCAGAAGAAGCAGCATCAGCAAGCCCTGGACTTCCCTGACCCTTGTAACACAGGCTGGGCTGAGTGTGAGAACTGTTTTGATTCACTTCCCTCTTAAAAGCTTTTCCACTGCTGCTGGAGTGGTCCTCTGGGCTTTTTCTTCTCTTTTTTCCCTACTACTATTTTTTTTCCCTTCCCTTTGCTGAGACTGATGATAGAGTCCTTCACTCAGAAGAATGTCCTCCCACTGAAGACTTCATTATCTCAGAGGATGGTGGTGCTTTTATTATCCTGGTTTTCCCCTGTTTATACAGGGCACCACAAATATGCTGTATGACCTTAATTTATAGAAACGACTGCATAGTATTAATTTGGGGTCATCAATCGCCAAGCCTATTCTGATCCTCTAGTTAGGCCAGGAGTTAATAATGGCTATAAATTTGCATGAAAATGAGGCAGCTAACTATTGAAACTGTTAAAATACATTACTTTAATAGCCATCATATTTCATTGTCATTGTTCATATACAATACACAAACCTGGGTTCTTTTCAATATTTCTCTCTGCCTAGTGTATGTTGCTGTATTTTTTTTATTTCTCTGGCCTAATATGAAACTGAACAAGGTGCTTACAAACACTTTACACTTCAATTTACAGATTATCTGCCACACGCTGATCCATTTTCCAAACTACAAGATAAGAAAAATACATCTTGCCATATATGAAAGATTATTTACATATTTTTTTATTACATGAATGTTCAAGCTCATCATTTTAAAGCCTTAAAATAAAATTTTCTAGGAATGATAATAAACACAAACCACGCTAAATCAGAGAGGCAGCCTGTGGCTAGATATTTCAGCAGTTGCTACAGTGGTAAGTTAAATAAGCTGTTCTTCATTCTCTAAATTTCATTTTGGTGAGTTTTTTTAACCTTGAATTATTAACAGCATTACAAGACCATAATTAACAAGGCACAATGATAAAAATCTTTCTCCTGTTTTCTAGGTTTTTTCACTTTGCATATTTGTCACTGTAGTATTCCTACTATTATGTTTTGCATTTTTCTCACCATTTTCTCCTCAGTTATAGCCCAACAGTCCCTGGTTCTCCCATAACCCTATTTAATTTCTTATTTTCTCTTTCCATGCCCTGTCCATCTCTAACAAATCCTTAGATTGTTTGTCAGCTGGATCAAAGTGCCCTAGAAAGAAAATTAACTCTTCTTTAAGTGAAATGACTGAGGCTTTCACACAGACATGTCAACTCACTCCTGCATCAAATCCTACAAGAAAAAAAAAATGGTTTCTTACTTCTGTCAGACAAGGAATATGCTCCACATACTTCAAATAACTCTTCCAGACATGCTTAAAGCTGCTAACTTTTCTATAAGCATAACACTTTGTGCCACTTGTACAGTAACTCCTACCTACAGGCTGAAGCGCTGCTTTATCCCACACTGCTCTGCAAATAATCAGCATCTCGCATTTGATGTTTTTTAGGCTGAAGTTGCACAATTAGGTTCATTAGAAAACTTTGTAGACTCCTAAGGATTTTGCACCTGGATCACCAAATAAAAACACATTCTTTAAGACATTAAAAAGTTCTGGCAACAAGGATACCTGAGCAAGAAATTGATAGTTGAGTCTTTAGAGAAATATTGTCTCACTAAGTACTGGGCAGAAATAAGCTGATTTAATAATGGATTATATTTTAACTTTTTTTGTTACATGCGACACAATTCTACACCATGTATGGCTGAGTACCAGGAGGGGAAATCCAAAGAGATAGGAAGAAAATACTTTGTTTCTTAGTCCAGTATAAATATGAGAAAACACATGAAGAGAGTAACATGCAATTTCAACCTGTGTGTGTGGGCAACAGGACCACATTTTTTAATTCTCCATTCCCCACTCCAAAAAAGTCTCAATATATTGATCAAATATGTCTGTTTCATCCCATCTGTCTGAAAAATAGAAAATCCAGTCTTGTGGAAAGGTATGACAGTATTTTATTTTCAAAATACATTAGTACATTCCCTAGAAGATTGTAATTTTGGTACCTATTTCCTCCTCTTCCTTCCCCACTGCCAAGCTGGTTAATTGTTGGTTCTTTTCTTCCTGTTCTTGACACCTTACAAATGATGTTTACAAGTAACATTTACAAGATTTTACCTATAAGAGCAAATAATAACTGGAAAGTTAGTGAAATGTCAGCTTTCACTTTGAAAGAGGTAGCAGCATTGTACCAACAGCCAACACTGGAAATGAAATATGAAAAGGAGTGGCTTCATTTGCAAACTGTTTTAACTAGTCCATCATTATAAGCATTTCCATGAATTTAATAAGAGCACCAATATCTAATATTCTGAACTTAATGTAATAAATGAAGGGTGATCACATTACCCAGTTTTAAAAATTGCTTCACATAATGCAATCACTTACTTTCTCTAATTTAATTTCACTTTACATCATTTAATAAATGAATGCTGATCATTTGACATAATTGAGTAAGTAGTTCAGCTCATTCTCTGTACTACTTAGATCACAAATAAAAAGGCTGCTTTTTTGTCATCTTCCAGGGTGGTATTGTGAGATTTGAGAATTTGGTCTCATTCCTCCTCTCAGCTCCTTTATTACACAGTGTAACCCCACTCTGTAGGAAAGAACCCAGCCCAGCAAAACAACTTTTCCAAAAGAATTATTTAAGCTGAGAACTGAAAACACAGAAAATTCTAGGCACTTATGTGTGAAGTCACTGAGTCCAGGAAACACAATGACTTTCCCCAGCTTCTCTCCAAAGTAGGTAGGGAAATATTCGGGCGTCTCTTTTGAACACAGAAAGGTAGAAAAAGGCACTTCCTTCTCCTTCTTACACCCTTGCCAAAATTAACACGACCATGACACTGAAGTTCCTCTGGAAATACACCACAGCCCTCAGACCATCCTGAGCTTAACAAACCTTGAAAGACTCTTCGCAGTACAACAGACCCCTGGGCATTTTTGGAGATGGGTAGGCTTTCAGAAGGATTTATGAATATACCTGGAATCGGTGCGGGACTTCTACGTGTGAGGTCGCAGAGGCCACCACAACCGTTCCACTGTGCTTTTTGGTGACCGGGTCATGATCACACAGGAGGCTGTGAGGATGGAGGGATGAAGCTGACCCAGACCATCAGCCTGACAACATTAGTCTGTTGTAAATTAAGTATGTTATATGCAGGTGTACATTAGCAAGGAAGTCTTGTCTCCGCACCACAGGCTGTGTGAAGACGTGATGCCAGTATAAGCTGCTTTGGGTCTTCCAGTACCAGAGAAGGTGAAGATCTCTACTTGGAGACCCTGTGTGCAGAAACTCCTCCTTAGCTGTCCCCAAAGGTCTTTCCATGGGAACACACAGTCCAAAGGAGCTGTATAGGAATCTCTTCCAAAACAAAAATATTGGAGAAGGGCTGCTGCTTTTGCCAGCATCCCTTCCTCATGTACACAGGTCAAACTCACTTCTACTTGGCAGGAATTATTTATGATGTGCTTGCGGGCCTAGTAAATGGTAATCTTAGACGACTCCTCCAATGGAATTGTAAGCTCCTGCTACCTGTTAATATGCTTGAAATGGCTTTTAAACTACAACGACAGAGCAAAAAGCCTGGAGAGTTGGCTTAAATATTGCCTTGTTTAAACAGTTGAGTGAGTTCCTCGCTCTTTGAAAGGGATTTTCTCAGACTGTGATTAGTCTTTTTTTTTTTAACTATAATCCAACAAAGCTTCAAAACATTTTACATTAATTTAGATGCAAACTTCATACCTTCACTCACAAAGCTGAATTCTGGCAAATCTTCTTAGGAAGTAACACATAAATCATGGTAAGAAATTAACAGTTTGAAGCCCAGTAAGAAGCAGCATACTGACTGCACCTGTTGACTTACTGAAAGAGATATTAGTTGACAAGACTTGAAGAGACAGAGGAGGGGTTACCCATACACAAGTCTCAGAGATTTCCAATGGTCTACAGCTACCATTTGAAGCTTCTTTAACTAGAAAGGATGGTTTTTGAAAGCATAACTCACATAAAATGATTAGTTTCAGCTTTTCCGTCCAACCCAAGTCTATGCAAGGCACAAAAGCACGCAGAAGTATAATCCTTACATTTAATCACCTATAGCTACAAGGTGAATAGTGATCTTGTGGCTCACTCCTATATAAGGGTCCACAATACTATCCATGTACAGTCTCCATGTAGATATGCACACCTACACTTACGTACCGTAACTTCAAACATTCTCTTAAACACACATTAGTGGTTTTGGAAGGTAATTTCTCTAGGAGTACGTATAGGAGACTGACAAAAATTGAAAGGAAAACATGAATGTGTTGATTTAACGATTTCTTATTGCTCCTAGGTTCTCTCCAGAGGTACAGCCTCCTGCTTTCATCTTTCATGCCTTAAGCACAAGAATAATCTTTCTTTCCCAGACCAGCAGTATAATTTTTCAAAAATCTTGCTGTTCACTTAGCCTTAGCAACAATATGGATGTACCTTGTGTTGATTTGTTTAACTTGTGCAACCTTCTCTTCTTCCAGCATCCCCACATGGATTTAACCATGGATTCATACAAATCCTGTGCCAGGCAAGTACAGCCACCCTCCTCCAGTTTTAAGGTATGAAACTGCAAATATGTACTCCTAGATAGCTTTACCTGTGTGACCTTTCCTGACAAAATCAAGGTATTCACAAGTACAGGAGCTTTTAGAGCTCATCCCCTTAGGTATTAAGTCAGTACATTAAATATTTAGCTGGAGAAGATAAATGACATCACTCTTCATTACAAAACAAACTTCAGTGGTATATCAGAGCAATATCGAGGTAATTAAACTCACTGTAGGAAGCTTCTGAATTCTTCAGTAAAACTACATATCTATATGAGAAACCAGGTTATATTCCCGCAGTGATTTACGGCATGCTACAGGCAATAACAGAATGCTTATCTTCAAGAAGATACAGTTATTTTCTTTAAAAATAAAAAGAAAAAAAGTTAAAAGGGTAAAAGGGAGCCCTCAGGATAAAAACTGATTTCTGACACCTAAAAACATTAACACCACGTGACATGAAATCTTTCATTTTCAATGCTTCAGACCAGCTAAACATCAGCTTGGCAACTCTGACTTTCAGAAATGTGCTTGGAATATATTCCACTGCTTTGAAAGAGCCGTTTGGTTCAAGGGAGAATCACACACAATGGGATTTCTTCCTGGTGTTCGAAGCAGCCACTGCCAGATACTTATTGTTGGTGTTGGTCTAAAGAAAATGACCTGGTTAGCAGGAAAAAAGGCTTTGCTCCAGTTCTGCATAATCTTTTCTAGCCGTAGCAATCACCCAACTCTAAGAAAAAAAACATACAGCATAACACAACAACCTCCTGCAAAAAACCCTCACCAGACTATCAAAGCCATAGTTACAATTAAAGAGTAAATTTAAGTGATTTAGCAGTATCTATGGGAGGTAGGGCAGGAACTGAGCTTTCAATCACCTTCTAGGAAAGCCCAGACCTTTCTACTTAGTATTTGGAATGCAGAATTTAATTTTAAGCTGAAAAGATGATAGATTTTATGCAGGACAGCTCATAATTCCAGAATCTGTATTTTGTTCTGCTCAGTTAAATCAAGCCATCATTCACAATACGGGGCAGGGGAAGAAAGTAAAATAAAATTAAAAAAATAAAATAAAAATACTCCTTTTAGGAAAAAAGGCAGAAGGAAGGAAAGACGGAAAAAGACAGCCAGAAAGACCAACAGGCACACAGAAAGACAACGAAGAAACTGTACTTTCAACATGCTCACCCTCTGGGAAGGTGAAGGAGTCAGAAAGCAGCAATCAGTTTCAAAATGCCCATATCGTAAAGCTGCATCCAGTACTCTCTGCCAAGTCTGTTCAGTCCAAGAGAGGTGTACTGGAAAGAGGTTGTTAAGGAGCTGCCGTGATTACTTTCATCTCTCAGCATTAATTTTGCCTGACTGTTGTGCTCTAAGATGATATCACATTGGAATCACCAATTCACACACAGAATATGTGTGTCTCAGTGTACTCTGCAAAAGACCAACCACAGAATATATTTCCAGCTTTGTACCAGACATCAGTTTCTCCCCTTCACAATCAAAGCAAAGCAATTTTCAGAAACATTGATGGTAAGTCATCTGCTGCCTGCTTATACAGAGGCTCATTTTTCAGATTATGAAAAACATCTGGAGGTACCCTTCCAGAATGAAGCATGCAATGCATAGATCACAAGAGTACCCAAGGATTTATATATTTTGTAACAGAGAAATACACTTCGGCTGCTTAAAAATAACACCATTTTTATTTCAAAAGAAGTTACCCCTGTCCAGAAGTAACTATTCATAATCAAACTGCCCAAGGCAATACAAGCAGAAAGGGATAATAATATCTATCGATTTGTCTAGCAATTATCTACTGACAACCATCTCTTTCATTTTTACCAGGCTTGAGATATGATCTTCCAGAAGCACATCTAGTATGCAGGGGAAAAAAATAATTCCTAAAAGTAATTTCTTATAGTTAACTCATGGAAATGATTTCTTTTTTTTCATTTCATATTTAACGTATAATTTTCTTAGTACAGTAAATGTAGAGGAAACCATGCATGACCTGGACTGTTGGAGGACTGCAGAGTGGATAAGGACATCCACATTAGTAATTCTCCTCTTTATCTACCATGAAATTACTTTTTTCCACTTAGTGGTGAAAAACACAGGCATTCTCTTCTTTAAGAAAAAACAGCCCCCTTAAGAAAGGCAGGTGGTAAAAAGGCATTACATCCACTTGGCTCTTCCACCTTTCTTTCTTCAGAAACTTATTTTCTTTTCCCCGGGCCTGTTGCTGTCACTGCAGTTTCACTGCAACTTTGTCATGCCCTAGCAATAACTTTGCATCACAATACATTTATGTGCCAGGGTACCACAAAGATCCAACTGTGTTGCTTAACTAGACAAATTTTATTCACTGCTACATGCATTCTATGTCAAGTAAATTGAAAGAAATTCTTCCTTTATTATGTTACTCAAAGACACAGCTATTTCCCTTTTTTGCTTTGGAACATTCCTCCTTTGTTGGAAGAACTAATCAGCCCTGAGGTACATTTCATGATTCCACATAGGTCAGCTCTTGCAGGCGTATTATATGTAACTATGTTCTCTGATTTTCCTTCCCCCCCCCGCCCCACCTCCCAGTGAAAATCATTATCTGATGATCTAGGGTCTGAAATTTGTCATGAAGTACCTTGCATTTTGTAGAAAATGTAAAGCAGTAATGATTTAGCTCTCTGTTGGTTCAAGTGCTAAGGGAGTTGCCCAGTCCATTGTTTTTTGTAACCCAAGGAGTTTTCCTGTTCCCAGTCTAGTAAAGCCTAACAAGATGCACTTGTAGCAGAGCCTTTACCAGCTCCTACCTGAAGGCCAACAGCACTGACATGAACAAGAACATGAATACCCCATACAATGACTTAGCCCCCTTCAGCACATGCATGCTAAAGTGAGAACCATAGAAATTGGATAAGAATATTTTTTTTTTAAGAGTAGTGCAGACATAACTTAAGAAAAAGCAGCATATTGCTGTTGTCATTCAAGCATGCATGTGACACTACATAACTTTTCAAGAAGTGACAATTAACTGCTTCCTCACTTTGACCCAAAATAAGTGAATAAATACTTTCTTCTCCCTCTTTAATTTGGAAATTGCTTCTGTGCAACTCCTGAGAGACTATACCTCCTGCTGTATGACATCTTATTAGCTACTCTGCTGCTGTTAAAAAGCATCTCTCATTTGCATTGCATCCTCATGCCACTTCAAAAATTAGTATATTTCCCCCGAAAAATAAGTTATTTTTTAATCCATAGTTTGGAGAAAGAGAGAAAGAAAAAGAAAAGGAATGTTCAACTTTGGGTAAAGAAGTTCTTTTAGGAATACCAGACTGTTAAATACAAGTATGAATGTGGAGGAATATACTCTTAAATTACTGTCCATGATTCTAGTATAGTTAAGATTTAATTCAAAAATTCAGGTCATGGCCTCACAACATGCTCCCCTGAGCCAGTCATACCTCTGCCTATTGCTTCTCCCACACCCAAATACAGTAGTTTTATGTTTGTACATGCTGAAGACCCTCCCTTCGCTGCTGTGGCATACAATGAAGTTTAAACACCCTTTATCTGATAAACACAACTGTGGGGAAACTGAGATAATATTGTAACATTAAAAAAAAATCCCAGCAGTGATCAATTAGTTCAATTTACGTGCAAACATATTAAAAAAAAAAAAAACCAACGTTTTTCTACTGCAGCTACAGAGAGGCATAAAACAAAGGAAACACACAGCAGATCCAGCAGTGCTGCCAGTGTTTGCAAGTCTATGGGAATGTAGATGACTCCAGAATTCGCAAATCACAGAAAGGCTGATGCCTCATGAGGATGCCATTGCCGACACCAGCCAACAGCTCTAAGACACTTAGCCCAGTACAGCACCAAAACACATAGAGCATCACAAAACGCAACTGGTCTTCCAGCTTCTTTAGACAGCCTTCTTGAAAAAGTTGCTCCAGGTGGCTTAAGTCAAGCCTGCATTGTGAACACTTCTCCTTACAGCAGCTTTCAGGGACACAAGCGTCTTCAGCTGGAAGATGCCAAGAAGCAGCTTTTGCCTTTAGCCAGTCTGTGTAGTTTTCAACCCCACAACACTGCAGCTCCCTCTGTAAAACATCCACAGCCCTGCTGCCAGGATCCTGGGAGTGCGGCCCCTTGTACTGATAGATGATGTAACCCATAGTACTTTTCATCTTGGAAGGCATCTGAGTAGTATAGAACTGTACCAGAACTGCTAAAGACATTTGTAGGCACAGGAGGAGCAGCAGCGAGTACATGAGAGCCCCTTGCCAATAGCGAGAGCCCTTAACAGCAACACGAATAGCCAAAACTCCAGTAAGCAGCAAAATAAGTGCAACTGCAACAGCCAGCCAGCCAGGGAGAAACAAGAAAGACTCCTGAAATAGATACCTGTAGTTCATGTACATCTGGATGACAAAAATTCCACCAAGGGCCGTAGGGGCAACAGCACTCCAGAAGAGGAAGGCTAGGAACCCCAACAGAAACCGAGCATAGGTCCTGAGCCAAGAGTCTTCATAGCACCACAAAGATGGTGGTAACAGCAAAGCCCTCAGAGCTCTAGCTGGCTTCATTCTCTGCTCATGCATAGCAGCTCAAACCACCACCACCAATTAAGAGACCTCCACACCACTTATCCAGGTGCAGCAGATGACATCTCCACTCAAAAACAGCTTGAAAGGGAACCACAGGTTTGCTCTCCATCAGCACAAAGACTAGGCCATGCATCACCTAACCACATGCAGCTGCTTGTTCTGTATAGCTTGAAGAAAGCAGGAGGGTGTGTGCTAAGCCTGTAGTCAAGAGGGGAGTTACTCAGCCATCACTGGAGACGTTTGGATTTCAAGGAGGTGGATAACTGGAAAAAGGCTGCACTCCTTGTTTTACAATATTCATGTGTTAAAGAGCTAAACATAGAGAAATAGTCCATGTGGTAGCCAGCAGGGCTAGTTCACATCACTGAGATTGCCCAGGTGAAAGAGAGAATCCAACTCTCAACCCTACAGCAGTAACCAAGATGGCAACAATGCAGAAATCAGAGTCATTAACAAAGGAATTGTTTAAGCAGAGCTATTCAATCAGGAATCTCCGTAGGTAAACACTCACCTGGACTCATTATCTTTCCCAGTACATTTACTGCTCATTAGATTTTAGGGTGGGGCATAATGATGTTAATAATATTTTGCCCTTTTTCACTTAGCAAGACTTCTGAGGAGATGGCTTCAATTACTCAAGGCACCTGGATGAGAAAACCCAACCACTTCACACTTGTACCCTGCAGCTTGTGTTACCAGTGACTTGGCTGAGTGCAAACAACAGCAAGAACTGTATTAACTTTTCCTCATGTGAAAAAAACTGAATTACACACTAGCTAGACGACTTCACAACAGTCCCAAAGGGAATTAATGCCACTTATCAGCCAGCAGGAGAGTATTATTACTCAAACATATGATACAGAGGGGCCAAGCAGGATGGGAAACTTGCATAAAACTTGCCCCGGGTGCCAAGGCCAACAGCGATTCCCCCACCATCCGGATGTAGTCCTGTAATATTTCGCCTGTTTCTCAAGGTGCAGAACAGGACTAATACCACAGGCATACATAAGGGAGAATACAGAAAAACAACCCTCATTTTCAGAAACATGAGCACCTGCAGACCCTGCAGAAAATCAGAGTAACTCTGTGCTCACATCCCTGGAGCCCTGGAAAAGTCTCAGCAGAGACGATGATGTCACATCTGTCAGACATTTTACAAGGACCTATTGCTGTTATATATGCCATGCACACACAGATGTTGGGCTGATCCCCATCAAAATGTCTTTCTATGTGCTGTACAAACATGTCATTAAAGCTAATTATTTTGGAATGAGATAAATTGCTTTTATTATTTTTAATCTTGCCATTAACAGTAATTAACATGAAGTGATTAACTTGTTAAATCTTAACCAAATGCTTCTTTCAAAGCTGTTCTAGGATGTGTGTTTTCTCGAAGCTGTTCTCTGAAGTCTGTGTCTGTCCTCCCTCCTGTTCAGATTGTTGCTACCCTCAGCCCTCCAGCTGTGTCAGTTTTGCTGCCATTCACTTTTTCTCTTGAATGCCTTTTCCTCTGATTTCTATGTTCTGCGCCAGGGAGAGGGAGAAGGGAGGGAACAGAAAGGATTTCCACTCACATCTGTACACACAGGCAAATTATACTGATTTAATGTTTCCATGATGCAGAACAAACTGATCAGAAAAGTGTGAGGAAACATATCAGAAATATATCAATCGGAAAATATGGAAACATATCAGGAAATACTATTAGGAAAAACAGCTTTTTATTGATAGTTTGCAAGCTTTGTGAAAAAAAGAACATGAATCTGCCTCTTTCCCTTTTCACCTTCCCCATGATTATAAAGCTTAATGAGATATTAAAAACTGAATCACAACACTATTTACTTTTAGTTTATCCTGCAGTCTCTGAAATATATTAGAAAGGCTCAAACAGACTACAGGAAAATTTCACTGCAACCCTTCTTCGTTTTGGCCAGGCTAACCACTGAATACAGAGGAAAGTAATTCAGTGGTTACTGAAGCCCTGAGGCTCCTACCTTTCTAAATATTTACCAAATATAATAATTTCCCATTTTCTTGAGTCTGGCTCTTTGGATCACCGTGAGGTTGTTTTTATTTCTTTCACATGGCAGTGGGACCGACAGGCTGGGGAGAGAGGGTTAAGGCAGTGTTTGTAGGTGGAGGGGCTTGTGCAGCTGCAGGCTTTAACCCTTCCACTGATGCCTTCATAGAATGAATCATAGAATCACGGAATGGTGTGGGTTGGAAGGGACCTCAAAGATCACCCAGTTCCAACCCCCCTGCCATGGGCAGGGACACCTTCCACTAGACCAGGTTGCTCCAAGCCTCACCCAGCCTGGCCTTGAAGACAGCCAGGGATGGGGCATTCACATCTTCTCTGGGCAACCTGTCCCACTGCCTCCCCACCCTCTCCTGGAAGAACTTCTTCCTGATACCCAATCTAAATCTCCACCCTTTCAGTTTAAACCTGTTATCCCTTGTCCTGTCACTACAGGCCCTTGTAAAAAGTCCACCCCCAGCTTCCTTGTAGCCCCTTCAGGCACTGGAAGGCTGCAATAAGGTCTCCCTGGACCCTTCTCTTCTCCAGGCTGAACAACCCCAACTCTCTCAGCCTGTCCCCATGGCAGAGGTGCTCCAGCCAACTGATCATCTTCGTGGTCTCCTCTGGACTCGCTCCAACCGTTTGATATCCTTCTGATGCTGAGGGCTCCACAGCTGGACACAGCACTCCAGGTGGGGTTTCACAGGAGCAGAGTAGAGGGGGAGAATCCCCTCCCTCGACCTGCTGGCACCTCCCTCAACCTTAGCCGGCCTGCAGGAGCAGGAAACCATCCACACATGGCTTCCTGCTATGTCAGGACTTTTGTGGCAGTACAAGTGGGTAGGAGAACCCACATGCCTGCCTATCCACCATAGGAAATAGAAGCACCAGCACTAAAAGCTGACAAGGACCCAGGTCCCACATAAGAGCTCTTGGTGCCCACTGCCATCAGTGCCACCTCAGCATCGTGCAAGAGGAAATTGCTGCACTGAGGATTAATAGAACCACAGAGTCACCGAGTCTCTCAGGTTGGAAAAGATCTTTAAGTTCATTGAGTCCAACCATTAACCCAGCACTGCCAAACCCACCACTAAACCGTATCCCGAGCACCACATCTGCATGTCTCTTAAATCCCTCCCAGGGTGGAGACTCAACCACTTCCCTGAGCAGGAAGCCCATTCCAATGCCTGATACCCCTTTCCATGAAGATATTTTTCCTAATATCCAACTAAACCTCCTCTGGTACAACTTGAAGCAGTTTCCTCTTGTGTTATTGCTTGTCACTTAGGAAAAGAGACCGACCTCCCCACTCTGCATCCTCCTTTCAGGGAGTTGTAGGGAGCAATAGGGTCTTCCCTGAGCCTCCTCTTCTACAGGCTGAACACTCCCAGCTCCCTCAGCCGCTCCTCACAAGAATTGTGCTCCAGACCCTTCCTCAGTTCTGTTCCCTTCTTCACACATGCTCCAGCCCCTCAGGGTCTTTGATGCCTTAAGGGGCCCAAAACTGACTCCAGGATTTGAGATGCAGCCTCACCAGTGCCCAGCACAGGGGGATGATCCCTGCCTTGGCCACACTATCCCTGATGCTGGCCAGGATGCCATTGTTCTTCTTCACTACCTGGGCACATACCAGCTCATGTTCAGCTGCCGTCACCAACCCCCTCAGGTCCTTTTCCACCAGGCAGCTCTCCAGCCCCTCGTCCCCCAGCCTGGAGCGGTGCCAGGGGTTGTTGTGGCCCAAGGGCAGGACCTGGCACTTGGCCATGTTACCCCTCACACAGTGGCTTTGGCCCATGGATCCAGCCTGTCCTGGTTCCTCTGCAGAGCCGTCCAGCCCTAGGGCAGATCCACACTCCCCCGAGCTCAGTGTCATCCCCAAACTGACTGAGGGTGCCCTCGATCCCCTTGCCCAGGTCACTGATAAAGGTGTTAAAGGGAACCGGCCCCAGCGCTGATCCCTGGGGAACAAACTCCACATGTGTCCAGCTTCATGATCACTTCTAGGATTCCTGGGCGACTATGGTTCCCTATACGGGATCGTTGTGTGATCAGGGCAGCCCACTTACTTACTCCATGTAGCATCAGTGGCATGATGAGTGGAGGAGACTCTGCCTTTGAACATCCAGCCCAGCACTGGCAGTCGAGGTGCCAGGAGGAGCTGTGCTTCGGTTCCAACCACTTCTGAGGCAGATCGGATTCCCTCCTAAGCTGACAGTATCTCTTTTTCGGTTGGACTGTAGCGGGCCTCGGATCCTCTGTATCCCCGGCTCCAAAATCCAAGGGATTGACCTCGGGTCCCTCCTGGATCTTTCTGCCAGAGACTCCAGGTAGGGCCATTCTCCCCAGCTGCGGTGTAGAGCTCATTCTTTACCTCTGGCCCTGTCCGGACTGGTCCAAGCGCTACTGCACCCGGGTTTGCAAAGAGGGGTCTGCACGGCTGCATTGCACCCTGCAGTATGTAGAGCTGTTGTGGGAGGTGGAACCACACTGGGAGGTGGAGGTGAAGCAGGAGGCAGAGCTGTTGTGGGAGGTGGAACCACAGCGGGAGGTGGAGCTGCAGTGTCTGTCGAGGGGGGCTGACATCGCCATGGAGGTATAGGTGGCGCAAGGGGGTGCAGTGACTGCAGTGCCCATCAAGAAGAGTTGATGTTGCTGCAGGGGTGGAGGTGGCATAGAGTGAGCAGTGGCTGTAGTGTCCGTCAAGGGGCGTTTACGTCACCGTGGGGGTGGAGTCGGTGCAGATGATGGACTACTTGTGAGCGGTGATGTAGCCATGGGGGACGAAGCTGGCACACAGGGCCTGCCTCTTCCCCAAACACCAGTAGCAGATGGGGTAGTATTCCAAAACATTTCTTTAACTTTACACAAGAGCACAATAACATTCAGAAACAAGCTGACCCCTAGCAACAGGTCACCTCAAGACCATGGCAAATTTCCCAAATACTCATACACTTGAGTTACTGACCATAGAGAAGAGGGGGAAAATTGGAATAATTTCCACACATCCACCCAACTGAATAATTCCTTCACATCCAACCCACTAAATAATTTCTCCTCCAAAGGCTGTGTCCCAGAGGAGAAAAGGGAAAAGGTGTACTTAGTGAAAGTCCCCACGAGATGACTCATGAAACATGCAAACGCTGCTAGTACAGTGTACAGATACATGATTACTCCCCAAACCAGTAGTATACAGACCAGCCAAATCAAACTCTTCAGTCTGGTCAGAGCATACATGATCAGTATCATAAGGAGCACCCAAGGCAGTAAATCCCACCGTTCTATCAACAACTTAAAGACAGGAAAAACATAGACCTGGTCCCTGAAGTATCTTAAAGACCTAACTGGCATCCTCAATCACATTGCGTTTGTGCTAAGTAATTTTACCTGTGTGTGTGGCCAAAATCATGAAAAATGCAATGAGTGGAGGTATCCATCAAGAGACTGTAGTGTGACAAAGAGAGCATAAGTAAGGTAGAATAGGAATGCTCCTCTGTTTTCTTTCCAGTAGTAAACAGCATAACATGATAAATGCCATCCCTGCTTTCTCTGGAGTTGTTTTTGCTTATGAAGTGATGAGTATTGAAATTCAAATGTGGGTGTAACAGATGATGCATCTTAGATAAACTACTTTCTGGAATGTTGCTGAAAGTATAATCCTTCAAGTTAATAAAATGCCAACTGTGTATTTTTTGCATTCATTGTTCTAGCAAGCCGTGACTGACTCAGAATGGCTCTGATGTGCCAGGAACGTCAAAGAGGTTCATTCCACGTGCGTCCAGGATGGGACCAAAAAGCCGTAGTCAACACTGCAGTTCTGCGAATTCAAGTGGGTGGATGGCTGGATTCATTTTAAAAGACGTGGGCTATCGTACAGATTGATCAGGGAGCACATCTGAGCTCTTGCTGTAGCTGGTAACAATTCACACCAAGATGGTCCATTCAGACTCGTGTGAACAAGAAACCAGGGGGTCACAATAGGGCCAGGACACAGTTAGACAAGTCCATCTTCTTAGTTTATTAAAAAACTCATGTAAAATGAGACAAAATCTCAAAGTGAGACGCCCAGCCACTGCATTCATTGTTGCAGTGGCAGAGAAGAGCACGCTGGCATTTCCCCTGTAATCCATGCACGCATGAAACTCCTGCAGCTGGACCTTGCAGGTGATGTTAAAGCACTCTGGAGGAGGTTTGGCTTGAGTTCAGAACACATTTTAAAGGTCTTGTTAGATTGAAGTACACCCATAGCATAGGATATTACTTTAAAACCTTAGTAAAACAGAGGTTTTTATCAACTTCATCTACCCCAGCTTTTACATTAAGCTCGCCCCCACCCACCCACCCTCCTGACCCCTTCAGCAGGTGGGAGCTGGAGTGTCACCCAGCAGGGCTGGCAGACCCAGAAAAAGCGGTAAATGGGTATTGTTGGTATTGCTCCTCCCTTCACAGATCCTGACGCTGACTACTAACCCTGGCAGGATATGTTTCCCAAGTTGAGGAGACCACAATTTTTCCTGTTTCCAAGAAAAGCCCTGGCTGCATGTAAAGTGACAGTAGATAAACACAATATTCAGTGAAAAAGAAACCCAAACTGATTCTTCTCAGTCAGATCATTCAAGCTATGATGGGTAGTCAAAACACCGCAGAGGAGAACGACTGGGTACCCAGCGGGAAACTTTTTAAAGAAACTGGAAGCTGCTAAGAAGTCTATTAGCTCTTTGGGAATAAAGAACACTACCTCATGAGACACATCATATTACGAGATCACTCTGACAGCCCACATGCAAAAAGGATGAACAAGCCGGGATGGACCCAGATCCTCAAGTTGTTGCTATGCACAACCAGTTGCCGTAGTAACCAAGGTCAGATGCTGTTGCCTTGCATGAGACTAAGGTGTCTCATGGAACGGCTGAAGCAAGCAAGGGAGATGTGATCTCCCCCTCCTATTCATGGACAAAATGAATTCTCCACAAGGATGGACTTGCCATTGTGCAGGTGTTTCAGCTGAAGCCTCCAGATGTTTATCCCTGGCTCTGTTTGCCTGACAAAAAGTGGCCTTTTTCATAACTGAAGAAACACATGAACAGCTTTTAGGACTTTTATTTAGTTTTGCTTTTAACATTCCAGGTTTTCCTTGGAATTAAAAACATTAAAAATCAAGAGTCAAAAGTTTGGTGTTTTCATGTATTCCCATCTTTCTTTACTTTTATGAATTGAACACAAGAAAAAGACTAAAACTTGTGTGTGTGTTAAATTTTATTTTTTCCCCTCCCATTTTGGTTTGCTAGTCTGGAATTATAAAATATCTTAGTACTAGGATGAATACAAGCTATCAAAGAAAAAAAAGGGGGGGGGGGGAGAAAAAATAAAACCCCTGTATTTCCATCTCTTTGGATTTTCAGAAGTTGGAGAAGATTTTAAAAGACACAGATTGGTAAAAAAAATATTAAAATGGAAAGGAAAGTTCTGTTCTTTTTACAACATTTGCTTTATTGCAGTTGGTTGCAGGAAAACGTATTTTGTAAAAACTTTAAATAATGAAGAAAGGACAGAACATTCAATTCACCTTGACAATTAGAGTGTTTGGTCATATTTATTTTATTGTTTTCAACCATCACTAGCTACAATATTTTTCATGTGAATTCAGTGTTCTTATTTGTGTTTCATACCATATGCAGGACAGCTGGGTGCTTCCTGAAGTTATGAAATTACTTTAGTATGAAATAGAGGCCCTTTAATCATTAACTCATGAAATAACTAACATTTCTTTTCCTAAGGAGGAAGTCAGAAGTGTCTGGATAGATTATCTTGAGGTTAGTAAACTCTGTAAAGACCTGCCAAGAAGCTTACACTTGTCAGAGCTTCCCATGAATAAAGTTTCTCCTCTGCTGGATCTACTCAGCCTACTTAAGGCTGAGGGAGTTGGGGTGTTCAGCCTGGAGAAGAGAAGGCTCCAGAGAGACCTTAGAGCCCCTTCCAGTGCCTGGCTGGGGGAGGTGGGGTATAACAAACCAGGGGGGGGACTTTTTACAGGGGCCTGCAGTAACAGAACAAGGGGTAATGGGTTTAAACTGAAAGAGGGGAGATGCCGTTTAGGTGTCAGGAAAAGGTTGGTGAATCACTGGAACAGATTGCCCAGAGAAGATGTGGATGCCCCATCCCTGGGAGTGTCCAAGGCCAGGCTGGATGAGGCTTGGAGCACCCTGGTCTATGGAAGGTGTCCCTTCCATGGCAGGGGGGTTAGAACCAGATGGTCTTTAAGGTCCCTTCCAACCTGAATCGTTCCATGATTCTATGATAATATAGTTGCACACCCATAAGGCAGACATTTGTGAATAAAAGTTTGGAAATCTGTGGTTTATGTTGATATTATAAAATCTATATACAGCATCTGGGACAAATCTTTTAAGTTAATTTGGGGATAAATCTTAAAATCAGTCAGTCTCAGGGTCCTGTATGACTGAGGTGCTTTTGCAAACATTGCCTTTGTCTACTCTGTTTCACAGAGAACGTAGGCTTTTTAATGCTCTCCAAGCTCCAGAAACATTGGCCTTAGGTCATCAGGATTTATTGCAGCATGGAAACCTGGATCTTGACGTTGATCTTGCAATATAAATCAAGACTCAATGTCAGTGATGTATTTGTTCTGAGTGTTATGGTTTCCTGTAACAAGGTGCTCAGAAGTAAGCCAAAGGAGAAATATCTAGCATGATCACATGCAAGGAATACTTGATTAAAGGTTTAATTGAATAGTGATTGGCAGGGGGAGGGGAAGCAATGTAGCAGTGATGATGTGATGAGCTTGGGATTACTCCTGAAATATTTGGCAATTTCCTGTAAGAGGAGAGCATTGTCTTATTTTGGTGAAAGCAGCTTGTCAGACCTCTTCAGACCTGTGATGGGAGCTCACCCACAAGAATGAGATTTGTACAACTCATGCTTCCTGAACTCATCTGGGAAGATGAAGGCTGGTAAGGTGGAGGTTCTTCTGATGAACAGCTAATTCCTTTTTCAGCTCATTGACTGGGAAAAACAAATCAATTAAAACATTCATTTTGGGTTAATCTGACCAACGATTACAAGTTCAACTTTTCCACCAAGGAAGATATTAGCAAAGAATGTTGTCAGCCCCCAGGGCAGCTGAAAATGTAGCCAAGTGGAAGTAAAAGTAGTATTTGATAGAGTTCTTTTCTCTTTTTACTGGCATAGTACTAAGTATATCTATATCAAATGTAATGTTCATCTCATACCAGGTTTTATAGTGACTGTAGTAGAGAATTTATTTTTATTATTCTTTCCTAGGTTGTGATAGGAGCATATAAAATGTCAGCTTTGTCAGAATTAGTCTTACAGCACATTTCAAAGAAGTGGAACCAATTTTAATAGGATTTTTATGCATTTCCATTCAGATGAAATGTAGCTTTTTAGAGAGAAAAAGAGAAAAAAGAACCAAAACCAAAGATATTTGCGATTTATTTCTGTGCTCTATTCTTATCTACAATCTCTACACCAAACAATTGCCTTCAAGAGGCATTTTGCTGTTAAACATAGATACCGCCACTGACATGGAAAGGGTCTATTAGGTTTAAACTCAGGGAAGCATCTAAATATAAAACAAAAGCAAACAAATGAAAATGTATTTGAACATGGATTGTAACCACACATTCAAGGGAGAAAACGTGAATGCATTTCACTACCAGGAAAGGTGTCTCTGCTACATTCCAGACCTAACGGCGAGCAGCACAACTTGGGTTTGCCTCCATAGGAGCCACTGTCTTTTATTTCAGGCTTGAATGTATTCATCAAAACTCAAGTTTCAAGCTCTCCCACCGCACGCTGATTGCTGTGGCTACTGCAACCTAAGTGCCTTCTCCAGCCCCTTCCAGCAGAAATGGGCTCTGGGACACACACACCATGAGAAATCCCAGGGAGACTATGAGAAGTAAACGACCTGCGAGCTGCTGCTTTCTTGCCCGCAGCACAGTTTGGGGGCCCTTTTGCTCAATAAATATTATGGTCCTGAATTAAGCATATATAGTTGCTGAATCAGGATAAATCTTACCAAAAATACTCAAAAGAGAAAAGCACTCTGTGCTGGTTTTGGTCAGAAAAGAGTTGATTTTCTTCACAGTGGCTGGTATGAAGCTAGGTTTTTGCATATGAACTAAGAAATGCACTGATCAGGTGTCTGTTTAGCTGGCGCTGGACAGTGCTTGTACCAATTCAAGGTCTTTCTCAGCTTCTGACACTGCAGCTGCGTTCCCAGCTCTCCCGCTCCAGGCAGTGTGGGGGAAAACACAGCTCAGACAGCCAACCCCCCCGACCAAGGGGGATTGCATCCCATAGCATGGCATGCTCACTGCATAAGTGAAGTGTGGGCTGGGGGGTCAGAACTTTCTTATTGGTTCAACTTCTTTATGCTAACTCCTTTGCTGATTCCCTAGCTCCTTTGCTAGCTGCTTTGCTGGCTCATTTGTTAGTGAGCTGGGGATTTGGTTGGCTTTCCCAGCTGTGGTCTCACTCATGGGGTCACTCGGACTGTGCAGCCATTGCTCTCAGGCTACGGCTCTCGGGCTCTGGCTCTGACTCTCGCTACTTGGGACCTGGCTGTGTGTCGGTTGGCAGGTGGTGAGCAACTGTATAATTTGGTTTATTTTCTGTTGTTTTAATTACTTATTAGTAATAGTATTGTTAGTATTATTACTATCACTATAGTATATATACATACTATATATATAAATGAATATATATTCATTTATATTCAATTATTAAATAGTTCTCATCTCAATTCACAACTTTCCTTGTCTTTTCCTGTGACTGTCCTCCTCTACTGGTGGAGGGGGGTGTGTGTGAGCGACTGTGTGGTATTTTATTGCTAGCTGAGGTTAAACCAAGACACGTTAACCATTATTTTCTTCTTTAATCCACTTCCAAACGTTGTTTGGGGGGTGTCTATAACAAAAAAATTATTTCTGTTTTCCTGATTGGCACTGTGAGAACCACTACTCAGGGCTGAACAGAAAACAGCTCCATAACCTCAGAGGCAATTGTGGTCTTGTTTTTGCAGGAAAAAAAATGCTAGACTATTCATGGCTACCATGAGTTTCATCCAAAATGAAACAATTGGGTTTAATCTAAGCTCTTGCTCACCACCACCACCCACTCACCGAACTCGGTGCGAGGCAGTGCCTGTGGGAATCAGGCAAGGACGTGGGCCCATATTTGATGCTGATAATGGGGTAGCCCTGTGATGGCTTGTACACATTTCTCCCTCAATATCTATTCACGGGTAAGGCAGTGGAAAAAACTTGGAGTGGCACAGGCATAACAAGCAGTAGAAGTAGAAATCCTTTTCTGTGGGGAATTGAATTGCCATTTTAGATAGTTGGTCAGGAAAAATAGTTAGGCAAAATAGATCATTAGGCTAAGAATCTTTCTCATGGATTCCCACTGTCGAATTTCCTCATTATTGTGAAATCTGAAGCAGAGAACCTTCCACGGATGTCTGCTCTGGTCTGAAATCCCCAGTGCATGGGCCAGGATGTTCAAAATGAGGTGGCCACTGTAGTTTTATGTTGCTGGAAGCTGGGTGGGCCTCCCCACACTGGGATGCAAACAGTGGGGAAGTCGGTCCCCATTTAAAAGCAGTCCCAAGAACGTGGAGGGAAGCAGGACATCTGGAGCAGGACAAGTGTCCTAGACATGCCATCTGGTCTATGCCAACTGTTGAGGTGACCAGGGCAGCTTCAGTTTCTCCATGTGTCATGTCAACATATTTCTCCAGCGCTACGTTCACCTTAGAAACAAATTCATATTTACAGGCCTGTCACCAAGCAGAATACATAAGACAGCTATTGCAGACACCCGATAAGAGCTCCAGTTTCCAGAAAACTGGATTCAAAGGGAGTGGAGCTGACTGACAAGCAGCTTCTGCAGCCAAAGAATTTCTGCAATGTGGAGGAGGGAAGGGGTGACAGCTCAGACCCTGGACCTCCTTAGATTTGCTTTGGCACAGACCGAGCTCTCGGCATCTTCACTTTCTCAGTGCACAGACGAAGGATGTGCACAATACCAGGAGGAAAATAGGACATACTGCAATGGAAGTTGGAACTGAAGTCCTTCATGTCTACTGCAGCTCTAATAGAGGGGATCTTTTTACAAGGGGATGTAGTTATATGACAAGGGGTAATGGGTTTAAACTGAAAGATTTAGATCAGATATCAGGAAGGAATTTTTCCCTCAGAGGGTGGGGAGTACTGGGACAGGTTGCCCACAGAAGCTTTGAGTGCCCCATCCCTGGCAGTGTCCAAGGCCAGGCTGGATGAGGCTGGGAGCACCCTGGGCTATGGAAGGTGTCCCTGCCCATGGCAGGGGGTGGCACTGGGGGGCCTTTAAGGTCCCTCTAACCCAAACCATCCTGTGCTTCTTTGATTCTAAGAAACCTCTTCTCCTCCCATTCAAATATTCAAGGTTTTCTCTGCTCTGACTGTTTTCATGGGTTTTGCCATGTGGCAGCTCCATTTAAACATAAAAATGTAACATTGCTCTGCTTGTTTTTATCAACAAGTGCCATTTTGACCGAATGCTTTTGATAAACCTTAAAAATACTGAAAAATCATACTAGAATGATGCCTGGCTGGCATAGCGAAAAACGCTGCTGAAAGCCAGTTTTTAAGTGTTGTTTATATAAGTGTTTCCTTATATTTATAAACCTTGGAATAAATGTAAGTCCAACTAAACCCACTCACTTCCTATGCTTGCATTGGTTGCCTTCAGCTAATTAACCTGCTTTATTTGTAATAAATCCTTCCACAACTTCCCAGGCAGCAATGCGTTCTGCTTAATTAAAAATATTTTCAATATTGTACAAGTCGGCTTTCACAATTTCAGCAACTGTGGGTTTAGGGTCGTTGTGTTTCAATATCCTTATTTAATGAAGTAATGCTGAAACATTTGCTAGTGGCTAGTAGTTTATAAAAAAACACTGTTCTTTCTTACAAACAAGTAGATCTCAGATATTGTGATCTGTGCCTTCGTTTCACTCTGCTCCTCCGGACAAATTTGCAGGTAGCAGTAAAGAGTTGAACTCAATTGAACAAAACAGCTGCCGTAGTGATAAAAGCAGAAGGAAGAGAAGGCAATAAAATGAGCTTTGATAAATGAAAAAGCCTGCATCCAGAGAGGAACACAGACAAGCACCTGACGATACGGAGATAACCAAGCAGCCAAAACCAGCGGATTGAAGAACACTTACTCTTTTTTTCAGTTGTGTCCTCACACTAACAAGTGCTTCTGGGAAGGCAGATTGCAGAAGATGATGGAGGTGAAAAGTCAAAGTAAACTGGAATCCTACCAGAGATTTCATAGTCAGCAGAGAGACTGAGCCGCCATTCCTAGCACCATAGAAGACCTCCTGTATGAAAAATAAAATCTGAAAAACAATAGTTAATAACCATAACAATTACAAAGAATTTTCCTAGCCTAGCAAGTAAATATTTTAATCAGTTTAAACTGGAACTAGAAATTAAAACCTGGAATTGTCAGATTTCATGAAAAAATATCAAAATGCTTTTTTTTTTTCCCACAGATTTTTTTTAAACGTTTTGGAGAAACTCCAGACACGACATCTAAAAAGTCTATTTTGAACTTACGTTACTGACAGACTTCCATTTAGGAATGGCCTTTGACTTCAAGAGTATTTTTTAAAGTGTTTTATGTCTCATGATACAGTTCAGAATAACATGTTTAAAGCACTTGAAAATCTCTCTGCAACAGTGTCTCCCTGGAGAATGTCATTGTATCTTGATTAATTTTTCTTTTTTCCTGAACAAAAATTGAATCAGATTTTCCAAAAATCAGAATGGAAAGAACATTGTTACTGAAAAAAATACATTTTAATCTCTATAATTTTAAGGTGAAAAAATGATATTTCTATGCATGTTTCCCTCTTCTGACACAGATCTCATCCTGTCTCACCTTCTGCAAAACCTCCTACATGCTGTAAGTTGGTTCCAGCACTCGGCTGAATTGCCCTTATTTTCAAGGGAATTGTACCTGAAAGCTTTGAATGCCCTCTGATCTCTCTTCAGACAGAAACGTGTCTTAAAGAGGCATGTATACAAATTTATCAATCTTCCCTGTGGACTATGTGCATGAAAGAACTAGCTGTTACCCCTATTAATGAATTTGCTTTTCATGCCCAGTAATCCTGCCATGTGAACCAGTATAAAGGTTCTCTTCCCAGTGGTCTTCTATGTAAGAGAGAAAAAACCCTAAAAACCCCTCATTTTTCAATGCAGTTGACTGCATAACTCCACCATGAAGCCTGAAGGAAAGGGGAAAGGCAGCTTTCCAGAGCCCTGCTATATAATACAAAAGAGCTGGTTCTGAGCTCAGGTATTAAGAAAGTGAAGTATCAAGAAGCACCATATAATTGCTGGAGTTGGATGGTATAAAATCCTATGAGATCAAAACAAGATGTAGACTGCATATGTTTATTTAAATCACCTAATATCAGTTAAATCTAAAATGTCTAATTTTAATATATATGTGTGTTCATATATATGTATTGCCATTTTAGGTACTAAATGACCCACACTGACAGAGCTGGAAAAAGCAGGAAAGAGTCTACAAGCCTGAACAACATTAAAATATTAGTTTATCAGTAGGAATTGTAAGAAATTAATATTCATGTAGTAGATAATATTTTTATGAACAGATTAACTGCTGCAGACGGGTGTTCGCTTTTGTATTTAATTTTTACTCTTTCTCAAATGAAAGAATAAAGTCATTTCTATGCAGGCTTCTTAGACTGGATTTTTCTTGAATTTGAATAGCTGCAAATATTGACATTTTTAGTAAGGTTTGCTTTGCAAAATCGGTTATTGGAAATTAAAGGGAGCATTAATTTGAAATTTAGCCCTTTTAAAAATACATGAATTAAAAGTCATTCTGGCCCATACATTCACCTAGATTGCATGCTGTTTGGTTAGGAATCATCTTTTGTTTTGGTTTTTGGGTTGTTTTTTTTTCACTTTCCATTATTTATTTATCACCAAGAACACACCAAAACCAGTATAATACCATTAATACCAATAAAAATAATAATATGTAATCAAGTAACAATAGGCAATCCAGAGTATCCAGCCCTTCCTAAATTTGTGGTCACCTTTTCTAGAATGTTTTGAAATTATTTTTGGATGACAGAAAAAGTCAAAGCTTCATATAAAGGAAATAGGAAGTGATACCAGACAGTCTACTCCAAGCACAATTACAAAAGTGGGAGAAAGAGAAAAAGAAAGTAAGTTCTGTTGCTCTAACCTCTTAAATATATGGCAAATGCATCAGGATATGCCACATAATAAATCATATACTTGTAAACAGAAAGTGACTGGTTTTAAGTTAAATAATTTTTACAAAAACATGTACCTAACTCTTAATCCCAGGGAAGTACTGGGACAAGGCGATCTGCTGATGAAGAAGGCAAAGGCACAGTCACTTGGAATTTTGGTTCTGCTGTGACACAAATAAACTAATATTGCTCTGTAACTATATACAAATAACCAGAGTTTTTTCAAGGAATTCACTTCCTTTGCATGCCAGGCCTCATACTAAGAAACCTGTGACTGTGTGCAGGATTTGTGCGGAGTCATGTCCTCTTCAGCCATAAGTAACTTTTTGTACCCATTGACATTTGTCTGGGAAATGGTTGCACCAGTAATAAAATAAATGTGCTGTTGAATATTTGTGTCTAACTACTGTCAGAAGAACAGGACACTTTCAGAAAGAGACCCCACCCCAAATTATACTTTGTTAGCACTTGCAAGTGTATGTGGAAGTTTCATATTTCATGAACCAGATATTTCTTAAAAGATGCCATGGGTTTTTTCCATATTTCATTTGTGTCTTTCCAGATATCTCAACCTGTAATGAGCTTTTTTCAGAAAAGCCGCTCACACATATAAGATGAAAGACAGACACATCCCGTTTCATATACTGAGGCAATGCAGAGTCAGAGATTCCTGTCATCATGCTCTTTTGTATGTTTCCAGTATACTTTTTTGGGACCCTGTTATGGTTTAAGCTTGGCTAGCAATGAAATACCACCTAGCCACTCACACACCTTCCCTGCCTCCCTCTTCCAACGGAGGAGGAGAATCAGAGGAAGAGACAACAAAGCTCATAAAAATGAGAGAAGAACTATTTAATAATTGAATAGAAGTGGATTTTATATATATGCGTATAAAAGAATATATAACAATACTACTAGTAATAAGTAATTAAAATAATAGAAAATAGAACATATGATACAATTGCTCACCACCCGCCAACAAACACACAAGCAGGTCCCAAGCAGCGAGAGTCAGAGCCAGAGCCCAAGAACCGGAGCCCAAGAGCGATGGAATCAAGAGTCCAAGCGACCCCACAAGTGACAGCACGGCCGGGAAAGCCAACCACCCCACCCCCCCCAGTTCACTAATGAGTGAGCCAGGTTAGGAGTTAGCGAAGCAGCTAACAAAGGATTTAGGAAAGGGATTAGCGAAGGAGTTAAGGAGCAAACAGAAGAGCTATGAGAAAGTTGGGAACACAGCTGAAGTATCAAAAGCTTGGAAAGACCTTGAATTTGGTGCAAACACTCCCCATCACCAGCTAAACAGACACTTGATCAATGCTTTCCTCAGGGCAAATCCAGAAACAGTGCTTCATCCCAGCCACTGTGAAGAAAATCACCTCTTTCATGACCAAAACCAGCACAGACCATCAATTCATTCTCACTAGGAATGCTGCGTTGGAGGCGTTTGAAGGCAGATCAGAGAAGTGTTATTTGCTCTAGAGTATGTACTTTGTTCTTCTGACTGCGTTGTGAGAAGGAGCTTTGCAGGCATTATAGTTAGCCAACACTGCTGTAGGAAAGCATTGGTACCCTGCAAGAAAGCGGTGAATTTTACTTCTAGAGACAGACACTGGATCTTTCTGAATTACCACCACTGAGTTTACCCTGCACACAGATCCCACAGATCCCTCCCATTCCCTCCAGGAGAAGCGGACCAGTTTCACACCTCCCACCATGCTCCTCCGTGGGGAGGAACAACCAGTATTCTTCTGTCATATAGATCATCTCTCCAAATTAAATCCAAGATGAAGGACTTAGAACATCTCAGAGAAGGTGGCATTAGGGTTTCAGCAAGCTACAAATTTAGGTCACTTTGAGTGACGAAAAATTTTAAAGACCATGCTCAACTACCTATAAATCTGAGAGTATTTTTACTTTTCAGGTTACAGTCTTTAATGAGAAGCAAATTGAGAAAGCACAAGGATAATATGTGATGAAAAATTAGGAGCATCACTGAGACCAGCAGGGATATTTCAGAGATGCAAACAGAAATCACAGTGCTAAAACAGGGAATAATTTAACTCTCCTCTTCTGTATGCCTGTGCTCAGTTACTGCTTCTAAGCCCTGCACCTTTTCCTTGAGCAATTTGAGCAACAGTGCTTTGCCTTCCCTGTCTCTTACAGCTTCCTGCATGCTTGGTAGGCTGGTCAATCTGGGTACTAGCTCTCAAAGCAATGCCCGAGCTCTGCACCCTCCTCAGACCACCCGTCTGTCTGTGTGCTGCCCCCAGTACCTGAACAAAGGAAACCACCAGTGCTTCCAACCCCATAGCTGGCAAGCTTAGCTTTATTTAATGATGTAAGTGAAGATAAATTTTCCACTGGAGAGTGAAGAGGTATTTCCATCTTTATCTTGCAAAGGGAGAAACTGAGACAAACCCGGTCAGTGTATCCGAGGTCATTCCCACTTCATGTCTTCACCTTTCAATCCCACAGCCATTGCACAGGGCCAGGCCCAGAAATATTCTGGAGAATTTTAAGCCATGCACTGTACTGAATCCCCTCCAACGACATTGTACTGACCAGTGTCAACAGGTTGTATTTCCGAGTTCAGAACAAACAAAATATCAGGAGCCATATGCCAAAACCTATTAACTTACAGAATTTGTCTGTGATCTGAAGGCATACACCGTTGGAAGCCAGTGTGGCTGTGCTGTTCTTCTCAGATTTATAAGGAATATATACAAATTAATGGTAATTTCAATATCATAAAGCAGAACAATACTTTGTGTGATGTAACTGGCATGTAACTATGCTGCGGTAACTGTGAAGTCTGATCAGACCTGACTTTGTTTTCTCCCTATTGCTCATTCGTCACAGGTAATCTGAGATATAGCATGCAAATATTAATTAAGGGACATATATTTGTCCAGGAGCTGCAGCAGAGACCTCTGAAGCTGCAGCATTTACAAGTGGACCAGGAAAAATATTTCAATCACTGCATAATGAATTGACCAGCTTTATTTACAACACCTGTTACTCATTCATTACCTCCTCAAGAAGATATTAAGGAATGGATCTTTAATGCAAACAAGGCGGCAGCTTCTCACTGCGAGCTAAGCAGAGCGCAGTGTACACAGCTGAGAGAGTCAATCTGCAGCCAAGAGAGAGTCGGTTGTCACTACTGGGGGAGTTTGGCAAAGAAAAATAGAGTTTAACTCATTTTTCCCTACTTCTGTCAGACCACTGTCTAACAACCTGCCGCACCAGAACATCCCATAACGTGAAAGGCACATGCTGGTGCATTTCTTGTACAAACGATGCAGAACGAATTATTGCCATCATGTGCCTCATGCATTTCTATTAAAAATACTGTCATAATTTCTGTAAAGGACAGTATTATAAGGCTTTCATAATCTCCTCAAAAATTGATCTACTGCTTCCAATAATCGACTGTGGTCACTAAGCCTCAACAAACTGGATAAATGGTATGTAGAAATGTCAAAATTTTCCTGCTTAAGTGGTATTTCTTAGAATCTTAGATTCAGCTGTGATGTATCAAAGTGCTTTTGCATCTTTGCAAGTCTTTTGCAGATTTTTGCTTAAATTGTGAAGTGTATCACGGATTGCCTGGGGAAAACATTAAAATTCAATCGTTTTCAATATGATTTTTACCCCAAATTTATTTAGGCATTGCTAGGTCTGCCTATATGCTTTGTGACAGACAAACCATAGCATGAAGTTCTCAGACCTCATCTATCTACAGTCTTCAGTGGAAACACAGCTTCTTTTTCTTACAAAATGACAAAATCAGTACAAGCAGAGACCTTAAGCAGGTTTTGCTTAGTCATAAATTAATGTGATTGATACTTAGAGTACATTGATTTGTTTGAGTATCTTTTACTTCTGCCAAGCCATGATGTTTTCTGTCTTTAACTCTCTGAAATGTTTCAGTCGAAAACTTTGGTGAAACTATATTTTATATTAAAAGACATGGCAGATTTTCTCTCTGAAGCAAACCTGATGGAGGTATGCTCACCACATCGCTCACTGATGTCAGTATCAAATGGTGAATAAAGCCTGTACCACAACTGGTGAAGCCATGCACATTCATTTGCCTTAAGCTGGGAGCATCCGCCTGAATTCAGGTTTTCAAATTAATATGTTATTTTTTGTACATCATTTGTTACTGGTGTCGTCTTGCAAAACAAAATAGTGATTCCCAGACAGGACGAAACCAGTTATACTGTATTTCATATTTAACTCTACTTACATACACCAAAGTGTACTTACATAATAATAATGCAATTTTAAAATAGAAATATGCTGTCACTTCTTTCCAGAAATTGTGCATAGGTTTTCAGAAACTTCTTTTGGAGGAAAACTAATATTATTCTATTAAGTGCAATTTTTTCTACCATTTTTTTCTAATTTTATCTTCTGAAGGTCCTTCTACCCTTTCACAGAAGGGGATTCAGTGTGTGAATTCACTGTGTAGATTAAACTTAAATATTGTACAACAAAATTTTATGCTAAATCAAGAATTAAATATTTCCTCACAATTGAAGCAAGTAGGGAGCTGGAGGCATATTCCACAAATAAAGATTCAATTCACATTAACAATGTGGAAGGCTCCCCGAGAAATATGATATAGCCACTTAAGCTATCTGCACAGTATGTTAAAAGGCAGCCCCGAGCACCCACTTAAAGTTTCTACTCTGAGGCCTGAGTTGAGGCTTAGGATTTTCTTGCAGCTAATCAAAGTGAGTGGCAAAGTGAAATAAGTAAAGAACCAAACACCACGGAAAGTGCAAAATGGAGACGAAGAGATTGAAGAGGACTCTCTTGTTCCTAACGCAGGTACGTTTCAGTCTCATTCCTCACTCCAGTCACACTGCTGTTCTGCTTTACTAATGAGGAGAAATTAGGATGATTACGCTCCAGTAATTCCTTGATGAAGCAATTCCACTCCTGAAATGAAAAAGCAATGAGGAAAATTGAGAAAAACAAATTTCTTTTTGTTTGTTTGTTTCTTTGTCTTTCCTTCTCTATTTTTCATTCTCACAAAGTTCAATAAAAGCATAGAGCAGGGATTCATGGGTTGCCAACCTGAAGGGAGTACTGAAATTAGGTAGTCTTACCCCAGACTGCAGTGGGAGACATGTCTTTGTAAAGAAAGGGGACAGCAAACGTGATCAGAGACCTCCCAGCCTCATTCGTCTCACTGATATTGCTACCAAACCACACAGCTTTGAGGAACTAATCTAGTGTAATCTGCCCCTGCTGTACAATACACAGTGCAGAAATATATGAAGGTGCCATCCACAAGTAGAAGAGGAGTTGTGATGTCCCAGTTTTTAAAAACAGTCTCTAGTTTTTTAAAACAGAGTCTCACATGCTCAGTATTGCATACAATAGGAGTAGGAGCACCTTAATTGTTATTTCAGTTGTTTCAAAACATAATCCTGGAGGTCTGCATTGTAGTCCAAACTTGCATACACCCAGCGAAGGGGTGCTCCCACAGCCCACCCTTGGTAAGAACCTCAGAAGACCCACAAAATTTGTATGAGGTTTAACAAAGGCCAAGTGCCAGGTCTTGCATTTAGGTCACAACAACCCCAGGCAGTGCTACAGGCTTGGGGACCAGTGGCTGGAAAGCTGTCAGGCAGAAAAGGACCTGTGGGTGTTGGTTGATGGCTGGCTGAATATGAGCCAGCAGTGTCTCCAGGTGGCCAAGAAGGCCAACGGCACCCTGGCCTGAATCAGAAACAGTGTGGTCAGCAGGAGCAGGACAGTGATTGTGCACTGACGAGGCCACACCTCGAGTTCTGTGTTAGTTTTGGACCCCTCACTCCAAGAAGGACATAGATGCTGAAGCATGTCCAGAGAAGGGCAACAAAGCTGGTGAAGGGTCTGGAGAACAAGTCTGATGAGGAGCAGCTGAGGGAGCTGGGGGTGTTCAGCTGAGGGGTGTTCAGCTAAAGAGAAGGCTGAGGAGAGACCTGATCACTCTCTACAGGTCCCTGAAAGGAGAGTGTAGGGAGGTGGGTGCTGGTCTGTTCTCCCCAGTAACTGGTGACAGGACAAGAGTAAACAGCCTCCAGTTGTGTCAGGGAAGGTTTAGATTACATATTAGGAAAAACTTCTTCACTGACAGAGTGGTCAGGCACTGGAACAGGCTGCTCAGGGAAGTGGTGGAGTCACCATCACTGGGGGTGTTCAAGGAACACGTAGACGTGTCACTTGAGGACATGGTCTACATGTTGATTGGACTGAATGATGTTATACATCTTTTCCAACCTCATCAATTCTGTGACTTGGGAGAAAAGGTTTGTGACACCAAGGGCCTGTGCATGGAGGGGGTATATGTGCATCTGTGTGTGCATCTGTGTACGCATGTGTGTGTGCAGGTGGGATCCCAAGACCTTCTTGGGATTTACTATAGAAGGGTCTTTACAAGTTTATAGGTGTTTTCTAATTTTTTATAAGTGTTTATTATTGTAATTTATCTGTTGCATTTCCAATATTGAACCTGAGTGTATAGTTCACTGAGTTGCTGCTTAATTATGTTTCATTAATATATCAGTAAATCACCACAATCCTGGGTTAGTGGTTTGAACTCAACATTTCTTTCCCTGTGATACTCAAGTGTCCTTATGTTCTTTCATCACACAGGAACATCTCATTATTTCCCAGTATGGACATTGAGAATTTCTAATATCAATGCTTTTGCCATCTTCATTGTATGAAAAACAACTGAAATAAAACCCAAAAGTGTTCATATATTAATCTACAAATTACGTTTCTAGATATTATTCATGCAAATACATCCCCAATCATTAATGAAGGGGTGTTAATCTGAACAGATTAAAGAGCAGGTCACTGCAAATCTGCTCTCACTAGTTCTCAAACCAGGTGTATATTGATAGGTAAGAAGTCTAGGGTTTGGGGTTTTTTCTCCCAACAAATATTGTTGAATATTCATTACATAAAAATGCACAAAAATAATGCTGTATTATTTTTATGGATTCATAATTATTTTTTAAGGATAAAAAGTCCTCCTCCTCCAAATCAAGCAGGGATAGCAGTGCTGTAATTCTCTTTGTTGGACTTCTTCACAGAGGGAAGACCCTTTTCACGGCGGTTTATGTGATGATGAGGTTCCTGCATGTGAGGTAGACGAGCTTATCCCTAGAATTGCAAGTACCTCGGCAAGGCACTTCAACTATGTTGTCTGTTATTGCAACTGTTATTAAAAACAGAGGTCTTTTCAGAAGTCTTCTGTGCTTAGATTATGGTTTTGAAACTGTGACCACTTCTTGCTACATGTGCACATAATACTTATCACAGTAGGGATCCTAAAGATTGCCTATTACCAAAAATTAGTTCTAAACAATTCATGCCAGATATTCTCCCTGTTTGTCAGATGAAAAATGTGATCACAGGCAAAGCTGCTGTTCCAAGGCTCCTCCGTTGGCCACAGCCTGATGAACAAACCCTGCTGTGTTTCACAGGCAGGAGTGATCTCTCTGACTTAGCTTGAACAACAAGTATTTCTCATAAAACATAGCATCACACCAACTCAGAGAAGAAAACCAGTTGTTTCCATGTGATTTCAGTACCCATGTCATTACAGTTTCTCTTTTCATCACTGCTTAGGACCTTATAATCATTCAGGAACACCATTTTTAAGCTTCATTTCCAGACATCCAATACTGCCATATACCTAGAAAACTTGTTTCTTTACCATTATTTCCAGTTCTTCTGCTGATGGGACTTGGACAGTTGGACTCAACTTGCTCCCTTCTAGACATGTACAAGAGCTCACAAAAGCCTGTGAAGGAAAGAATTCAAAAAGAATGAAATAAAAAGTGAAAGGAGTTTCAGAAGGCCAAGAAGGAAATGTAAGTGAGGTCACAAAGGCAGTATTGTCACCTGAATCCAGAGCCCATGGGCAGCACAACAATTTCAACTGGGGTACCAACCAGCCTGGGATTTACTGCCTGGCAAAGCAGCAGTTGGGTCAGGACTAAAATTTAAACAAGTAAACCCCAAAGTGATACAGAAACACATAAAGAAGAGCTGTGAAAACTTGGTGAACTTTCTCTGGGTCTGCTTTGTTTCAGAATTCGCCCATAGTAAGAAAATCCTTCTATGAAGCTCCTGAAGGTAGGTACTCTCTTTGAGGAAAATGTTAAAACCTGCTAATTGTCAAGACTAACCCTCTGACTGCCAATTTCTATGAAAATAGCATTTAGACAAAGATGGACCAAGCAGCAGAAAAAGCAGAGGTATAGCTGTGATACAATCCTTGATTTTGTTTTCAACCAGCAGCTTTTGAGGAGATCCCAGGTAGTGTGTACCATACCCATTTTCTATGAAAAGATTATCGTATTCTTCTGAGCACTGTAATGCCCACCATCATAAAGAAAACAAAATCAACTAATCCAAAGCCTTCTGGCTAGTTACTGACCTCCTCTTCATCACTTTTACACCAGCCTGGCCTTCCCTGGGCCCTCACTGGTTTCAGTGAGATCACAGTAGAGTAAGCAGGAAGGAAATGCAGCAACTGAGGGGTTTTTTTCTGCCTTGAGACCAATGGCGGCCGAAGCAGATGTGATTAGCTTGTAGAAAACGTGAACTATTCTGATAAGATCTCTGGATTGTAGGATAATAAAAGGCAAAGGAAAAGCTGCCCTCTAATTATTTAGTAATACACTGTGATAGGTTGTTACAGTTGAACTCAATAGTCTTCTGCCATTTATGCTTATAAATATCTGAACAGTGTCAAGAAGGTGGGGCCAGATTCTTTTCAGTGTTGCTCAGTGACAAGAGGCAACGGGCACAAACTGGAGAACAGGGAGTTCCACCTGTGCTTGAGGAGAAACGTCTTCCCTGTGAGGGTGACAGAGCCCTGGGACAGGCTGCCCAGAGAGGAGTGGAGTCTCCTTCCCTGGAGACGTTCCAAAGCCGCCTGGACTTGTTCCTGTGTGATCTGCTCTGGGGGATCCTGCTCTGGCAAGGGGGTTGGAGTGGATGATCTCCAGAGGTCCCTTCCAACCCTGGCCATTCTCTGATTTTGTGTTGAAAACTGCCCATCACAGCTGCAGCTGATTCCAAAGAGTTTAGTTCAGTTTTGTATCCATCCACTCCCCGAACACAAGTGTCCTACTAACGGTGCACAGTCTTTCTCAAAAGAAATGAGTCTAAAGGGGAAATTGCATTATGATCTCCAATTCTGTGAGGTTTTTTTCAATGTGAATTCCCGTATTTGTGAAATGAAATTTCTTCTAAGAAAGTCTCAGTCAAAACCTACTTGTAATGCAACTTTTCTCACAGAATCCCAAAGTTAAGAACTTTTTTAAAAATCAGTTAATCAACAGGAAATGCTGATATATATTTGCTTTATATGATTTTGGATAGAAATAACCTGGTCTAGTGGAAGGTGTCCCTGTCGATGGCAGGGGGAGGGAGCTAGATGATCTTTAAGGTCCTTTCCAACCTAAACCAACCTGTGATTCCATGATTCATGAAAACATACTAACTCAGCTAAAACCTAAATTAGGAAATCTTACTCTGACAGGTGTCACCAAGCCAGTAAGAACAGAAAATCATGTATAGTTGATCTGTAGCAAGGAGAAAGCCCTGCATGATTGTTTCTATTTGGAGAACTTACAGAGATTACACTAGCAAAGGTGTTCCACATCAAAAAACATTTTATCAGGTTCTTCACCATTGAAATTAACAGTGTAATTAAGTCCCACTCCTACCTAAATGTAAATGTACAAATACTCAGGGAATATGAAATCGTTGTTTTAAAAGGCAAAGTAATATGTCAGAAAATAAACCAACCCTTGATGGTAGAAATGCCTATGGCTGCGTTCAGATGAACACCCCAACAGAAAGAAAAAGGTCACATGCTTTTCTTCTGATTCAGTGAACAGCTGGTTACTTCAGACATGACCAAATAGCTTGAACAAGCTGGAGGAAATAGCTGTCTCAATTCGGCAAGTCTGGGCATGATGGCACACTACAGAGGGAAAGTGATGTCTGAATCTCATCCAGCAGTGAAGGAACAATGTGAGAGCCTCAGGAAGGAAACACAGTTCAGATGTTGCTATCTGTGATGGTTTTGGTCAGAAAACGGTTAACTTCCTTCACAGTGGGTGTTTCAAAGCTCTGTTTCTGGACTTACCCTAAGAAAGGCATTGATCAGGTGTCTTTCTAACTGGTGCTGGGGAGTGTTTGCACCAAATTCAAGGTCTTTCTCAGTTTCTGATACTGCAGCTGCGTTCCCAACTTTCTCACTACAGATAGTGTAGGGGGGGACACAGTTCAGACAGCCAACCCAAACTGACCAAAGTGGGATTGCATCCCATAGCACAGCATATGTGGGACATAAGCAGGGTGGTGGGCTTGGGGACCATTACACTCTCACACTTTATTACACTCTCATCCTTTCTAACACTCGCGCTAACTCCCTGGTTAGCTTCTATGCTCGCTCCTTAGCTGGCTCGTTCATTAGTGAGCTGAGGTGTGGGTTGGCTTTCTCGGACATGCTGTTGCTCGTGGGGTCACTTGGACTCTGCTGTCATCACCCTCAGGCTCTGGCTCTGACTCTCGCTGCTCGGAACCTGGCTGTGCATCAGTCAGCGGGCAGTGAGCAATCGTATCATATGTTCTATTTTCTATTATTTTAATCACTTATTATTAGTGGTATTTATATATATTCATATATATAATATTCATTTCTATTCTATCAGTCAATAGTTCTTATCTCAATTTTATGAGCTTCCTTCTCTTTTTCCCCTGATTCTCCCCCTCCAGTGCAGAAGGAGGAGAGGGAAGGTGTGCAAGCAGCTTCGTGGTATTTTTGCTGGCCAGAGTTAAACCATGACACCATCACCACACCATATGCCTTGGAGGATGGTTGCTGCTCTTGCCTTTTGAGCAGAGTACCCAGAGTCGAGCCAAGGTGCACTTTCCAAGCCCACTGGCAGGTGTTTTTGTTGCACAGCATAACACTCTAATCCCCAGATGTGCTCTCGGTTCAAGGCCAGAGGTTTGCAGCAATTTGTTTGACGTTCCCTTGGGATTATTTCTTTTACTGAATGACAAAGGTGGTTTTCAGCACTGTCATCCCCTGGGGTAGCCATCCGAATTCCCACTCCTGTCCCTTTACTCCTTACATATCATCCAAAAAGTCAGCATCCTCCAATGGCTCCGAATCTTATACTTTATTTCTTCCTGCAGATAGAGTAGCTATTTTTAATTTCTGCATAATGATCAGCTATTCAGGAGTTTCATCTTTACTTCATATTTGCTACTGTCTGACCCCCTTAGGGTTTGCTGTTGTTCCTTTGAATTCCTGCTGAATTATACATTTAAATCCCTTCACTTGTTCTTATAATATGTCCTTTTCCTTTCTAGTTGACACCTTTCTCTGTGTCATGCTGTTTCTCTGAAATTTCTTTCTGGGCTGCTAAGTGACTGCTTTTCTAATGAGTAGGCCAGTATTAAGGTCCTTTCTTAATCTATTATTTTCTGACTCCAGCCAGTCATTTTTCTGATGTACACCACAATCAGCACAAAATGTTTTAGCAGCCTCCCACAATAATCTCAATAATAAGGGACAACCATCCTTAGGTTTCAGTTCATAACACCTACATTAACCTAAGAACACCTTTAATATATTACCCATTGTTCTGTGAACTGGAGACACACTCTGGTTCTGCAGGGGACTGCCTAAAACCCAATTTGTTTCCTACAGCATTACCATTTACCTTTTAAACATTCCCATTTTTTGTCTTCCCTTTATCCAGTCTGTTTCCCTTTTGTTCTACTAATTAATAATATTCACCACCAGTTACATAAATTGGAGTTGTTTTGCAAGTCTGAGGGGGAATATTCTGAAAGACTGCTTCACAGAGGGAAAAAAAAAAAAAAAAAACCAACTAGTCTGGTTTATACCCACCTGCCCTCTGGTCTCCTGCAGCACCTTGTAGGGAAACATGAGCCAGGATCGAAAGTTAACACTCGTCTATTTGGTCCATGAATGCGTTCATATATAAATAAATAAATAAATAAATTCACATTTTCCTTTTACCTTCTGGTAAGTGTTTCTCCATTCAGAGCTGGATAATCCTTTCATTCCTATTAAGGTTTTTAAAACAAAACCCAAACCCACTTTTTCTACAAATATATCAAAATAAGTCAGCACTCCCATAAATAGAGATAGGTAACCATTCTCACATATTCATTCACAGCTACCAAACTGTTTTGTCCTGGGAACTATTTCCATTCATTCTTCTAACGAGTGGGGTTTGGGTTGGTGGTTGTTTTCCTAAATATTTATAGTCATGATGGTTAGAGAAGCACTTGTGTTAGTGTTCCTATAGAGATAACACGGGTTTTGACACTGACAAGACTTCAGCATGCCAAGAAATTCCCAGAAACAATAATTTAAGTTCTTGGATAATTTAGCGTAAAAAAATCTTAGAACTTTAGGCAGGAGAAGAATAAGGTATTGATGTCCTAAATTTTGAGCTACATCCTGTCAAGGTCTCATTGAGTTGTGAGATGTGTCCCACCAATTTCGCATAATCGGCCATTAAGCTTCATGAACTCAAAGACACTAAATTCCCTCATGTTCCACAGACATCAACATCAGGGGCAGAAACCTGGTTGTCTGATAGTCAATAGAAGTTTGCAAGAGAGCGTGTGTTCCACTTCATTAACGCTGTTTTAGAAAGACAAGTCAAGGCAAGAAGGAAGAAAATTCAGACTCTTTTTCTTTGGGGTTTTGTAAATTACGTGTTATTCCAATTTCTGCTACAGAGAACATCACTGCGCGATGGAGATAGTCCCATGCACCATGCTGTGTAAACAAGTCATAGGACATACACAAGATAATCTCCCCGAAAAATCCAGCTTCGTGACTACTCACTAATACTATTAACACCTGAGTGAAAGCTAATATTTTTTTGTTTGGTTTTGGAGGAAATGTTTTGCAGGTTATTATTTGGGGACATTTTGCTGAGGTTACTGCAATTTTAGAAGAATTTTCAATAAAAAATTGTGAGTTTTCTTTCTAGAAGTCCAAATGGGTACTATTTGGTACCCATTGTTAAGGTTTGTATCACTGTACAGTACAGATAAAAATGCACATTCCTTCAGGGAATCTTTATGTTGGTCTGTTGCTTTGCCATGCAAATAAAAATTATACTGACAAAAAATATGTTAAATGAGAGAGCTCTCTTTGTTAGTGCTCATTACCTTATGTCATTTTCTATATATTACCTTATATATGTGCTTTCATATATTACCTTTTTTATATATCTTTATGTTACTCTTTTATTACCTTACCACAGAGAAGACAGTGAAACTCCAGTTTGGATCATGAATTTGGTATAGTGTTTTTCTAAAATGTATGCAAGAACCAGCCTTTTTTTTCCTGCCCACAAGGAGTAGAAGTTCCTGGTGAGAGAATGAGTCATGTGTTGCGGATCCAGATCGTTCATGTCAATATTCAGAACTGTTAAAAGTTTCTTAAGTTGTGTCTAGGTTATCAGGGAATTTTAAGACATGGGAGAAAAAATTAAAGACATCTCAAATGGGAGTAATGAGAGCTAGGCAAAAGATCAGCTTCAGCATATTCATTGTATTTCAAGAGAATAACAAAAAATAGAAATCTATTTATGGAGAACAAGACTGTATCTTGTTTTCTGCCTACATGCAGTGGACAAATCTGGTGGGCACACATTTCATACCTGTCGAGCATCAAAATGTGTACAAGATGACTTCATAGTCTTCTTTCTTCCTTTGGGAGCCAAAGGAAGAAAAAATCTTGCTGGATGATTTTGATCGTGCGTTCAAGCACTTAAGGCACTCAGCGAACCTAAAATTACAGTGACACTTTGTTCATGGATGGTTTTCTCAGCTCAGTATTATTAACACGATGATATTCGAAGCACCTGTGACAATAAGCATCATCATCGCTGGTAGATTTTAACAGTGGATCCACTGCTTCATTAGTCAGCATAGATACTAACTTGGCTAACCTGGCAGCATCCTAGACCATACAGAAAAGGGAAGAATATCAAGGCATCTGTGTAATTAAGAGTGATGGTCTTATATTGCAGGAGGGCTACTATTCCGGCCACTTTGCTAAAGACTGTACTGGGAGTGCAGCTCTGTGTTTGTTTACCCAATGAACATCTGCACAGAAAACTGATGTCGTGGTTTGCCAGGAATTTTTACTGGAAGGGAGCTGAAATATTTAGCAGTTCGATCGGCCTGTTTCTTTGCCCCAAGGAGTATATAGAAGTGTGTCAGTTCTTGTTACTTCAGCTACAGTTCTTGTATATCCTTATCTAGGTGCTGATTTGGCAATTCAGATAAACTCCTGTGTAGCTTAAATAAGGTGCTGATTTAGCAGTTCAGACATACTCATACATATCTTAAATGGGACCCTGAGAATCTGCTAAAATTTACTGATGCTTAAGAGCTCAGCTGCTAGTAAAAGTTTTTGGGAAAAAGCTCTTTTCCCACAAAAGACACTGGAAACTTTGCCACAAAATTCAATCAGCAGAAAAATGAAAACTATCTTTGGAGGTTCATATTTCTCTGTGGCCTTACATTATCTAGACCAATGATGCTTGTTTCTGATTTAAGTCACTGAGAAAGGTCTTCATACATCAAAAGGTTATTTGCTTATTCAAAGGTGTATATATTTTCAGTGGATGAATCCTGAAGAAACATCACTTTTGGCTTCTTCCTCTCACTTAGAATCAAACAGGAATAACTTGGGCCTCTCCAGACAAACTTCATGCATGTAGCTGCACTGAAGTCTTGACCAACAAGCCACTGTACCTAGATACATCTCAGAAGTAAACCCCTAAGGTTATAGGTAGGATGCAACGAAATGCCACAACAATTACTGTTGAGCAGGAAAGCTGATCATATACCCACAGGTGCTGGGTGTGCGCCTGGATCTACTCCTGATAACAGTACATCGGTCCTGGGCTCCTCAGCAAGATTCAGGGCTGTGGGAAAAGATATCCTTCAGCCGAGGAGCCACATGAGCTAGCAAACCTAGAAAACAAGTAACGCAGAGTAAACCTTATTTCACAGACTAGCCATGCAGTTTTCCTGCAATGCTCTGGCTGTGGCTATTACTCACTGCTGTGCTTGTTCATTTCCACATTTTCAAAATGTGAACAGTTTCCATCCTTCCTTCCTTCCTTCCTTCCTTCCTTCCTTCCTTCCTTCCTTCCTTCCTTCCTTCCTTCCTTCCTTCCTTCCTCCCTCCCTCCCTCCCTCCCTCCCGCCCACCCTTCCTCTCTTTATTTCCCCAAAATATGCATCTTTCATCCAAAAAGGCATGCTTTCAAACTGCTTAGCAGTGCTCAATTCAGCACGAGTCATTTCAGTGAATGTGAGCAATGCCTGCTGATACAAGGCCAAGATCAAAGGCGATCAAGCACTCATCATACACCAGCTTTTTAAGAAATTAAAAGATTCCTGCTTGAGACCAGTGTGTGCTCTTGAAAATACCCTATGTTACTGAACAGACCAAGGTTTATGCTTTCTCACATGGCCGTGATGAACAAGGTGAAATTGTTTTGGATGTGTACCATGGTATAGACACAGTACCTGAAGGTTGACTCCAGAACTTGTGATTCACAACCCACTGCAGCTACAGGCTGCAATGATATCTGAATGATATTCTTTAACCAAAACCTCACCTGGGCTCACGACCATTTCCCACCTCCGCTGTAGGAGTGGCTCCCTCTTTGGTTGCTCAGTACCAATTCTCTTCTTTCAGATTCCTGGGCAGATCAGCAACAGCCAGTGATAAATCTGCAGCTTTTTAAATGTGTGTTACAATGACAGCAGGCTGCAGGCCCTCCTTTTCTCTTCAAATGCAGCTCACTATTGTATCTGGAAATGCATTTTTCTCTTTATGTACCCTTTCATAAATCAGCGTTAGTGTCAGCCAGAAAAGTGTGTGCAATATTACAAAACACAGATACTATAATTTTCAGAGGAAAGAGCAATGGGGTAAAATATTTGCATTTTTCCATTTCATTATGCTTTTTCCCACCTACCTTGATGTCATTTCTTTCCATTCTGGAACACCAAAGTATATAAAAAATGAGAAGCTGGTAAAAACAGTCCTTAGAAATCATCATCCACATATAGACAACTTACAAAATGCGTCTCTCTTTCCTCATTCAGGAAAAGGGCAGTGAAGAAGCTGCTCAGACTGTGAGGAAAAGCTGGCCAGGACCAGGTTACTGCATTTGCAAAGGTTGCTTGAAAACCTTTCTCACTCTCCACACTCCTACATGAATGAAGAAAGGCCTCTGCTTCAAGTCCTGACACATAAGCACATGAATACTCAAGATCCCAGCTGAGACCCATCCTGTACTCACTGGTATTTGTGTATTCTTACTGAATTGCAAGGAACATCTCCCACATTTAAGTAAGGATACAACTTCTCAGCACATTTATTCCACCTGTGAAATACAAACTGTCATGAATTCCAAAGTATTTGTATCAATTTCATTCAATTCATCAAACATACAAGCTATAGATAATGGACACAGCAGGTTTCTGTACAGGTTTAGAAATCAGGAGCTCTAAGATCACAGTTTTCTAGTGAGAGGGGTGAGCATGTCTCTGCACTGTTCTGCACTGCATTTACACACACAGAACCCTCAGATATGGACACATCTCCATGGATGGACAGTGTAAAAGGACGATCACCACACTACAGCACTGAGCAGCAAGCATTTTTGCTATTTCTTTCTACTATTTCACCTCTCCCCATGCTGAGGTTTGTCATTGTGACCACGGCGTAGGCCCATGTAGATCTTCTGCTCTGCTTCTGCACCAGCTCTGGGTCTGGCCCTGGGACCAGTGTTGGGACTCAATCAAGGAACTGGGAGAAAAAAGCATCAGGCAATTTTATCTCCACAGAACACCACAGTCTTCATCTGTTCAGCCATCTATAAGGAGAACATCTGTAATCATGTAGGACTGCAGCACAGACGAAGTATTTGTCGTGTCCCTCATGTGCAATGTCATTTTAACAACTCTCAGTGTCTCTTTTCTAATACAAATCAGTTGGAAAAGTGAGCAGGACCGTGCTGGAAACTGTAAGTACTTACAATTCCTACATATTATGAGCAGACAAGGAGACCCTCCAGTTTCCACGCTGCTTGGAAAACACTTGCTGCTTCTGTTCCCAGTCTCTAAACCACATGAGAGCAGTCTGGTCCATGGTGGGCAGAAGCTATGTGAAACTTGAAAATAGACGGATGGTGCCCAGTTCCCCTTAGTGACAAATTAATAGAATTGTGTTGACTTTAAAGATATTTACGCTCACTGAGCATTTTGCCCTATGCTAATTCTGATAAATATGGCTTTTAAAGTAATATAAAGGGATACAAAACAAAAAACCAAGTTTTCATAACAATCTTTATAACTTTCAACCAAAACATTCATGATTATGGAAAAGCTAATTCCAGAGATATTTTCTGGCTTACCAGGGCTCTCCACATCAGCCCAATAAATCTGTTTCCAACCCATTTTAAATAAGGATAACTGGAATGCCTGCCATCAGGTAACTCACCCCAAAATTTTCATTAGCTATAGTTTTAGTTATTTGATGCAATTTTGTCACATTTCAGAGGCATTCCATCTTTCATACTATCCATCTGGCTTACAGTAGTGTATCTTTTATAGTGGTATTGCATGGGAGAGACTGGAGGGGAGGTGGTGACACCTGGAAAAGAAACCACAGGACATCAATTGGCCAACTGTGCCCTTCCCGAAGTTTGTGCTGACCCATCTGTGTCGGAAACGCCACCGAGGCCCACCCAGCCATTACGACGTTAGCGTGCTATTAGAAATTAAAATATTCCATCTTGCCATTTCATCTTGATTCTGACTTTCGTTTTAAATTACTTTGTCTCTTGTGCCCTGTTAAATTGATTTGTTATGCTAAATTTGTGCCAAATAAATAATGAGCTTCCTAATTAGCTTATGCTGAAGCAAGGCAAGGATGAAATTATATCCAACTGTCTTAGTGTCTGGGGCCCTATGAAAAAAACACACTGAAGATACTAGAAACTGTGCAAGTCCTCAACACATTAGTTGCTACCATGTTGATTTTCAGTGCTTTGATGCTGTAGGGAAGCAGTTGCTTTGAATGCTTCTGAGAGCACAGAGCTTAACTCTCATCACAGCAGTCTCAGAGATAGCTGCAAACTACAGATGAAAATTCCAGTAAGTAGTGAAAGAAAAATGTGCATTCATATATCTTGAACAAATAACTGACACACCCCTCTGTATTAATAATTATTACTTTATTTCTTTTTTACCCTAAATAATTCATAACCTAAGCCAACAGGCAGAAATAACCGAGCTTTTGACACCTTTTCAAGCTTTGAAGGAGACCTGAGCTCCTATTCTAGCTTTGAAGTAGGATCTTAGTCTTGAGCAGCACATAAATGTATTGGAAAATTGGAAAAAAAAGGCCAAGGGAATTTCAGCCTCCACCTAAGTCAGTCCAAAAGCCTTATTAGTCACAATCAGCTCAGTCTGTCTTCAGTGTTAAGTTGTAGATCCCGTAGACCACTAAAGAACCCAAACCAAAACCAATGTTTGCTGTCCTCGTGTCGTGGTTTAACTCCGGCTAGCAAAATACCACGAAGCCGCTCTCACAAATCCCCCTCCCCTCCTCCAGTGGAGGGGAAGAATCGGAGGAAAAAGAAAATAAGGAAGCTCGTAAAATTGAGATAAGAACTATTTACTAATTAAATCTAAATCAATACATACAGGTACTACTGCTAATAAATACTTAAAATAGTAGCAAATAAAACATACAGTACAATATATACAATATGATACAATATGATACAATTTCCCACCATCCACTGACCAATGCACACCCAGATGTTGAGGGATGAAAATCAGACCCCGAGAGCCTGAGAACCACAGCCCGAGAGCGATCACAGCCCGAGAGCTGTGGCCTGAAGGCTGGAGCCCGGGAGCCTACGCAGCAGATTCCGAGCAAACCTTATCACCAATAACACGGCCAGAAAAGTCAAAACAATCCACCAGCTCCCACACGAATGAGCCAGCACAGGAGTTGGCGAAACAGCTAACGCAGGAGGGTTAGCAAGTGCCCGGAGAGACGAGCAAGGGAGTAAGGGAGAGAGAGAGAAGGGAAGAGTAATGGCTACCGGACCCTCTTCCCCACCCAAAGAGACCAGAACATGACGTACTATGGGATGAAATACTTCCTTGGTTAGTCTGGGTCAGCTACAGTATCCGAAGCGGACAAAAGACCTTGAGTTCAGTACAAGCCATCCCCAGCACCAGCTGAGGCCTTATCAATGTTTTCACTTACTGTCCAGCAACACAGTTCCCTGGTAACCAGAGTAAAGGGAGTTAGCCCTTTCCTGACTGAACCCAGCACACCTCGGCAAAACAATACTCGTCATACTGGCTGTTACTACCCCTATCACTAAATTACTAATTTTCACTATTAATATTACTATAAGAATTGCTACTACTGCTGCTAGTATTGACTTTCTAAAAGATTACTGCTCTGTCCAACCAACCTTTGGTATTTCTATATGGTAGTATTTCCAATCAGATATGCATACATCTTCTGTGCTCTTTTCAAACATTGTGTTTAATGAGAAAATCTGGAACAACATAAATTTTTGTCAAGAGTTAGATGCTGAAAATAGTGCAGATGAAGCAGAATAAGCACCAGCAACTTTAATAACTAACTAAAGAACACATCTAATCTATCAGCCATGATGTTTCTTCCTGCATGGGAGAAGTCTCATGGAAATACATTATGAAATGTAATTAGACAGAGGCATTAACTCTTTTGTCAAGAAAGAGAAACACTTCTTATCTGCTAGTGTTCACCATGAGTTGAATAACCATCTGGCAGAGTTAGCAGCAGAATGAATCTTAAAAAAGGGGAGCTGTTCACCAGATTTAGCTAGAAGCTAGTGATGTCTCTCTAGCAGAAAGAAGATTTCCTGTTTAAACACCTCTATTTCTACCAAATAAAATGAAGAGGGAAGCATAAACTGCTTGCCTAGATAGTAAATACTTTATTATAAGACTTTAAAACTAAGATGTATAAATTGCCTTACTACCCCAGCCCAAATCATAGAATAATAGAAGCATAGAATTGTTTGGGTTGGAAGGGACCTTAAAGATCATCTAGTTCCAGCTCCCCTGCCATGGGCAGGGACATCCTCCACTAGAGCAGGTTGCTCCAAAACCTCATCCAGCCTGGCCTTGAAGACAGCCAGGGATGGGGCACCCACAGCTTCTTTGGGCAACCTGTGCCAGTGCTTCACCACCCTCTCCATGAAGATTTTCTTCCTAATATCTAATCTAAATCTCCCCGCTTTCAGTTTAAACCCATTACCCCTTGTCTTGTTGCTACAGGCCCTTGTAAAAAGACACACACACACACCCCTTCCTTGTAGGCCCCCTTCAGGTACTGGAAGGCTGCAATAACGTCTCCCTGGTGCCTTCTCTTCTTCAGGCTGAACAAGCCCAATTCTCTCAGCCTTTCTTCATAGCAGAGGGGCTCCAGCCCTCTGAACATCTTTGTGGCCTCCTCTGGCCTCGTTCCAACTGGTCGGTACCCTTCTTATGCTGAGGGCTCCACAGCTGGACTCAGCACTCCAGGTGGGGTCTCACGAGAGCAGAGCAGAGGGGGAGAATCCCCTCCCTCGACCTGCTGGCCAGAATTCTCCTGATACAGCCCAGGATACAGGCTGTACTAATACTAATTACTAGGATGGACATTAATACATACTAATACATAGATGGCTAATCCTAGATGGACAGGATATGTCCATCTAGTTCAGTGTCACATCTCCAACAAAGGCCGGAAACCAGCAGTAAAGAGTACAAGAATCAAGGCATGTGCTTTAGATTGGGTATTAGGAAAAAATTCTTTATGGAAAGAGATATGAAGCATTGGAACAGGCTGCCCGTGGAAGTGACTGAGTTACCATCTCTGGAAGCATTTAAAAGACGTGTAGACACAGTGCTTAAGGGCATGGTTTAGTGGTAGACTTGGCAGTGTTGAGTTAGTGGTTGCACTCGATGATCTTAAGGGTCTTTACCAACCTAAATGATCCCATGATTCAATGATTTACACTGGTGGATCAGCCAGGAGTAAGGGACGTCTTTCCATTGTCTTACTGAGGCATGACACCCTCAAAATGTGCAATCCTACCTGGAAATGGTCCTTAAGGAGCCCTGCCTAGTACCATTAACTCTAGGACTCAGTAGGATCAAGGAAGTCCATTAAAAATATATTACTTACAAGTGACACATCTTAATTTTAGCATAACTTACCAAATATATATATATGTATGTATATATTAGTGCTAATGCCACTTAGCCGAGATATCTCAAACAACTTCCAGTTTCCTCTTAAGTATCAGAAGTTGATAATGCATGACAGAAACTTGTTCTGAGATATAATTAAACAGGTGCATTTTATGCTTTGTTGGGACAGAAAAGTGCTGCAGAGCATGACCACAGCACAGCAGGTGCAATGGCAAGCTGAAAACGTTTATACAAGTATTATTGCTATGACACAAAGAAGTTATTTCTGGCACCAATCTCCCTAATGGATTTATTACAACTTTTAAGAAAAAAAATCCTAGACAACAATATGTCTGGATGGTAAAATTAGTGTTCTCAAAAGGATAAAAGCAGTGGGAGAAAACACATCTCATCATGGAAATATAAATTACCTCACAACAAATATTCAAAGCGTGGTCTTGAGAGATGAAATCATTCCAGGAAGACTAAGAGTAAGGTCTTGTGTCCAGTTGAAGAAAGACGAACTTTAAATCTATATAAACTAATTCATTTTAACTCAACATGTGCTCATATATTTGCTCTAATATTAATATGTAATGTGATTTAGAAACAAAATTGGCATCATTTACAACTGGGTGCTATCCAGGCTGCTTTGCTGTTACAGACCTGACATAAAAGGAGTCCCCTTTCCTCAAGAAATTCGGTCACAGTCAAGTGATATTTTTTACTTTTAATTGATTTTTTTTTCTTTCAGGACATAATTTGTACAGTGGCTGAGAATGGGGAAGAAGGGGTGAAACAGAATTCTGCCGGGAAGGTAACTTAAGATTGAAGAATCAGGTGTACAGAAATCGGAGTCAGAATAAGGTCAGCTGCAAAGATTTAGACGGATCCCTTGGTGTGCAGAGCTGTTTGGCTGATAGACGAGGACTCTGTAACAAGACAGATGACCATAGGTGTAACAGGGAGGTCTTTTCATTTATACTATTAAATGCTGCCCTGAAGAGTTGGATTCCAGCTCTGGTGTCTATCTCAGAGTTCCTGCATAACAGGAGACAAGTTGTTTCATTATTTTACGGATCACTATGTGTATGACACACTTTTTCAAGTGCCACTGAGCAAGGGGGAATGTACAAGAGCTGAGCCCTCAGAGCTGCAGCTGAAGGCAAGGAGAACTGGTCTTTGGCATCTTCATGTGGCCTGTGACGGTGAAAGCACTTTATATCACCGAACATTCCAACAGACATATTTTTCTAGTTGCTCCTTAAATCATTCTTCCATCAACTCCTTTTAATTCACAGAAATATATGAAATCTTGTGTTTAAGGCACCCAGAAAGCACAGTGACAAACATCTTTAAAAAGCCTGTGAAGAAATTAATTATTCTATCTTCACAGTAAGGTTTGAAGTGTGTATGATAAAGCAGGAAGATAAAATAAATGTCAAATAACTGCTCATGTAACCAAGCACCAAACGGGCATGGGTCACTTTGTAGAAAAACAAGTATGCACGTAATTCCAATATCAGAGGATATAAAGTGGCAGCTGAAATGAGATTGGAGACATAATTCTGACACTCTGTACTGTTTAAGTGTTTGGCTTCGGAACATCCTAATCATGTTCTTTTATCACCAAAGAGGGAGTGAGCTCATTTTTTAAATCAACAGAAAACCACTACTCAAAATAAGGCTACTGTTTGTCACTGATTAGACATCAAACTACCTTACTCTCAGGAAATGTTCATGAAGCTCTTCAGGTGCCTCGTGGATAATCTCAAAACACTTCATAATAACACCAGGGTGACTAAACGCAAAATCACGTCAACCCAGCTCAAGAAGTAAGATTAGTTAAGAAAACCTTGTAAACGTTCCTGCTCCTCTGTTGAGCCACTTGTGTATCTTTTGTGAATAAATGGAGGCTTCTGCCTGCACCAGGATGGTCTCAGAACCACTGTGTCTCATGTACAGGGTCATATATTTTAACAAAATAGTGGAAAACTGACAAGCAACTTGCTGCACTCTGTAAAAAGCTAAACTTTTCTGTTTCTGAGATACAGTTTAAGACACATTATCAGATGATGAAAGACATTTGGCTCTCTTTTTAAAGCTCTAACCTCCTTTCTCTCCCTCTTTCAACTCTTTTGGAAGCACCAAGCAACATTTGCGGTACCTGGAAGTAAAATGCACCCTTTGAGGATGCTGTATGCAAGGCAAGGCTGTTGACATTTCACCTGAGCTCAGGTCAGTCCCTGCCCCTCGGCAGGATGAGAGAGGGTTTTATAGAACCTTCCACCATCGCTACTGAGAGAGCTGACACCAATTTGTCCCCCAGACAACACCCATCGTTGTCCTTGCTGCACAAGTAGACCCTGCAAAATCTGCATCACTATTGCTCCCACTGTCAGCTGGAAGAAGCTGGTGCCCATCCCAGCTGGGCGTGCTCAGGAGGACGATGGTTTGGAGAGACAGTGAAGGTTGGCAGGTTTTTTTGTTTATTTCAGGCTGAGTTTTTCAACACTATGGATCCTTGTAAGAATATTGGCTCATTTTCTTGAAGGGTGCCTAACTGTAACAACAGTAGAAGGGCTACAGAATTTTCTCCCTCCCTCATTTCTTATAAAATTACCATCACTGGGAAAGTTTTTGGCCTTACCTTCTCTGACACAAAATCTACAAGAATATCTTAGTTATTAAGTAAAGGGGGGGGGGTGGGGGAGTGGTCCTTTAGAATAGGAGCTCTGTAATTTCTTTCATGAACTCCATCAGCTTTGCACACATCATCATTTCAGGAGAGCCATGATGACTGAAAGGATCAGTACTGGGTTAATGTGAAAAAATGGAAGACTCTGACCTAAGGGCTGTTGCACAGACACTCACAGACAGTCTATTGAAAAGGAAAATAAATTTATTGGGATCTCGGCACGGCATGATGCCCACATCAGGAATCACATCTTCTGAACAGGGTGGTAGCTAGCTGTCTGGATGGTGTCTCTGCTGCAAGAGTTCTTGCAGTAGCATCTTGAGCTGCATGGGGCGAGACTCCTAATACCTCTGTCCTTCCTTACAGCCCAGCTGGCTACAGTCCTGTGTGACCACTCAAGCACATGCATAAGCCATCACTATGTATTATAATAGCCAGATACAAAATTCCTTAAATATCTTACAGGTATACAGTACCAACAGCATTGCATGACCCCTTCTGCATGAATAATATAAAATGCCTATTTACAAGTGCTTTGATGATGGATTTGATCTGTGCTGCAGCCAGGACCACCTAGGGTAGACTTTGGAAGGAAGGGACAGATTGTCTAACCAGGATACTGGGTGGTACTTTTAAGCATATGAATTGGAAAAGACCAAAGTTATCACCAGGAGGGCTGCACTATACAATTAAATATCTAATTGTGAGGGTTTCCGGGAGCTGAGTCTATCACCTGGTTCCAAGGGGCTCCATCATCTCCAGCCAGTCCATTGTGTGCCTTCTGATGACAAATAGCTGGGGAGGTCCTGGGTCACCCCTTAATTAATGAAACAGGAGCACTGTGTTCACACACAGACACAGTCCTGACATCCAGCCGCACTATGCCAGGTGGGTGGGTGGACGGATGGATGGATGGGTGGACGGATGGATGGGTGGACGGATGGGTGGGTGGATGGATGGAGGGAGGGAGGGGTGGATGGAGGGATGGATGGATGGATGGATGGATGGATGGATGGATGGATGGATGGATGGATGGATGGATGGATGGATGGATGGATTTTTTTTTTTATCTCCAGAAATATTCAAGGTCTGTATGTCAACATTGCTTAGAAAGTGTCCATTCCCCATATTCACCTGAGAAGTTTCTGATTACCTCCAATGTGCCTGTGAGTTATTCCTTTTTACCCTCTTTTCCATGTAAGCAATCAAGCTGTAACAGGCATAACACAAGCTCTATTCCCCCATAGTTGACCACTGCAAGGGCTCTGGGCAGACACAGACACAGGTCAGGGGAGGGGAATTGAGGATAGCAAATAACTGGGCAGATGCTGAAAACGCAGCAGCAGGCTTAACTGAAGTCTTCAGCTGCTCCACTGCCTCACAACATGTACTGCACATCCTCTTAGTAGGAAGCAGTAGGAATGGGGTTTTGCACAAGAAAACAATCACACCGGGGTGTGCGAGAGTGTACTCTGCTGCCAAGACAAGATTGCTCAAACTATTTGCACTGAAAGGCAGTTTGTATTTCCTAAGAAAAGCCTGACAGGAGAAATGAAAATTTAAAACACACTTTTCCTGCAGATTAAATTCCACTTTTCAAACCAAAACCATCACACAGTAACAGTCCATATACAGTGCATGCAAGAAAGGAAAGAATCAGAGAATCATGGAATGGTTTGGATTGGGAGGGACCTCAAAGGTCATCTAGTTCCAACCCCCCTGCCATGGGCAGGGACACCTTCCACTAGACCAGATTGCTCCAGGCCTCATCCAGCCTGGCCTTGGACATTTCCAGGGATGAAGAAGATGCTTTTTCTGTGGTATTTGCATTATTTTTAATATTCAGCTTTGCAAGCCAAAGTTGAGTGTTGAGCACATTTGGTGTCCACTTGTGAGAAAGCCAGTGCAGGCCTCTTAGTCAAGAACCATAGCTCCCCAGTAGTGGTGTACTAACAGTACAAAAGTTTGTCAGTCATATCATCAGTTTGCCACACGATCATGAATCAATCAAATTTTTTCTTGTCTTGCTAAATCTTCTTTAAACAAGTCTTTACCAGTTTGTCATTTGCTGTGCAAGGCCTCAGGAAACACAAACACACAAGGTTAAAAATACAAAGTTAAACCACGACACAGGGCAACTGATTTGTGGAAAGGGGAAGCTTATGATTGAGAAAGGTGGCAGAAAGCATACTGTGTTTGTTTACCTCAGAGGCAGACTAGGCACCTCCTACTAGTTGAAGGTAAATTGAGAATTATATAATCATACACCTATGCATTGTATAGCATGAAATGAGAGGAAGCAAAGTTAGACAAGGGAGAAAAAAGCCAACAGACGTCAGCCATATATTTGCAGCTCATTTGGTTTCCACAGATACATTTTAAAAAGCCTATTATCCCTCCCATGCAGGAAGAGCAATCCTCACGTGCACTGCTGGTAAGGAGTCGGGGGACATGGTGTTGCAGGCGTAGCATAAGGGAAGCTGGAGGAATCCCCCATACCAACCCTAGCATGTGTTCGTGCTCCCTACAAAGCCTCTCCCAGATGCTTCCCCAGCAGGGACTTTTCCTCTCTCTGGTCCTTGAACAACATTACATGAGAACAAGTCTGAACCTGTCAGCTGTGACGAGGATTTCTACTGGGAAAATGAAAAGTGGCATGTCCTTTCCCAAAGTGGTGGCAAACTGAATAGCCCGTAGAGGTCAGCAATGGAGGAGACTGCAGAGTGTGATGCCTCTTTGGTAAGTGAGATACTAGACAGGCTAAAAGGTTTCCTCAAGATATGCTAAATCTCTGCAAAACAGAAGAGTTTCATACAAATCTGAGTCTCAGTCAAGCTTTTCACTCCCAAGATCTCCTTAAAATGACAGACTGGGGACAAAATCTGGCATGCCAAGAGAAAATCTGTTTGCAAAAATACCAGGGGAAGAGCTAGCTTTTCAAATCCCTATTTCTCCTCCCTATTTTAAGAGACAATCTGCTTTCCAGATGAGCACCTGGAATTTCCATGAACAGCATTCGCATGCAACGACAGTCATTAAAAAGGTCTAATCATTATGCTGACTATATTCAAGAAGTTGTGAGAGTTACCTGCTCCTGGAGTGTTTCCTCTCCAGTGATTCCTTTTTTTTCCTTTCATTAAGTGCCACTATTATTTTATTTTCTCAGTCCCAGGGAAAAGGTGTGCAGAATTAAAGCATTAGATGAAAAGCTTTCATTCTGCTAAGTGCTTAAGGGGAAGCTTGCATAAATACCAGGAGAAAATAGAAATAACTCATTTCCATTCCTTTATTTCTGCGGAGTGACTGATTTCTCTGTCAACAGCTTAACAAGACTGGACCAGAAGTTGTTCCTCAAGTGAATAATAATGAGAAAAGAATGTGATTTGAGCTGCCTATTTAATTCTGAGTTGTGTATTTGCCTTTGCTTTAGATCCAGTAGCTTTTACACTAAAATAAAATAGAGGCTTGGCCCAAACAAGACTGTGGAAAAGTCCCAGTTCTGGGTCTTCTTACCAGAAATGATGAAAAGAGGCTGCTGCTTTTTTTCTGTCTCATTAACTTTTCTTATAACCAGCATTTTCACTTTAAAGTTTTCTTTTGTCCTTCTAGTAATGACTTTAAAGACCTCCAGTATAGCATTTGCAGCATATAAATATACAACCAGACAGTGAAACTGAGAAGATTTATTTTCTGCTTTCAAATTACCAGCATTTCACCTCAAAGACACCTCCCAGGCTTACAGGCTGTCAGTAAAGAGCTGTGACTCTGCTCATAAATCACTGCAGAAATTAGTGATGATATGTAATATTAGCATTGGTATGAATGCTGTTTCTGTCAGGCAGGTGCTGTTGAGGAACCCACAGGCCAGACAGTCCATCAGCAGAAAACTCTGTAATCCTCACATCAGCAGGATGGCTAGAAGGCTGTGACATATCACTTATTCCTGTAGGATTTTTTTCTGTTGGACCACCAGGAAAGGGCTATAGACATGTGCCTCACCTACATATTTCCAACAGGGCAGAGGAGTCAATGGACAGCACCCTGACCCAAGATTTATGAAAGGCAAAGTAAGCGTGAGCTAAAGCAAAGGATTACCTCACTGCAGCTGATATTTTTAACGTCTTTGTCAGTGACAGGGATGATGGCATCAAGTGCACCCTCAGCAATTTGTCAACAACACTGAGCTGGGTGGTGCAGTGACATGCTGGAGGGAAGGGATGGCATCCAGAGGGACCTGGACAGGCTGGAGAGGGGGGCAGTGCCAACTGCATGGAGTGCAACAAGGCCAAGGGCCAGGTCCTGCATGGGGATCAGGGCAATCCCAGCACAAGGACAGGCTGGGCAGAGAATGGATTGGGAACAGCGCTGAGGAGAAGGACTTGGGGTGCTGGGGGATGAAAAGCTGGCCAGGAGCCTGCCATGTGCACTGGCAGCCCACAGAGACAACCGGATGCTGGGCTGGATCCAGAGCAGCGTGGCCAGGGGGGCGAGGGAGGGGATTCTGCCCCTCGGCTTCACTCTGGGGTGAACGCCCCTGAAGTTCTGCCTCCAGCTCTGGGGTCTCCAACAGCAGGAGGACACGGAGCTGTTGGAGCAAGGCCAGAGGAGGCCACAGAGATGCTGTGAGGGCTGGAGCCCCTCTGCCACGGGGACAGCCTGGGAGAGTTGAGGGGGTTGAGCCTGGAGAAGGGAAGGCTCCGGGTAGACCTCAGAGACCCTTCCAGTGCCTGAGGGACTACAAGAAAGCTGGGGGGGGGCTTTTTCCAAGGGTAGGGAGTGATAGGACAAGGGGTAACAGGTTTAAACGGAAAGAGGGAGATTTAGATTGGACATCAGGAAGGAATTCTTCCCAGAGAGGGTGGGGAGGCACTGGGACAGGTTGCCCAGAGAAGCTGTGGATGCCCCATCCCTGGCAGTGTCCAAGGCCAGGCTGGATGAGGCTTGGAGCAGCCTGGTCTAGTGGAAGGTGTCCCTGCCCATGACAGGGAGTGGGACTGGATGGGCTTTAAGGTCCCTTCCAACTCAAACCATTCTGTGATTCTATGATTTCCCATGTGATATAAAAGATCTTTCCAAAAACTGCTCTGTTGTTACCAGCCAAGAGGTACTCAAAAGGTGAATACAGTATCTCTCATCCTCACGTTTCACAACAGTACCCTGGCCAGACCACCTGAGCACACACATCTTGGCACACATGAGTACAAGTACCTGAGAGGCTAAAATCATAGAACCATAGAATTCTGTCAGCCTTTCTTCGTAGGAGAGGTGCTTCAGCCCTCTGATCATCTTTGTAGCCCTCTTCTGGACTTGCTAAAATCAAAGTTTAAAAAATTTATGTATAGAAGTCATCATCCTCTTCCTTAAGAACATGCACTAAATTTTGTGACACTAACTTTGCTCTGAATTCCCGAGACTGGAAGGGAAGAATGCTGTGTCTTGTAGAGGTGAACTCATCCAAGGGAATACTATGCTAAGTACAACCTTACAGTGGTGTTACTATAAATCACAGAAACTCAAGCCTCAAAATCCCAGGCACAGGCAACCAGGGAAGCACACCCATGGCAGCATCTGAAGCTGTCAGAGTCCCAGCCTAGAAATAAAAGACAAAACTCTTTTTCTTCCTGTAATATCAACCCAAAGGAGACAAAACAAGATGGAAAAAGAAACCCTCACAGTCACCCATAGAGGCAAAACCCTCAGACAGGAAAAGCTATTTACCTGTAAAGATGATGGGTTTCTGGAGTGCGACCCCAGGCCAGTGGTACCTCCCATGAGTCTCAGCAACTGGCTATGCCCCCTTCTTCTGGTTTTAACTGCCCAGCTCTAACAACCAGACTGTGATAAGAGGACAATGTGCTGGTGTAGTGAGGAGCAGCGTGGGAGTACAAAGCAGCCCTCCCTCAGATCCAGAGCTAAATTTAAAGATAAAAATAAAAAAGTCATGGCAGCCCTTCCGAAATATGAGTAACAGCTTCTTTTTGACTACCTAAATATCACATACTGTATCACGCATGGAAAAATACCCAGCAAAAGGGACATATAAGTCACCATGAGGGTCACCAAAGAGTAGACTGAGATGACAGACAGGCTGGACCTGTGAAGTGGCAACACTGACCCTCTTTGTTTTTGCTTGAAGCCTCTTAAAATACTTCTTGTGGGCCTTTTTCAGCAGACTTACTTATTCTGAGATAAAATACATTATGTGTCTATTTGTTTATGGGTTTATGTTTGTTTGTTTTTTACAAGCCATTAGGTTTATAAACTCTCTTTTATCTGTCTGTTTCATTTATTTGAACTACAATACATCAGACGGGATTAGTTGCTTAGCAACTTTTCAGTGGCAGAATCTATTTTGGAGAATTTGCAACGCTCACACTAGAGGTCAGAAAAATTTATAATATCGTAAGCCAACCAGAAAATGTGTTTCAACAACAAAGATTTCTTACAAGTCTTCTATCTCAGTGAGCAAGGATTGCAGATTGCCACCAGAATGTTATTCTGGCAAAAGAAATAACTTATATTTTAAATAGAGAAAGTAATAGGAAGGCAGGAAAATACGGGTACATTTGGATGAAGTAATATTATACCTTTCTTAAGAGTATTCCATTTCTTTCTGCACTGCAACTGTAACCTCGGCACCTACGGAGGCTGGACTCCTTTATTTGCAGAAAGGAGGAACAGAATTAAATCTCTAGCTTTAGCTGAAGGTCTAATAAATATTATTTGTTTCCTACCTACTAATAAATGCAAGGGAGGCTAACATATAATGGCACGATTAAACGAATTGAATGTGTTCAGGGAATATGCCATCTGTCACAATATATTTACATTTTCCACAGTGCTGAGGATACTGCAGGTTGCTTGAAAATAAATTCCCTCAGATGGCAGAATAGATGGTGTCACTTCTGTGATCTTTCCCAATTTACAAAACATTCTCCAATGCAAGTTTCAGCACAAGACTTGCACTACTGTACTTTGGCACGTATAAACCTCTGGTCTTTCTCCAGGGGTATTTCTAACTTTCGCACAGTGATTACGACATGCACTGCGTCCCACCTGGATTCTTCAAACCTGGAGATGAACAGCAGCCCCTATGAGTTGTCTTGGTTTGCTTTGAGTTTTTCTAATGCTTAAATTAACATTCTCAGGATCTCTGTGCTGAACAGAATGAGTTAACACTTGGGCTTCAGCAGCGCCGAAGATGTAAGCATACAATGTGAACCCAAGGTGCTTTATGCACGGGCATTCAGCATATGAAATATAGGTTCTAGAAATATGCTATTTCCCCCCTACTCTAAGTGTCCTTATGGAAATTATGTGCAGTTCTTCCCTCTTACGACTTCAGAGAAAACCTGAATACCAAAATCAAAAAAGAAATGCAAGGTTTGTCTTAAAAGAGAATTTTCCCAAGTGAAAAGCACAAAGCCTGCCCTAAGACTTTTCAGTGACCTTTTCTCCTGAATATATCTACACTAGTCTGCACTCTGGACTCTTTTGGGGTTAGTCTTTGCCAAAAAGGCTTTGCCAAAAAGCCTTTGCCTTTCCTTCTGTACTTTAAACCACATACTCTCAGTTCTCTCACTGCATGCATTTGCCCCTTCATTAGAGCAGTTAGGTAAATGACTCATGGAATGACCTCTCGTCACTCTTAACGTTCGAAGAAGCTGTTTTACCTGGACATTTTGTTTTGATACATGCACCCAGACTGGTTGTCTTGAGGCAGGGGGAGGATACACATAACTGAAAATCTGAAAACCACAAGCAAAGTTTGTGAAAATTATTTTTAGTCAAACAAGATATTCTCAGCACAAACTCAAAATATATCTTTCTTTTTTTCTTTGGACAAAACATTTAGGAGGTTGCTTTTCAATATTTCTTATTCCCTATAAAAATCCTGCAAACTTTGGAAGATAATCAGCTCCCAGCCAACCCCACAAACACTGCTCATTTTTCACTGCTCCCTGCTTTATGTAATCATTTCCCTTGGGTCAGACAGTTTATTGCTTTTCTTGGACTAACATGAATGACTACACAAGACCTCAAGTAAGGGAGAAGACAATCAGTTCCCTTTCCCCTTGTTATTCCCAATATTATCTGAGAAACATGTTTTAAGGAAGGAGAGGGACCATCACCATGTTAATGCAGTGGCCAGATAAAGCCACCGGGCGCTGTTTGTCTGCTATCAGGGTATTGAGTAGCAATAGAGAAAAATGAGGTTTAGAGATAATTAATTTCCAGGGATAGTGCACTCTTTATGAATAATAGAATTTGCCCCATCTCTCTCAGGCAGCATTTTAGATTGAGATTTACATTATTTAAGGTTTTTTGAGGGAGAGTTCATAGTAATTTTTCAGTGAGAAAACCAGTAATTTCTTCAAAGTAATCACTCATAAGAATAAAATCCCCACTTTGATGTTTCACCATTTTAAGTTTAGCTAGCTGTTTGATGACTATTATAACAGAATAAAATAATATGACTGTTGCGCAGTATTAGTGCATTGGCTGGATAGCAAATGCTCTAGTTAATGTTCCAGTGCTGTTTCACATCCTTAAAAATTAATGAAACATTCATCTTTGCAAGTGGAGCTTTCCATGCAGAATGTCACAATTACCGTTTTTGAAAAACTGAGCCAGTTTTCATCTACTGCTTTCAAGTCAGATAAAGGTGACTCTTACCTTCCCTTCCATTACAGAAATAAAAAAACTTAAATGCACTGCAGAGGTCTTAATGGTGGGCCAATGTCCCTGGAATGTCTGGCAGCAGAACTGCACCTCAGTTAAAAGCTCCATGTGCTGCTGGCACTCAGGATCGATAGACCCTGAGGAACAAGCATGTCAGGGAAATAGGAAAGCATTGCAGCCCTCCTGTTTTACACCAAAGGACAAAACCCTCAGAAACAGCTGACATCACCCTAAGTCCACCTGATGCGGCTGATGGTGAGCTTGCTGTCCATCATCCATCTCTGGGTGAGCCAGCTGTCTGCCAAGAGCTGCACTAAACCAGTGAGCCCAAGTTGTACCTGAGCAGAAAAGCTGCACCGCAAAAAGTATTTGGATCAGCTTGAAATGATCTGCACTGGATTGTATAGGGAAGGGAGCTTCAGGATGCTCAGTCACAAAGCGTATGGGATGACCTCAGAAACAGACAGGTTCATAAACTGGGAGGGATGGAAATGGGCAGTGTGAGAGCTTGTATTTACTCTAATGTCATGATTTCCTTCAACCTCTTCAGTTCCTGTCCAATGCAATGTGTCAGTTGCCAATGATAAAAACGCTCAGAAGGTGGCTTATGTGACTTCACAGGCGAACAGCTGGGGTGTTTAATGGCTGTGTTGGTGAACACTTCCTTTTTCCATGTCCAAAATGCACTGACTGAACAAACCTCACTTTCATGCCATCTGCTAATTACTCTTGTGTAAAACATGTATGCAAATAGTTATTTCATTTATTTGCCAGAACCATTCAAAATGGCCAACTCAAACAATAAATACAAGACATCATTGAAAACTTTCCGGCTGATGCTTTTTCCCATATGCTTAGACCAAAACCCAAAGGAGCTCAAAGCCAGTGGAAGAGTTTTCTTATACCCAACAAGCTCAGCTTTGGAGCAGGATCTGAACCAGCACATTCAAGCTTCCAGAAGAATAGTGCCACCTTGGAACAACGTGATCATTTCAACAGATTTCTAAACACTGGCAGGTCAGGGAAAGCAAACGCCATGCAGACCCACATCAAGAAAGTGTCTTCTCCAGTAGTTCTCTCAGTTCAACCACTTCAGAATCTTGTCCCCCAAAACCTTTTCCAAGCACTGCCTTTGTTGTTTTGGCAACATCCAGTGAATTAAGCTCAACTGAGCAGACAGTTTTCCTCACACATACATATTTTCAGCATATGGTGATTTACCAAAAAAAAGTGGGCAGACACATTAGCAAACCAAAATGAGATTTTGTAGGATTTTAGATGCATGAATGAAGGAGAAAAGAAGTATTTGAGAATGTCAGCAAGCTGTTAGATAGGTGTAGAGGGAGAAATCTTTTTTCATTATTCACACACGTTCCTGTCTTTTCCAGAGTAGTAAGAACCTGTACCTTGTTTCTGCTCTCTAGTTGGATGTAAATCAGCAAAAGTTCATGGAAGCAAATGGCAAGACATGTAGAGGCTGGGGTACCACTGGCTTCTATCTGAACGCCACACGCCTAGAGTTCTAAAAGCTGATGACACTGACTGTATCCTTAGTTACTGACACGTTGCTTTCATGCAAGGCTTTAAAAATAGGACAAGAATGAGTTAGAGGTGCTTTAGGATAATATTAAGTTAATAAAAAGGAGGCTTTGAATTGACATTAATTGCATTTGGCACAAATGATAAAAAGGTGAAAGGAAGAGAACACTGCATAAGCAAACAGCAGGAAATTGGTACGGCAGTAGTACTTCCACCTGGAAAACCTGATCACATCACGGTCCCACTCAATGAATGTACAGGGTCAAGGCATGTAGCAACAGTACGAGCCCTCATTCAGATTTGGCATGCGGTTGTTGAGGAAACGCATTAAACCCAGAGATGCAAGACAAAGGCACAGAGATGATATTTCAGAAGCAAGGTCAGATCCAGGGCTGCTCCAGGCAAGGTCAGGCTTGGTTTCATGCTGTCTGCGCAGCACACAGCACCGCTCTGCGCCTGCATTACTGAGGTTGCCAGATTCACGCGTAGGTTCCAGGAAAAACATAGTCTATTTTTGATCTCATCTTGGCTCGAAGAAAACAGGATGCCAACCTTTAATCTCACTGGCATTTGTTGATTTCCCAACAGAAATGAGGTCAGAATCTGTCCCATGGACACTTATCTAAAATTAAGGTATGACAGAAAACTTCATTCTTTAGAGTTGTGGTGACATCTGGGTACTTCTGAGCATACAAAGGCCATGTTAACAGCATTTTCATCTTGGTAGTTCCACTATTTTGTTTAACTTCTCCAACTGAGCTGCAGCAACCAGTGAGGAAAAGAAATATTTCCCAACAGTGAGGTCCCGGCTAAAGAAGTGGTAAAACTCCTAGACTGCTACACACATCCCACAGGATCTGGGCTGAGCCTCATTGTCCATCAGAGGTGTTGGGGATATAAGCTCCCCATATCCATTAAACAGAAACATAAGAATGTGAAGCAAAAAAATAATTAAGAGATGCCGTTTCTAACATGAGGGCAGGTGTAAAGAAGACGTGGGTGAAGTGATCGAGATTGGCACTCCAAAAGAAAACAGCCCTGTGGAATGGGTGTCGTGCCTCCTTGAAAAATTCAGTCATCAATAAAATCTGGTAAACCGTACAGTGTTCAGGGATTTCCATTTTTCTGGGAATTTCTGAGATGGTGAAGAAGGAAGAAAAGAGGACCGGCAACCACAAAGTTTATCCATTAGGAGATGCACACCCTGCATTGCCTGTGGGTAGCACTGCTGTGCTCGAGAGGGCTGTGCTGGGACAGACCATGCACATCTAGAGCCACTGGGCTGAATCAGCTGAATGAGGAGACGTTACAGCAGAACATGATTCTCTACTGAGGACAAAGACCTGTGCTAAAACAAAGGGGGTAAACCAGAAACTAAAGTGGGATAACGGTTCAGCCATCTCTGCTGTTTAATTGAACATATATTTCCTTTCAAGATCTATTATGGTTTTCATGTCTGAAAGGTTTTGGCAGCTTTTTTCCACATTCCCATAAGCCTGCAGTTCCCCCTTGGACAAAATTTCCCACTTAATAAATCTGAAGGACTTGCAATATTTGACCCAGTGTAAACAACTGAAAATAAACTTCCAAGTGTTCTGAGGTAGAGTCTTCCTACGTTTTTCCAAGAGCGTTACTGAGGTGCAAAACAGCTTGAAGTCATCACATTGTCACTAGAAAAATATCTTTGCTCTGTTTTGAAGGAGATGGAAGCAGTACACTAATTATCAGCCATCTGTGATGGGAGCTAGGGACTCTCACTCTCTCTCTTCCCTTCCTGCTTTTAGATGTAGACAGATTCAGATCAGAATCCCTGGAGCATTAGCCGTGGGATAAAAGCACATGCAGAAGGTCCCTGTTGTGAGCTCATATGTATCCTGCAAGTGAACATCAAAAAAAATGATTGGCTAATCATCAGTTTTCTTTTGACTATTAAGGGCAGAAAAAGAGCAAAAGCCTTCCTGGCTGATCCTATGGTGCTTATACTGTGTGAACAGTATACTCCACCCATAGGCAACTGTTGCGGTTTAACCTCATCAGGCAGTAACTCAGCCGCTCGCACACATCCACCCCTCCTCCGGTGGAGAAGCAGATTCAGAGGAAAAGACAGGGAAGCTTGTAAAATTGAGATAAGAACTATTTAATAATTGAATATTAATTAACATTATAGTGATACTACCAATATTAACAATACTCCTAACAATAAGTAATTAAAATAATAGAAAATAGAACATATGATCCAACTGCTCACCATCCACCAACTGACGCACAGCCAGGTCCTGAGCAGCCAGAGTCAGAGCCAGAGCCCAAGAGCTGGAGCCCGAGAGCGATGGCAGCAGAGTCCGAGCAACCCCACGAGCAACAGCACGGCCGGGAAAGCCAACTCACCCCCCAGCTCACTAAAAAAAAAGCCAGCTTAGGAGTCAGCAAAGCAGCTAACATATGAGCTAAGGAGTTAGCAAAGGAGTTAAGGAGTGAACCAAAGAGTTCTGACCCCGCAGCCCACTCCCCACCTATTCCCAGCACATGCCATGCTATGGGATGCAATCCCCCTTGGGTCAGTGTGGGTTGGCTGTCTGAGCTGTGTGTCCCTCCACAATGCCTGGAGTGGGAGAGTTGGGAATGCAGTGAGTATCAGAAGCTGGAAAAGACCTTGAATTGGTGCAAACACCCCCCAGCACCAGCTAAACAGGCACCTGATCAGTGCTTTTCCCAGTGGAAATCCAGAAACAGCTTCACACCAGCCACTGTGAAGAAAATTAACGCTGTCCTGACTGAAACCAGCACAGCCACATACCCAGCTCTCACACAGCACAACACAGAATCCTACCTCACATCCGCAAGAGCCAAGGCAGCTTGTGTGGGGCTGCCAAAGTCACTGGCATGACAGCGGGTTCCAGTCAGACTGAGCACTGCAGGTGTTCTGCTGCCCAGCACACTCTGGAGCGGTCAGAGGTGGCCCTCACTGCTTAGACAACCCTTCTTGTCACCATAGCAGGGGCTGTCCGTCCTGGTAGGTGGGCACAAATCAGGAGAAACATAGAAGAACACAGGTGAGCTGAATTTTCCTAGCAGCAGAAGCATCCCTTTGCCAGATCTTAGGACCTAAAACCTCTTAATCTCCACAGATTTACAAATGACAAAAATTGTCCTGGACTCATAAATCACACACTGAATGTTACTGCACTACCAGACAGCAAGCCTGAAGGAGAAATTCCCCTCTGGAAAATGCCAGACTCTTAGTCTATAGGGGTTATGTAATGATATTTCAGTAACTGTAATCTTTGGAAGAGCTACCCTCACCTACAAACTCGCTTCCCTCAGGTCCCCTTGCCTTTAGGAATAACTCGAGCTGATTTTTTTTTTTTTTTGAGATTATTGCTAGTGCACCTCAACAGCATTTGGATTTAGCACAAAGCTGGCTGTGATCCACACAGCAACTTGCTCTCTTTTCCAGACTAAACAAGCTGAAAAGAATTGCTTCTACACAGTAAGGTAGAAATTACACTGATTGTTTCAATAAAATATTTCCAAACTAAAATGTCATTGTAGACTAGACTCCCAAAAAGTGTTAAGCATTTATGTTTCTGTAGATAATGGAAGGTATCAGTGATGGGCAATTTTAGAAAAGAAGAATGATGACAGAAGAAATGGCAGAAAGATAGCAGATAATTTTCTGAATTTGTTTCTCCAGCAAAAAGAAACCTGAAGAAAATCATCAGAGTAACAACAAAAGCTTTTGTTTCCAGCAATAACTTTGTGGTTTGAGGTTTGGGGAAGTCAGCTTCATTTCAAGTTCATTGGGAACAGCTTTTCCAACATAGATTTATCAGATGTAGGGAAAATTGGGGCACCATCTCCACCTGTTCCTCTATCAGCATGAGATATCACAGAACAAACTCCCGTGCTGTGTGATGGCTACACCACACACACACAAACTCACACTACTTTCTGCTTCATCTGTTTCTACCCTGATGCTCAATTCTCCTGGAAACACTGAGGATTTTACCTGAAAAACAGGTAAGATTAGGGACACTGCGTTTCTGCAAGGCAGGTGGAAAACCAGGCTCCAGGGCACCATGTTTCAGCATCATGCTGCTGAACAAAAGCAAGGAATTTTGGTATGTTGAAAGAGAAAAAGAAAAAAAAAACAACCAAGTTCTCTGCATTGCTGGAACCTGAAAAATAGTCTCTCTGGGAGTTGTGAGGAATGAAAAGAGATATAGATCTTCTCTAAGTTTTTTTCCTAAGCTGATTCACTCCTCAGTGGTATAAATTGTCTAGGGATGTGCAATTGCTATCTCTTAAATAGATCTTGCTGTGGATATAATAGAAAACTTTAACTTGCTTCTAAAAACATGATTATGGGTGAGAACGCCATGAGCAGCCTGATATTACAATCTGATAATGCTATTCCCTGCCCCTACACTCGTGCTATAAATCAAGGTTAATGACATGAAAATCAGTAAAAACACGGTGACATAAAACAAGTTAGAAGAGTATCAGGATCGCTGCAGTTTCAGAGTACTGACATTACTGAGTGCTTAACTTTGACACGGTGTTTATTTTTTGTGTTCATTTTCCTCCTGACATTCTTTGTTCCAGAATGAAATTGCTTCTCATAAGAAAAGGAATCCATGGAAAGTTGCAAGCTGTTCCATTTCACGCTTGTCTTAGGCACACCATCCTACTAGTCCTGCCCAGAGTCCTAGGGAGACAAGTTTACAATCTACTATGAGGAGATGGCTCATGCTGAGGCTGTGCCTTGCTGTTGAGTTTGCAGCAGATTGTTTCAACTCTCAATTTAAGACAAGTCATTGCTGAGGAAATAAAAAACAGCTTTGAACTGCAAGAAAATTAAAAGCAAACATACCAACGCATACCAAAACAAACCAACTTCACCGAGCTTGCTCTTCGTGTAACAACCACTTTGCTTTGGTAAATTAGGGAGGAAAATGAAAATCCTTAATTTTTACATTAAGCTCTTTCTTCCTCGCAACCCAAGCACTGGTTCAGAATTATTTACATTCTTGACTTTGTTTTGCTTCTGTTTCTTGCAAGTGCCTCTCTTCTGTTCCCGTATGGACCTTTTTAAAGCCATTTCTGAAACTTGTGCAATTTACCAGATATTCAAGGACAGAAACCAGTGAAAAGAGGTTTCCAGAAACCAGTAGATGCTTTGTGTGATGGAAAAGAACGTCATATGGTAAATCTCAAAACAAGCTGTTAGGCTGAGTCAGTAATCTTCCAGGTCTTTGCCACTGAAGTAAATACCAGTTTTGCCATAGTTTCAACACTAGAATTTCTTGAGCTGATGCTTGTAATAAGGACAGGAACATACACTTGAATATGCAGAGGTCTCCTTAGGATCTTTGAAAGGATGTTGGGAAAATATTTAAATAACTCAGACCAGTTTATGTTTCAGCTTAGCCTCCTATACCAAATCTGAGAAAATGTAGATAGAAAAGAAGATAGTTGGGAAATTATGATTTTACTCCAGAAATATGAATTCAAAAATGATAGGAAGGACAATATTTTATCATGTGGTGCAAAAGCAGTAGCAGGGGGTTTTGACAGAATATCGCCTTAAATATTTGAAAGGGCCCTGCCTTTTTAAATTCCAAAAGACGTGGTTTTAAACATGAAAAGTTAGAAACCCACTAAGAAATCTGTCTGCCAACATCTTTTCTCTTTACATACTTTTCACTCCCAGTCTTCCCACAGGGAGGAAGTAAAGTCATCATTGTGGTGGATGCAACGCTGTCCCCCTTCTCCAGGGGGTCTGTACCAACCTGCATCACTGCTGTTTCGCAACCTGAGTATCTCAGAGGGCAAACTTTAGCAGGCAGTAAAACACAGCAGAGAACCCCTGAGCCAGCCTGCAGACTGCAGAAATAACACACACAGACAAGGCTGGGCACTGCTGCTTTTTTGGGAACAAGGGCACAGCCGCTCCAGGCACAGAATATGGTAGGAATGCACCAATACACCAAAATAGCCATCTATAACAATATACCAGGTGTGGTTTCCTGGGGAGAGGAGAAATCTTGCTTCTGTGAGATACCCTGAAGTTTCCTGCCCAAGAGCTGAACTTGTCAGATCTATCCAGTCTTTCTCCACCAGGAGGTACAATCACGGTTGACTTCTGAAGCAGAAAAGCTATAAAAATCTGATGGGGGTGCTGGAGGAAAGGAGAGGTGACAGCACTGTTAGCACAGCTTAATTGCAGGGAATTTTGCCCTCCAGCCCTCACATGCCTTTCCACATCACTGTCACTCTGATGTGAGGATGGTCTTGAGAGCAGAAGCAAAGCTTTAAATGGATGTTTTTATGTATATGCATATTTTCTTTTAAATATATCTGTGTTTATGTTTGACTGTGTAAAATTATTATTAAAAAATGCAACCTCATCCCTCAGCCTGAGACGTTCAGCATATCTAATTTCTCTTCAGAGCAAACACACAAAGGCACAGAGCAATGAACATCCCCTGCTGTTAGCTGGTTTTTGAAAAGAGCCCCACTCCGCTTTTTAGACAGATCTTCCTCACAGCAGTGCTGCCCTGTAATTTCAAGTCATAAAACTGAGAGCAAGCTACAGTAAACACAGCTGCTGCAGTTCCACTCCCACATACCCCAGCTTTTCTGGAGCGAAACCCTTTAGGGGCTCACCTATGTGTGCTCCATCTGCCCCACCCTGCCTGACACAGTCACAGGATTATTTTCCTCGAGCAAACACAAGGAGGGTTTGGAATAGCTGGTGTATTACCTGCACTGCTGGTTTCCACCTCGTGTCAGTTTTGGACATCCAAAAGGACCTAGCGACCTCCCAGTTAAATGGTGCAGTCACAGCAAGGCCCTTTGGAGGATCAGGAAGAAACCTTACAACCAAGGAAGTGGGAGGGGAAAATCCACCAGGCTGGCCAGAGGGGGTACATGAGCACTTCTGGGAGAGGTCTGGTGGGAAGGTAAACGCAAAACTGAGTGGATGGTCAGGGTGCTGTATCCCTGCTCAGATGCATCCTCCCAGGAGTAGGGAGGAATGTGCAGCATTGCAGCTCTGCAGAACATAGGTCTGATTCTTCCCTCCGCTCACACTGCCAGCACAGCAGCAATGCAGGGCAAGAGGATTATTTATCTGAACGTAGCTCTGCCAACAGCAAGGCAGGAGGGCAAAGGAAAGGTGTGCTGGTTTTAGTCACAAAACAGTTAACTTTCTTCACAGTGACTGGTATGAAGCTGTTCCTGGATTTACCCTGAGAAACACACTGATCAGGTGTCTGTTTAGCTGGTGCTGGGCAGTGCTTGTACCAATTCAAGGTCTTTCCAGCTTCTGACACTGCAGCTGCGTTCCCAGCTCTCCCACTCCAGGCAGGGTGGGGGGACACACAGCTCAGCCAGCCAACCCCCAGTACTGCAGCTGCGTTCCCAGCTCCCCCACTCCAGGCAGGGTGGGGGGACACACAGCTCAGCCAGCCAACCCCCAGTACTGCAGCTGCGTTCCCAGCTCTCCCACTCCAGGCAGGGTGGGGGGACACACAGCTCAGCCAGCCAACCCCCAGTACTGCAGCTGCGTTCCCAGCTCCCCCACTCCAGGCAGGGTGGGGGGACACACAGCTCAGCCAGCCAACCCCCAGTACTGCAGCTGCGTTCCCAGCTCTCCCACTCCAGGCAGGGTGGGGGGACACACAGCTCAGACAGCCAACCCCCAGTACTGCAGCTGCGTTCCCAGCTGTCCCACTCCAGGCAGTGTGGGGGGACACACAGCTCAGACAGCCAACCCCCAGTACTGCAGCTGCGTTCCCAGCTCTCCCACTCCAGGCAGGGTGGGGGGACACACAGCTCAGACAGCCAACCCCCAGTACTGCAGCTGCGTTCCCAGCTCTCCCACTCCAGGCAGGGTGGGGGGACACACAGCTCAGCCAGCCAACCCCCAGTACTGCAGCTGCGTTCCCAGCTCTCCCACTCCAGGCAGGGTGTGGGGACACACAGCTCAGACAGCAAAACCCACCTGACCAAGGGGGATTGCAGCCCATGGCACAGCATGCGTGGCACATAGGTGGGGTGTGGGCTGAGGGGCCAGAACTCTTTTGCTAACTCTTTTGTAAACTCTTCTGTTCACTCTTTTCTTGGCTCATTAACGCTCTTTCCCTAACTCCTGTGTCAGCTCCTTCGCTAACTCCTGTGCTGGCTCGTTCGTTAGTGAGCTGGGGGGTTGGTGTCTTTCCCAGGTGTGCTGTTGCTCATGGGGTCACTCAGACTGTGCTGCCATTGCTCTCTCTCTGGCTCTGGCTCTCACTGCTCGGCACCTGGCTCTGTGTGGGTTGGTGGGTGGTGGGCGATTGTACCATATGTTCTATTTTCTATTATTTTAATTACTTATTGTTAGTACTATTGTTATATATTCATTTTTATATATAATATTCATTTCTATTCACTTATTAAATAGTTCTTATCTCAAATTTATGAGCTTCCTGGTCTTTTCCTCCAACTCTCCTCCTCCACTGGAGGAGGGGGGGAGGTGAGCAAGCAGCTGCATGCTATTTTATTGTTAGCCGAGGTTAAACCACAACAGGTGGGTTTATGCAGTGACAGAAGTGAGTCTCTAAATCAGAAAGGGGGGAGCAGCTTCCCCATCTGCCACATGCAGCGGTGTTGGATGCGCCTGCATGTCCCAGTAACACGGCAAGTGCGTGCAGGTGACCCTGACCTCCAGCAGGTCCCTACTTGTCAGGGGACCCGCGAGCTGCTGAAACATGGTCTCCTTTGGGAGGGGTCAACCCTGTCCAAAAACCCCAATTCAGGGGAACACACCCAAAGATTTTCTTACAATCACTACAGTGTGCTGGTTATGGCTGGGATAGAGTCAACTTTTTCACAGTATCTAGTATGAGGCTGTGTTTTGGATTTGTGCTGACAATGTTCACAACATACTGATGTTTTTACTTGTTGCCAACCAATGTTTATATTAAACTAAAGACTTTTTCAATTTCTTGTACTGTGCCTTGTAAAGAAGAAGCTGGGAGGAAACACTGCCTGGGCAGCTGACCAAACTGACCAAAGGGACACAGTAGTAATATTGTTTTATTTCATTTATTTTCAATTTTTAAACTGCTCTTATCTCAACCCACGGGTTCTCTTAACTTTTTCCTCAGATTCTGTCCCCTGTCCCACTGGGGGAGTGGGTAGGTGAGTGAACGGCTGTGTGGTGCTTAGCTACTGGCTGGGACTAAACCACAACACATGGACATCTTCACAGGTTCTCCAATGGTCGGAGCAATTCAAAGCATGAAGGCAAATGTTTGTGGCTTGCTCAAGAGGAACTTGAAAATTTAGTGAAAGGAAAAAGCAAGTTTACTGCAGGTCTTTTTCTGCCTGCTAAGAGTGGGCCAGCATCTCCCTGAATATTTGTATGGGGCAGGGGTTTTGTATGTATTTTATTTTATTTCTGCATTTTCTTCAAACCACAGACAAAAATATGAGGGTCATAAGCCAGCTACCACCAGTATAAGATGCCCAATTTTGGTGTTATACATGAACCCAAAAGTCTTTCTAAAAGATACTGGAGCCTCATGTGAGAATACTACAGGCTCAACTAATAGGAATGATACCTAAAGGGAAGCACATGAACTGGAGAGGCAGATATTTAAAGTGAGAAAGTGAATCTGTATATACGAAGCTAGGAAAAGAAGAGTTAAACTGAAGACAAAGACCATGCTTTTTAAATGGGACATACCAATTTTGTCCATTCTTTCCAAAAAAAGGGTAGTAGAAAGCAGTACAGCTCTGGAATATGTTGCACAGAGATGCTGTGGTGCCTCATCTTTGGAGGTTTTGAAGGCTCGGCTAGACAAAGACACAGACATCGTGCTGGAAGCTGTACTGCTTTGTGCAGAAGGCTATACCGTGGACCCTCAGAGGTCCCTTTCCACCACCATTTCTAAGATTTTATTAAAAAAGTCTGAAAGCTTTTCCCTAGAGAGGGCTGAATGTGCATCCTAAATTCCCGTGGATTTGAGAGCATTCAGCTCTCTTTGTATCAGACATGAAATTCAATGCTTATTTTGCATAACCTTCTCAGACAACGTCTGCTAGCAAAGATACCATTCTTCCCCAGCTGTGTTAACCAGAAATACATGAAAACCAACCATCTTAACTTGTTATACCACTAATCTTCTACGGGCAAAACAGTGACTCGTGCCCACACCCTCAAATCGCCAGTCCCGGGGGGCTGGTCAGTCCAGCACGAAGCAAAGCAACACCTTTAAAAATGAACGTTTATTTCTGCAATCAATAGCTGTCAGTAATAGATTGAGCACTCTCTAAATACGTAATTTAATTTCTCAATCCATTAACCTTCCACCTTCTTAGACTGCCATTGTGCTCGAATTATGCTGTAATCTTTAATCCAGTCTGGGAATACTTCAACCTTTAACCTTTAGGTTTTTAAATATTTCTTACCTTACACCTTATGTTCTCTGTGCTTAAATAAACTGGGGAGGGGGGCGGAAATCAGATGAATCTGTTCTTTTTGATTGACAGAGAGAAAATAACTGAAGATTGAGAGCAGGAAGAAAACACCCCATATCAAAGCCCATAGGTTTTCCAGAAAGACTGTAATTAAGTTGAAGTTCATAGAACTGTATGAAGATAAGAATTGTCAAAATGACTCTCACTAGCATCCTAAATCCTGTAAGAACCAAAAAATGTTGCTTCAGAGGAAAAGAAACTTTACACTGCAACAAAATATGTGATTATATGTACTACTACAAAGAACAAGTTAGTTCCTCACCACAACGTTGATCAACACGCACTTTCATAGAACAAAACCAATAAAACAAATTAATGCCAACAGGTAAAAGCAAACACTTATAAAAAGCATTTTAGAAAGAAGTAGTAGAAAGGGCTTTAACTGTAAAAAAAAAAAGAAAGAAAGAAAGAAAATGTTTATGTATTGTCTCCAGTGTCTCTTTTCTCAGATATTATGCCCCAGACCAAGTTTGTGTCTCACGGCTGATGATGCTGGAGTTGGAGATGTCTCTTCAGTTCTGCCGTGGGTCTGATTTTCCACTCTTGATTGGAGTGGAGGTGGTGTCATTCCAAATCTGGCTGCACATTGAAGCCATGCAGGTCCTTCGTACACTGCTTGTGAAAAAATGGCCCCTGCACACCTTCTTGGATGGCAACTAACAATTTTTGCCAGTTTTGTTGCTTGTCCTGGGATCTGTCTTTGATTTCAGCTCAGGAGTTTGACTTTTTCTGGTTTTTAGGAGGGCAATGAGAGAGGTCTAAACCAGAGCAGTACACAAAGCAGCAGGGCCCAGTTCAGAAATATGTAGTGCAGAACATTGCTGCTGTGGTGTTCCCTAGCCTTGGTTTAAAGCTGTTCAGCAGCTTATTAATTTTTGACTGACGCTGCAAATTGAGCAGACATCTTCATTCAGCTTCCACATTGCAACCCATAGCTTATTTTTTTCCCTGGGAGGTGACAACTAATTCAGAAGCCATCGATGTATACAAGGAGATTAATTTGTTCCATCCGATTTGTATTCCCTTGCAGCCATCAACAATGAATGTAATTTACCGTCATGTTGCCCAACTGTCTCGAGCTACCCACAGTAGTCTTTTCATCAGCAAGTTTGGCCACTTTGCTATTCAAACGCCTTCAATCAGTAAGAGCATAAACCACTATGAATTCTCCTCCAGGTAAATGAATCCAGAGCTCCTGGTAGCAGCCAGTACATGAAATGGGGCATAGGAGATAAACTATTATGTGGGTTGCATATGGTATTCTTACATATTTATGCACGTGAAATTAACTGTAACTGCCTTCTTCCCCATCATCCTAGCAACATATTTCCAAGGTGAAATACTGTTATTGTCCTTTTTTTACTGTTGGGTGAGCAGACAGAGTAGGCACTCCAATGCCTGAATATGCTTCTGCTGTTCTGTAGCACTCACAAGTCAAGTGCTTGCTTTCAGCCTGTGGAAACCAGCAAGCCTTGCAGGCTCAACCAGCCCTTAGCAGAGAAAAATCAACGTCATTCAGACTGACTCACATCCATGGCCAGAAAATTATTGTGGATAGGCACATGTCCCGTAACTTGGCGATGAGCTGTGTGACCTGCTCAGGGCTAAACAAAGAGTCAGCGTTTGAGCTCACAGCATGACTCAGACCTACAATAACTCTTTAAGTACCCTTCTGCTCAGGAAATGAGTAAGCAAGGCCATTCATCAATAAAGTGGATGATATGAAGTGCTCCTGGTGCCTTTTGCAACACATGCGTTGCGTGTACACTGCCTTCCAGAAGGTTTACTGCATCCTTATGGGTCTGACCTGCAGTGGTACACTGCACACGGAGTCAAGACCATGCTGGTACCACAGCCACTGTTACAATGGGTGCACTTTCTGAAGGCATGCAGAGCAGGATAGAGAGCACAGTTAAAATCAGACCTAAGCAAATAGTTAATATGGAATGTCTGAAAGCCTCAGAAGTCTGCTGTGAGTGTGATTTATACGTATGGTATTGCGATTACGTCAGGAAACAAACTGACCTGCCAATGGATGCTTTGTGGAGACGTTAATTTACTGAAGTGGGCAGAACAAGAACAAAAGGATTCAGGTGTTGTGCTTCCAAACCATTTTATGCCAATAGCAACCCAACATTTTAAAAGATAATTCCATATTCATGAAGTCTGTCAATCAATTCACAGACTGGAGATGTATGTCCACGTGCCTGTAGCCACAGCTGGAAACTACAAGGCCACACTGTCTTTACCACAGGTCTTGCCAGTAAGTCTCAGTCCTGACTTAAAAGTCTTACCTTTAGGTTTGCAACCATCACAATAGCAACAAATCTTTATCTGCCATGTCTGCTTCAAGGAGTAACCCTCTGAAGCAAGAGGCACAGCAGCAGTTAAGGAGAGACCAACCATTTTTGTTTAAAAGGACAACATGATCTGAAAGAACACCTGTCAGGCACGTCCCCATGTTTCTGGGCTGGATCCAGAGCAGCGTGGCCAGGGGGGCGAGGGAGGGTATTCTCCCCCTCTGCTCCACTCTGGGCAGAGCCCCCCCTGCAGTTCTCCCTCCAGCTCTGGGCCCCCAACAGCAGGAGGACACGGAGATGTTGGAGCGAGGCCAGAGGAGGCCACGGAGATGCTCCGAGAGCTGGAGGCCCTCTGCCCTGGGGTGTTGGGGGGTTCAGCCTGGAGAAGGGAAGGCTCCGGGGAGACCTTAGAGCCCCTTTCAGGGCCTGGGGAGCCTACAAGAAAGCTGGGAGGGACTTTTTCCAAGGGTAGAGAGTGACAGGACAAGGGGTAATGGGTTTAAACAGAAAGAGGGAGATTGAGATGGGCCATCAGGAAGGAATTCTTCCCACAGAGGGTGGGGGGCACTGGGACAGGTTCCCAGAGAAGCTGTGGGTGCCCCATCCCTGGGAGTGTCCAAGGCCAGGCTGGATGAGGCTGGGAGCAACCTGGTCTAGTGGAGGGTGTCCCTGCCCATGACAGGGGGTGGGACTGGGTGAGCTTTAAGGTCCCTTCCAACTCAAACCATTCTACGATTTTATGATTCTATGACTGGGTGCAAAATAAGGTTCTTAAATTTGCAGGGGCCTAAAGACCTGCTACAGCCTTGCCCGTGCATGACAAGGGACATATCTGACTTTACAGTAAATTTCACTGTAAAGTATATCAAAACTTTGTGTGCATCCAAAGTATCTTCAGTCCTAATATGCATGAAAATAACAGTAAAATCTTCCCCAAGTGCAGTGCTCTTTATTTGGAACTCAGCACCAGGCGTGCAGATGACATTCAAGAAGAAACGGAGAAGGAAGATTTCATGCTCTGTGGGATCTCTGGCTTTTATAGTCAGTGTTGGCTTTGATTTACCCAGAAAAACCGTACATCGATTCTCTCAGGCCACCAGCAAGTTATCTAATAATGGGGAAGAGACAGAAAAAACAATTTCCCAGATCTTAAAAGGAACAAAGGTCCTGCAGGAAGGAGGTCAGTGTGATGAGGAACCAAGTGAGAGACACAACCCTAACCCTACCCCTACTGCTGCTGTTGCATACCACCACGTCTTCAGGAATCAGTAGCATAGTTAAGTTTCCCAAACAACCTCACACTGGGAAAAGTACAAAAAATAACGATATGAAGGTAAGTCACCAGGACCAAATAAAATTCACTAGAGAGAATAAGAACCAACTGAAATAGAAACCTGCAATGTGATCATCCTGGAGACCTCCATTAATTCTAAGGAGATCTTTGGAGTTTTCGCACATTAATATTCATTTGTTATTAGTTTGAGCCTTCTGGCTTTGTAAAATGATGAATATCTGCAGGCAAGACAGAGAAGGCACCACAGCGACCGACAGCATATACCTCTAAAGTATATACTTTGGCCTCCTTTTAGGGAGCAGAGAGTTAAGGCTGAAGAGACAGTGAATGGGTATCGTCTACCAGGACTTCAGAAAGATGCACCATCAGTGGCATTTGCTTTCTGTAGTTGTCTGAAGTGCACGAAATGAGTTAAAATCCTGCAGTTACTGTATGGGACACAAGGGTTTCATGGAGGTAGTAATCCGGTGACCACAGCCCCGGTTCTACCAAGTTGCCATAGGAGACAAAACAACGCTCTGTGCCATGCAAGACCGAGACACAACCCTCTTCTGGCAGGCAGGGCATCTAACAGGCAATCTCTTCTTGTCTCCACTGCACCAGAGCCACTGATACCCTTCAGTCTACAGAGTTTCTGCTTCAAGGGTCTGTGAGTTAATGCTGGCACTGTAACTACACTTGCAGTGCAAATCCTCAAAGAAAGGGAATTAGGTCTGATGTCTCCATAATGGATATGAAGGTGAAGTGTGTCCCTTAAGAACCCTTAAGGTAAAAACCGAAACAGGTTTTCTTGGTAAAGATAAATAATTATTTACCTTCTGGCAGAGTAGAAACAAACTGTACTGCTGACTGGGGTATGTTTATGTACACAGGGTCTTTGCTTGTTTTCAGACTCTCAGCCTAATACCCGTTTCCAATATCTGCATTATCATTAGGTGAAATACACACTTAAATAGACAGAAGTTCATAAGAAGATATGGGCATCACTTAGGTCACATTTAGGTAAAGCCTTCATCCAAATAACAGATTTTTCACTGCAGCTGCAAAACCAAAACAACACAATTAAAGATGAGTTTGCTTTGCATTGACCTAAATGTATATTTTCCAGCAGGGTTTGTTTTTTTTTTCCCACATATATCTAAAATACAACAATCATTCATTATGCTTTCGATACTGGTACGGCTATGAAGAATTAAACGTACGGTTCTGTGCCCTTCTCAATAGTACCAAGAAGGTGGTTCCTTTTCTACTTGTGTGCCAAATGGTTTCCCAGCCTGACCACCACCAGCGTACTGGTCACAGCGCACTTTTCTCGCTGCTGTTTAAGATATACTACACAGTGATGATATAAACCCCTTCACGCACCCACGTCCTGAAATGTTTCATGCAGTATAAAGGAAGGAGGTACAATACCATTACTGAGGAAAATGACACAATACATTCTCCATAAATCATTTCAAAACCAATTGCCGCAGTTGTGAACCTGTCTTAATTTTGTGGATTAATCTTAATCTTGTAATACAAATGCCATCCTGCAGCCTGTAACACAAGCTATCAGCACTTACGTGACCTGAACAGTACATTTAGCATTGCAAACTACAATATATAATTAACTGACTATATGCACATGCAGCAGACCGATATCTGCCAAATTACACACTGTGGTTTGCCCTTTAGTGCCTTAAGTATAAATACAATAAGTAAAAATGATCAACACCCCATTTTGGCATGAAATTGGTTTTCAAGGTATGCCATTTTCATACACAAAGTTGCATTCACGTATTACGCTGAAGTGTCTCACCTCAACAGCTACACAGCATGAGATTGATTTATTCCGTAGCTGGAAAGGACAAACTTGGAATCAACAAATAAGATTCTGTCCCTCCAGAAAGACTCCCTGTCAGCAGCTGCCATTCTTACCAACACAAAAGATTTCTCCTCATCTCTCCATCTCACCCAGTTAACTTGCATGCAGGGAAGGGAACAGGTGAGAACACACAGATGAAAGAAAGGAAGTGGCTTTTTAATCAGATGAGGCAAGAAGGAAGGTCTTAGGTTTTTATGCAGCACAAGCTGCTGTCAGAATAACGTGATTTCCCTAAGAGGTTCCCAGCCACCCTGGGAAGAATTAATAACACAGTCAGATGTGCTGCTCCTGGCACAGCTGGTCCAGGAAGAGAAGCTTCTCCCCCACTGTTTGTCCATCCTATACATCACAGGTTATTGCCCTTCAGAGCTGCAGCATAACGTAGAGTCATAGAATCATAGAAAGGTTTGGGTTGGAAGGGACCTTAAAGACCACCTAGTTCCAACCCCCCTGCCATGGGCAGGGACACCTTCCATAGACCAGGTTGCTCCAAGCCTCATCCAGCCTGGCCTTGGACACTCCCAGGGACAGGGCATCCACAACTTCTCTGGGCAACCTGTCCCAGTGCTCGCCACCTGCTCCAGGAAGAATTTCTTCTTGAATCACCCCTCTTCAGTTTAAACCCATTACTCCTTGTCCTGTCACCCCATGCCCTTGGAAAAAGCCCCCCCAGCTTTCTTGTAGCCCCCCAAGCACTGGAAGGGCCTCTGAGGTCTCCCCGGAGCCTTCTCTTCTCCAGGTCGAACACTCCCAACTGTCCCAGCATTAGCAGAAGTACTTAGTACCAGTGCTCCTCCAGTCCTCACCGGCCTGGTCATTAATCGTAGTGGAATGACAAACTATAGCTATGCAGTCAGGCTTGCCCATTCCCAGACACCACAGTGTGCTTCAGGGTGGTTTTCACCCAGCTCCAAGGGCTCTTACCTCTGTGAAAACTGTTTGCAGTGCTTTAGGGAACATCAGAACAGTGCTTAAGACAGGGATCCTGCTGTGTCATGTAGGAATCCTTGAACATAAAATATAAACTGAGATCCAGAGTCATAATCCAAAGTATCTTTTGCTGACACTGTGCTCAGAAAAGGGAAAGGGGCAAATAAACTGGTGGTTTTGTAGATTTTCCCCCTTAAAGAGAGAAGGCTAAGCATTTTAAGATTTATATCTCCCCATTGCTGCTCCTTTCTCACTCCCTTCCACCACAGCAGCCCAGGTCCAAGCAGGCATACTCTCTTCTAGAGAGCACGCTGCAGTCCGGAGGGTGCCCTTACAAGTGAGAAGGCAAAACTGCTTGCAACTGCAGTGCCATGACTTTACTGCAGACTAAAGATGTAATTTTTTTAAGTGCTTTTTTTTAAGTAAATTGATGTATTTTTTTTTTTTCCACTTTTCCAATATGTCAGCATGAATTGAAAGCAGCTTCATGGCAAGATGGGAAGTGAAGCTATGGAGTTTACTGTAGCTTACCACATGCTGGGCTTAATACATGAATACATCAGGTTTGCACACAGATTTTGGGTGCCTGACATTCACAGCCCAGTCTCAGGTATAACCAGTGTCCTCTGGACACAGCTGAGGAGATGGGGAGGAAGAGGTGATGCATAGCCAGCTGCAGGAGAGCCTGGTAGCTAGTCCAGTGTACATCACCCCACTGTTTCTCCCTTCAGTAGGCCCTTCTACCCATTTTCTCATAGCCTATTCACATGACAATTTGCATTCTAGACATCTGTTGAGGCTGCAAGGGCTTGATAGAGTTACTTATGGGTCAGATAAATTAAATCCTGTTTTCCAGCCCTTTACACACCTGGAATGGATGGGTAAATTTTGCCTGTGATGTTCTGGACCATAACTGTGAAGTTTCATTAAGTGTAGCTCTTTATTAAGATCTAGGGATGGATGTTTTTATTATTGCTTTTGAAATAAAATTCTTACTGCTGCCTCAGAAACCCTTCCTGTATGTACCAATGACATCACAAAGAAAGCTTTAGCCTTCTGTGTGGTACAAATTCTTCCTTGAATTAACCATTATGTGGGAAAATCATAGTGCTGGTGAGCAGGGAAATTTCCACAGATATCAGGGTTGTTCCTACTCTTTAGTTGTTCCCTGAAGTGAATGTAGTCATCAACCTGAGATTAATACACAACTGATGACACTATGAACATGAAATAGAATGAAAAAAGGTTTCTGTGCTTTCTGACCCATAAAGTTGCTGTTTGAAAGGTACCATTCAATACGGAAATGTAGCTAGCAGTCCTTGTCCACGGCACGCATCTTGTAATCTGCTTTGTGGTCCACTACTAAGGGCTTTCCTAGGGACTCCATGCAATATGGATTTTAGTGCATGTTTTAGTGTTAGCAAGGGTGAGTTCTTACTGTTTTACAAGTCCCCTGAGGTCCCTATGACAACTTTCCAATAACGTGTAAGAGGGTAGTTTCTTTACGACTGGCCTCCACATTGCCACCATTTCATATGACAGAGCAGAGACAATCCCTCCCGTTGCTTACTCTTAATACTGCTCTCTTGTTCCTGGCTCCTTTAACCCCAATTCCCTTTCATGGAAAGGGAAGCCATCCCACTCCCTGCAGAGTGAGAAGTCTCCTCTGGTGCTTTCGCAAACAGCTCATCGACATTTCCTGCCCAGGTGATGAGGGGAATGGGGTGAATTCACCACTGACTGGTTCACAGCGTAGTGGCTGCTTCCCACTGTGCAAAGCTGCAGCCTGGCCTCCTCCATCCTTCGGGACCTCACAGGATGCGCATGAGTTTAACCACCATACGACTTGGGGTTTGGGTCTCCCTCCACACACTGTTCCCAGGTGTTCTCCCTACCTAAAAACAGCTTTCTTTTTGGGTAGGATATTCCTTTCCCATCACTGCCAGAAAACTGCCCTCTGCAACACATCATGCCTAAATGAAAAGCTCTCGCTATCCCTACTGCTGCAAGGGCATGAATGTGTTTGATGCTCAGTGGCCATCTCCACCTCTCCCAGCTTTCTTCCTGGTGTTCCTAGCCTATTTCTTGTCTCAGAACTATGAAGACACTGACTAACAGAGCTATTAAACCAGTTGGGCAGGAAGGGACCTCTGGAGGGCATCTGGTCCAGCCCCCTCAAAGCAGCGTCCACTTCGGAGGCTGATGCAGTACAGGGAAAAAGAAGAGAGAGGAAAAAGTGTGAAGAAAAAAGGGCAAGGAGAGACATACACAACAAACACGGAGAAAAAGCTCACTTCCACTCCTATTACTAGACAGACCTCTAAGAAACAAAATGTTCAAACAGAAGAGAAAGGAAAATTTCAAACATCACTAGTCTTTATATTAGCTCAAATTTTCCGACAGTGACCCGTAACCTTCAGCTTGACAGCCAGTCAGGCAGAACCCTTCCAGTTCCCATGGCAGGCGTTGTCTTTCTCAAACGCACATTTAAGATTCGCAGTACCACTTCTGACAAACACAGACAGCTTCTAGAAACCGCCGCTGACTTTCCCCATCACCCCACAGTTGTTTTTTCCCTCTGGCAAGGTGTAACTTCATGGCTGCCTCTTGTGTACCCTTTAATGCAGCATCTTAAAAGGCAGCTGTGAAGCTCAAGTTTCTGTGGATTCATCACAAAAAGCAGAAAAGAGCACCGCACGCTCTTACTCGCAGAGCAGAATGGGAAAGGCAAGGTGAGAAAGAGGCTTAGAGCAGAGAGACACAGAGACATATCAGGGCTGACTGCAACCCATGCAGAGGGGCAAAGCATGGCCTCTTCTGAATCTGACTGTCTTCTGCGAACCTACTAATAGCTTAATGAGCTGAGAATTAGAATAAACCTGCTATTCTGTGGGTTTCTATATTGCTGTTGGGCCTTCAGGTACAATCTCCACTTAAAGGGATTTATTTTCTTATTTCTTTTCTTAAGGAGTTTATTTTCTTTGCTGCCAAAATTCGATAATGAGTCTAAAGTTGCCAGGGAAAGGATGGGCAAAGAGCTCATTATACCTATTTGCATAAGAAAAGAGACAAACAATTTTGAATGTATTTTGCAGTGCTCAGTGTCAGACTAAAAATCTGCCTGAGAATAAACTACTGCAACACTTTGACTCTTCAAAACGAAGGCCCTGTCATCAATGCATTATCAATACGGCTACTTTATTGGAATAATACTAAGGAGGGTGCCTTCACCCACATCTGATCAGCCAGAAATTCAATACAAGTAACTCTTTCTAGTTCACCATGAAGTCCTCAGGCCTAGATAGGACCAATAACTTATACACACATGTTCTCTTCAACTTAGTTTTACTAGTTTTACTTCAAAAAAAGCCCTCTAAATAAAAAAGAAGGAAAAAAGTGAGATTTACACATTTGTTTATCCAAAGCTATTCTTCTTTTAAAGGCTGATTTCTAAATTCTTTCTGTAGGAAATGATAGAAACTGTGAGATAACAGGGATACCAAAGTCTGGGGATTAAGTTATTTTCCTTTCCCCTCATACATGAATAAATATTAGCCATGTAGTATATTCCTTTCAGCATATTACACTTCCAGTTGTTAATAACAAGATACCAATTAAAATACAAAGTCAATGGGAGAAAAGAACCTCCCTGTGACTAGACTGTGAGGGGGTGCAGGATCACCCTGGTTAGTCTGGGTTTGAAGCTCTGCTAGAGCTAAGTGCTGGGCAGATCAGATGGCACACGAGATAATTAAAAAACATTAGAAGGAGGGTTCCGCATTTCTGCATTTTACAGGAAGCTTTAATGACTCCCACGGCATTAGACCATAACATGTATCTTGTTGAGAGAATACAAACGCGGTGTTACAACAAAATAATTGTTTGATTAGACAGTGGGGATGGGTGAAGAGGGAAAACGGAATTAATATTCATTTTGCGTTGTCTGAATAGCCTGAGGGAAATATAATTTAATTAGGTCTATGTATGTTTTTAAGAGACACCATGTTCACAGCAAAGGAAGAAAATGTCTCTGTTCTCAGGCAGTTGAGCAAGAGAGCTGACCTTCAGCATGCTTTCACCAAAATAAATAAATAAATGGGACCATATAACTGATTTCCTAAAGGACGCTGAGATCAGTCTGAATGAATTATATGGTGAATAGCAGTTGCAAACGTAAAATAATGAGTAGATAACATCCTGGAGTTAAAGAACGTACAGACAATGGGCATGGGAAATTGATTACGATGGCTCAAATGCATTGCAGCAACACTGAGAAGTGGGGCTTCTACAAGAAATTTGTACAAAGTGCTTCAGAATTCATTTGTATGCATTTGTATGTAGACAATTGTCTTCAAACCAGCACTGAGGCCTTGTTAGGGGAGTAGCTGATGATGGCTTAGCAGGAGAATAACGCTGAGCATATGACCGAGTCCTAATAAGGTCATAGTCCTGCGGAAAAGCAACCACAGAGAGGAAGGTGTGAAGGCTGAGGGTTAAAATCCCATGAACACATGTCCCCCGTGAACACAGCTGTGCAAACCGAAGCAGCAACTGCCTTCAGGTGCCTGGTCAGTGGGCTAAGGCAAACGTCTCCCCTGGCCTTTCCAGTTGAGTCACAGAGACATGGAATCCATGCAAAGGACTTGGCTCTTTTTGAATGACAAAAAAGCAGCTCTGAGACAGAGATAGCGTCCTGTGGAAAAGTGGTGAAAACCTAAAGACAACCTGTTAATTAGCTGAGAGGAAAAGGTGAGACAACGTGCTTACGTACAGAGAAAGGGAGGATGCTCAGGAAGTATTCTTTATTTAAAAGCATATGCATGCATGTATGTATGCATGCATGATGAAAATAAAAAGATTGAGCTGGGAGGAGAATGAAGCAATGGCAATCATGTATTTCTGCACAGAAAGCAAATGCGAGAAGAAAGATGGATGTTTGTATGTCTGCTAGATATATTCTGCCATGAACATTTTGAAGGGCATGAATTTCTGTAATGAAAGTTTAGATCTGCTTTACTGGTTTGGTAGGACAGAGGTTTCTATATAATGTGTTGGAAGCTGGAAAAAAGGTCCCTTTCTGCATTTCTTTGATATTTAACACAGATAATTATATCCATTTTATTAATTACCATGGAGATATCTTTAAAAGGGAACTAGGTGGCTTGTTTTGTTTCACTCTGAAAAAACTTATAAAACTTACAAACTGATGAAGGTGATGATCACAACTAAAACATAACTCCCTGTAATCCTTAGTCTAAGAATGATGGTTCTGTACACTTAGCTAAGCTCCCCATCCTGCCAGAAACCTTAATACCTATGGAGGTTTCTGGGCCATCCTGGAGAACTCACGGAATGATCATAGAACCATAGAAAGGATTGGGTTGGAGGGGCCTTAAAGTTCATCTAGTTCCAACCCCCCTGCCATGGGCAGGGACACCGTCCACTAGACCAGGTCACTCCAAGCCTCATCCAGCCTGGCCTTGGACACTTCCAGGGATGGGGCATCCACAGCTTCTCTGGGCAAGATGTCAAGTACAAATGGACAAAAGTACAAATGGACAAAACTTTCTGCTTCTTTTATATTACTTGCCAAAGTTAATTCTGTGCAGATTACTCTCTCATGCACATGTACACTTTGCTATCACCAGAAAGGGACATTTGAGAGTGTTGTGAGGCAATTGGTTCAGATCCAGACTTGTTTTCTTCTGGAGGAAAGACAGGGAAGCCAGTTAATGGAAAGAGAAAAGGCCTAAATTTGTCTTAGAACAGTGTTGCCATGTGGCACTAACCAACATCCTCCCTATTCCTGTAGACTATCTTTTCTCTCAGAGCAACTCCAAAACTCATCTCTTACTAATCATCTCCAACAACAAACTTCTGAACTGTACATGATGGTCTTGTCTTTACTCCTAGAGTCTCATACTGAGGCTTTTCCAACACCCCATCCATGGTGTCTAAAGCTCATTCGGCCTGCCATCATCATCCAAAAGCCACCTTCTGCCTCAGTCTCAGGGTGCATCCTGAGGCATTCCTCACCTTCTGCACTTGTGTGCAGGCTGGTTATCCTGGCCAGAACAGAAAAAGTGTGAATTATCAATGGTTTCTGCCTTTCTGCAGCTACACTGCAGGAGCTGCAAAGAAGCAGAAAGGTGCAGTCGTGGCTTCTTGGTTTTGATGCCACTGTCTGCACCAGTTCATGGTATTTTGCTTCACAAACAGAATGAGCTATTTTTTACCTACTAAAACCCTGTATAAACACTGCAGTTGCTAATCCTTATGTTTGTGGAAAGAAGAAACACTGAAGTGTCAGAAGTTAAGCCTAACCCTTCCTGAAGTTCTGCATTTTCTGAGAGGCACCGTGGGGGATGTTTATCCCATTTACAGGGAGCCTGATGCATGATTATTAAGTGCTTGGCCTCAACAACATGCATTGCAAAGTCCTACCTAGCACTGTTGCACTGAAATGTCTCTGTATTCCTAAATCCCTTGCAGTGCCCTTTGAGAGATTATCCTTTTTTTTAATTATTGTTTTTATTATTTTTTTGCCAGCCTTTCTTATAGCCGCCTTCTTTCCTACAGGAGCAGAAGAGACAGTTTTGTGGATAGTTGGATCTTGATAGGACTAACGCAGAGCAGGCATCGTCTGTCAGAAAGAAACAGTGACATTTCCGTGCCTTAGCAAGCAACTTGAATTACAGATTCAGACAAAGAAGCCTGTTGTCTCTGGTTTAGATTTTTATTTGCATTGAAGAGGCAACTTCTCAGGAATGAAGTATGCATATAAAATAGAAAGCAAAGGGAGGAAAACAGGAGGTTGATCAAGATGCAAGTGAATGTATATAACCATCAATTCCACACTGCTTTGCCTTAATGTATATTTCCATGGCACAGGAGGCCTCTGGAACACACTGGCATGCTGCATGACCAGCTCACTGAGATGCTCCAGCATTGTAGGAGGTGCATTTGGTCCTCTCTGGCCATGGCCGGCCTCTTAGCCTGTCCTGGGACCTCCTTGAGATGGGCAGTTCAGCGGGTGTAGCATGCACAGCAGACAGCAGGTAAGTCTGCCAGTCGTTTCACAAGCATAAATGTTGTTATTCCCATTTCTGTCACAATCTTGGAAAGGATTTTGTGTTTTTTTCTAATACCTGTGAAATTCTGTTTCCCTTAAGGGAGAATGGGAGAGCAGCAGGAGAACCAGACCAGAACTTTTTGGTTCTTATTACAGTCTCTTTCTCCCTGCAGGCAGAAAAAGAAATGTCAGAGCAAACACTGTCAGTCTGATTTCTCCTGGATGCACAACCCAAAATGCTCAGCAAAATGCAGAGCTTCCCTGTGGCTAATCCCTCCCACCACTCTCCACCACTGAATAAAGACTGCTGGCACCCTTCCCAATGGTGATGGCCAAGGGAAAGATTGGTCACAGCCTCATGGATACCAGGGCACCTGAGATGGGGGGCCCCCACAGATCTGGTGGAAATCTTTGCAGGGTGGCAGAGAAGCGACTTTATCAGGGATGCTCAATCCTGCCACATCCACTACTATTCCAGGCCCTGCTTCAGAATAGAGCAGCAGCCCAGTCCTGTAAGGAGACACAGTCAAGCAAGGAAGACTTCAACCCTGCTGCTTCTTCTACTACCTCACAGCTGCTGGTTCTCACACAGTGGCGACATGGCAAAATCCAGCAAGCCAGTCCCAGTGAGCTGGTCCACGAAGCAACAATGGATCATAGTAACCTATCATGGTTTAATCTTGGCTGGCAGTAAAGTACCCCACAGCCGCTCGCCCACCTCTGCCCCTCCTCCAGTGGAGGAGGAGAATCAGAGGAAAAGACAAGGAAGCTCATAAAGTTGAGATAAGAACCATTTAATAATTGAATATAAAGGAAAATTATAGTGATGATAATAATATTTAATAATAATAATAAGTGACTAAAATAATAAAAAATAGAACATATGATACCATTGCTCACCACCCACCGACTGACACACAGCCAGATCCTGAGTAGTGAGAGTCAGAGCCAGAAAGCCCCCAGATCCAGAGTCCAAGGGCGATAACATGACTGGGAAAAAAATGCTGACCCCCCCCAACCCACTAACGAATGAACCCACCAAACTACTAACAGCCTCACTAAACCACTAACAAAGAAGCTAACGACCCGGCTAAGGAACCAGCAAAAGCCTTAATGACCCCTCTGGGCCACTTCCCAGCTCAACACTGCGCATGTGCTCCAGGCCTGACGTACCATGGAATGAAACACTCCCTCGGCTGCTCTGGGCCAGCCAACAACACTGTGAAGAAAACCAGCTGTTTCCTACCTTAAACCAGAACATAACTCAAGATACTTCAGCTTCTCCAGGCTCAACACATGGAGGATCAAATACGTATCTGGTTCACGTCCTGCTCCCTGCTCCCTGCTTCTCCAAGGAAGTTGTCTCTCACGGTCATTTATGGTCTCACTTTTGTGGAGGACCTCCTTCAAAAGTGACACCTCATCCTCACCACAGACTTTAGTAATTAATGTTATTGAAGAAGGCAGTCAGAAGGGGAGAATGAACCTTGCAGCCTGTGGGATATGCTCTGCACGGGAATAGTTATATCCCACGTGCACAGTGCATTCACCTTCCTCCACAAAAAGGCTCCGGTATAAAGCATGAGGATATTTGTGTTCAGATTTCCCTGGAGACAATGGGTTTCCAAATAAATTGGATGCTGCATTACATCTCTTTTCCGTTGGGGAGGAGGGGGAGACAATAAATTTAGAAACAAACCAAGAGTGACCCAGAGCACAAAAGAAAATGAAATCAGAGGGAGAGCAGGGAAGGCTCATAATAAAAGCATATCCCTTTGAAGCTGCCTTCACATACACGCTCTTCCCTCTAGCTGCAGCCATTTTGCAGGGCTTTATTAAAATAGCATCTCTGCAGAGGAATTACTTAAAAGAGAGAAGTAATAGGTTTTTCAGACCCAATGAAAACAAACCCCTTAGAAACAAGAGCCGTTTTCTTTCCCAGGCAGGAGTTCTTTAATTCCTTTCTCATCTTCATCCATCACAGGGATGAGATGGATCAAACCACAGCAGAGGTCTGTGATGGTGCTGCCAACTGCCTTGGCAATGCACTGGCCAGTCAACAAACTAGTTAAACAACTGAAGAAGACACTGCTGCTAATGCCCTGCAACCCTGAACCAGGCAGCATCAAATACCCTTTTTGAAGCGGGTAACGGGGCCGTGCTGAAAAAAAAAAAAAGCACTTCAGTGACAGTTTTGTGTTGTTGGTTTTGGGCAACATTTCAGCAACTTGAACAGGAGGAGGAGTGGGAGGAGGTGCAGTCTCTGTGGGCAGTTTGCTGTCTGTGGGAATAAAGCAGAGCAGATGCAACCCTTGTATGCAGCCGATCACATTTTCTGGCACGCTGAGATATTTGAATTGCAGATTTATGGCTCTTACTGATTCTTTATTTTATTATTTCCCTTTTTTTATTGAAGTGTCAATTCTGTGGAGGGTGGGGTTTTTTACCTTTTTTTTTTTTTTTTTTGTACAAAGTATATAAGAGGCAGGAATGAGATGCAATTATACTGGAGGAAAATGGGAATACTACCTCTGCTTCCAAACATAAGTGAAAATTACAGTTAGTACATTACAGGGTAACTTCTGCAGGTTTCTCTGCTCTACAGGGCTGTGCGTGAAGGAATTTTACCTTGTTTCCGTACCGATGAAGTGTTCCACCAGGCGTTGATATCTATGGCCTTGGGTCTCCATCTAAGCTAAATGCCTTCAAGATGTCTAGGAGCAATGAGAGCAAAAAGCAAAAATGGACCTAATTCCTTGTCTCTCAGTCTTCGTGAGCTTCCCTTGGAAAAAAAAAAAAAACCAAAAAAAAAACCAAAAACAACAATCGGTTTTATTTGTCAGTCAGCACTTTCTCTCAGTTTGATGTGTGGTTGCCAGACATCAAGACTAGCTGCCCATTTCAAAAACAAAGTGAAGTCCTAACCCCAACAGTGGCTGTATCAATAAGATATATCATTGGAACCTGGGCCCAGCCCTGTATATTACGTGACCTCTGAGACACAACTCAACCACTCAGCATAAATGTCTGTTTTACTGCCTTCACAATTAAAAACCATGATATATGTTCCAGTGACGCATTTGGTCAGAGATTTATTGCTTGAGTTTTCCTTCCCAAATGTCCCTCACCAAAAGCAATGTGAACAAGAAAGCATGACCTTTTTTTAACACTCCCCACCTGGAGGTTCAGGGTGGGTTTCTGGGAACAGGTACTTGGATATCAAGGGAAAAAGGAACTCTTGCAGAAGGCTGGAGCTGTGTCATAGCGCGGTCGGTCAGCACTACTGCTGTGTGCTAGCCCGTGACCCTTCATGGGTGTGACAGGCAAGTTATTAAATAGACCATCTATTTCTTATCCACCACATTTAACAGACCGGGTGATCTCTGGGTGATCTGAGACCATTTCTAGTCTGTTAGGGACGTTATGGACCACTAGAGAATGGGGCAGGCTGAGCATATAGACACACTGCTTAGCAGGTCTGTGGGAGCACTTTGAAGACTTCATGCACCATTTATTTGGAGTGTGAAGAGACTGACAGTCCTCAACACGCTTGTGCCACATGTACAACCCGGAGCATGGGAATGAACTTGGGAATGAAGAAGATCAAAGAAAAGGAAAGTGATTTGGTAAGGCAATTTCATCTAATGTTGTCCAGAGTTGCTTGACTGCATCAGGGACATCAGTCTTAAATTTCCCTGGGGATGAAAACAGGCTTCTTTTCCTCAGAAGCTGGAGCCAGAAAGGACCCATGGGTTTGCTGTTGACAAGGAGCAGTCCTGTCTGAAGAACATACTAAAAATACACTAGGCAAAAGAGCTTCTGACAAGAGAAACTTTTTTTTAAAAAGCCAAACAAACAAACAATTTGGGGAAAAAAAAAAAAAAGAAAAAAAAAAAAAGCCCACAGAGCAGCTAGCTATGGTTCAAGCTGAATAAAAGCATCAAAACTGAACCGTAAATCTGACACTGATGTTCAACGCAATAGCCATTACTGTAAACATATTTGTTGTTCTGCCAAATTGGGATACTGCATCTTTGAAAGGAAATCTCTCTTTGCTGGAGTTTCTGGCATTCTGCAATAGCTCTTCTAAAAGGTAGTTCGTTCCAACATCCTTTGGAAAAAGATTAAGGGATCAGAGACCAAAACCATCACAACCTCTGTAACGTTATAACTAAATCCCTTTACCCTAAATAACAAGCTTTCTACACTAAGCCTGGCTTGTTTGACTTCTGTTCCTGAAAGCTGGAGTCTTGAGCTACTTTAAATCTTGTAAGCAGAAGAAAGCATATTATTCTTATATTTCCCCTTAATTTAATGCTTCCAGACAATCTCTTGGACAGCACTGCACCATGACTCTGGCTTCAGACAATTTAACCAGGCAATTATCAATTTTCCCACAGTTGTCTGGCTGACAGTACTCACTGCAGGCAGAAAATAAATGCTTCATTGCGGTGGGCAGAGGGGGAGAAGAGGAAAGGAAGAAGGAAAACAGGTAATTTTTCCAGATGTGCTTCATTCTCCCAGATACCTTTCTGGGTCTTCTTCGCTGCCACCTCCTTTCCTGTGCTATTAACATCTGCAGCAAGGAGGGGATAACATGCTACAGGAACACATGGACATAGTGCTCACCCTTTTCCAGGGGGAGAAAATTTCTGGCTCCAGTTCTGAATGAATGAATCTGCCTCATTCCTTAGAGTGTATAGAAGGGCTGAGACCTGTTGCAGGCACAGCTGTAATAAATACTACTTTTGACCAGGAACAGCAGAGTTGTAGAAGGACAATACTAACTGCAGTAACATCGGTCTAATATCTGTGTACACACCTGGTAAAACTATTTGTTTATGCACCATGAAAAATATCAATCCTTGCTTTCATCAAAATGAGCATGCCACACTGAGATGAAGCTAAGCAAGCAGTAACAGTACCACAGCAAACCAAGTTTGGTTATTTGTCTGTGTAAAAGTTACTAGTCCAGCACATCCATTTTATCTTAATGAGATTTGACTGTCTGAAACAGAGTTAATCCTGCCTTACAATGGTGTAAGTGATAATGATCCCTGGAGTTTTCATAAAGGCTGGTGATTTGAATTCTGCACATCTTTGTAGTACACAGCTGGGACACCCTCAACTGCATTATATCCTAGGCTTTTTATTCCACTTACCATACCTCTGACAATCTAAAACTGCTCTGATTTGCCCAGATATGCATTAATTTACTAAGAACAGAATTTCTTTATTAAGTATACAAGATATAGAAATAACAAAATATTCTTACATAAAAACGTTGACATAAGAATGTACAAGCCTATTTTAAATTAAACTAATAATAATGATAAAATACTCTAGTAATTAAATAAGTATATTTGGTAGACACTAGTGAATTGCAAAATAAGGATCAGCAGCTTAGCTTTAGCTTTGGCCTGGCCTCATAAGTGTAATCTACGTATCCCTGACCCTAACCCTAACATCATGTCCTGTGAGAAGACACAATTTTTAATGCAAGCCACATTGTACCAGGTTTGACTTTCATATCCCAGGCTGAGATTTCAAAGCTGTCAGGACATATATGTGTGTGTGTGTGCGTGTGCGTGTGTGTGTGTGTGTGTGTGTGTACATATATGTATATTGTCTAGTGGAAGGTGTCCCTGCCCATGGCAGGGGCTTTGGAAGGTCCCTTCCAAACCAAACCATTCCATGATTCTATATTTATCATATATATATCACATACATGTGTATGTATGTATATAATTTACACATGTGTACATATATATATATGTAAATTTATAATTCTGAATATATGTAACTATGTATCTGTGTGTAAGTAAATAAGGCCCTGAGCACCGAAATCTGTGGAAGAACAGTCTGGCTTTCATATAATCAAAGGCAATGCTACCCTTGAAAACTAAATAACTTGCTTCAGTAGTTTGACGACTGGACGCCTTTACCTCCCCATGATGCTGGCCCCCACATGAAGTGTCGCTTCCTCTCACACAGATTCACAGGCTTAATTAACACAGGAAAGTTTGTTATGCTAAAAGACTAATTATAAATGTAGCGCAAATCACTCACACCCACTCCCTCCCACTGTCTTTCCCACCAGCTGGACAGTCCATTCTAGCAGAAGCTGCTTTTGAAGCTGACACGAATCTGGCACTCAGCAAAATGCAGTAGTAGAACTGCTTGTCCACTGTGGTGTCTCCTACAAAAACCACTTCCACTTCCCCAGACCACTCCCCTTTTTGGATTTCTCAAGGTCTGAAGACAAGAGGTCCGGGACATGGCAGAATCAATGCCGTGGGTGGAAGGCTGCACCCAGTTACCCCATGAGTACAGAAATGATGGCAAAGCAGCACAGACACTGCTCTGTACAGAGCAAGCTCTATGCAAGGGGGAAACTTGAAGAGTTAAGCTCCCAATCCCTGTCACTTACAGTGAGTGCCACCAATTTTCTCTATTTCTTTTTTTTTAACTCATTTATAAAATAAGTCTTTTTAATTCCACAGAATCTCAGTGATCAAAAGTTTCAGGATTTGGAGAGTGTTATTTCACTTATTATTTTCTCACTTTTCTCAGTATAAGCACTCAGGAGGTATTTGCTGGCCTCAAGACACTTGTGTTGTCCTGACGTTTTCGCAGAAGTTAAGCGCAGCAGGGACTCCCAGACACCAAGTGAGCAAAGCCCATAAAGAGTTCTACAGCATGGGAAACCCTTACTGAAAAGTAAAGGGAAGAGCTGTGAACATCTGGCATCACAGGCAGTACTCTGAATACTCCTTATTTAGATTGCATATACGCGCAGCGGTGATTGCTTAATGTCCTCCACATCCTCTGCCAGGTACACACCCAAGAGCAGCAAAGGGTTTCTGTTGGACCTTTCCAGGATGACACTCCCCATGCAAAGGAGCATTTTTATAGCAGCTTTTCATCCAGTGACCCTTATTCCCCTGCTCACCAGTGGGGTCATTTTACTGTTCTAGTTGAAGTACCTCTGGAGCATGCTTTGGGAATGGAGAGGACCTGCAGACGGCACGCTAAAACAAAAAAATATCCCATTTCAAGGCTCTTTTCATGCTCCAAGAACAGGAGAAAGAGAAGTTGCCCCTGGCCTCCCAGTCCCCCATGTATTGTGGGGTGCTCTCAGGTCGTACCCAACAGCACCGGAGGGGAGCATCCACCAACCTTGGTCCAGCAGGACCAAGCAAATATGCCTTCGAGCCAGGCATTCAACTCAGACGCCTTTCAGCTGCCTCCTGTGTCTGCCACACGCTCTGCCTGCAGAAAAAACTATGCAAACAAGCCTGAGAGAAAACACAACAATTTTTTTATATATATATATATATGTAATATTCATTTAATTATAACAAGCCCTTTATTAAATAGCCTGCATCTGAAAAGGGGGAGACAGGAGGCAATCAGCGGATGTTGTGAGGGTTTTATTATCTTGATTTATTTATCTGTTTGAAATATCGACTGGAAGTTGAAATCTCTCATGCAATTTGGCAGAACCTGAAGTTATTTTGTATTTGACATACATATATTTTGCCATTGGTTTCCAACCCTTGACGTGGGGGACTTGTGAATAGATGGTTCAAGAATAAACTTTAGTTGTTGTTCATGCTGCATGAAAGTTAGTACAATATCAGCCTGTTTCTCTGTTGTTCCACACCTGTGTAAACACCACAAGACACTGCAAGTCAAAGTCTAATACCCAGATGTTCAGTGCTATGTAGTTACTTCACTTCAACTGATTTCTTTGGAAAATAGGTCATTAATACTTTGGGGGATTGGTTCTTACACTGCAGACTTGAATCCAGCCTAATTTTCTAGTGGTTCAGATAATTTTTTTCCTTTTATTTTTAGACTGTAAGCTACAGCTCAGACAAAATTTGGATGAATACAACAGCAAAACTTGCTGAAATTTCTCAAACGTGTCAAAGTGAACTTAAAATTGTAATTTGTGCAGGATTTCTGGTAGGTTTCCACTCAAGTTAACATAAGAACATCTATATTCACCTCATAGTATTTCTGTGTCGTTATCATGCTCTTTGGACCTAGCTGGTACAGCAGAATAATGCTAAAAAGTGAGTCAGATAAGTAAAAGTCCATTAAAAAATATATAATATGCACGTTATAAATAAGACTTGTTGTTGCTTATGAGGAAGTGTCAGATATCCCAATAAAAAACATTATTTCAAGTTTAAATAAAAATGAGAATTTACATGCAAGAAAACACAACTAGGTTGATGTTAGAAATTCTATCTGCATGAAAAGCAGATTTACTCCATTCAGAATAGGGCTGTTGTCACCGGGTAGTCGCTTCTATTTCTAACAAGGATCAAGGCTGCACTTTCGCTGGATAACCTGAAACGTCAGGAGAATTTGCAGGTGTAAAGCACAGTGGAAAAAAACAGATTTCTTTGCTTCCTTGGACCAGCTCTTTGATATGCAAGCATCTTCTTTTTAGATGGTTGACTGCCAAATTCACCTGTAAGCTTCTTTTAGGAACTGGATGGATTCTGCGCCTTTCACCCCAAAACACCGTCTTGTTCTCCACGCTGCCTCCTGTCCTCAGACAGACATCAGCACTAAGACACCTGCTCCACGACAGCTGTTAGATATTACCCGGCTCATCATCATCCACAGCCATCCTCACACAGCTGGGGTCTTCAGGCTCTGCCAGACCAGCAGCATCACATCCATAACAACTGTAAAACTTTAAAACTGGAAAGTTACGCCCCTCCAGAGCTCATGCTCATTTCTGGGAGACCTTGAGCCGTGTGACACGATTTAAAGGTGTGCAGCGCCCGGGGGTTTATTAGCAAAAGACATCAAGCGTAAATCGCCAGTCCAAGCCCTTCTGCTGTGCGTGTACCAGACCAGCACCGAGACCCAGCGGGTGTTTCACGACTGGGCAGATGTACACTGACACTCCCAATGCCCAAGCCAACGCTTCAACATGCAGGAGAGAAGTGACGATGTTTAGTTTTCTCACTGTGCAGGATGTCGCATCAGAGCAGGCGGTTGGTGCCTACAACCTACACAGCTGTACCCCACGTCTGAAAAGAAGAAAAACAAAGTAATCCAGCTTTTTTTTTTTTTTTTTTCTGTTGGTTAAAAGGGTCTGTGTGATTCAGAGTGAAGCTGACACTGTCTCCATGCCAGACTATCTCCTTTGTCATGGGATCATGAAGATGCAGCTTCTCTGCAGGGAGAAGTGCTGATGGCAATGTATTATTGAAGAAAAGCATAGTGCTTTGGCTCCGATGTCAATTCCCATTATAAGTCAGTGCTGTGACAATGTTCTGGTAATACAATGCATTCTGGCAGTGTTTTGCTTCATTGCCCTTTTTAATAAAATTGGGGGAAAAAATAGTAACAATGGATCTGCTTAGTGAATTAACTCAGGTGACAGTCCTGTTTCTCGTATCCAGACCACAGAAGAGCCCTCCTGACCACTGGACCTTGCATCTGCTCCTACTCTGTGACTTATTCTGTTCCCTGAAGACAATCTGATCTGAATTGCAGATGATCCTTTAATCCTTGGGTCCCACTGGAGCATAGCATTGCTTACAGCTGGTGTGACAGAGGCACAGCCATCCAACGTAGTTTGAGGTTGTGAACACATATCATCGCCCAGCTACAAGCGTGCCTACCAGTTGCTGCTCCTCTGCCATGCCTGCTCTTTCACAGATTCACAGACTGGTTTGGGTTGGAGGAGAACATAAAGCCCACCCATTCCCACCCGCTGCCATGGCCAGGGACACCTTCAATAGGTCCAGCCTGGCCTTGGACACTCCCAGGGATGGGGCACCCACAGCTTCTCTGGGCAACCTGTCCCAGTGCCTCCCCACCCTCTGCAGGAAGAATTCCTTCCTGATGTCCAATCTTAACCTCCCTCTTTCTGTTCATACGCATTACCCCTTGTTCTGTCACACCCTGCCCTTATAAAAAGTCCCCCCCAGCTTTCTTGTAGCCCTCCCAGGCACATCAACTGGTGTCCCCCCCTCAGATGGAGTTCTTAAAGAAGGAAGAAAGGGACAGCTCAAAGCCACTCTGAAGAAAAATACCGGATTATAGACTATCTCTTGGTTTCATCACCTGCTCTTTTTGCCTCAAATCAATTCATGAAGTCATTAGCTAACTTGGATTAGATCCCCTTCCTCAGTAGCTAACCCCGGTGTAAAACTTTTTAAAAATCAGAGCACACATAGGCAAATTCAGTAGTCGTTTATCAATCAACTCTCCCTCTAGAAAGGAAAGTGGGACTTTGACTATCTCCCCAGTCTTACAGTCTTGTCTTTCCATCGAAACTGCGTTAGACCTCTGGGGGTGAGGACAACAGAGAGCTCGCCCAGTCACTATTTTGGTTCTGCTCCTCTGTTGCATATTAGCCCTGTTTTGCAGCTAGGGTCCCACTCTCCTGCATTCTTTGTCTAGTAGTTGACTTGGCAATTCAAAATATTTCTTTCCCAGTCCTGATAGAAATACAGAAAAAATCCTTACGTGTTTAGAAAATCTTGCATTGGAATGAAATCCATCTTCTAACTGCCTGGTTCTCTTGTTCATGGTCATATGTACAAGACCAGGAAAACCAGTGCAGGGATTTTGCATCCACCACTTAGCAACCAAGCACTGAGCACAGAATCAATTTCCATCTTGAACCAAAGATCAGGTGTTGGGGAAGGAACATGGTGAGAAAGATCCTTTCAAAATTGGACAGAATGTTTTAAAATGGTTGCAGTGTGTTCCTGAGATGAAAGAGGGGAAAAGGTATTTTTCCAACTTCTTCTTTTCTTTAAACTTGTATTAGATTCTGAAATGAGTCCCAACAGGAAGAACAAACTGCGTATGTGAGAAGGAGAAATGTTTCTACACTAGAATGGGGCTTCTGTTGGTTTTGATGGCTGGGGAGTTTGGGTCAGCGTTTTTTCTCAGAGTACCAGCATGTTTGGGCTCACAAGTGCAGAGGCTGCTAGTGGAATGTGTCCCTGCCATCAGTGACCTAGAACTGGATGGGCTTTAAGGTCCCTTCCAACCCCAATCGTTCTGTGATTCTATGAAAGAAAATAAACAAAAAAAAAAAAAAGGTGGAGACAGATATGGTTAGGAAGATGGATGGTAGAGAACAAGAAATGAGAAACATTTTGAGATGGAGGCACATTCAGAAGGCAAGAGGTCCCTCAGAGGAGCCACTGTGAGCTCCAGGAGATACAAGGATTCTTCATCCATCCCTGCCTCTCTGCACCCCTGGTGCCATAGTTCACTGATGCCTCTCCCCACTGAAATTTCTGCATTAGTAACCCACACAATATCAAGTGAAGTATGTGAGGGGCACTGCCCTGAAGAGGGATGGAGTATCAGAGGTTGCTCAATCATACTAAAAGATTATTTAACAATGCTGCACGTTTACACTTTCTGAATTGCCTTCAAGTGGTTACAGCGAGTTGACTCTGGCACCAGCTCTTAGTGAGACCCTGGACAAATCAAACAACGGCTCTGCAAAAAAATGAGAGATGGTATTTACTCCACACTGAGCCTTTAAATCACCAGACACTTGGAAGAAAGTTGATGTGTGTGCTCTGATTCAAATGCCCATCACCAGTTTTGAAGATCCACATCCCTTACACAGTGTTGTGAAACAGGAGGATGGGCACTAAATGGAAAGTTACCTTTAATTCATTTTTACCAAGATATCCTAATCATCATTTTTAGGTGGTTCATTGAGCAATTCCTTCCCTTTCATAATCTGAAAGGTCATTTTAATTCATGGCCCCTGTAACATTATTAAGAGATCTTTCCCCCAAAGGAAAAGTCTGGGTTGGATTTTTTTTCTTTCCACATTCACAGATTCAGAGAGTGTCAGGGATTGGAAGGGACCTCTAGAGATCATCTAGTCCAACCCCCCTGCCAGACCAGGATCCCCTAGAGCAGATCACACAGGAACAAGTCCAGGTGGCTTTGGAAAGTCTCCAGGGAAGGAGATTCTCCCCCTCTCTGAGCAGCCTGTCCCAGGGCTCTGTCACCCTCACAGGGCAGAAGGGTTTCCTCATGTTCAGGGTGAACCTTCTGTTTATCTTTTTTTTATGGCCATGGTCCCTCATCCTGTCCCTGGACACCACTGAGCAGAGCCTGGCCCCATCCTCCTGACACCCCCCCTTTAGATATTGATCAGCATTGATCAGATCCCCCTCAGCCTCCTCTTCTCCCAGCTGAACAGACCCAGCTCGCTCAGCCTTTCCTCAGGTGGAAGGTGCTCCAGGCCCTTCTCCATCTCAGTGTCCCTGCGCTGGGCCCTCTCCAGTAGCTCCTTGTCCTTCTGGGGCTGAGGAGCCCAGAACTGGACACAGCACTCCAGGGGAGGCCCCACCAGTGCAGAGTAGAGGGGGAGGATAACTTCCCTCTACCTGCTGTCCATGCTCTTCTTAACGCACCTCAGGATGCCATTGGCCTTCTTGGCCATGAGGGCACACTGCTGGCTCATGGTCATCCTGTGGTCGACTAGGACATCATTCATTCCAAAAGAAATAGACCTCTTTAGACTGAGATTGTACTTTGTCACTGGCATTCAACTGCATTCTGGTACTGCATTCAACTATATTCTCCATCCCTAATACCCTTAATAAACTCCCTATTTCTGCATTTATTATCACATTTCATTTAGTACTTCCCAAAAAAAGAAAAAGAGGGAGAAAAAAGAAAAAGTTTTCAGAGAAATTAATATTAGGGAAAGTAAGTAATTTAATTAATATTTTTCAACTTTAATGATACAGAGACAGTTGAAATTCAGTTAACAACAGGGAATTATTTCTCCCTCACATGATTATCTCTGAGCATAACTTTTATAATTGTGATTGCCGGGAACGTGATTATTAAATCTACAGATCTCATCACCATATCTGAATGAATGAATGTGTTGCACTGCCAACTATTAAACACGTTCAGCTGTACAATATCCTGCCAACAAATTTATTCAGCTTCTGTAAATATGGTCAACATCCCACAGATTAGTGTGGGTTATAAAACCTGAAGACACAGGATTACTTGTAGCTTATATATAGGTTTCTACTATTTCTGACTTCAAAGTTTTGCATGGATTATAGAGAAGTGTTGCTTTTAATCACCTTTTTAAGAGAGGTTTCTCCACCATTATCAGACTGCTCAGTATTTACCCCAATAATTTTAAAATTTAAATATTTCCTTAAAATTTGTCTCAAGTAATTCTGCGGTGCTATAATTACCCTGGATCCTCAAAAAGCACATGACATACATACTCATAGTATGCAGGCTGCAGGCCTCAGTCTTGAAAATGGAAGTCAAAGGAAAGATTTGCACTGGCTGTCTGCAAGCATTAATTGAAGTGCAGCACAGAATTACAAATATTTGTAAGGTGCCTCAGCTGAAAAAAACAACATTTTTAAATGCCACCTACTCTAGAACTGCCATTCCCTGGGGCAGGAGCAGTACGTCTCTTTGTGTGGCAAAACTTAAAGGTATGTTACCAGCTAGAAGTTCTGCTTGAATGATACAGCTTGACAGCCTCAAGTTGTCCATTCTGCAACATCAAAGTGAAGTCACCTCACACTTCACTGTGCAGCCCTCTACTTTTGCCAGGAAGGATAACACCTATGTAGCACTTCACCATGGGTGATGCATTTTCACTGATTTTTCCTCTTTCAAATAAAACCCAGAGATGTTTCAAAGCCAGGTAAACCTTCTGAAATGGTAAGTCTGACCACTGACTTTTCTACTGCCTTTCCTTTTTATTTTCCTTCCCCCTAGGAAAAGAATTCAACTCAGTTTAGGTTATTGCAAAACTGCCTCTTAGCAAAAGCCATCTGCCAGCAAATTTTTCTCTGGTTCCTTTGTAGATCCCACATGAACCTCAGTGTGTTTCTCATTAGCTATCACAACATAACTGCTTGCACAATTTAGTAGGGATAGATCATTCTGTGCATATTTCACACCTATGCAGAGCCAGTTTTATTTTATACACAGTAAAGAAAGTGCTGGCAGATGATGATTTTAAATGGCAATGCAAATAAACTCCAACAGTTTCTGTTTGACTGTGTATGTGTTCTCCCATACCCCTTCTTGTGAAAAGAGAAGGGACGATGCAATCTGGTTCAGATAACTTTAGCCAGTTACTTTGAGCTAACTCCAGCTAGTGCTTCTTCTATTAAAACCAGATTGATATTGAGTCCAGTGTCCCACAGGATCAGCCATCAATTTAAAAGGAATGCTTGCTAGGGGAGCGAGGAGCAGAATGCAAGAAAATATTTATTTGACAGACGGATGATGGAGAGGTCTGAGGCCAGGGTGGACAGCCAGACTCTCACAGTGGCCGGTGCAGCTTCTTGTGCAGCCAAAACCCCTTTGTTTCAATTTCCCAGCCTCTGAAGCTGAGGTGATACTTACTCACCTCATCTACCTTACAGGTCTGCTCTGAGATTAATCAATACCTGTAAAGTCCTTTGAAGATCAAAAGAGCCATAAGAAAACTGAGGGCTAGGATGACAAACAGACCTTTTCGAATACAACATTGCAGCCGAAGGTATACTTACTGGACCTGCTGGCGTTTTTATTTTTCTCCCCAAATCTATTTCAAGGAGCCCAAGAAACCATTATCATATAACAGCGGCGCTGAGATCAATGGCACTACAACAGAGATGAGCTTGGCCCAGTGTGTAAATTCCTGGTAAAGTCCTTTGAAACAATGTGAAAATCCTATTCTATTAATGTTATCTTACCCTAGCAGGCACAACCTTAAACCTTAAGTTTTCTGAGCTTGTGTTTTATGATCTCTCCATGCCTGGCTTTAAAGCAGCAGCTTATGCAGCCTTCTCCTGTGGGCGCTGTCTGTACCACGTGCCTTCCCTGGCTGGGCACAGCACACCTCGTCATACATTGCCCCATCGATGGGCTAACGAGAACCCAGATGTGTGAATGTCAGACAACACTGGACAGGAGGTGGCAATGCAAATGGCACGTCATCACCCAGAATGTATGAAATGTTACAGCACTGAACAGACACTGAGGAGCTCAGACTGCTTATTCTCTATTTTGCATGCCCAGGTTTGCAATTTCCATTACCAGTGAAGACCCAGCATCACGCGAGAACAGTTGGCTGCTGGACTGAATGATGGCTGCAGCACTGAACATTAAATTGAGGGCCTAACGAGGAAGGCCTATGGCTGGTTTCAGTCAGAAGAGGGGCTGGTATGAAGCTGTTCCTGGATTTGCCCTGAGACAAGCCCTGATCAGGTGTCTGTGTGGCAGGTGCTGGGCAGTGCTTGTGCCATTTCAGGGTCTTCCCCAGGTTCCGGTACTGCAGCTGCGTTCCCAGCTCTCCCACTCCAGGCAGGGTGGGGGGACACACAGCTCAGCCAGCCAACCCCCAGTACTGCAGCTGCGTTCCCAGCTCTCCCACTCCAGGCAGGGTGGGGGGACACACAGCTCAGACAGCCAACCCCCAGTACTGCAGCTGCGTTCCCAGCTCTCCCACTCCAGGCAGGGTGGGGGGGACACACAGCTCAGCCAGCCAACCCCCAGTACTGCAGCTGCGTTCCCAGCTCTCCCACTCCAGGCAGGGTGGGGGGACACACAGCTCAGACAGCCAACCCCCAGTACTGCAGCTGCGTTCCCAGCTCTCCCACTCCAGGCAGGGTGGGGGGACACACAGCTCAGCCAGCCAACCCCCAGTACTGCAGCTGCGTTCCCAGCTCTCCCACTCCAGGCAGGGTGGGGGGACACACAGCTCAGACAGCCAACCCCCAGTACTGCAGCTGCGTTCCCAGCTCTCCCACTCCAGGCAGGGTGGGGGGGACACACAGCTCAGCCAGCCAACCCCCAGTACTGCAGCTGCGTTCCCAGCTCTCCCACTCCAGGCAGGGTGGGGGGACACACAGCTCAGACAGCCAACCCCCAGTACTGCAGCTGCGTTCCCAGCTCTCCCACTCCAGGCAGGGTGGGGGGACACACAGCTCAGCCAGCCAACCCCCAGTACTGCAGCTGCGTTCCCAGCTCTCCCACTCCAGGCAGGGTGGGGGGACACACAGCTCAGACAGCCAACCCCCAGTACTGCAGCTGCGTTCCCAGCTCTCCCACTCCAGGCCATGTGGGGGGACACACAGCTCAGACAGCCAACCTACACTGACTGAAGGGGGATTGCACCCCATAGCACGGCATGTGAGGGACAGAAGTGGGGAGTGGGCTGGGAGGCCAGAACTACTTTGCTAACTCTTTTGTAACTCCTTCCTTAACTTTTGTTGGCTCTTTAACTCTCTTTTGCTAATTCCTTTGTTGGTTTCTCAGCATCTTTGCTAGCTGCTTCGCTAACTCCTGTGCTGGCTTGCTCGTTAGTGAGCTGGGGGGTTGGTTGGCTTTCCCTGCCGTGCTGTTGCTTGTGGGGTCAATCAGATTCTGCTGCCACCGCCCTCAGGCTCCAGCTCTCTGGCTCTGGCTCTGACTCTGGCAGCGCGGGACCTGGCTCTGTGTGGGTTGGTGGGTGGTGAGCGATTGCATCATATGTTCTATTTTCCATTAGTTTATTTACTTATGATTGGTAGTATTGTTAATATTATTGCTATCACTATAATATTCATTTATACTCAATTATTAAATAGTTCTTATCTCAATTTTATGAGCTTCCTAGTCTTTTCCTCCAACTCTCCTCATTGGAAGAGGAGGGGAGGTGTGCAAGCAGCTGCCCGGTACTTTAATGCTAGCCAAGGTTAAGCCATGACAGTCTGAAATGAAGACAAACCAAAAAAAGCATTGATGGATGGGCTCTGGAAGCAGGTGAAACCCTCTCTCTGCTCCATACCCCTGTGACTCCTTGCTGCTCACCAGCCTCCCAGCCGTGCCTGCCATCCCTCTCCTGGCAGCTGCATCCAGCAGTCCGTGGAAAAGCGTGTGGAAAGCTGAAACAGAACGCAGCCGTTTGCTCACTGGAGGCTCTTTGAAAGCTGCTGACATCTCTCAGAGAGCTTGCAAAATACACCAACTGCTCTGGAGGCTAACATTCGCACCTCAGTTGACACCAGTTAAGGTGTCCAGTCACCCCAAGCGCATTCAGAGTTAATTGACCAAGTCTCGGGTGTACTACTAAAACCCCAAACTTCCTCTTTTCCACAGCAACACCTTTCAAAGGTAACAGCACAACACACACAACGCATAAAAAAGCAGCTGTGCCTCACGCCCACACTTCTCACCGCGCTCCTTTCCCATTCTCTACGCTTTGCTTTAACCAGGGTGAGCCAAGCGCCATTTGTCATATGCGATCTGGGAAGAGAGGAAAAGGGATATTTCCACCTGCCATCCTCTGGCATCAAACTTATAAATGTCATGAACTTTTTGGCTGGGAGAGCAGCAGGGCAGCATTTTTAATTCGAGACATTAGCCATACAGTTTAGGTGACAAAACAGTGACAAAATTGTATTTTCTCAGAAGAAATGAGGGGATTAGCTAACAGCTAACAGTGAAATAAATTCTGGCCATTATTTCCAGATACCAGATCTAACACCGGTAAGGAAGTCCTTCACCCAACAGAGAAAAACTACTTTATCGCAGCATCCTTATGAAAAGAAAAAGGTTTCTTGCTGCAATGAAATCCCCCTTCTCAAAGCCTAACTGAGTTGCACATTTCACTGGCAATGTGAGGAAACCAATCTCTGATTATCCATGACAATAATTTGGCTAATGTTAGCACTTTTAGGAGCCCTCCCGCAAACAGTCTGCCAGCTGCTGACATGCCATACGCAGTGAGAAAATTAGCCTAATTGCTTTGTCTGCAGCTGACATAATTTCTGGTTGGTGTATGCGGTTGTGTGAAATGCATCTGTAATTCAGACCATGAGGATAACTGTAGGCACAAGTTACCTGTCCGTCCAGGCCGACACTTTCCTCTCTCTGCATATCAGTTCTGTCAACCTTGAGCCTCCCCTACTCCCCCAGCAAGACTCATGCTGGGTTTGATCTGAGAAGCTCAGGCCACAATGGTCACGCCTGATATTAGGGTAGTCTTAAAGGTGACCTTGTTTCCTTTCTAATTTACCCATCAGAGACTCAACACAAGGGAGTGGTACGCAAGCATGGGCCACTGTCCCCATGCACTGAGGGATGCAAAGAGCTTCATGACATTTTTCAAATACAAATCCACACTGTAAATACATCCTTACTCGGCAAAGGGAAAATACACAGAACAACACGCACAGCGTCCAATATGTATTATCTTCATGCACAAATAAGCAATTATTGAGCACTTTGAAAGCATTACAGACACTGCGAGCGACCCTACCTGACCAGTGAATTTGCTTTCACGTAATGCAGGCTACTAATCACGAATGGTCCCAACCTCCCTCTAGACCGAGGATCTCTGTAAGAAGAGGTCCTGTCATTTGACATACTGCACACTTTCTTTTTCCTCGCAGCTCTTTACTGCGCCAGTGACTCAGCGTGATGTCAGAGGGCAAACGCTTTCCTGATGAGATTTAAAACTGAGGTCCCGACCTGCTGTGATAATTAAAGATCCTCAAGCGCTTTTTGCAAGTGCAGGTTTGTTCCCTGGCTAAATTGCACTTCAGGTAATGACACAGTACTGACTCAAATCACCTCTCTGGCTCAAACAGGACGGAGTTTCCATCCCAGGCATAGTTTCAAATGGATACAGGTGCCTTTTCTTTCTGTACCACTGGGCCAAACAGCATCAATATGTCCAGCCATACACAACACAGCATTTCACCTCACAGGCTGCAGAATTTCAAGCCACCTGGCGCCGATCCCATTTCACAGCTTGTGTATTAATTAATAAGGCACTTTTACTCAGACCAGACACCGCAGGGTTAGCGTTGGCACTGAGGTGATCCAAAGCTGTGTGGTCTACAGGAAGGTTGAGCCAGGCTCTGAATTTCAGGTGACCAGGGAGAAGACCATTTTGTCTTCTTAAACAGCTGGGAAATTGTGTTCTAACACCTACATTAAGCTAACTCAGAAGGCTGCAGAGAAAGAGTAAATGCCAGAATAAGGTCAGATGATCAGCCCCCGCCTTCTGCCACCAGTCTCAACCTGTTCTGGGAAAATGGCAATGTAGGATTTAATCTCATGGTCATACACTGGGTTCCTACTGAAGCCCCCAGTGGTGTCACAAGCAGGGTGAGGGTGTGTTGTGCAGACTGACATTGATATAGCACAGGCAGGTATCTGTAGCGGGCTCTGCCATCCGTGTCAGCCAACTGCTACAAAAGTCCAGGGTATTTAGCTCTCTCTTGTTTGGCACTACAGGGAAGCTAGGACTCCGAGTTTCTTTCTAGTCTCTACCAATAAGCACATTATAACAATTCAAGACCAGTCCTATTGCTGTGCCACAAGTATATCTCTGCTTATCTTAGGGACTGCCCTTTCTCTGTCTGGTATCCTCCCTTTCTTCCCTGACAATCCTCTACCATGCCACACTTTTTCCTCAGTGTCCCCAGGATTTTGTACTTCTGTCCTTCTCCTGCCATCTCCCACATCTACTTGATCTCTTTTCTCAGCATTAGTGTTTCCACTAAGCACACCACATTCATCCCCAACAGTAACATGGGAAGCATTTCAAGGCAAAAAAACAACACTTCCACTTCTTCAAAGACATGTCCAGAGACTGCCCCCAGTACAATCATAAAATCAAGTAATGGTTTGGGTTTGAAATGGCCTTAAGCCCATCCAGTCCCACGCGCAGGGACACCCTCCACTAGACCAGGTTGCTCCAAGCCTCATCCAGCCTGGTCTTGGACACTTCCAGGGATGGGGCTTCCACAGCTTCTCTGGGTAACCTTTCCCAATGCCTCACCACCCTCTCCGGGAAGGATTCCTTCCTGATGTCTCATCCCAATCTCCCTCTTTCCATTTAAACTCATTACCCCTTGTCCTGTCACTCCCTGACCTTGGAAAATGGCACTGGAAGGGGCTTTAAGGTCTACCTGGAGCCTTCTCTCCTCCAAGCTGAACCCCCCAACTCTCCCAGCCTGTCCCCATGGCAGAGGGGCTACAGCCCTCGCAGCATCTCCGTGTCCTCCTCTGGCCTCGCTCCAACAGCTCCGTGTCCTCCTGCTGTTGGGGGCCCCAGAGCTGGAGGCAGAACTGCAGGGGGGTCTCCCCAGAGCGGAGCAGAGGGGCAGAATCCCCTCCTTCACCCCCCTGGCCACGCTGCTCTGGATCCAGCCCATGATCTGGTTGGCTTTCTGGGCTGCCAGCACACACAGCCGTCTCATGGCCAGCTTTTCATCCACAATAAAACATGGTGTCTCCGTATGAATAGCAGAGGACAATACCATTGAGATCCCTGGAGATGACCTACAGATCCACTCGTTGCAGAACGCACGGTCAGACCTGCTCCTGACGCTGGTGTCAAGGACATCTTCTGGCAAAACTTACAGTAGATTGCCTGGTACTGTAGATCCGAATCTAACAAACAGCCCTCTCAGTTCAACTCCATGGTCACACTGGGGTACATTAGACACATACTGGCCTTCTCATTTTCTACAGTAATGAATAAAACCTACAAAAAACCATCAGTCTATGGCCAGTCTTATATCTAAAGATGAATATATTCTCTCAGTGGTGTTTGTCAGCCAAAAGCTGCAAGTGTTGTCTCACCACTCACATTTTATTGGCAAAACTGAAGTCATAACTTGCTAAGCAATATAGTCCCACACAAAATAAATCCTGTCCTTCCAGTGTCACCTCCCTTCTCCTTGTTGGCTACTCTTACTATCCAGTCTCATGAAACCCAGGCAAAAAGATGCATCACGACAGGAAATAAGAAGAAAATACAGAACTACCATTTGATCCTACTCTCCCCTTTCCCACAGAACTACTTCATTTGCCAGTAATCTGGAGCACATTGAGCCAAAAATCTCTGAAGGAAAATATCAGAGCAGTCTGCCATAGAAAACACACAGCTCATGTGTCAAAACATCGCAGGGTGATGTGAGGGAACAGTGCCGCTGCTTGTGTAAGAGTTGCACCAGATCACTTCTTGTAAACAAAGCCAGCAAGGAGTTTCAAAGGCAAACATGCCCTCATTCACCTCATGTGGGATGCAGGTATTTTCCACTGAAGCTACGTCTGCGGGAGCTTCTCTTATCTGGTGGGAGAGAACCGAGCCCAAACAGTGCAGAATGTGTTCTAATGTTGAGATGCAGCATACATTTCATCTTGACTCAAGTAACATTGCTTTCTGATTTATGTCCCTTATATTCAATAATTTATAATTAAGGGACTTGCTGGGCTGGCTGGCACTCTCAGATTTTGTGCCAAGCACATCGCATATATCATCTGAGTTTCTTTTCCTCTTTTTAATATTCCAAAAAGAAAGGGTTTGGATCCAGTTAAAGAAGTTGTGCAGTTTCCTGTTTGTGCTTTCAATTGTTTGGGGTTTTTGGGTTTTGTTTGTTCTTGTAATTAAGGTGACATAGTTTATGTTGCCTTTAATCACAGCATACACACTCTGTAATCACTCTGTAAATACATGCATATGAATTGTTTATATGTGTGGAGGTGGGAGAGCAAGAAAGTGGATGTAATTATGCGTATAGGGAAATGTAATGATTAATTATCTGGAGTACATAATCTTACCAAGAGGCTTGATAAAGTGCAAGCACAACTATCTCTCCTGTGTGTTAATTACTTACAGAGAGCTTGATCCAGCTGTTTCTACTCATGCAAATTCCCATTCCAGTCTATCTGAAGGGAAGTCCATAGTCTGAAACCTGTGAATGGTGTCCCGGAGCAGAGACCGCATCCCTACCCATTCACCCAGAACACGTGAAGCTGCCTTTACGTGTTGGGGCTCAAGCTGCATTTAGACCAGTTTAACCCTTCAGCCTCGTGCCAGCAAGAAGGAAATAAGGGGTGTCATCCCTGCAGGTCTTCAGAGGAGGCAGAGGAGAGCTGTGCCTGGCTGAGAGGAATGGGTTCCTGTTTGCCAGAACATCAGAATCAGCACAGCATTTATGACCGGTCTGTGTAATAACCAAGCAGGTGAAAGAAATCCTTTTTCTGCACCAATGGCAGAAGGGACAGAGCCAGATTTTCACACCCTCCCTATAAAACATCAAGGCAACTTTCCAGAAGAGCCCAGCAGGCTGCGTGAGTAAAAGTCTGCTTTTTCCTTCTGGAGTTCAATGCATTAGTAAACAGTACCTTGCAAAAAAATTGCAGCAGAACCTAAGTTTGGAAACTCTCCAGTGAAATGCTGCTGTGTTGATGAACCAGCCAGCGCTTCACTCGCTCACGACGGCAGCAGCATCTGGTCTCCTCTGCCTGGTGCCGAAATGAGCAGCGTGACTGAACACAGTGGTGCTCTGCAGCAGGGAGCAGAGAAGGAGCAGAGGAAGAGCCCTGAACTCCCTGAACAAAAGGTTGTACTGCTCAGGCATAGTGCAATGATACCAGCCTAACATACATGATTTTTTTTACTACACAATGTAAAGTAATACAGAGTTTTTCTTTTTTGTTAACAGCTTTTAGTGCAAGTTTTTTCTTTACTAGTGGTGTGAAAAACACATTTCCTGAGTCCTCAAATAAGGCGCTCAGGTAGTGTGATACCTTTTTCTTTCTCATCCTTTCCCTGATCAAAGGCCTCATTTTTCTACAGCTGTGATGACAAGCAGAGCTGGTGTGAGGGTGCTTTGACGTGAGCAAGGGCAAGTAGGTCCCAGCTTAGTTCATCACTCTGAAACCTCCTGCTTCTGATGACTTTGGGGTCAATAAGTGGCCATTCATAATGGCCTCTTTCCCCTACCAGTACATACTTCCGCATTTCCTGTCCAGAGGTACTGGTCCCTATGCACCAGACACACAGCGTTGTAAGTCTGACCTGTCTGCATGCATGTGCTTCCTCACACTTCCCTGTTTTCCCTTTCAGTGACTAAGCCTGCCTGTCATTTCTTGCATGAAGAGATGACAACATAAAGTATGTATAAAGAGTTCCTGTTGATTACTGCAAGCCTAGATCTGTGGAGAGGCAAGAATAACACAGCTTTTCCTAACATTCCACTCCTGTATGTTCATCCTAACATTTCAAGAAAGTGAAAAGACCTGGCAGGAAAAAAGATAGTCATGGGACCTGTCCTGCACGAGGACAGACGCAAGCATGTGCTTGCTGCACCACGGACATGCCTCTGCATTGCTGCTGCACGGCAGCAGCCTGGTTTGGGATAACAATATTCAGCTTTCTATCACCAATTCATACCGGATACCAGCAATTTGTATGAAGATGTCTTTGTTTGCTCTGCCTGACTGAATGCAGCTGTCATTTTACAGGGAACTTACTTCACTGGATGGCAGTTATCCCATTTCGTTGTTTGTACTGCTCCATATCTCTCTTCAAACATTCCATCCTGGCCTAGCTCCTACAGCTCGTGTGCCAGGACGCAGTGCAACGCAGGTATGTTTAAAAAGCATCTCGGCATAAAACGAAGACTTTTTTCTTATTTTTATTATAAGCCCAGGCATGAGTCAATGTCAGTCAAAACTGCTCACCAGAGACAAACGGCTCCCAGGGAAGGCAGTCTGGGAATGGTTTATAAAACAGCATCGGAAGTTTGGTTAGGTACAGCTGAAGCTACATTAATCCTTATAATTTTATTCAAATTCTGTATGAAGATGAACACTACAATGTCTCTGTCGAGCTGCACTGCAATATCGCCCTAGGTTTTTATCATTTCATATCTCTCTGGTAGCAGATAATAGGTGGGAAGTTATAGTCTAAGACTCTGCAGTTTCAGTTGACTGTTCCTTACATTGAGGCTAATGTCTCTTTTTAAATGTTTCTTCCTCCTTGACAATCTGTCCTGTAAGTCAATGATATGAACATTGAAAAACTTCAATAGCTATTAAATATTTGAGATCAATGTTACTCCCCTTTCTTCACAGTGTCAGAGAAGTCATTTATCCTAATGCTGCTGGTGACGTTCAGAACAATCTCAATCAACAGGTGGAATCTAATTTCACAGCCCTGGTCCCTCCATGGTCAGATTGTCCCAGGGGCAGTGACACATCAAAACGCCATGAGGTCCAGCCCTCAATCCGGTGCTCTTTTGCTGAAATCAAGCAGGGCATAACTTCTCTGTGCTCTCACTGCCGAAAAAGAGCTATAGGAACATGCACATCCCTGAAAAACACAGAATCATTGATACTAGACTGACTGCAACTCTCCAAAGTTTGCCTCGGCCTTGGCAGCATTGAAACAAAATACCCTAAGTTTGTGGTTTGAAGTGAAAGTTGACGGCACTGTTACCCCCCTCATGCCAAGTACATACCTTGACACCTCGAGGAACTGGACCCCAGTGACAGATGTAGGAAAAGTGCCCAAGTACCTATGAAACAGACTAAAAGATAGTGTGGCAACCAAATATAAACTAAATTTTACTTTATTTTTCTATAAAAAATAGCTACCTGCAATTTTTCCATTATAGGTGATAATTCATAATATCTCTGCCATGAAGTAAGTTACAGGACACAAACATAGTACAATCACCCAGGCTGTAGGTGTGAAAGACAGCAGAACTACTTCAGGAACACTTGGAAAATGCAGACAACTTGCACACACATGACAAGATCTTTGAGTGAAAATTTAGCAATTTCAGCTTCACCAAGCCCTTCCTTCCCCTCCCAGAAGACCACACTAGCTAAAGACATAGTAAGGGTCTACAGTTGTCATCAGATTTTCAGAGTCCCCCTTCCGCAGTCAGAGGGCATAGGCAGCTCACAAACAGGTACTAGATATTAAAGTCTTTTTGCAACAGTCTAGAGGGTGGTGAAGCACAGAAACAGGTTTCCCAGGGAAGCTGTGGATGCCCCATCCCTGGAAGTGTCCAAGGCCAAGTTGGAGGAGGCTTGGAGCAACCTTGTCTATGGAAGGTGTCCCTCTCCATGGCAGGGGATGGGACTGGGTGGTCTTTAAGGTCCCTTCCTACCCAAACCGTTCCATGGTTCTATGATTCTGTGATTGCAGAAATCAAAGTATAAGCTTTAATTGTGAGAGCCCGAGTGAAAGCTTGTTTAATGAGACATCATTAGAATTCGGGCTTCTTAAATAATAGGCAGGAACATCTCTGATATTAATGACACACCGGTAAAAAATTTTTCAAAAACCCACAAAATAATGTCAGTTAAATTGTCATTAATGGAGGTGCTTCATACCTTCCATAGTGAGTTCAAGGTACAGTGTTCTTGGTTCCTTACTGCTGTTGCATTAAGAATTAGCATCATTTTTTAAAGAATCTTGGATTACTTCATGAATTCTGTACATCCATCTGTTTAGCTAAAACTTAATACAGTGCACGATTCAATAGATGTCAGGAGCATTGATGGTACCGCAGAAATGTTGAGGAGCTCACAGTAGACAGAAGCTCACGTCTTGCCACGGGGCACACACGCACTTCTAGTTACGGGTCACCTGTACACGTGTGAAGCTCAAACATAAGGCTTCCCACACACATACCCTGGCATTTTAAACACGTGTGTGCCGATAGGCCAAGAGAAAATTATGGAAAATTGACTGGGATTACAGTGTTTTGTTGTCAAAACCAGCCTACTTAATGCCACCTTTTGTTGGTCCAGTCTCCTAAACAGGAGTTGAGAGGAAAACAACATGCCACCCAGCAGGAACAGCAGCATCCCACTGAAACGCTGCATCCACTTTCCTCTAGTTCAAATGCTGACAAAAGGCAGTGGGCAACGGAGAGCCACGTCCAGCCCTATCACACCTCACAGCACTGAGACTTTCTGTAAAATACTTCTATGAAATGCTCTTCCCCCACTGATTTCACTGGGGTTACACAGATACACACTACCCCACACCCTGGACGTGTGTTCAAAAGAGCAGTGGGTGAAAGTTTATGGCACATTTAACTCTGCTGTACGATTGTATTGTAGTATTGAAATATGATAAACGTAAACCTTAACCCGAATAAAGCATAAAACAAAAACACAATCTGCAACAGAGCAGAAGGTAAATACCTGTTGTGTTCCATTGCTGAGCTTACATAACTCAATTAAAATACACGTGAAATTAAATTTTCAGTTGCTGAAAGCAACTCCTTTTAATTCAGAAGTGCACAAAATCTACCAATACCCACTACAGAATATCTGTGTCCCCTCTTCATTTTGAATAAATTAAAAGTACTAACGTATCAGATCAAAGAACAAATGTTGCAATAGAAAAATAGTGGCAAGGAAGGAGAAGCCCGTAAAATAGAATTGATTAGAAGTGCAGCTCCAAACCTTAAGCACTGTTTTACATAGAATTTTCCCTGTTTTGCAAGATGTATATACATTCACTCGTCACAGCTTATTTTGGGCTCCTCATTGTCCTTCAAACTCCTTTCACTCAGCTTTAAAGCATCCTTTGACTTTGGCGGGCTTTGAATCAGGCCTCACAAGCTGCAGGCACTGTAATTAAATGCCTTCTACTTTATAATTGGCATGACTATTAGTGAATCAAATCAAGTCATGTGTGCATGTCTACAGTAAAAACAAGTCTGGAGCAGATATTAAACTACAAAGGGTCCCTGCAGCAGAAAAACACCATGGCTTTCTGAGATAAAAATCACTATAGATCCTTATGATGCCAGAATTCTTAAGAATGGGAGTGACTGTGATAACGAAGTATGGACCGAGGCCATGATCAGGTATTGCTCTCCATTATTATTCCATTACATAGGTATTGGCACCAGGACCCGGGAGGTTTATAAATGCTGCTCAGTTATAATGAGAGGGTTTCACATTCCATTTTGCATTTGGGTAAATGATCGCCCACGGTGCTGGGATCAGATCCCTTGCAAATCCTTGCAAAGCAAGTCCTCTGCACCCTGAGCAGTCTGTCTGGAGCCACTACGCGTGCCCAGCCTGAATTCTGGAGAGGGGAAATGATGCAGGCTGGAGCAGTCGCCGATGCTTTTAGCAAATGCTGTACTTCATCACCTGAAAGCAGATGCTGCAGCATCAATCAAACACCGCAGCTATGGCCTATAGCTCAGTTTGAGGAGGTTCACCCCACACCTCTCTGATGGCTGATCCCATCTGCTTTAGCAGCATCAGTTGAGAGAAACACACTGCAGCATTTCATCTCTTGGGTTTGGTACTACTCACCTCTGCAGCAAGCACTGTGCGACAGGTACAGACACAGAGGAAGATGCCGAAATGAGTTTTTGAGCTGTTTATGAGTGCTAAAGAAAAAATCAGAGCACCCACTGCATGACGCTGTTGAACATCCTATTGCAATTTTATCAGATTTACCTTAGTTACTGAAGTAACAAGTGTTAATCACCCCGTGGCGTGACAGCCGCGCTCTGTCATGCCCCACAGGTCCCCAGCAATGCAGTGTACGACATATGCATGCTTAGAAATCTCCGGGAACAAAGCGGAAACACCAGACAAGCAGTAGGAGCGTTTGAGGATGTAACAGCAGACAGTGGTAACTCCAACTCCCTTGGCCTGCAGGTGCAAGAAGTCTGGACCCCGCATGCTGAGGAGGAGGATTTCACCACGTGATGAAAAAAACCCATGGGAATACACCATGGACAGGACTCCAGCTCTGATCTTTAAAGGCAGAGCATGTATCTGAGGCTTATTCTCTACTTTAGAGGGAGGACATTTACTAGAAATTGGAGTGATTACAGGCTTGAATGCAACGTCTTAAGTGCAACTGCCAAAATTCAGAAAATATTCAATTGGAATTTAATGTCTCTCATTTTTTCATTTTCCTTTGCACAGCAGTTGCTGCCTAAGCAAAAAAGCTAGTTCTTTTCTGTTAAGTGTGTGTTGGGGGAAGAGTCTCCAAAGCAACTTTCATGTGACAAAATGACTAGAACTGGCTGACGATCTTTGAATTCATGCCATTTCAATTAAAAATGTTTTCAAAAAATGTCAGTTTTCACAGGAGCCTTGTTCATGGTAACCATGAGACAAAAGACAACATCCACCACGTTAATTAAACAGGAGAGAGGGAAAGAGAGAAAGTAGAAGTTAGAACTTAATTAGCATAACAAAGATAGTGAGGGAAAGAAACCCTAGAAACACAAGGCAGGAAAAAAGTAGATCTTGCCAAGGACAAGATGGATAAAAACATTTTCTTCTCTGCTGGAAACACAGTCCTGGCCATCACATTCTTTCCCCTTTTTCAAAAGTAAAACGGAAATGCAAACTTTTTATTCATTCATGGACTTTCAGGATTTGGGGGGGAAGACGGGTGGAAGATTAGCGGCTGAGAGAGTTCTGTAAGAAGCTTTTCTATGGAAAGGAAAGAAGTCTTACTGGTCTTAAATATCCTGTGGCTGTTTCTTGTCATCATGTACACTTCAGCAGCTCCCAGGCAGCTCGATTTCTTTTTCTCAGAAAAAGAAATTTCTGAAATTTTTCACTTCTGTCCCAGTTCCTGCAGGGGCTCCTTGCTTTTCTGGGCAGCAGGAAAGCCCAACAGCACCACAAATTGCTATAAAATATCAGAAGAAGAAAAATGTAGCAGTGAAGTCAGCCATTTATGGTCAAGCTGGTAAATAAAGAAGTTGGAAGATTATCCCCATTTATTTTCCCTCCCTTCCCATTAGACACTGATTTTGTAGTGGAGCATGCAGTGGCAAACTTAGCAACCATAAGGTGGTTGTTGTTTTAGCTGTGGCCAAGGACCCTGGTTGGTTAGCTATACAATATGTCAAGGTATGTTATGATGAACTACTGGGTTTGTGTCCCAAGCAGTTGGGAACAGCAACAAACAATGTGTACAAAACATTCACAAACTCCTTATAGAAACATAGAATCACGGAATGGTTTGGGCTGGAAGGGACCTTAAAGACCATGTAGTTCCAACCCCCCTGCCATGGTCAGGGACACCCTCCACTAGACCAGGTTGCTCCAAGCCTCATCCAGCCTGGCCTTGGACACTCCCAGGGATGGGGCATCCACAGCTTCTCTGGGCAACCTGTCCCAGTGCCTCCCCACCCTCTCTGGGAAGAATTCCTTCCTGATATCCAATCTAAATCTCCCTGCTTTCAGTTTAAACCCATTACCCCTTGCCCTGTCATTACAGGCCCTTGTAAAAAGCTCCCCCTCCCCAGCCCCCACCCCGCCCCCAGCTTCCCTGTAGCCTCCTTTAGGCACTGGAAGGCTGCAATAAGATCTCCCCAGAGCCTTCTCTTCTCCAGGCTGAACACCCCCAACTCTCCCAGCCTGCCCCCATGGCAGAGGGCTCCAGCCCTCGGAGCATCTCTGTGGCCTCCTCTGGACTCGCCCCAACTGGTCAATATCCTTCTTATGCTGAGGGCTCCACAGCTGGACACAGCACTCCAGGTGGGGTCTCACAAGAGCAGAGTAGAGGGGGAGAATCACCTCCCAGTGATCCCTCCTTGCATCATTAGAGCAGAGGAGAACCCCCAGCTGATGTCTATGTGGAAGCTGTGCTGGACCCTTGGTGTGATTAGCACTGATTTAACCAACAGCTTCTCTGGTCTAACAGTGTGACTGAGCAGCGACCAAGGGCCCATACTTCACAAGTGCTAATTTCTGTGTGTCTTTTATATGACATTTTGTGCATATTAATAGAAAAACTCATTTTCATGCTAGGCAATATCTTATGGGTAGACAAAGATTTTTATTTATTCGTCTAAGGCGGGGCAATTGCCAGGACAGAAGAACATATTGCACGCTATGTTGTGTTGCTGATAAAACAAACACAGCAGTCGAATTTAACAAAATAATATTAGCCAGGCTATCAATTTTCCTGCAAGTGTTTCTTCAGCAGTTTGAGGAGCTAAAAGGCAAAGTAGGCTGCAGAGCTGATCCCTCTGCCCGAAGGCACAGAGCACTTTGAATTGTTTTGACAATGGTTTGGTTCATGTTATTTCATCACAGTAGGGAATAAAGTCCTCTGCACCAGAGAAGACATAACAGGGAATCACAGCCAGGCTTATAAGCATCAGTTTATGGAGGGGAAATGATGAGTTTGTCTCATTTCTGTTTAACCTTCTTGTTTCTGAATGGGGTCCGAGTTGAAGCTGCATGGGAGGCAGGCAGGGGCTGGAGCCAGAACCCCCAACACCCATGTTAATAACAGAATGACCCTTGATGCAAAGATATGAAAGACCTGAGCCGTGATTTCCATAGTATTTGAAGCCGACAATTCATGGGCCGGTGTTTTCTGTAGAAGAATTTGCTTGAGAGCTAGCTGCATCCCACTGAGTTATGTTTTAATCACTAGCACTGTACCTACAATAAAAGGGGACACTCGCTGCCTTTAGGGTACCAGTTCTCTCCACTGTGTTTCATTCATTAGAACCAGCATCTCCTGATTAGCTGCAGGGAGACCCCCGGAGTCATATTCATCCTGCCAATTCAGGCAGTTGCCGCAGCTCTGCAAGGATGCGGCTGCTGGCTGCAGGATTACAGAGATGCTCTGCTGCTTGGTTTAAGTTCATCACAGGTCTGGAGGCAAAACAGGTGAACACCTTGTGCTGGGTGGGCTCCACAGAGATGCGGCGGTGCCATCACCCACACAGACAGGTGAGCAGCAGGGCTGGGAGTGCACCCAGGAGCTGGGAATCGTGATCACAACCCTCATGAGCTCAGAAGCCTTCCAGCACCAAGACCTCTCCTCCAGCCAGTCACCTGTGGTCCACCCAGGTGGGGAGCACAGGGCACATGGGCGTTCAGGGGGACCCCACTCCAGCACCTGGAAATTCAGGGAAAAGGCACCGGGGCACTCTCCAAGTGATGTCGTGTGTTGGAACCCAAGTGAGCGGCACACAGAGCATGTCCCAGGCCAGAGGGGACCCGCATGTACTCAGGAAGGCAGATCTTTCTAGGCTGTTCCAATACACCTCTCCCGCAGGTCAGCAGGCAGGAGCAAGGGGGCCGGCACTTCCACACACAGCAATGCCCATCAGACGGGTTCCTGACCATGCTGCTGTTGGCTGAGGCTCGGTGACTATAGGAAGAGGTATCAAATGAGGCTGGGCAGCTCTTACTTCAAAGACACTCCCAAAGGGACACAAGTAAGCCTGTAGCTTTTGCAAGGAAGTTTCTGTCAGGCTTTAAAACACTTTGCAGTGGATTAGTTAACATTTCAGATAAGCCCAAACTGGTGGCAAGAAGGGCTAGGCTCTACTTTCAAATTAAAACTCCATGGCGAGAAAGGAGGGCCACCAAGACGCTTGAAGTTCTGGAGCCCCTCTGCAATGGGGCCAGGCTGGGGGAGTTGGAGGGTTCAGCCTGGAGAAGGGAAGGCTCCAGGGAGACCTTAGAGCTCCTTCCAGTGCCTGGAGGGGTACAAGAAAGCTGGGGGGGCTTTTTCCAAGCGCAGAGAGTGACAGGACAAGGGGTAAAGGGTTTAAACGGAAAGAGGGAGATTGGGATGGGCCATCAGGAAGGAATTCTTCCTGGAGAGGGTGAGAGGCACTGGAAGAGGTTGCTCAGGGAAGCTGTGGGTGCCCCACCCCTGGGAGTGCCCAAGGCCAGGCTGGATGAGGCTGGGAGCACCCTGGGCTATGGAAGGTGTCCCTGCCCGTGGCAGGGAGTGGGGCTGGGTGGGCTTTAAGGTCCCTTCCGACCCAAACGATTCACTAGAAAGGTTTCCCTAGCACAGCCATGCTGATTTCAGAGGGGTTTATTCACACCCCTGTAAATCCCTGAGGATGGATCACTCAAGCATGCTCAAACCTCCGGCAGACCAGCGCAGGCAAAGCATGGCTATGCACCACATCGAAGAGCTCCAGGCACCAGCTGGAGGACATCAGCACCCAGTGGTGAGCTGCCCTCATCCCAGGATGTGGTGATGTGAGAAACGTAAAGGTGCAGCTACTAAGGAATATTAAAGAGAGAGGAAAGCATTTAGGGGCTTCCTTGCAAGGCAGACTCACAACGTGCCTGAGGATAAGCTCCTCTTTTCTTCCCCACAACACTTGGGAGGCACTCCAAGATCACTGTGATAAATAAATACATGGCTAAACGCTGCTGTGTACTAACAAGCTGGCTGGGTGGGAAAGATTTCCTTGGCAGTTTGCTTTCTTTGCTGCTGTTCAGCTGTGGGCAGCATGAGCTGGGACTTGTATTGATTGTTCTGCTTGTAATTTAGCATAAATGCAAATGCAGGTTGAGACCCAGCATGTTCTGTTTAGTAGAAACCATGAAAAGAAAAGGAAATTGCTATAAATTAAATGCTCCTGTCTCTCCAGGCGTTGAGATGAGGACTCTGATTTATTTTAGCCATGGCACAGAGAGGCGGTGACAGCAAAACACAACATGTATTTGAGTGGGATTCACTAGAAGCTTGCATCAGTAGCGAAAGTTTTTTATCTCAGTGAATATAATTGTGGAATCATGGAACGGTTTGGGTTGGAAGGGTCCTTAAAGACCATCTAGTTCCAATCCCCCTGCCATGGGCAGGGACACCCTCCACTAGACCAGGTTGCTCCAAGCCTCATCCAGCCTGGCCTTGGACACTCCCAGGGATGGGGCACCCACAGCTTCTCTGGGCAACCTGTCCCAGTGCCCCCCACCCTCTCTGGGAAGAATTCCTTCCTGATGTCCAATCTCCATCTCCCTCTTTCCATTTAAACCTGCCACCCCTTGTCCTGTCACTACAGGCCCTTGGGAAAAGCACCACCCCCCCCCCCCCCCTCCCAGCTTTCTTGTACCCTCCCAGGCAGTGGAAGGGGCTCTAAGGTCTCCCCAGAGCCTTCTCTTCTCCAGGCTGAACCCTCCAACTCTCCCAGCCTGTCCCCATGGCAGAGGGGCTCCAGCCCTCGGAGCATCTCCATGGACTCCTCTGGACTCATTCCAACTGGTCTATATCCTTCTTACGCTGAGGGCTCCAGAGCTGGACACAGCACTCCAGGTGGGGTCTCCAGAGCAGAGTAGAAGGGGAGAATCCCCTCCCTCGCCCCCCTGGCCATGGTGGTCTGGATCCAGCCCAGGATCCGGTTGGCTTTCTGAGCTGCCATCACACATGGCCGGCTCATGTCCAGCTTCTCTCCCCCCCCCAGTACCCCCAAGTCCTTCCCCTCAGGGCTGCTCTCAATCCATTCTCCACCCAGCCTGTCCTTGCACTTTGGATTGTCCCAACCCGTGTGCAGGACCTTGCACTTTAGTAATAAAAGATTTTAAAATACGGTCAGTAGAAAACAGCACAGAAAACCTTTGCAAATGGGTATCATGGGAGCCGCCATACATTTCAGGTCAAAGGTTCATCTGGTTCAGGACCCTGCCTCCAGCAAGGCTGCAGGCTGTAGCCTGGAGAAGAGTGAGGACAAGGCGGGTAAACCCAGCAGTCCCCTCCAAAACAAGCCCACACCTCTGTTTTCAGTGCCAAAATCTTCCTCAGTCTGACGCAGACACATCTTTGAGTACATATTTGTATGTCTGATGGTTTCCATATGTCCGAAACCAAACAGCACATCTGGCCTCGACCTCCTGTCATCCCCGCACTTCTGATGCAAACAGTTCTTTCAGTGCGAGCTCAGATTTATTTAACGTAGAAGAGTTGTCTCCTCTCCACGAATGACTCAGATCAGTGATCTCAGCTCTCTCCCTGTTTGATAGATTAGTGCTTAAACAAACCCTACAGACTGCAAAATGCCGTTGAGTAAAGCAATGTTCAGAGAGGAACTGAAAGCTTTTTTTTTTACTGAGATGCATGACTTTTTAAATCCATTCCTAGCCTTGAAAAGTTATTATGTGGATGTGAAATCCTTTACCTTTAGTTGGAATTTTATTATGGAACTTTCTTAGCAGCAAAAAGAATTTTGATTTGCTTTGGTTTATTACGGTTTAGTTTTGTCGGTACTGCAGAGCCATCATGAATATGGAAAAGGGATCAGGCTTTATTTTGGTTTGTGCATCAACAATTGAATTATAAACCAAAAGGAGAAATTCAGACTCAGCCTAGTTTCACACATGAGACCAACAGTAGAATTAAAACTAAGTAAAGTGGGGTAAAAGACACTAACACAACCAAGGGGTTTGCAGGCTTCCACCTAATTACAGTAGGAAAATATACTGGATGTAATGAAATGAAGGAAAAATACTTCTCTGCCTGGTTTTATCAGTCCTGTGTCAAAATCAGCAGATCTGTCTGATCTCTTGTGTCCAAGTGATCTCTGTGTTAATTCGCCCTGGGTAAACTAAAACAAAATTCACAGAGCAAAGCCCAGAGCAAAGAGCAGAAAGGAAAAACGTCTTCCCACGACTCTCTGTAACACCGCGGTGGCATTTCTTGGTAGCAGAGGGGAAATGAGGCTCAGGGTAAAATTACCCTCGCCATCCTTACACTGATAGGCATGGCAAGCTGGCACAGGACGGCTCCAATGCCAACAGCCGGGATAGGCCTCCGGGATCGTGGGTCCCTCAGAGGACACACTGCCTTAGGAGGCACCAAGCAGTCCCTGCCTGGCTTTGCTGTCCCCTTGTGTGGAGGCTTTCAAAAGCTCCCTTAGTTCGGAAGCCTACATGGATAGTGAGATGAGCTGAAGCAAAGCAAGGTGAGGCGAGGCGTGCTGTCAGTCAGACCTGCGGGGCTTTGGAGGGATGCTGCGTATTTCCGGAGAGAATAAGCGTGTGAGGCAGTGTCGCTGGAGTCACAGAGAGCGCTCACCCCTTCCCCGTCACGCCTGGAGTGTTGGCAGGGACACTGCAGGATTTTGCAGCGCTTTATCCAAAAAGGGGGAGGGGGGAAATAAAAGCCAAACACACAAACAAACTCCAAGCATAGTACCAGACTCCAAAGCCCATAATCCACTCCCTGAGGGAAACGAAGCGCAAGGTAAATTCCCAAGGCATGACCACAGAGGCAGGCGCCCGCAGCCTGCCACCTGTATTCCTTCGCTGCTCCGCTTCACGGCGGTCTGCGCCACTGCAGCTCTTCAAACTTCACAGCATTGTCGCCTCTGAGCCTTTCGTAAAGCCTCAGTTCTAGGAGTCGTGTGATAGTAGTAGAATGACCCCTCAGTTTTGGAAAAACAAAGGTTTCCAACCTCCCCTGATGCTAAGAAAAAACTAAAACCACGAATCAGGAAAGGCAAAAAGAGCTAAAACATACGTATCTATTTTTCAGTCTCAGAATTGGGGGTCATAAGTTTTGACTACTTACAGTCTGCCATATAATTGTTTACATTGCTCAGATTTCCCTCGGGCTCATCTGGCATAGTTCTGTAAAAGTTTATGGCATTGATTTAGTTCTTGGAAGTTCATTCTTTAGAAAGAGCTAAGAAACAGGAGTAAAGACACAGGTAAAGCTATTTTTAAACTCGTAAAGATGTTTATAATGAAAAAGTAGCAGTTTACTTAAACACATTCTACAGAAAAAATGGGAACTGCTCTTCTCCTGTCGCTAGGTCAGCAAGTGAGATGGCGTCTGTTTGATTCCCCCCCTACGCTTTGCAGTGTTACGTGGCGTTAGCCAGTCATTCTTTTCCCTCTCTTGAACAACTGGGTACCACTTCCCTGAGTTGCAGGGGTGGGCACAGCAGCCCCCAGGGTTGCCAAGGACCACTCACCTGGAGCCCAGATACCACACAGGGATGGATCTGAGGAATGAAATGCTAAGAAAAAAATGCAAAAAAAAAAAAAGAGAATTGAAGGAACTGGCAGCTGTGCAAGGCTTTCTAATCCTACAGCTTCAGATTCTCTTCATTTCTCCTGTTGCTGGAGACAGTGCAGATATCTCCACATCCCAGTGACACATTGCTGAGCTCGGGCTTAGGAGACATGCTCCTCAGACATCACCGTGATGCTCCATGGCGCAGTTACCTCTGCCAAGCCACCTCCTGGTGCCCCAACTGCTTCCCCTGTGAAGCCGGGACACAATGTCCATACCACGAAGTGAAAAGTGAGTGGAAATGAGCAGCTTTAAGGGGAACACAGTGGTTAGTCTGTTGCGTTAGGGTGAGCAGACTGTAACTCAGCTCCTGGGGCGTCTGACACCCTGCAGGCTGCCCTGGACTGAGGAGATACTGTAGCTTGGAGTCAGCAAGCGCAGTTCTGTGCTCTGTGCATCCCCTGGGCATTGCGGGAGGGTTGGGATGGCAGAAACACGTGGCAGAAGCCCCTTCCTCAGAGTCAAGGGCAGGGATTATTGTGGATTTTGGATAACCAGAACTCAAGGTCTGTTATACAGCACTGACAGCTTGGAATCACATTCTCATTTTTGACTGGAACCACCATACTTATTTACCTGTTTAGGAGCACTGAATCTGCCTTTTTTTCAGTGAGATTTGGGCACGGATTGTGTATTCTAACCCATTTTTCACTTCCTTTTGTGACACCTGTCAGTTACCCAACAGCTGACAGCAAATGTTGTTTTATTGATTTATTTTTCAAACACTACAAATCATGCCAGAAGATGGATGTGAGCCTGTTAGAGTAAAAACATTTCTTTAAAACAGAAAGAAAGGGGGGAAAAAACCAACAAAAATAACCAATGAGCCAAGCTCGCTTCCTGCTCTCCCCTAAGGTAAGCGATTAGTTGCAAAATGTGATTTTTTTTTTATTTCCTTGGTTAAAGCTTGCCATCTGGTGGAGTGAGACCAGATCAACTGTTCTGTTCTGGGAGGAAATCAGGGAAAACACCCTCTTTCTTGTAGAAACAACCGTCTGGTCTTCCTACAAGACAGAAGCTGGATCAATCAGACACAGCTGACCTTGTCTGCCTGGGAAGCTAAATACAGAGCTGAAGAATGAATGTTGGCACATCAGTAGATTCTGAACCTTGACAGCACAGAAGCTTTATTTAATTTGATCAGCTCACACAAGAGGTTTTAAATTGCCCTCAGCAAAGACACACTGCCATTCCTTCATAGATTTTTGAAAGCTAACATTATTTATGGTGTATAAGCTAACTAGGTTTTATGATTCCAAATTAAATGAAAGAGAATCTCTTGTGACCAAATAGCAGATAAATATAAATATTGTTGCTTTATCCTTGAATCAGCCCTTCATGAGGCTTCTAGCCAGCCAACTGGGTTATTCACTTAAGAAGACAGGGAAAAGAAAGGACAGACAAAGAGCAAGAGAGAAAGCTGGGGGGGGGGGGGGGGGGGGGGAGATGATAAAGATAAGAAGAAAAGGAAGGGATGAAGGGAAGGAGAGAGGAAGGAAGGTAGGAAGGGAGAGACAGAGAGAAACAGGAAAGCAAGAGTGAGAGAGACCAGATCCTTTATATGATTTTCAATGTGACTGCACCAGTGATAGTCCCAGTCCCTTGAAGCAGCTGCTTAAAAAAAGTAGGTTATGGAGCTGCCAGGGTAACATTATCATCTTTTCATTGCTGCTCTTCATCCTGTAGAAAGAGCAGATAAAATACACCTATCCAGGGATACTGTACAGCTATCTTTCCCTCATTTTCCCTCAGACTAGGTACAATTTATAATTAAAGTGAGGTTAACATGCCAAGATCAATTTTAAAAGCAAGTAGAAAAGCAGATTTGAATCCAGGTTTTCTTCCCTTCTCCTTTATTAGAGAAAAGCAATGATGATAAGTTTAATTACCCTTTTTTCTGCCTCATACCACTTGGAAGAAATGGGAACATGAGGTGAAGGGCCTTCTACCCAATGCTGGAGCTTGAAACCTTATTCCACTTGAAGGAAGACACTTCTGCTTTTAAAATGAGATCCTGTTTCTGCTGAAGCCAAAGCCAGAAATCCCTAGCCAGGGTCAGGAGGAAACATAAGCGTTATGTTGTGCAGACCTACAAGACACCAAACACCCTCCTTCCTGCCCTGTTCCTCACCCTAATTACACTTCGGCGTTATAGCTGAAGCTATACATTTTAATTATTGTATTATTTATGGGAGCAAAAGCTAACTGCTCAGCTCCTCTCCTAAATCCTATAGCCATTGGTTCTTTATGAAGAACAGAAAGAAATGAGGGAGGAAAGAGCAGAGGCCATGGGAGACTCCATTCTTCCTCCCACCCTCCTCTGGTGCAACAGCCGAAAGCATCTCTAAACACACCCAGTTAAAAGAGCTGTGGAAATACAGGACAGCAGCACTGTGCCATCCCGCTGCTGGCTCAGAGAGCAGTTACGATCATGGATGCTGCTCATTTACACTGCAGTTGGAGCCAGAGGGTGAATTATGGTGTGATACAAAGGTCGCCCTCCATAAAACTAGGGTATCCAGATCCACTCCTCAGTCTGTGTGCGTGTGTCTGTTTAATTCACTTAATTCCCTCAAAAGCAACTGTACTAAAGAACTATTTTCCTTCCCCATGTGAAATCATTGCATGCAGTAACAAGCAGCACAGACTATTGGTCTAGCACCATTTCTTCTCTGACTTGCTTCCTGCTTGGACAGACCACAGCAACAGGGTCAGGGAATTTTTTAATCATCTGTTGTATTTTTGGTTCTGGTCTACCCCATTTTTTTCTCTTTCACCAGAATAGGTTGGTGGGGAGTTTAGGTCCCTCAGCTCTTGCCTTGCTGAGTCCATCACTATGCTCAGGGCTCATGGTTCCAGCTGCGAACACACCCGGATTAGCTCATTGTGGAAAAATCCATAGTATCCTGGCACTGGGAATGTCCTCACTGAAGTCTTCCTGCTGACCCACTGCCCCCAAAAATGTAGCATCTAAGAAGAGAAAAGACCAAATGATATTTACTAATATAAAAACCTAGATTTTATGTGTAAAATAAAACACGTTACCATATAACAAGGTGTCATACTTTAAGCCCAGCCAGCAACTAAACAACACACAGCTTCTCACTCACACTGGTGGGATGGGGAGGAGAATCAGAAAAAAAGGTAAAACTTGTGGGTTGAGATAAAGACAGTTTAATAAAACAGCAAGGGAAATAATAATAATCATAATCAAGATACAAAACAAGTTATGCACAATACAATTGTTCACCACCCAGTGACTAATGCCCAGCCAATACTCGAGCTGCAGTCCCTGCCCCTGCAGCCAACTTCCCATAGATTATATACTGAGCATGACGTCATATGGTATGGAACGTCCCTTTGGCCAATTTGGGTCAGCTGTCACAGCTGTAACCCCTCCCAGCTTCTTGTGCACCTCCTCACTGGCAGAGCATGGGAAGTTGAAAAGTCCTTGACTTAGTGTAAGCACTGCTTAGCAAGAACAAAATCATCAGTGCGTTATGACATTACTCTCAAACGAAATCCCAAACACGGCACTACACCAGCTACTAGGAGGAAAACTAAATCTACCCCAGCCAAAACCAGGGCAATATCCACCTCTTATTCTGTAACATCTACATTATGCCTAGGTCACACACTTTCCTATACACTGCAATTAATCACTGGCCATTTCTCTTGTTCAGCAATGTCCAAAGCCATCTGGATGGCTTTCACCTCTGCAAACTGACGGGATTCACCTTGGCCTTCAGCAGTCTCTGCAGCTTGCCAGGTGGGACTCCACACTGCATCTTTCCACCTCCAATGTTTCCCTACAATGCCGCAGGACCCATTCATGAAAAGGGCATACTCCTTCTCAATTTCTGGCGATTTATTATACAAAGGGGCCACTTTAGCACATGTCACAGAATCATAGAATCACAGAATGGTTTGGGTTGGAAGGGACCTTAAAGAACATCTAGTTCCAACCCCCCTGCCATGGGCAAGGACACCTTCCACTAGACCAGGTTGCTCCAAGCCTCATCCAGCCTGGCCTCAAACACTTCCAGGGCTGGGGCACCCACAACTTCTCTGGGCAATCTGTCCCAGTGCTTCACCACCCTCTCTGGGAAGAATTTCTTCCTGATATCCAATCTAAATCTCCCGACTTTCAGTTTAAACACATTACCCCTTGTCCTGTCACTACAGGCCCTTGTAAAAAGTCCCTCCCCAGCTTCCCTATAGGCCCCCTTCAGGCACTGGAAGGGCTCTAAGGTCTCCCCAGAGCCTTCTCTTCTCCAGGCTGAACAAGCCCAATTCTCTGAGCCTGTCCTCTTAGCAGAGGTGCTCCAGCCCTCTGAGCATCTTCGTGGTCCTCCTCCGGACTTGCTTCAACAGGTCTATATCCTTCTTATGCTGAGGGCTCCACAGCTGGACACAGCACTCCAGGTGGGGTCTCACAGGAGCAGAGTAGAGAGGGAGAATCCCCTGCCTTGCCCTGCTGGACACAATTCTGATATAGTCCAGGATATGCTTGGCTTTCTGGGCTGTCAGTGCACACGACCAGCCCACGTTCAGCTTCTCTTCCACCAGTATCCCCAAATCCTCCTCCTCAGGGCTTCTTTCCATCCATTCTCCACCCAGCCTGTACTGGTATTTGGGATTGCCCCGACCCAGGTGTAGGACCTTGCACTTGGCCTTGTTGAACTTCATGATGTTGGCAGTGGCCCACCTCCTCCTCTGGTGACATCCCCAAATCTTTGCCTTCTGGACAGTTCATGGTCACTTCCAAGATTCCTGAGTCACTGGGATTTCCTATTCAAGCTCCCTGAGTGACCATTGCGCCCCCTTACTCCAGGTACCATCAGTTGCATGATGTACAGAAGGGACTCTTCCTTTGAACATCCGGTCCAGCCCCAGCAGTTAAGTGCCAGGAGTAGCTGTGGCCTGCACTCTGCTGCCAAAGGAATGGAGAAAAAGGCATTAGCAATGTCAATCGTAGCGTACCACTTGGCTGCCTTTGACTCCAGCTCGTACTGGAGTTCCAGCAGGTCCGGCACAGCAGCACTCAGTGGTGGCGTGACTTCATTCAGGCCATGATAGTCCACTGTCAGTCTCCATTCCCCATCAGACTGACGCACTGGCCAGATGGGGCCGTTAAAGGGTGAGCGGGTTTTGCTGATCACCCCTTGGCTCTCCAGCTGACAAATCAGCTTCTGGATGGGAAGCAAAGAGTCTCTGTGAGTACGATACTGCCGCCGGTGCGCTGTTGTGGTGGCGATCGATCGGCACCCGTTGGTCTGCAACCGTTAGCAGTCCCACAGCAGAAGGGTCCTGTGAGAGACCAGGCAAGGTGGATAGCTGTTTAATTTTTTAATGTTAAAATAATACTAATGCAAGGAAAACCCTTATAGTCTTCAGTGTGAACAATTTTACTATAATTATTACTGTGGAAATATTTCACAGGACTCCTGAGCAACTCACAGGGCAGTCCCTGTTCTCACAGACACAGCCAAATCTGTGTGGTTTTTTCTTTGACCTCTGCTTAACTTCTTTCCCGTCACTTTCACTGAACATGTGGCAGATGTTGTCAACTAAACACTGCTTTTGTTTACCCCCACTACAGGTTTTTACACACCTTTGAACATGATTTCAGCTGAACCCATCAGCTCTTTGGAATCAGGCAGCTGACAGTGGGAGCTGGAAGCAGCATCACCCTTCTCATCTGAGCTTGTAGTCCTGGACTCAGCTCTAGGTCTGTCTTGTAGATCTACAGACTCCAGAACAAAACTGCTGTGACACCAAATGTACTCCAACTTCCACCCATGCCTCTGCTTCCAAGGCCAGATCAGCAAATGCAAAGCTAGTGTATTAAAATGATGAGTGCCAGGTCTCCAAATGTGCTTTAAAAATAAAATTACATTAGCATGACAGTTCAAAGAGCTTTCTCCCTACAGTTTCCAATCTTAATTTTTACATATATATGTATGATATTCTGCTACAAGTTCAAGCTCTCTGAAATCACAGAGGCAAAAGAAACTCTTCATGGAGTCAAACATGGTCTGAATACACTGAAGAACTGCTCTAAGTAGAAAAAGCAAGTATGTCTTTAAAATTATGCAAAAGCAAGCAGGAGGGAAAGAGGACAGGGGAGAGTGAAGGCAGTTCTCTGCAATGATATGATAAGAAAGCACATCAGAAGAAGAAAATTGTGTCAAGTCATACAAGTAAATGAAATATTTAAAATTAAACAAAATATTTAGGTCTAGAATACCAGCACAGGCAAGCAAAATAGACATAATGATTACTAATTAATTGTGTCACATGTTTACTGCGTGATCACTTTTATTGGTTTGGATTTCTGAAGACTTCTCATCGCTACTGCATTTAGCCTACACTGTCATTTGTAATCATTTCTAGTTCCCACCTGATTGCCACTCATCAGAACTTTTTCTGAGCACAGCTCGGTAATTACCCGCTGCAGAGCACCGGGGGGGTCCCTGTCCCAGGCACACATGAAAGGTGAGGAGGTAAACCTTTATGGGAAAAGAAGGGGTTTAATTATTTAAAACAGCAAGAGATTTCTCAGATAAGAATTCTTCCCTTGTTCTTCCCAAACTCGCTGGCAGGAGAAAAAGATAATTTCTTCTCTCCTTCCCCACCTGACACACCGTGTTTCTACATATGAAACAAATTACTTAGATGCAGCTGTGGATGCTGAATTTGGTTGGTTTAGCTGTTGGGTGAAAACTTGAGGGCAGCCTAGCAGCTGGGAATTCACCAGTAGGCAACGTGTTGATAGATTCGTTATCCTCAGAGTCCTCCTCTTCCCTTCCACTAATAAGGTCTGACTGATGATTATTTTCAAAAGTTGTTTACCACAGAGAAAGCAGATCTTGATCGACAGAATGGAGCCAGCATGAAGGGGCTGACGGAGCTCAGAGGAAGGCAGCATCCACAGCCAAGGGAAGATCGCTGTGCGGTCGGAGATTTTGAAGACGGGTTAGAACAGAGAGAGAAGGGAGGTCAGTCCCTCAGAAGATGGAGAGGCAGGTATGTGTCTCCAGTTGCCATTGTGTATACAGGCACACTAGCCAGGAGCTACACCACGTACCTCTACCCTGGAGTCATCTGGCACCATCACACTTTCCCCATCCATCTTTCAGCTCACACTGTGCCACCACACTGTGGACATCGATGTGGTGTCCAGGTTGAAGGGCTGTGGAGTGGAAGCCTTGACTCTGAACCAAAAAGCCATCCATCAAAGCAGTGGAGAGGGCAAGAGCTGGCTTGGGTATTCTCAAGAAGGGTCTTGCTCCTTTCAGGGGAGCATACTGCTGTGAACACCACCCATACCTGCAGATAGCGGAGTCCCTGAGGGCTGACTTTGGCATGTTCAGGAGCCTGGATGACAGGGTTCCTTGGGAGTGCACCCCAGTCAGTCTGGGGACGACACCAAGATTGGGGGAGCGTTGATCTGCCTGAGGGCAGGATGGGTCTGCAGAGGGATCGGGACAGGCTGGATCCATGGACCGAGGCCACTGTGTGAGGGGCAACAAGGTCAAGTGATGGGTCCTGCCCTTGGGCCACAACAACCCCTGGCAACATTCCAGGCTTGGGGATGAAGGGACTGGAAAGCTGCCCAGCAGAAAAGGACCTGGGAGGTTGGTCAACAGTGACTGAACATGAGCCAGCGTGGGCCCAGGTGGCCAAGACGCCAGCGGCATCCTGGCCAGCATCAGGGACAGTGTGGCCAGCAGGACCAGGACAGGGATCATCCCCCTGTGTTGGGCACTGGTGAGGCTGCATCTCCAATCCTGGGGTCAGTTTTGAGCCCCTCACTGCAGGAAAGACACTGAGGGGCTGGAGCATGTCCAGAGAAGGGAACGGAGCTGGGTAAGGGTCTGGAGCACAGTTCCTGTGAGGAGCGGCTGAGGAAGCTTGGAGGGTCAGTTGGGAGAAGAGGAGGCTCAGGGGAGACCTTATTGCTCCCTACAACTCGCTGAAAGGAGGGTGCAGAGAGAGGGGTGTTGGTCTCTTCTCCCAAGGGACAAGTGATGAGACAAGAGGGAATGGCCTCAAGTTGCATGGGGTGAGGTTTAGTTGGATATCAGGGAAAATTTCTTTGCAGAAAGTTTTGTCGAGGACTGGAATGGGCTGCCCAGGAAAGTGGTTGAGTCCCCGTCCCTGGAGGTATTTAAAAAACATGCTCAGGGACATGGTTAGTGCTGAGTCTGGCAGTGCTGAGTTAATGGTTGGACTCAATGATCTTAATAGTCTTTTCTAATTTAAATGAACTTACGATACTATGATTCTATGATTCTATGATAAAATCATTTCTAAAGCTATAATCATAAAATTGGTTGGAAAAAATACTGTTACGTAGACATCCCTATGAACCTTAATGTGCCACAGAAACCCAAGGGACAGGAGAAGAAAGTGATGTATGTCCTTGGCTCTTCCTCCTCTCTTAAAGAAAGGACCCTGTTTTTGCAGCACTAAAACCTTAAAGATGCCTCATGCAGTTTGCTACAAGGTTCCAGAATCACAGCCTATCACAGGAGTGGTCTCAGACAAGGTGGTACAACCACGCTCTTAGCATCTTCTCTCACTGATGTCAACAGTAACTTCTCTAGTCCATCAGTCCATGTAAAAGGAGACCTGTGATCTGTCAGCACACCTACCTCACCTACTCATACCTTACGTGTCCTCTGCTGCGTAGAGCATTTTGGTAATACCAGCAGATTACTATTGATCCAGATCTCCTGGAAATCAGGGGTGGTTCTTAGAAAATGTCTGGCAGAGCAGCAAGATTCTTCAGCAACTGAATAGGTAAAAATACCGAGAGAGGATAGTATAGCTGTGATATGAAGAGCAGCACTTTACTACCATAAGCTTATAGGATTGCGATTCCTGGAGGGCTTTCCTATTTGGCTGTTAAGATAACAGAATTAAAGGGGGGTGGGGGAGGTGTCATATCCTTGCAGCTTTATACATATAAAAATATGAAGTTTCTTCCTGCTGTGGGTGGATATTAAATTCTACTTCATTATATCCAAGCACTACCAAACCAATGATTTAAGAATGGAAGTGCTATGTGAAGCCACGGCTGTGGTATTTTATATATCCTAACTGTATTGACGGAGCTGTCAGAAATGCAAGCACGTTCATTAGTGGTGGAGGTGATCGGATCGATCTTCAAAACGCACATAATCAAAACAAACCCACTGCAGTTCAGTGAAATGCATGGACTTACACCAGGTTAAAGAACAGAGAAACATTTTCCTATCTATTCCCGCCCTCTGGATAACCGTTCCGTGCACTGATCCCCGCCACAAGTCCAGAGCTTTTATTTGAACTGCAACACACTTTGCAGACAAATCTGGGATTAACCCCTTCAGGCAATGAGGAAATGAAAAACCCATCGTGTCCCTAGATATTTTGTTTGATGCTTAATTAAAGCTTAAGAACAGCATGAACCATTTCTCCTGTAAATTGGCTGTGACTCTCCTCCCCGGATTTCTTTATACATGGTGTGTTCGATTCCATTAACAGATTCAGGAGAATACACTATGCCTCCAGCAACAGCTCCAAGCAGTTTTATGAGGAAATGGTTTCCCAGTTTCCATAGGCACCTTCAAGACATCCCACTGCAATATACTAAGGATGAATGGCAATGTGCTATTCAACACCAAAGATGTTCCCAGCCTGAGCACAGGGACGTTGGAATTTGGAAACAGATGATGTTTGCATGGTCAGGCTCCACTCCATGAAGAGGAGGTTGTGGGGGGAAGGGACCATCGTTAGACACATAGAGATAAACCGATTGAAAAGAATCAGACATAATTGCAGATGTAAAATTAGGATTTGGGGATCATTTCTTAAGTGGGCAAGAAAAGTAAGTGAGGTGCGTGAAATAGCTTGTATACCTAAATTAATTGTCTTTCCATGAATACAGTTTGACTGAGGGATGTCCATCCTCGGGACTTTAGCCTTGTATGGGTTTGATTCCTACAGGGAAACCCACCGAGGCAGGCAGCTGCCGTTCCCCCTTCCCAGCCATGGCTGGAGCAAGGCTGAGCCCGGATTGCCCATAGCAGTGTGTGTGCATGCACACACGCATGTGCACACATGTAAAACTACTACACAGCTGATCTCACAGCTCTGCACATTATTTTTTCCACACTGGTCCCAGTTTCGCTAAATTCACACCTGAATTTTTTATTTCTCATACAGATGCCAAGGTCATCTCAGTCTGACATGGTCTAACTGACGCTGTGGCCTTTGCTCCCCAAAAAGTCTCCAAAGCCCACATCCAAATATCTGTAAAGCTCAGAAGTTTCTCCCCCTTTACCACCTGTGAAATCCAGGCACCCCTCATGGTGTTGTCTACAGTCTTTTTCAGCCTCTTGGTGTGCTATCCATCATATCCAGCAACTTTCCATGTCATGCCCATGGTCTGTTCAGTGAGGTTAAGCCTCTGTCCAGTGCACTGTAATCTCCCTGCATGCCTTAACAACATTTTCTTCCACATCACTGATGAAAAAATATTAAATACAGGTTGCAAATCAATCCCTGGAGACTTCGACTAGGAATAGTCAACTGGATGATATGCCGACAGGATTAATTTTCTCAATCTTTCAAAGAATCGCTTCTAAATCAGGTTCATCCAGCGTACACTGATTTTGAAAAATGCTAATCTTTTTACACAGGTGTCATGCAGCACTGAGCAAAATGCCTTACAGAAATGTAAGAATATTATGTCAACACAATTCTCACTGTAAAAATTAGTTGAATGCATTCATCACATTTATTCCTGTTTATTCCTCATTGACTAAGCCACTCCAAAACTTTTCCCCTGATTATTTTGAGGTAATTCTATTTTCCTTTTCCAAGCACTCTCTTCTCTGATTACGGAATGTTATTTGTTTCCTCTAAAAATACAAAGGCTGATGATCACGCTTCTGTATTATTGTCCTCTGTCCTGAAATGTGAGGAATTCTTCCATTTCTCTGTAGAACTCTGCACAGAGATTTTTGTGGCAAATTATGAAACCTGGCTTATAATTGGCTTTCCTCACAAACTCCCTCTTGGGAAAGATTGCTGAAAGCTTCAAGAGTCTATGCTGATTTTGGAGTAAGCCTTCACCCATTCATGACTTCGCATGAAAATCATGCAATAGGCAGACAGCGTGCACAATTTTACCAGGGCTAGCAGTAATATTTTCAAAGAAATGAAATTGTATTGAAATACGCTACTTTCTGGAAGCCCAGTATTTTTTCAGAGACCTATTTGTTGCAACAAAGTCCTCCTCTAAATCTGCTTGCCACTGTTGAGCGTAGATGGGGGAAAACCTGGGTATTTATGAATCAGTCTCAATAAAGGAAAATGAGCTCAGACTTCTGCCTTCCTTGTGGGCATCTTCATTTGAAATTCTCTCTGGAAATTGCATTACTTTTCTTATCAGAAGGTCCCTATAATGTGTCTAATTATCAGCCTGACAGCTTTACATACAGCTTATATGTAGAAAATGAAAGGAATGATGAGGGAATTTCATGGAGGAGCTTTTATTTCCCCTGACAGAAATATCATCTCAACCTAATTTGCATGTTAACATTTCACATCACCCTCCATATCTTATCGGTGGAAACATATCCACTCTTGTCTATTCCCATAAAAACAGAAAACAAGGATTGACATTTGTTCATCTTGTTCCAGCAAAGCAGCTCCAAAAAGAGTGAATTTGGGTCAGACTAAGACGTTCCCTGTCATAGAGATATTCAGCCTTTTAAATGCAAGTGATTTCTTTTAGAAACAGAGTTAAAAGGAGAAATATTATTGCATTTCTGCATCAGAAAATAAAAATTATCTGTGAGGCAACCTAGAGCTTACAGGCAAACAGAAAACTGGGTCTTGCTAGCAAATTGCTGTTGCACGTAAGCGGTCATTCCTTATCCAAATGCATAAAAAGTGCCTTTTGACTTGCAAACCTTAGCAGTATTTGAACTTTTGAGAAGGTTGGCAGCTACTGTAAACCAGTGGGACCTGTTGATGCTCATATCCTCAGGACTGCTGAATGGCAACCTGAATAGCCACTGCTTACTGGGAAAAGTCTCCAGTCACTCGCTGTGTCATTTTTCTCCCTCTTTAATCGACAGGACACCCATCCACAGGTGAAGTGTTTGAGCACTTTTGATGAAAAAGAGTGCAATTGCAGAGGTCTGTATTACTGATCACTTGATACTGATGGACAGCATACTTACAGATCCATAAACAGTTGATTCAGTCCCAGAATCAAGGCTACTGGGCTTTTTACATGGCTGTACTTCATCTAGTGACAGAGAATATTTAGTGCAACCCTGGCCTAAAAATGGCATTGCCTCAGTCTCCCTCAATAAGCCATTATCCATTCTGAGTACTACATGGTTGGAAGATGCACAGAAATTAAGAACTTCAAAGTCTGTATTCTGGGCTAAAAAGGAAAAAGCAGATATGTGAAGGACAATGTAACCATATGTGGCTAACACTGAGTTCTCAGCTCCTTTGCTGCCTCACACTTTCTATTTACACAGCAATGATGTGTGCCATTAGCACAGATTTTTGCAGGTAACTGAGACACAATGGAAGAATTTGGCTCTACATCATAATAAAAAGTGAAAAGTTATATAATTTTACATACCGCTGGATATAAAAAGTCCTGGATTACAGGCCTCGAACAAGCCTGAATCATAGGCCTCGAACCAGAGTTGACTTCTGAGTGAACCTCCCGACCAGCATCATGTCAGTATGAAATAGGACTACAAGAATATCTGCTGATTGTTAGATATGTGCGATCATTAGTGAAAGATGTAGCTTAGATAAAATATAATCATTTATAGGATGAAATATCTGTCTGGGGGCAGACCATCAAGGCCATGCAGACAGATGTCCGGCCTTGTCTGAGCCTATGTGGTTAAAGCCAAACAGATATAGACACCGCTTTGGGTTCTGCCCTGGGCCTTGGGTGAAATCAAACGAGGAGAGGGACACCAGATGTTTCCGTACATTTTTACATCATTTGTTCGTTAAGCTGTATAAAAGCGGGACCCTCTCACAGTGAAGTCGGAGCCTCACCTACGAGTGGATGCACTGTGTAGGATTTCCCAATTGCCAGGACAGGTTCTCCGATCCTTCGCTGTAACGGGGCTCCCCAGCTGATGTGCAGGTTTGGATGGTGGTAAAATATTAGGGCAATTGGTGATGTATCTTTCTTAATCACTATCGTTACCTCTATGGGGTAATGAGAGGTGCGTTACCTTACGTATGCTGTCTGTTGGTTTAGACTACAGTAAAATGTTTCCATTTTTAACTTTAACTTGGTGTCTGTGTCCTTTCTGTCAACCCCATCAACTGGCAAAACACCACTATATACTCAATCAATCAACAGTTTTCAGATTTCCAGATTTTTTGTGTACTTAGCTACATAACCTAAAATTTAAATGTATGTGTTCTTACAGAGAATATGCCACACATTGTCTCCAATAATTTACTCTTTCCTGTTACGTACAGGGATTTCCAACCAGTCCTTTTAAACCAGTGCATCTAATAGGAAAAGGATTACAGATACATTCTGTTTCTTGACATAAACATTGCTGGCAACATTCACATTCTCAAACTGAGATTTTTCAAGTCAACTCAACAATGACGCTTCAAGCATAATATACTTCATTTATATTCTTCCTTGAGGGAGACGGAAACACAAACACCATCTTAATTAATTCATAAAGGACAGATTTAGAGTTATCACTAAGTGTGCCTGCAAAGTACCACTTGGGAAAACACAGGCAGTGTCATTACATGTAGAGCCAGCTCTCCTGCTAGAGGATGACTCCAGAAACCTCCATGATTAAATTATATACAGCATGGAGTAATCGCTGTTGTTACTGCACTTCCAGTGTAAGCATGGAAAGTGCTGATCCCAGTTTATATTCAGCACTCAAAACTGTTCCAAAGTGTGTCTAAAATAGACTTAATGAATGCTTTCAGAAAACTACTTCTGGTTTATGTTTAAATAAATTGGTGAAAAAAGTTAATTTAGGTGAAATCCATACCTTAACTTCAATCTCCAGAAAGATTTATACATATTACTTGGCTTCTTGGCTCAATAATTAATTTAAACATAGTTTACACACAGTTTTTTACTGCACCCAGGGTACAAAGTAAAGAACACTTTTGCTATGAACAGTTGAAGCAAGGTAGATACCACGTAAATAAGATGCTGGGAAACACAAAAATAAGTTGCTGGGAAGCAAGTTATGAGGCTACATACATATAAACAAGCTGGGCTTTGGAAAGCCTCCTCATGTGACGTACCAACATTTCGTCGGCTCTAATCAAGTACTGAGCCTCTTGCAGTAAGAAGCGCACATCCGTCAGTGTTACCTAGCCTTTCTGTAGGCATAGCTCACAAACAGACTATTGCCATTATATGCAATTATTTAATTACACTCTTCTCTTCAAAGCTTCACTTTGCTTTAAAGTTTGACCAATCCTAGTGGAATTTAATACGACTGGTAGGTTCTAGTAAAAGCAAAGTTCCCTTGCTGTTCGCGCTCTGTGCTCAGAAATCTTCACAAACAGTAAGACATCAAGAACAGCAAGGTTCATTTTAGATTGCCACTGTTTAGATCTGGGGTGAACCTTCATAAACAAATCTTTTCAATTGTGTTAATTCACTTCAACATACATACAGCACACAAGTGCTCTGCAGTGAAATTCACCTGCATTAACTAATGTCTGTTTCACAGAATCATGGAATGGTTTGGGTTGGAAGGGACCTTAAAGGCCATCCAGTTCCAAACCCCCTGCCGTGGGCAGGGACACCCTCCACTAGCCCAGGGTGCTCCCAGCCTCACCCAGCCTGGCCTTGGACACTCCCAGGGATGGGGCATCCACAGCTTCTCTGGGCAACCTGTCCCAGTGCTCCTCACCCTCACTGTAAGAAGTTTCTTCCTTATATCTAGTCTGAATCTCCCCTCTTTTAGTTTAAAACCATTGCCCCTTGCCCTATTGCCCTACTAAATAGTCTGTCCCCACACTTCTTACAAGGCCCCTTTAAAAGGCCACAATAAGGTCTCCCTGGGGCCTTCTCTGTGCTCCTCTGACTGAGGTTTGGAGGAGCACACCCTGCAGCCATCAGTCTACTCTCTCTATGTCCCCTGCCCAGATCCGGTAAGTCTGATCTTTCTAATCTGCCCAGGAAAAACCAGGGCCCCTGTCGCAGCACAATCACATTTTAATGAGCTGGTTTAACGTAACTTTTATTTTAAACGCACAGGAGGATAAAGGTCTTGGCTTTATAATCAATCTACACAGTTCAAGGGGAGAAGGTGACTCTCCAACCGGCAGGTCTGTTCATCATACTGAGCCCCACCCTCTGATCTGCCTGGGAAGGGCGTTATGGTGATGCTGGGCTACCCACCATCAGAGGAAACCTGGCTAGCGAGCCCCGTCGCAGCAGGGCCAAGTGCCTGCCACGGATCTCCTACCGGGCAAGTATTAATCAATCAAGCGCAGCAATCCACATTAGACTTTTAAATGGGTCAGGGAAAAGCTGTTTCACTCAATGACAAATTGCACAGAAGAGAAGAACAACCTACTGGTAATTGGTTGTAACTAATTAAGTAAGCTGAACACAGAGGCTACTAATGATAGCCAGTTGCTAAACAGCTACAACTGCTAATTGTAAAAGTTTCTGGAGCCTTTTGACATGATCTCTGGCACGTTATATGCAAAGCCACCTGGAGGAATAAATTAATTGCAGCTTTGCCACTTCCAGAAAGAAAACAGGTAGGAAAAATGCATTGCAGCTTGAAAATGAAAAGGTGGTTATCAGAATTAAATTAATCCTTATAAAAGGAACCAAGTCAGACAGAGGACTTGGTCAGCAGAAATGTGACAAAATGGCAGCAGTGTTAGAGGATTTGTCTTAAGAAATTTCCCTTAAGTAAAGGGTGCCTTGAAAGTAGCAAGTGGACCAACTTCAGTTACTCAGTGTGGTCCCAGACAGCTGTCTCCAACAGCAAACAGTGGTTCAGGCTCTATATACCTACCAATAATTCACAGGAATAAAAGAACCAATCTTATAATGAAGGGTTTTATTTTTAAAACAGCCAATTCTATTTGAAGTCAAAGGGAAAAAAAAAAAATTAGAAACTAGACACCCTAATGACTCACATCTCTGTAGTGATCCCAGGGTGTCTTCCTGCATTCACCCAACATGCTACCCACGCACCTGTAGGTCTTGTATCTGATACACCAAGAGCAAGAAGAGACTCGTTATACAGGACCAGGGTCACAACCCAAATGCCAGCCAGCCTAAACCCTTTTGCGGCAGGCACTGTGGTACAAACACCCGGCGGCCTGTCGTCCTTAGAAAAGAGAGGAGCTCTTGCCTACTTCCAACACTCTGTGCGCACATTATGTGAAACATCACCAGCCTTCCCAGTGTGCAGTCTGTACCTTTCAGGTATTCTGGAAATGCATCTATTTCTGTTTTCTCTTGCTGCCCCAACAGGTTATGTTTTCTGAAATCTTTCATAACCCAGCAACTCCATTAATGAGCTCAGGTATTTACACTCTTGCTCCTCGGCTTGTGTACTGGCCTCCATTACAATGTTAATATCAAACCAAGTTAAAACTTAATTACAACTCAGGTTCAAAACATGTCACTGCAACTTTCAGTGTAGAAGAAATCCTAGCTAATGTTGCAGTGCATACAGTCTGATCCGTCACGTCACAATAGAGCGAAATCCCCGGAGGACACAGCATTGCAGGCCTTGTAAGCCAGGAAACAAAGGTGTGAGGTCTAACCAGCCAGATGTAGACTTTTGACATTCCCTTGAAGGAGTGAATTATCCAATGTAAAGGAGTCTAAAGCCAAAAATCAAAGGTGAGGTTGTGTTATTTTTGTGTCCTCCCTTCCTTCCTTCTCGTCACAGCTGAACACGGTTCATGTTTTACCTGATAGGCTCACAGTTAGACGTACACCCACAGCAGGGTCCAAAAACTCATGTTTCCAAACCGCTCAGAAACCCAGCATCTCCCATTTCAACTCACACCCTAACTCAGATAACCATGATTCTGAAATTCTGCCAAAAACAGTAAGGTGTGCTGTCAGACAGCAGCTGAATCACCTATTACTGACTTTGAGCCTAAAGTGTGTGACGTTTTATTTTAAAGCATTTCCATTGCATGTAAGTGTATGGTCAGGTATTACCCCCTCTGAGGTAGCACCACTCCAGCAAGGTCACATGACCGCTGTTGCTCTTCCTATAAGCAAAACAATTGCCTCCCACTCTTTCAAGATTTGTATGGCTTCCATGGAGCCTTATAAGTAATTTGCAGAAGGCAGATATTCCACCTTTCAGGAAGAATGCTTGTATCCCCCATCATTTGAAGAAGCAGGGAGTGATCACATGACATGAGGATTTGATATGATAATGTAAATCTATCTTTTCCTCCTTCAGCCACTCTGTTACAATCTGGGGAGTTATCCTGAGTACCAGGATTAACAGAATTTGCTCAGTTTGTTCCTCTAGCAAGTAACATAAACTCTTTTCCAAGTAGCTCAAGGATGATAAACCTCTAGTCTTAATTCTTACAGAAAAGGTAACTTTTCTGTCAAAATAGGCATGCCTTGTATGGGTATCTTCATTAAATATCATTTCGTGTGAGACCTCTGAGAATATCTTTATAACCATCACGGCTTTTAATAGAATCTCATCTATGAAAGCACAGTTTGGAGGTTGACCTGAGCAGCAGATACACACTAGCTACCTAGAGTGAAATACAGTGGTGTTTTGGTGTGAGTTTGTTTGTTTGTTTTATTAAAATTGTTACGCACAGCAATAGCTCTTATTTGCTCATCCGTCTCTGGAGATGATTTGTCACACTGGAGTTGCCCCCATCCCCTATAATGCAGTTTTCAGTCAATGTAACGATACTGCCCTCCTGGTTCTTGAACGGGTAACGGACAGCACGATAGTGTACGACCCAAAATCTGTGTGAGCACACTGAGAAATTGCCACCTTGATGTAGAAAAATGAGTTTGCTCTCTCCAAATCTGATGGCTCTGGAATAATCTTATTTGTACCACAAGGAGTCAGCAATCATTTGCACTATATGCAAGACAGTGAATGTGGGCTGAAATGCTCTCTCTGAGCCCTGGTGATGCAATCTGAAGCAAAGTTTGGGGCTGGTCCTCCAGAACTCATATCCAGAGCAGTGATCAGGAATTACCAGTGAGACAGGAGAGCTGGGACATTCGGTCTTATCCCGACACCTGGGAGCTCCCAGGAGTTTCTGTGGCTAAGCAGAGCTGGCAGGTTAACGCACCCACAGGCACGTCCAGCCAGGCTGTCCGAAAAGGCACCGCGTGAACAGCGGAAAGGTGAGTGGCAAGGCACCTTCACAAGCCTCGCCTCTGGCTTCCAGCACCTCCACACCATCCTCTGCAAACCCCCTGAGGACAGAGAGCACCACCCACCATGCACCCCCAAGCCTGTTCTGCACATCATCCGGACATATGCAATAATACAATTAATTGCCCTGCGAGCGGCCCAGGGACTGATTTCCAGTGAATTTGACTGTTCTATCTGGCTGAGTTTTAACCGAAATGTACTGAGGAAATGCTGCTGATGAAGTGTGCTCTGCCACGCTTCGTTAGGCAGCAGAGTATCTCTAGCATGGAGAAGCCATAACTGGGGAATTAGGGACGCCGTGGCTTGGGCAATTGCCCCACGCATATTTCCAATGTACCCGCTCTGGCCTCTAGGGGCTGAGTTCAAAAGTCAACTTTTTATTGATTTCTCCAAGGGGATCGATGATGTCTTTTCATTTACCAAACTAACCTACTTCCATGAAACTTACAGGAACCATACCAGTGACCTAAAGAAGGACTGAGGATAGGCTTTAGGACTGGCACGTGTGCATTCATACTGCGTAATTATCAAGACGTTAGCTGGCACTTTCCTGGTGACAACTAACTCCAACCAGGCAAAGGTTGGGCACTGTTTCAGGAAGAAACAATTCCAAAACACAATAAAAGGACAAGCAAAAGGGTTTAGCCACATAAACATGAGTTCTGATCTGGTTTAACTATTATTAAAGATAGACGGTTCTTAAATCATCACCCCTCCAAATTAAACAAAAATTTCTGAGAGGATGAACTCAAAGTCTCACAAGTTCGTCTGGCAACATAATCACGTAAACCCCAACTATTTAAAAATGCACCAAAAGAGTAGAAGCACTTTCTTGGCAAACTGATACAATGGCATGGGTTTTCTCCAATAAAAATTACTGAGTTCTCAGTGTTTCAGAAGGCCAGGACATGCCATTTACAGATCAGAATCACCAGCTTCAATAATCAAATGAATTATTGAAGGAAATAACTGTTCTTATATAGCTTCTTTTATTTGAAGTACTTTAACAAGTCCTTACAATCTTCATTTTATGGATGGAAAAACTAGAAAAAGTGAAATGTCATCCCAGCATTATCCAGCAGACAAGTTACCTGAAAGTAGGTTATGTTTCTCCTCCCTAGATGATTGAATCATTTAGGTTGGAAAAGATCTTTAAGATCTCTACCCTGCACTGGGGAGGCCTCCCCTGGAGTGCTGTGTCCAGTTCTGGGCTCCTCAGCTCCAGAAGGACAAGGAGCTGCTGGAGAGGGCCCAGCGCAGGGACACTGAGATGGGGAAGGGTCTGGAGCACCTTCCACGTGACGGAAGGCTGAGAGAGCTGGGGCTGTTCAGCTGGGAGAAGAGGAGGCTGAGGGGGATCTTATCAATGCTGATCAATATCTAAAGGGGGGATGTCAGGGGGAGGGGGCCAGGCTCTGCTCAGGGGCGTCCAGTGACAGGACGAGGGGCCATGGCCATCAGCTGGAAAACAGAAGGTTCAACCTGAACGTGAGGAAACCCTTCTCCCTGTGAGGGTGACAGAGCCCTGGGACAGGCTGCCCAGAGAGGGGGGAGTCTCCTTCCCTGGAGACTTTCCAAAGCCCCTGGACTTGTTCCTGTGTGATCTGCTCTGGGTGATCTTGCTCTGGCAGGGGGGTTGGACTAGATGATCTCTAGAGGTCCCTTCCAACTCTTAACACTCTCTGAATCTGTGAATCAAGTCCAACCGTTAACCATTAAGTGGTGCCAAGTCCACCGTTAAACCGTGTCCCTAAGCACCACATCTACACCTCTCCTTCCTCTAGGAGCTAATCATCTTCCTCTTCCATAACTGCCAATTCCTTTTTTGAGGAGTGTAACTGCCTTCTACTCATCCAACTAATATTTTTAAACCTGAAATTACTCATCCCAGTCTCTAGCTCCAAGTTCTTCATGTCTGCCTCAGCACTGAGTAAGGGGTGGTTCATCTGTAAACTCACATGCATTTTTCAATTGCATGAGTCAGTCTAAGGGCAACGCTCCTCTTTACAAACCTTCCTCATGGCCTTAGTTCAACACTGCTACCAACCTACCAGAAAGACTGCTTAACAGCTGGATACACAGACAACATCACTGAAGTAGCTCTAGACAAAACATTAATGTCCTTAATAATCCTTGACTGCCCTTGGCAGAGGAACCCCGACATCATGACTGAACCCACGTTTGCCAAAGGCCATATGAGATTTCAGCCATATTGTCAAGAATTCAACCCTGCAGTCTTAACCTCAAGAATATCTGTTGTTCAACAATGAAAGATGAGTCACAAAAATTATGACTCATTTTTGTGAAGTGTTGGAAGTGTTAGAAATCTGAGAAACTTTGTCCTGTTTCTTCTGCAGTCAAAGTAGAAAAACTTTGGCTCACATTAAAAAAGCTGATTTTTGACACCACCAACCACATGCACAGTTGCTGTATCAGGTAAGGCCATAACAGCTGGAGGTCAGGGTAAATGTGAGCAAACCTCCACCAGCCTTTTGTCCTGCCCACTTGCTGACAGCAGAGTGGAAGAATGGGTTAAATGCTGCGATACTGATGGGTTTTTAGCAGCACAGGAGAAAGAACAAGAAAGTCAATACTGATCTTGTAGAGGCTCTGACCTAGTTGCAGCCTGTGAGCGTATAATCGTACTTGCCAATAATATCTGTCTGATTCATACTCTTGAAAAGTCCATTCTTTTTGGAGATGTCTTAGATCTGTCTTAAAAGGTTCATAAAGAACCGTGTGACGTATTACTTTCAAGAACATGATGCAGAACAAGCTCGTCATTTATTTTTGTTTCCCTGTTTCTCTCTGTTCAAATATTTGTGCAGCTAAAAGTAGTTTAACTACTACTCAGGTCAGTTGGGAAAATAACAACTTTCCATCTCCAATAATACAGGGCATTTTTCTCATCATTTTTTCTTTACCTTGCATTTAGATACACCCATCCTGTCAGCAGCCCCTAGCCCTTATTTATGTCTTAGGGAAGCACTTCTTATAGATTCTGGAAACAAACTAGCATGCAAGGAGGTCAATAAAGGTTTTGGCACAGCAAGGTTTAGGGAAGACCTCAAATGATGTTTTTCTTCGGTTCTTCCCTTCAGGACCACTAAGAATTAGGTCTGAAAGCTGCACTCACCACTAAAGTCTCACAGAGCATAACAGAACTGCTCGGTTATACGGAACATATGCTTGTAGAGCTTGGCAAAAATATTACAGAAGGCAGGAGTGAAGAATGTGTGGCAATCTCTATGCAAGTACCAGAAGAAACGCAGCTCCCAGGACACCACTCCCAGCAGCGAAATTGAGGGAAGTGCTGTTTTTGTCACAAACACCAGGCCAGTGCTCCTGATGACCTCACAGACCCTGCAATACTCACAGCAGCAGGATGGCTAGAAGGCTGCAGCACATCACATTTACCTCTCTTTCTGTGTTAGACCGGCAGGAACAGACACTTCAAACGTATTTCACGCAAGCAGTAACAGTGAATGGGCAGCAATGTGATGTAAGATTTATGAAAAGTGAAGTAAGCACGAACCCAAGGCAAAGGATTTCTTCATAACGGATGGTTGGTAAGGGATATAAAAGGAATGTCAAAACACTAGCTGGATGTCTCCTGTCAAGAACAACCACAAAACACTGATGAGGACTTGACAGCCAGCACTCCTTGCCCTCCGTGTCCAGGCTACATGGACTCACACATTTTGAAGCTTGTGAGTGTTAGAGAGTGAATACATAAAACCAGCTTGCTTAAAGACTTTGTAAATAAATATCACATTCCTCTTCCCAAAGACTTTGCACTGAATTTTGTTGTTCTTTTCCCTGCAAGTGAGAGTCAGAGACCTGCATGCCTGGGATACTTCTGCCACCAGGTTTGAAAATGCAGCGCAGGAAGACTGAAGCAAATGTCTCCACAGCAATTCCTTATGTATGGAGAAGAATTCCTTATGCATTGCTTTCTCTCCGTCCCTGTGGGGGTACAGCCCCACAGGAGCTGAGAAATAGAGTAGGTCCTGAGGCTGGTTATTCCCAAGTTTCCCTTGCACTGAACTCCTAACCTTCAGGAAGACATCCCTGCTCCTTTAATCTATCCTGCCACTTCAGGAGAAAAAATGAGTGCGAAAAGACTTGGTCTAAACTCTCTTGTGGTGAACTTTTCTTCCTTACAGAGGGGAACACGCAGCGCTGAGGCCCATGCTTGCTCCTTCGTACCACCTGGCAACAATCTCAGCAGAAAATCCCCTGCAACATCCCGCTTTGGCACTGCTGGTCTTGAGGGAGAGTAATGATTCTGAGACTGTCTGGCATACAGATACTGATTCTGAGGATGAACTTCGCAAAGGGCAGTCTTATTAAGTCCTGAGCTTCAATGAATGGAGAGCATGCACGTTTGTTCTAGTGCATGAGCTAAAATCATCCTGTACGCATCATCGTGCATCGATAAACAATGCTGTCTGTCAACCAAGACTATTTCTACTCCGGAGCTTTTCCCGGGAGTGCTTTTATACTGACCAGGGTGGGCTACTGTAAACAGGGTAAAGCCCAACTGGGAAATCTACTTCTTGATTCCATTTTTGCATTCCCGTTGCAACCAAAACACTTCTGCAAACATTCACGTAACCTGAGGTAATAACCTCACACAATGTCAGTAACTTCTTCATAAAAGCAAGTCTGTGCTGTTGCCTTTGTCATTTATGTTGTGGAGGAGATGCTGGAACAGGCTATATTTAGCAGCTATGTGCACAGAAATATACTGTGATGGACAATGAGTCCTTGGTTTCTGCAACTGAAACGTCATCCGTGTACCCTATTGGAGCTTCCAAAGACGGAAGTCCTTGCTCAGTTATAGCGCGGCTCCATCTGCACGGGATTATCTTGGTCATGTTTGGAGAGTGACGCTGGGATAGCACGGTTTACAAGCTCTGCCTTCTCTGCACTGCAGCTGTCAACTGATATGGAGAAACAATCAACACAAGTGGTCTCAGGGCATGTTACAGTAATGCAAGGTGTGAAGAAAGCCAACAGCCAGGCTGGAAGAGGTCACCTCTTTAGGAAAGCTTCACGGGAAATCTAGACCATAGGAAAATAAAGATTTTTTTAAAAAGGGGGAAAATTGCTGGGGATGGTTGTACAGTGTTCTAAATTGTCTTCTGCCTGCTACAAGACAAACAACCAGACAAAAGGGGGTTGTGTGATAATTGCTCCTTCCTGATTTCCAGTCATTTTATGGAACTGAAGTCCACATCTCCATCCCTGCCAGCCAAACGAGCTCTTCACCTGTTCTCATCGCCTCTGTCCTGCTGAAAGACCTTAAGGTGAAGAGAGCCTCCATCCTCCCTGGTGACTCACCTGGTCCTACAGGACAGAGAGAAAGGCTGAAGTGAAAACCACAGAGGAGTTTGCTCTGCTCTGCAGAGCTTGTTGCCCAGACTTTTGGGTCTTCTGAAACTCCTGCATGGCCTGAGCCCCCTTACCATCAGCCCCTTGAAGGATGAGGGGCTTCCCCTCTCTCTTGGACTCTGTGGCACTTTGCAAAGCATTTACTTACCGATGCAAGAGAGTGCAGCCATGGCTGTCACTACCCTGGCCAGGCTTTCACCTCGCAAGCGCAGGCTGTGATTTAGGCTACAGCCCTTCTGACAACCCCTCCATCTGTCCCTACCAGGAGCAGGGATCGTGCGAGGGACCGAGAGGGGGAAGCCCTGGCTGCACGCTGAGACTCAAAGGCTGGCTTAGAGCAGGAGATGGCTCCTTACTGCCACTTGCTGAGAAAAATTACCAGTTTCTGAGATTAAGAGGGCAGGATTTTGGCTTCCTGAGATGTAATTCCTTCTTTTGAGAAGTTTGTGGTGGTGGGTAGCCTGTTATTAGGGGCTGTGCTTTTCAGCTCTGCGCAGCAGAAGGCAAAATATCTTTCCAGGGTCATGTACCTATATGCTGTGTGAGCCTCGATAAGACAGTCTGCTGAAGCCAGCTTCCCTTGGGCAGTTTTGGGTTAGAGACTGGCACCGCAAGAACGTCCTGACAACGCAACTTTCCTGTTGCATAGTCCGTTCCTTCCAGTCCATGTAAAACTCAAACCCAACACCAGCTGCAGGGTTTGCTTCCTCAGCTCAGGCTGTGGAAACTACAGTTTCAGGTTTGTTGGACCCTCCAGTGCTGTGTTCACCAGCTCTGACAATGTGGAAGTCATCGCACAGCTTTCACCTCCCTCAAGTGTTTTCTCCCTCCTTGGCATTCACTCCCCTCTGGAGCAACTGCCTGCAGTGCTGTTGACATCTGTCCCCACAAAATGCATCCAGCAACAGAGCAAGAAAGGACTCGTGCCTGTTGAGGCACACACATTTCTGGATAAGGTTATGTTTTTCCCTTTTTATGCTTCCCTGATGGCCCTGAGAATGCCTTTTTGTCACCAGCTCACAGGACAGCACAGGAGAAAGGAGACTGAAATGGGGCCAGCTGCCTTCCCTGTGCGCCCTGCGCCTACAGCACGAGGCTTGGGTGCCAGGGTGGTCATGGGGCAGATGTGAGTTACGTAGGGTGATGCAACTTTCTGAGGAGATTTTTGCAATCCTGAAAAATTCAGGAGATTTCTGAGCCCCGAGGAGAAGGACTCGGGGTGCTGGGGGCAAGGAGCTGGCCATGAGCCAGCCGTGTGTGCTGCAGCCCAGAAACCAACCGGATCCTGGGCTGGATCTAGAGCAGCGTGGCCAGGGGTGCGAGGGAGGGGATTCTGCCCCTCTGCTCCGCTCTGGGGAGACCCCCCCTACACTTCTGCCTGCAGCTCTGGGCCCCCAACAGCAGGAGGACACGGAGCTGTTGGAGCTAGTCCAGAGGAGGCCACGGAGATGCTCTGAGAGCTGGAGCCCCTCTGCCATGGGGACAGGCTGGGGGAGTTGGGGGTTCAGCCTGGAGAAGAGAAGGCTCTGGGGAGACCTTAGAGCCCCTTCCAGTGCCTGGGGGGGGGGCTACAAGGGAGCTGGGGTGGGGGAGCTTTTTCCAAGGTCAGGGAGTGACAGGACAAGGGGTAACAGGTTTAAATGGAAAGAGGGAGATGGAGATGGGCCATCAGGAAGGAATTCTTCCCAGAGAGGGTGGGGAGCACTGGGACAGGTTCCCAGAGAAGCTGTGGGTGCTCCATCCCTGGGAGTGTCCAAGGCCAGGCTGGATGATGCTTGGAGCATCCTGTTCTATGGAAGGTGTCCCTGCCCATGGCAGGGGGGTGCTGGGTGGGCTTTAAGGCCCCCTCCTACCCAAACCATTCCGTGATTCCATGATTGTGCGCACATGAGGAACAGAGGTTGTGCAGGACACGACTCTGGGGTGCAGGGAGACCTACCCACCACGAGTTCACCTTCTATCAGTAGCTTTTACAACTCTGTGTCTGGCGGATGCACAGCTGTTTTTCAGAGAAACACAGCAGAGCAACATGTACATTTTGCCAGCTCAGGAGCAGTAAAATCGAATTAATAACCGAGAAGGAACATTACTTCAGGTTTTTCAAAATAAGGCTGTGGCTGGAAGCCACAACAATCACCAGTTCAAATCCTCAGCTTTTAGCAGGTAAAATTCCTGCCTGAGAGATTGATCTGTGCAAACCAGATTGCTTTCTTTTTTCCTTTAAAATGGTATTAAAGTAATTTCTCATTTTTCCCTTAAAAATAATAAAATGTTATTGATGTCAATCTTATTTAAGATTTTTTTTTCACTGTCTCTTTGCCTACAAATCTCTCTCTATCATTCTTTCCCTTTAGGTCTCAATTATTCTCAGTTAGTATGTCATTAACGTTATTACTTATGCTCCAATAGCAACACAGATAAGTCTTGCTTTCTCCTATTTGCAGTCTGAATTGTCACATTAAAAAATAAATAAATAAAGGCTTATCAACGGCTCCTGTCTTCCTGACCCCTCTTGTTGTTTTCAGTAGTTTATGAGTGAAGACATTTATCAACAAGGGATTTCACGAGCTTATGAGACCTGATGTGATGTTAGATGTGTTTCCACTTGGGAAAAGAAAACCATTCAGGCCAGGGAGACAATTGCTTATAGACTGTACTAAGGAACATGGTGACACGGTCCCTAAAGAAACAGGCCATGCGAATCATGTAGGTGTCACACAGGAGCTTTTGGGAAGTGCTGTCCTACACTGGGAACAGAGGATTAACGATGGTCTGTTTATGCAATACATGTCTGCTTGTGAGCTGCTTGTGAAGCTGTGGCTGTGCTCTCGCATGCACCCACTGTGTGACCAGTGTGTGAGCACTAGACCAGGCTGCTCCAAGACTCATCCAGCCTGGCCTTGGACACTCCCAGGGATGGGGCATCCACAGCTTCTCTGGGAACCTGTCCCAGTGCCCCCCATCCTCTCTGAGAAGAATTCCTTCCTGATGGCCCATCTCGATCTCCCTTTTTCCGTTTAAACCCATCACCCCTTGTCCTGTCATTCCCTGACCTTGGAAAAAGCCCCACACCCAGCTTCCCTGTAGTCCCCCAGGCACTGGAAGGGGCTCTAAGGTCTCCCCGGAGCCTTCTCTTCTCCAGGATGAACCCCCCAACTCCCCCAGCCTGGCCCCAGGGCAGAGGGGTACCAGTCCTCGAAGCATCTCCGTGGCCTCCTCTGGCCTCGCTCCAACAGCTCCGTGTCCTCCTGCTGTTGGGGGTCCCAGGGCTGGAGGCAGAATGGCAGGTACATTGCATTGCAGGAGTCAGCCAAAGCCCAGCCTAGATCAGCACCGTGTTTGCAGGATGGTGTACAAATACCTGAGGGGAGGCAGCCTCTGCCCTCAGGATCTCAAACTCACACTGAAAACGTACAGGAAAAGGGGAAAACATCATCATCTCTATATCACAGAAGCTATTAGTCACAGGTGGCATTGCACAGGCACAATGCACATTGCACAGGCACAGTGCAACTTGTGGCAGCACTGAAGAATGATCCTCAGCCAGAATTTCACCGTCATTTTAAGTGGGCATTGCGTTTTATGAGTGGCGTAAGCAGCCTTGCATCTGTCCCTTCCCTGACCGCTTGGCTTGGTAGCATTTCAGCCCCCCACATCCTGATGGTAGAACAAATATTTTTGCACCACAGAGTGAAGAAGGTCTGAAGAGGCAAAAGCAAGAGGGTGTTTAGGGTCTTCACTCCACTGTGGAAGCCCACCAGACTACCATGCAACTCGCTGGCATGAGGGAACAGAGCAGGAACAAGGAGCCAAGGGCAAAACTTTTTTCTAGCGTCAGTGCCAGCTTATACAGGTTTGTGGCCATGGCCAAGCTACACTGCTTTCTCAGTCAGGAGACAAGTTTTCTAATGCAAAGGAACATGAATTCTGCATTGCTTTCCTGGTGTGTCTCCAGCATGGAATGTGCCACCTTCAACCTGTGCAAATGAAGTACCAGGAGGAGCAAAACTGTGCACTTCAGGGGAGAACTGCTCATGTGATTACGCAGGCTCTGCGTGAGCTTGTAAATGGAGGGCAACTACCACGATGAGCACGCTGGGCTCCCACGTACAGTACCTGTGATACCTGCTCACTGAAATGTTCTGTTAAAGCCGCACAGGGCTCTCAGGTGTTAACGCAGTGCGCACCAATAAGGAGAACTATCACCGGGCATGACTGTGAATACTTTGACCTTAAAAACCATCAGGAGAAAATTTAAAATCCAAGTAAGAAAAAAAGCAGAGGAGTTATTTGTAGAAATCTTCTCGCCTACTGCTTATCAGCAGTCACTCCATCCAGGATTCTATCTATGTGTCTTGGACAGAGAATCATGGAATGGTTTGGGTTGGAAGGGACCTTAAAGCCCAACCAGCCCCTCCCTGTCATGGGCAGGGACACCTTCCATAGAACAGGATGCTCCAAGCATCATCCAGCCTGGCCTTGAACACTCCCAGGGATGGGGCACCCACAGCTTCTCTGGGCACCTGTCCCAGTGCTCCCCACCCTCTCTGGGAAGAATTTCTTCCTGATGGCCCATCTCCATCTCCCTCTTTCCATTTAAACCCATTACCCCTTGTCCTGTCACTACAGGCCCTTGGGAAAATTTCCCCTCCAGCTTTCTTGTAGCTCCCCAGGCACTGGAAGGGGCTCTAAGGTCTCCCTGGAGCCTCCCTGCTCCAGGCTGAACCCCCCAAATCTCCCAGCCTGCCTCCATGGCAGAGGGGCTCCAGCCCTCGCAGCATCTCCCTTGGTCTCCTCTGGCCTCGCTACAGCCAGTCAATATCCTTCTTGTGTTGAGGGCTCCAGGGCTGGAGGCAGAACTCCACATGGGGTTGCAGAATGCTGCAACCCATCCCCAACCTTCGTCAAAAGTCATTTGTGCTAGCAGGTGTCAGAGCAGGCCTATTCCTGTTTCCAAACTGTATTCTTCTGGACTGCAGAAAATGAGTGCACAAAAAAATCATTTTGCATGCCTGCTGCAAAATTACACTCCTGTCTGTGATCTCACCACACTATGTCAGTGCAATGCATGACATCTCTTGCTGGGCCTGCTGCCAAGCCCAGGGACTCAGTGCGAAACCGAAGTTGTGAAAGATGCATTTATGGAGCCACAACAATTTTATTCTCTGGATCCTGCATCATTCTATTTCTTCAGGACCAGTGGGGACAACAGTCTTTTCAGGGAACCTAATGCTCTGGAAAGGTGCCCATCCTGTACTGCCTGGCAGGAATTCTCATTTTTGTCCTTTTCATTTCCTTCCTCTTTATACCTTCCACTTTCCCATCTAAAACACAAAACCATTCAGAAGAAATAAACAGGGTGTGTGCTGCGCACAGAAAATACAGTGTCTTTGCACAGCCCTAGGATGAAATCGTTCATTTATGAACAGAAAGCTTGGTAAGCCGTCCCTGAAAAAGCGGACAAGTGTCTTTCCACAGTCTTAAGTGGGCTTTGCAATAACACAGACATGGTTAGTGAATATGTAAAATTGGGATGTGGGAAAGAAGAACAGCAAATGCCCCAAGCATTTCCCAAAATGTCCCACAGATTCCTGCTGTGGAGATGGTTCAGGGACACGTTTCACAGATGGAAGACAATCAGCCGAAATCCGCAAGAATCCAGCACTTTGTTGAATGCATTCACATTAAGTGCCTGTAGGATATGATTTCTTTTTTCTTACCTCCCTCCATTTTAGTAGCCTTTCCTCCAGATTTACAGCTGCATAAACAACTTCACCTCTTCCACTGACCTCGTCCTTCCAATCCTCAATCTGCCTACTGTAGTGCCACTGTAGTTACCTCCCCAAAATACAAACAGGAGATAGAGGCATACAGGGAAGCCATTGTGAAGTATTGTCTGAGCCTGATAGTGTTCTGCAAAATACCTGTAATGAAAGACATTCAATAATCATGGAATCACAGAATGGTTTGGATTGGAAGGGACCTTAAAGCCCGTCCAGTCCCACCTCCTGCCACAGGCAGGGACACCTTCCACTAGACCAGGCTGCTCCAAGCCTCATCCAGCCTGGCCTTGGACACTCCCAGGGATGGGGCACCCACAGCTTCTCTGGGAACCTGTCCCAGTGCCCCCCACCCTCTCCAGGAAGAATTTCCTCCTGATGTCCCATCTCCATCTCCCTCTTTCTGTTTAAACCCATTACCCCTTGTCCTGTCACTCCCTGCCCTTGGAAAAAGTCCCTCCCAGCTTTCTTGTAGCTCCCCAGGCCCTGAAAGGGGCTCTAAGGTCTCCCCGGAGCCTTCCCTGCTCCAGGCTGAACCCCCCAACTCCCCCAGCCTGGCCCCATGGCAGAGGGGCTCCAGCCCTCGCAGCATCTCCGTGGCCTCCTCTGGACTCTCCAACAGCTCCATGTCCTCCTGCTTTTGGGGTCCCAGAGCTGGAGGCAGAACTGCAGGGGGGGTCTCCCCAGAGCAGAGCAGAGGGGGAGAATCCCCTCCCTCACCCCTCTGGCCACACTTCTCCTGATACAGCCCACGATACGGTTGGTTTCTGTGCTCCAGTGCACACGGCCGGCTCATGGACAGCTCCTCGCCCCCAGCACCCCCAACTCCTTCTCCTCAGGGTTGCTCCTATCAATTCCCCGCCCAGCCTGTCCTTGTGCTGGGATTGCCCCAACCCAGGTGCAGGACCTTGCCCTTGGCCTGGCTGAACTCCATGGGGTTGGCACGGTCCCCCCTCTCCAGCCTGTCCAGGTCCCTCTGGATGCCATCCCTTCCCTCCAGTGTGTCACCCCACCACACAGCTTGCTGTTGTCAGCAAACTTGTTGAGGGTGCACTTGATGCCACCATCCATGTCACTGACGAAGATGTTAAACAGGACCGGTCCCAACACCCACCCCTGTGGAACGCCAATCGCCACTGGCGACATTGACCCATTGACCACCACTCTCTGAGTGTGACCAGCCAGCCAGTTCTTTATCCATCGAGCGGTCCATCCCTCAAATCCACGTCTCTCCAGTTTAGAGACAGGGATGTCGTGTGCAACGGTGGCAAAAGCTTTGCACAAGTCCAGGTAGAGAACGTCAGTTGCCCATCCTCTATCCACCAAGGTCGTGACCCCATTGTAGAAGCCACCTTATTCATCAGGCAGGATCTGCCCTTGGTGAAGCCATGCTGGCTGTCACCAAATCACCTCCTCATTCTCCACGTGCTTCTGCATGATTTCCAGGAGGATCTGCTCCATGTTCTTGCCAGGCACAGAGGTGACGCTGACTGGCCTGGAGTTCACCAGATCCTCCTTTTGTCCCTTTTTAAAGATGGGGGTTATGTTTCCCCTTTTCCAGGCAGTGAGAACTTCACCAAACTACCATGACTTCTCAGACATGATGCATAGTGGCTTAGCAACTTTATAATGTCACAATTTAGAGAAGAAGCAGTCAATCAAGATGCATAAATTCACACCTTTCCATTATACTGTGCTCATATGCTTTTTCAGACAGAATGGCCTGGCCCCTATATGATGGGTCTCTGAGCTTGGATTTGTTTGTTTTTCTATAAATAAGTCTATTAACAAACCTGTGAGAAGTGTTTACTGGCTCGTGCGCTGGGGTTCATACACAGGGCTGGCTAGGAGACAGGCAGAACTGACCATGGAGGAGATTAACCACTAAGCTTAGAGGGAACAAGGACATCCCAAAGTTGGACAAAGTGGCCATAAGAGGGACCAAACCATAATAATCTCCTCTTGTTTGTAAAGCCCTCTCCCCTCCTCTCAGTTCATAAAGCTCAAGAGAGCATATTTATCAGGCCCCAGAACAGAAGTGTAAGTAGAAAGTGAATGAAAAAAAAAAAAAAAAAATCAGTTACAACTTTCACACATTTTAGCTCAGAGGTGCAGGATGCTCTTCAGATGTTGCCTGAATAGCAGCTAAATTGCAGCCAACGCTCAAACCAACATCTGCCGTCTGGGATGTTTAATTCTGCTGTGAATCTGAGGAACAAGAAAAGCCTTGTTAGTCTCAACATGCCCTTATTATGTTTTTTTTTTAATCTTGTGCTATAACATATGTAACCTGTGCATGTGCCTTTTTTTTCCTAATAAAGGTGGTAATTGCACTGTAGAAACAGCGCCGACTTTAGCCTTACAAAATATCAGATATGAAGGCATTGTTGACACCATGTTATCGTGATGTAGTTTTATGACGACGTGAGAAATGCAATGCTTCTCTCTGAGAACTGAATTTTCCGCGGTATTGCTCCACAGAAGAATTGCTTGGTCCTCTTCCTTCTTAAAAGTAGAGAACAGCCACAAGAAAAATGCATTTCATTTTGTTGTGCGAGTTTCTAAAGTGATTCTTTTATCTAGAAATTAAAACAAACAGTTAAAAAGAGAAAAGGCTCATCTTGCAGTCACAGGACAAGCAAACTTATCAAAAGGACAATTTTATAGAAGTTGTTATACTGGCTCTGACCTCAGGCATGTTTATACCAATATCCTGCTCAGTACTGCAGACTTCAGATGAACGCTAATAAAGAAACTTCCAGCATACCCTGTAATGAAATAATTTCCCACTAAGGGAAGATTTTTTAACCCCACACGGTTAAATTTAACTCACTTCCTACACTTCAGGAGTTTTTAGAGAGCAACTGCCAAGGATCTGTTTATTAACAACTGAAAAACATCTAACCTTCCTGAGAACGCTGTATTTACAAATTCACCAGCTTTTAATTTATTAGGTACCATTCAAAAGGAAACGGCACCTTTTTGCACACTTTAGATACATTGTGTACGAGTCCATGGACCATCTCACATGTCCAGATGCCCTTTGAGGGAAAAAAGGGAAACGTGAACAGTGAGAACGTTTGCAACTTTTCCTGTGTTATTTCTATTAAGTCTTATTTATCTCCTCTTTCACCTACACAGCTGCAGTCTTCTACAGCGCCTCCTTCTTAGGCCCCCCATGAACTAGCCCACAGTTTATTCCCTGCTTTCCATAAACCGGATGGGAGATTGGAGAGCACCACCACCACCCCTTTTGCAGCATCCCTAGGTTAGCAGGTCTCCAAAAACATGGGATAAAGAGGATTTCCACAGCACTTGAAGCCGTGCTGCCCCAGGAGGTGCAGGTAAGGAGTCGTCTCATGGAGTCTTTCATACCTTCTTCAAAGCTCCTGGAGTTGCGAGTGAGACAAAGTGCTACAGCTTCACTCCCCGGTGAATTTCAGAATAACTCATATAAAACCATGACAATAGAACGTATTTACTCCAAGCTACCTATGTGAACATGAACCTTGTGCATGAAGACGCTGTGATTTCAAGCCTAGATCTGCCATTGGTCAGAGACAGACTGGCATCACGTTGTTCCCAGGACTGTGAAACATAAAAATAATAATAATTCACCAGACTGATTGGACAACAATTTGTTCAGCTTCTGCAAGCGACGTAAAGTTCCATTTAACCAGTTATGAATACCATGTGAAAGACTGTCTACAACACACACTTTCACATCTTAGGGAGGTGTACTGATTTAACTCACCCAAGGCACTGGTTTCCTGGTTGCATTCCACTGCTCTGCAATAACCGCAAATTACTCCCTGATCCTAGGTTGGATCTTGAAGAACGGATATTCAAAACTGTTCTTTTCTTATTATCTACACCTAATCCGTAAATGGGTCTGTTAGCAACGTGGCAACAAATCTCAGCTCTTTCCTTGGCAGAGGGTATAGATCCCAGGTGCTCTGCTGCGTTCCTGTGAAGCTTCAGAATAAGCTTCCTGCTGACATGCTGCAAGCGAATTAACGCTTCTTAGATGGAAAGCACAAGAGATAAGGAAAGAAGTCAGCTAAACTATTATAATAATGTTCTACCTGTATTTTCAGGAGGCAGCAAATAACCTGCTGGACACAAGATGGGCATATAAATAGTGTGGTTCTACAGCATTAGTAAAGCACTCTGTTCCTCCAGCTGAAGGGAAAAACACTGAGAATGGCTAAAAACTAGGTAAAATTGGAGAGTGTAGTAAGTGCAGCAGCAGTGCACTACTATCTCGTTGGTACAAGACAATGTTCTATGAAAACAGGGAGAAAGAGTGGCTTCTTTCCATTATTGTGGACTCACAGCAAGGAGTTACTCATTGATCATGAAGGATACCACAGAATAGAGGTATTTTGTGAAACAGACTCATCTATTTAGATATCTATTATTGTTATCTATTAGATATCTATTATTATTATCTATCATCTATTTAGGTATTTCTTGATATCTATTTAGATTGGATATCAGGAAAAAGTTCTTGCCAGAGAGGGTGGCGAGGCACTGGGACAGGTTGCCCAGAGAAGCTGTGGGTGCCCCATCCCTGGGAGTGCCCAAGGCCAGGCTGGATAAGGCTGGGAGCAACCTGGTCTAGTGGAAGGTGTCCCTGCCCATGGCAGGGGGGTTGGAACTCGATGATCTTTAAGGTCTCTTCCAACCCGAACCATCCTGCGACTCTATGATCCTATGACTTTAGCACATCTGTATCTTCACTTCAGGCAAGACAAGAGCTCAGTTTCTCTTTTGCTAGGCCTGGACTGTCTGATGGTGATGGGCCCAGCACCGTGCTGCTCCACAGACAGGACAGTGGAAGGAGAAAATGTGTTCTTTCAGGGACGATGACCATTTTCCCGCTGTGCTTTGCTGAGGTTTATTCTTCCCTGTATGTCTCGTCTTGACTTGCAAGATGTCACTGGAAAATCAAGAGCTGCATACGGGTACAGAGTCAACAGCCTTCTCACCTGCACTGGGGTCAGCTGTATCACAGTGTGAAGTAGGGACAACCCTTTGTTATCAAGGTGTGGAGCAAACCTGGAAGGAAGAACCTTTGTCTTCTGGCCACAGGCAGGTCACAAATTGTATTAGAAAGCTTTGCCTTACAAAGCCACTGAAGCCCAACTAACCCAAGTAAAATATCAAGTGCCAGATATTAGGCTGTGACTGATATTTGCAGAAAGCAAACTGGCAAAGCATCAGGAGGATGAAGCATTTCTAAAAGTGGCACTGGCTTCCCTATGAACTCAACTTCTGTTTGAGCTGGCCTAATAGGTTTGTGTTGTCTTTATCCTACTGTCTTGGCTGCAGGAGAGGGTTGTTCTGTAGAAGCATCTGTATGCATGGTTTGACTTTTTTGTTATACACATGGGGTAAAAACATTGTGTGTATATTTTATGTTAATGCAAACAGAAGTCTTCCTGCAGATAGTCTGCAAGTTGAGAAGATGTATACTTCATACATTTCACAGAGGCAGTGGCAGCCCTGTTCCAGGCCCTGGGGCTGACTCCAATCCAGTAGAAATATGTGAGGAGAATCCCCTGGTGAGCTAGAAATAAGCAGTGGGATGTTGACACCAGGCCTGGGAAGAATTAGGACTCATCCCAACTAAGCACAGAAAAAATCATAGAATCACAGAATGTTTTGGGTTGGAAGGGACCTCAAAGCCCATCTAGTTCCAACCCCCTGCCATGGGCAGGGCACCTTCCACTAGACCAGGTTGCTCCCAGCCTTGAAAACAACCAGAGATGGGCCATCCACAGCTTCTCTGGGCAACCTGTTCCAGTGCTTCACCACCCTCTCCTGGAAGAATTCCTTCCTGATATCCAAACTGTCTCCCCGCTTTCAGTTTAAACCCATTACCCCTTGTCCTGTCACTACAGGCCCTTGTAAAAAGTGCACCCCCCACCCCCACCCCCACCCCCCCCAGCTTCCTTGTAGCCTCTTTAGATATTGGAAAATCTCCCACACTTAAGCAGAAGTTGAGCTCCTCTTGTTGAGGAACATTTCCTTGACCTTTGCAATACCAAAACTAATATACCCATTTCAAAACCAGCAACTGTTTGAAAGAACCGCACTGTCAACTCTTCTGTTCATGTAAAGCTCAAATTCTTTCTATTTCCTACCCCTCATGAAATTTTCTACCCTTTTTTCCCCACTTGCTATCAGCATTGATTCTCCATGAGCCAGCCAGTTTATCGCCACAGAATGTACGAATACCCACAGCCTCCATGACATACAGAGAAGGTGAACGTTTTGCAAAGCATAGGTCTCAGCCCACGAAACATTTTTTTCTCTGTAATGTATTTTAATATTCAGTCCCCAAACCATCTCAGGAGTATGAAAGCTGGGAAACGGTATACCTAGGAATGGTTCAGGGACAAACTGCAGTCAGTCACTATAATGTAAACACTATGTGTGGATGACCTCTCCTAGGCCGACACCGCGCAGATCTCATCAAGATCCTTATTGCAGCAATGTTTCATTCCCCCCAGAAGAGCTGCTCTGCCACACAAGGCACAGTGCTTCCAGCTGGCCTGAATGAGCTCCACCCGCAACGCCTGCTGCTGATTTCTTTCCATAGTCTTTTTCAGTTTGGTCATGGGCAATGAAGTCAATGACTCTGCGGTGACTTTCCTGAGTATTTTATAAAGACATAACACAGTGTCACAATTACAGTAACCTAGAAAAAAAATAATGGTGTGCACGCATGTATTATACTGCCTACAACAGCCTGCAGAATGATCGGTCCTCTCCACTTTCTTTCACAACCTCCTCCTCCATCTCTTCATTAAGTCATGGAGCTACTTCTGACCCTTCCCACCCCTCTGCTATGAATAAATGGAAAACCTCTTCAAAAGACAGACTCTGCTCTCTCTAATGCGCATGTAACCTGCTGGGCGATGTTTTGTAGAAATAATGATGAAATATTCATGGGAGCATGATGGCAACAAATAAATGGAGCAAAGAGAGACTACAAAGCAAGACAAGAGGTCATTTATCACATTATTCTAAGCCACAAAATGAAATAACAATGCAGCCTTCTGAAGCCTGCTGGGTGAAGCATGAGCCTTCCCTTAGGCCTATTGGTATCCGATCCCTTTCTGTTGCCAAAGCAAATCAATCTGGTGGCCTCTGCTTGCTCCTTACTATGATAGCTACCACTGTAAAATCTCCTGGGTGTACCAAAATGGATAGACCCTGCACTACAGACAAGTGTCTGTCTAGATAAGGCTGAATAATAACATACGTGGCAAGACTGACAGTTCAGACCCAGAACTAACATGAATGTGAAAATATTGCCTTGGAAACGATGCAGGAATCAGGGTGACAGTCGTGGCACCTTTGGCAAAGTCTGAAAGGAGTGGAGGGGCTAGTTTCAGGAAGACATTTACAAGTTTATTCACCCATACTCCTGTCAGTCTTAGGCAACCAAAAAATATCATCAATGGGGTATTTTTTTCTGGAAATTGCTAAAACCTCACGGTTGCCAGAGAAAAAAGCGGGACTCCAATATTTACGCGGTGATTTCCACTGGCACAAAGTAGATTCAAAGCACTAAGCAATCAGGACAGTAACACTTGTACAGTGGTGTTGCAGAGGTGTAAATGAGTCCGAGCAAAGACCGTGGCACCTGACGTGCAGACCTCAGTTAGCTGCAAGGATAGGAGAGCAGGCTGCCCTTGTCTTCACTACTGCAAAGTCACAGCAGTATTGGATCGTGGATTTGATTCATCCCATTTATTGCCTAAAAAGATAAAATGTTTTAGTAAAGCAAAGACTGTGAAAATTCCATCTATTTCCTAATCAGAGCATGCTTATGCAAAACCTTCAATTGCACTTTAGAAAACAATGGTCTATTGTTCTCTGCTTCACAAAATCATAGAGCCGCATCCCAGAGCAGTGGCGGAAGGAAAGGGACCCATGAGGCAGGGCAGGAGCTCAGATCTGGGCTTACAGCCTACAGGGATGGAGACCCCAGGGCGCTCAGGGCAGCTCCTCCAGGGCTTGGTTATTATCCTTGGAACACAAAAGGTATTTCTTACATGCAGCCAGGCACTGCTGTAAAGAGTTTGTCCCTATCCCCATCTCACTGATCCCCTCCCCATAGGCATGGAGGTGCTGCTAGGTGCCCTGAAGCTCTCTCTGCTCCCAGATGAATCAACCCCAGCCCCACAGCCTTGGTGTTACCTGCAAACCTGACAGAGCGTCTTTCAGGACCTCCCCAGCTCATCGCTGGTGATGGTAACAAGGACAGGCCCCAGAGCACGTCCTGCAGGACCCCACAGAGAGCGAGCCTCCAGTGACCACCACCCCTGAGCTCAAACACCCAGCCAGGCATTTACCCACCTGGTGGAACACCCACCCAGAGTCTAACATCTAGTGTGGATTCAAGGACGTTGTGGGACACCACTGGAAGCCTTGCCAAAGCTGACATAAATGATATCTCCTGTTCTCCACTTGTCCACAGATCTGATCATTTTGTCACGGAAGGAAACCAGCTGGTTCAGGCATGACTCACCCCTGTCAACGATGCTGACTGTCCCTATCACCACCTTCTCCCTCATGCACCCCAGGGATGTGCTCCAAGAGGACACATGCCATGATTGTCTCAGGGACTGAAGCGAGTCTGGTGGCCTGAAGTTCCCCAGATCATCTTTCCTCTCCTTTTTGAAGACAGGTGTGATTTTTTGCCTTTCTCCAGTTGTGGCGGATCTCCCCTCAGTCTCCACAGCCTTTCAAAAAGGCTTGCGGGTGACGTTACATGGACGCTGGACAGCTCTCCCAACAGCCTTAGGTGCAGCCCGTCCAGTCCCATGGCCTTGCCTGGGTTGAGTTTGTGGAAGTAATTCCTGACCCAACCTTCACCCACTTTCTGATTGTTCTCCTCCTTGAATCCTGTCTCTGGAGAGCCCATCTGTGAAGACTGAGACAAAGACAGCATGGAGCACCCCAATTTTATCTGTGCCTCATTTCATGTAAACTGCCTTATTCAGCCCACATTTTCCTTGTTTAGCCTTTTGCTATTGATGCAGCAGCATGACTTGCGAGATTGGGTTTTGATATTCATTTTGCCCAAGATGGAACAGAAATGACTGCCATAAAAATAAAGAACGACAAATTCATTGGCATTACCTAACAATGGCAAGTTTTAGATTACACCCAGAGTCCATCAAGCACCTACGTCACGCAACAATTGCCATAGAAGTGTCCCTTCACAATGTTATTTAACGAACAAAGAATCCCTTTTCCTATAGAGAAATTACTTCTGCAGATTTAAGGTTTATTTAATCGGAATCAGCTTTCCCATTTCCATTATTTTTCCTTATTTTCATGCCATCCAGCAGGTTTATCATATCATAGCTTCCTTTCAATCGAGATCCCTGGAGATACTTTACCAGGAGATTGCCATACTTAGACTTGATGTTCCTGGGAAGGCACATCAATGTAACATTTCTGAAAGGCCAAGTTGTTTCCTGTTGTCCCTTAGGAGACAATATCACTTCGTCCTATCGTTGTTTAAATGTACCGAGAGCTTTTAGGCACTGTGCCTGAACAGAGCTGTCAAGATGGTGAATTCAAGTTATAACCCAGGGAACGTTCACAATTTTGTCTCATCCTGAGTTGCCTAACATCAAAAGAAATACTGCGCATACACCAGCCTTCTGCATCCCTGAAATGTGCAGCTGCAGAAGCCCCTAATTTAAAGCAGGAAAGAGTACAGCAGCTGTTTTAGGTAAGGTTATAAAGGGAACTGTGCTCCTTGGAGTTGGTGTTGTGAGCCGAGTACACAGGGTAAGACTTGGTGTCAAGACGAGCCACTCTCAGAGGCGGGAGTGGAGGTGTAAGGATAAAGAACACACTCAGAGGACAGTGCAGCCTGCAGTCCCTTCACGCTGCCATACAGAGGTGTCTCCCTTCCTTGCAAGTGTCAGTGGGCTGAAGCCATGTGACCCCATATCTGTAGACCAAACTCGTGGAGATGCAACTGGCATAGGCATGCACCAGACCGAGCCCAAGACTCATGAAACCTTAGCCAGCCCTACAGAGTCCTGGTCCCAAAGTTTTACCTATTTCATGGAATGAAAACTTGATTCACTACTTGAGTGGTTATGTCAGATGCAGTCACCTTGGACAGAATATTTGCAGCGTATAAATTATTGTCTACAACTCTTCATAAAAATCCACTCTTTTAATAACAATATTCACAACGCAAGGGCTTAAGCCTACAGCAATTGAAAATGATCCCAAGAGCAGATAAAAACATGGAGCGGGACTGGCCTCTGGATAACAATTCCATAGAATCATAGAACCATAGAATGGTTTGAGTTGGAAGGGATTTTAAAGCCCACCCAGCCCCACGCCCTGCCATGGGCAGGGACACCTTCCTCTAGACCAGGCTGCTCCAAGCCTCATCCAGCCTGGCCTTGGACACTCCCAGGGATGGGGCACCCACAGCTTCTCTGGGAACCTGTCCCAGTGCTCCCCACCCTCTCTGGGAAGAATTCCTTCCTGATGGCCCATCCCAATCTCCCTCTTTCTGTTTAAACCTGCTACCCCTTGTCCTGTCAATCTATGCCCTTGGAAAAAGTCCCGCCCCTCCCAGCTTTCTTGTACCCCCCCCCAGGCACTGGAAGGGGCTCTAAGGTCTCCCCAGAGCCTTCCCTTCTTCAGGATGAACCCCCCAACCCCCCCAGCCTGGCCCCAGGGCAGAGGGGCTCCAGCCCTCGCAGCATCTCCGTGGCCTCCTGTGGACTCTCTCCAACAGCTCCGTGTCCTCCTGCTGTTGGGGGCCCAGAGCTGGAGGCAGAACTGCAGGGGGAGTCTGCCCAGAGAAGAGCAGAGGGGCAGAATCCCCTCCCTCACCCTCCTGGCCACACTGCTCTGGATCCAGCCCAGGATCCGGTTGGTTTCTGGGTTGCCAGCGCACATGGCCGGATCACGAACAGCTTTTAATCCCCCAGAACTCCCAAGTCTCTCTCCTCAGGGCTGTTTCCAATCCATTCTCCACCCAGCCTGTCCCTGTGCTGGGATTGCCCCAACCCAGGTGCAGGACCTTGCCCTTGGCCTGGCTGAACTCCATGGGGTTGGCACGGTCCCCCCTCTCCAGCCTGTCCAGGTCCCTCTGGATGCCATCCCTTCCCTCCAGCGTGTCACCCCACCACACAGCTTGGTGTCATTAACAAACCTGCTGAGGGTGCTCTCAATGCCACCGTCCATGTCACTGACGAAGATGTTAAACAGGACCGGTCCCAACACCTACCCCTGCGGAAGGCTGCTCGGCACTGGTCTGCACTCAGACATGGAGCCACTGACCACCACTCTCTGAGTGCGACCAGCCAGCCAGTTCCTTATCCACCGAATGGGCCACCTGTCACAACCATGCCTCTCCAGTTCATGACAAGGATGTCATGCAGGACAGTGTTGAACGCCTTGCACAAGTAAATGACATTTTAAATGACACTGGTTGCCCTCCCGTTATGTAACCATGGCAGTTTTCCATTCTCCCAGTTCTTGCCCTTGTCTTCCATGACTCTGGGGGTACGGCTTGCACCCTTGACAGTGAAGACCGAGGCAAAAAAAAACACTGAGTACCTCGGCCTTCTCCATGTCTTGGGAAACCAGCTCTCCCATTTCCTTCTGCAGTGGACCCACATTTTCCCTGATCTTCTTTTTAGCCCTAATGTACCTACAGAAACACTTCTGGTTGACCTTGATGTCCCTGGCCAGGTTTAATTCTGTCAGGGCTTTGGCTTTCCTAACCTGATCTCTGACCTCTCAGACAACTTCCCTGTAATTGTCCCAGGTTACCTGTCCTTGCTTCCACCTACTGTAGGCTTTTTTTTTTTTTTTACTTTGTCCAGGAGCTGCTTGTTCACCCACACAGGACTCCAGGCACTTTTACTTGACTTCCTCTTCACTGGGACGCATCGCTCCTGAGCTTGGAGAAGAAAATCCTTGAATACTTGCCAGCCTTCCTTGGCCCCTCTTCCCTCCAGGTCTTCTTCCCAAGGAACCTTTCAATCAGTTCCCTGAAGAGGCTGAAGTCTGCTCTCCTGACATCCAGGTTAGTGAGCTTGCTGTGCACCCTCCTCGCCTGCGTAAGGATCTCAAACCCCACCATTTCATGGTCACTGCAGCCAAGGCTGCCCTTGAGCATCATATTCCCACCAAACCCAGCCTGTTGGTGAGAACAAGATCCAGCAGGGCCCCTCTCCTTGTCAGCTCCTCTATCCCTTGGAGAAGGAAGTTGTCATCAGTACATTTCAGGAACCTCCTGGCTTGCTTGTGCCCTGCCGTGTTGTCCCTCCAACAGATATCGGGGTGGCTGAAGTACCCCATGAGGACCAGGGTTTGTGACCGTGAGGCTGATGCTCTCTGCTTGGAGGGGGCCTCATCCATTCGCTCATCCTGGCCAGATGGCCTGTAGCAAACTCCCTCTACAGTATCCCCTCTCCCTGCCCTCCCTTTAATCCTGACCCATAAGGTCCTCAGTCAGCTCCTCATCCCTCCCCAGGTGGAGGTCCATGCATTCCTGAGCGTCATTTACATAGAGGGAAACAGCCCCTCCACATCTCCCCTGCCTGTCCTTCCTAAAAACCCTGTCCCCTTCCATCTGACACTCCAGTCATCGGAGCCGTCCCACCACATCTCCACGATGCCAATGAGGTCGCAGCCCCTCGTGCGTTCACGCGCCTCTAGCTCCTCTTGTTTATTCCCCATGCTCCGTGTGTTCACACAGAGGCAGTGAAGATGCGCCCCTGACGGAGCTGCCTTGCTGACCGGAGCAGCTGGAATTCACTTGTCTTGTTCTCCAGGTACTCTCCCAGTGACCTGTGATTCTTGTCCAGGCTCTATGTTCCACTCAGAAGGGAATCGCCTACAACAATCACCCTCCTTTTCTCAACTGAGGCCATCGCAATGCGTGCAGCTGATGGAGTCGTCCTGGGCAACTCCCTGGATGGACACTCCTCTGCATCCCAAACTGCCTGGCCCTCCAGTTCCAGAGCTCCGCATCTGTTCTGGAAGGGCAACTGGGAATGGGATGGGGGACAGGAGGCTGATGCACCTACCTCAGCAGGCAGGGACTGGTTTCCACACACCTCCCTGTCATAGATCCCTTCCTTCTGCCTCGGTGGCTTCATTGAAATCGTCTGTCGTACAGAGTTTTGAAAGGGGATTTTGGTTTACTGGTTAAAAAAATACCACTATATCTTCCTATAAACACAGAAAGGTCTTTAAATGCAATATTTTATCGTGCCTGATGAATACGGTGACCTTCTATGATGGGGTCATGACCTTGGTGGACAGAAGACGGACAACTGACGTCCTCTACCTGGACTTGTGCAAAGCCTTTGATACCGTCCCACACGACATCCCTGTCTCTAAACTAGAGAGGCATGGATGTGATGGATGGACCGCTCGGTGGATAAGGAACTGGCTGGCTGGTCGCACTCAGAGCATAGTGGTCAGTGGCTCCATGTCTGAGTGCAGACCAGTAATGAGCGGCGTTCCACAGGGGTGGGTGTTGGGACCGGTCCTGTTTAACATCTTCATCAGTGACATGGACGGTGGGATTGAGTGCCCCCTCAGCAAGTTCGGTGATGGCACCGAGCTGTGTGGTGGGGTGACACGCTGGAGGGAAGGGATGGCATCCAGAGGGACCTGGACAAGCTGGAGAGGGGGGACCATGCAAACCTCATGGAGTTCAACAAGGCCAAGGGCAACGTCCTGCACATGGGTCGGGGCAATCCCAGCACACAGACAGGCTGGGCGGGGAATTGATAGGAGCAGCCCTGAGGAAAGGGACTTGGGAGTTCTGGGGGATTAAAAGCTGTCCATGATCCGGCCATGTGCGCTGGCACCCCAGAAAGCCAACCAGATCCTGGGCTGGATCAGGAGAAGTGTGGCCAGGAGGGTGAGGGAGGGGATTCTGCCCCTCTACTCTGCTCCTGTGAGACCCCACCTGGAGTGCTGTGTCCAGCTGTGGAGCCCTCAGCGTAAGAAGGTTATAGACTAGTTGAAACGAGTCCAGAGGAGGCCACGGAGATGATCCAAGGGCTGGAGCACTTCTCCTGTGGGGACAGGCTCAGAGAATTGGCTTGTTCAGCCTGGAGAAGAGAAGGCTTTGGGGAGACCTTATTGCAGCCTTCCAGTGCCTGAAGGGGCTACAAGGAATCTGAGGGGGACTTTTTACAAGGGCCTGTAGTGACAGGACAAGGCGTAATGGATTTAAACTGAAAGAGGGAGATTGAGATTGGGTATCAGGAAGGAATCCTTCCCGGAGAGGGTGGGGAGGCACTGGCACACGTTGCCCAGAGAAGCTGTGGGTGCCCCATCCCTGGGAGTCTCCAAGGCCAGACTGGATGAGGCTTGGAGCAACCTGGTCTAGTGGAGGGTGTCCCTGCCCATGGCAGGGGGGTTGGAACTGGATGATCTTTAAGGTGCCTTCCAAGCCAAACCATTCCGTGATTCTATGATTTCTATATCACATTCTTAGGTTTTCCAATTTTAAGTATCTATGTCTTTGAAAGGGACATGGGCCAAGCTTGGAAAAATCCCAGATGGAGGACTCTGCCTCAGTGTTTCATGTCAGAGGGTGCTGAATGAGATATATGAGGGACATAAATACGTTTCCTGTATTTCATATTTGCACTCTTACCGCAGTGCTGTTGAGAGGCACTATCTACTGGACTTTTTTTTCCTTCCTTGCCTTACCATGAAATAATATTCATCAATGAAATATCATTTGGTCATAAACATACCTCCCAACTCTACTACTGACTGTGCATTATAGTATGCAACATATATTTACGAGTAGGAACCCCAGCAACTTCACATGTATGTTGCAGTCTGGGTTTTGCAGACGCTGTAATGGCAAATGCATGGGCAGTATAAGCTAAAGTGTTTCTCATGAGTTCCAGCTCTTCAAAAGCCACAAGCATATGTGTTCCAGCTGCTCCAGTGCAGAGGTTATTTCAAGTTTCCTCAAGGATGTGATGTGAACAAGTGTTGACACCTCCCTCTCACCTCTCCAGTGAGCAAAACAGGCCACAGGACATCTTCAAAGAAGTGTCTTGGCACCGGCATTCCCTGTAGAAAACAGGGATTCACCAAAATGTTTTCAGCCTCTGCATTAAACCCCAGTGCTCACTGTTTTGCAGGGAACTGGGAATTTGTGGCTACCCAGCATAGCGTTGTGAGTGGGTCTGCACACCTTCCACTGGGAACAAAGCATCCTGGAGCTGAAGTTTGGCTTTTCCATCTCTAAATGAAATCACCGGACCAAATAAGAGGCCAAAGCATGCTGTCTGCTAGAAGTATTGAGCTGGTCAGTTCCTAAAAACTAGTGCATTTTTACATTTGGTTGCAATCAAACAAAACGTCTAATCATTATTTTAAAAATAACTTAAAAAAAAACACCTGACCCTCCAGCCCTGCACAGTGCTAATATGGAACATGGGGGAGGACCTGCAAGATGCTTTCCCCATCTGCAGTCCAGTGGTGCTGGTTGCCTGTCTCCCACAGGATCTATCCGCCATCCCGCCAGCACAGAGCCGGGCCCACCCCTGCCCCACACAGGGCCTTTCCGATATCAGTGTGTCTCTACAAGGGATTTTCTTCTAAGGCTGCTGGCAAAAATCCTGCCTTAGTGCTAAAACCATTGCCTAAAATTTTTTTTATGAGAAAGAGTTCATGAACTATGATAGTTTCCAGAGGTGCTGATTATTCCCATATTCCAGTGTCTCCAAAAAAATTAGGAATGTTTAGTGGGTCTATGATTGAAGATTAAAACACGCTTAAAAATAATGGATTTAGGCTACACAAGCAGCCACCCTTCTGGTTTGTTTCAGCTTTCTGGATTTTTTATTCCTGAAACACTAACATTTCAACATACAACTTGAGGCCGTGTTATATACTGCTGTCACATTTACAGCTTATAAAATCTAATGCATGATGACTAGGAAGGAAGATATAAGTAGCTATGCCGATGATAAGCATGGTCTTGAGGTGTGCTGTGCTGGTTTTTGTGTCACAGCAACATACTGGAAGAGAGCAGTGAATGGGCATATGGCCACAGTTGTAAGAAACTCTACAGCAATATATATTGCCCAAATCTCTATTAATTGTGTTGTAAATATTCATACATAATTGAGAATACACCCTCAATTTAAATTAAAAAAAGAAAAAGTTGGGGTTTTTTTAAATAATCATTAGACATTTTGGTTGATTGGAACCAAATGTAAAAACGCACCAGTTTTTAGGAACCCACTGGCCCAGCACTTCTAAGAGACAACATGCTTTGGCCTCTCATTTGGCCCGGTGATTTCACTTAGAGATGGAAAAGCCAAACTTCAGCTCCAGGATGCTTTGTTCCCAGGCAAAGGTGTGCAGATCCACAGCCCTGAGCCAGATCCATTTCTTCAGTCAGCTTCTTACCTAAAGTTTTTCTTTCTTTCCCTTGAGTTTCCCACTGTGATCCCAGCAAGAAAGTCTACATAATGCCCACACAGTGTATCTAGGGGGTAAAGTCTGACCTTAGGATTTCCCAGTGGGGCACTCTGTCCACCTCCCTGCAGTTCTGTACATTGGAGGAATCCTGAACACACTAAAAGGCAAGCAGCACATTTTAGAAAATGTCAGAGGGCTTCAGTGTGTTGGGTTTGGGTGACCGGTTTGGGCAAATGAGCCTATAAACTGGATTAATGTGGCAACCGTTCTTTCCAATTCCTTGTAGCATGATGAAGCAGTAAGAAATCCTCACTTAGAGAGTGTCTGTGTTAAAGAATATCCTCTGGAAACAAAACCACAAGGTCCAAAATAGCCTTAATGGTTCTTTCGTAAAAATAAACAGAAGAAATATACAATTTCAGTGCCACAAAATGCATCAGTGGCTTTAGAATACTCAGATTCTCAGTAGCTTTGAAAATACCAGGACACAAAGGTTGAAAATGGGATTACCGATGAAACGGTTAATTTCACGGCACTATTTTCTCATTTCAAATTGACTATCCCAAATTATAATGCTTCACAGTGAACTTCTTTCCTCCGTAAGTCCCAGGAGTCAGATTCAAAAAACACACTGAGCAATACAAATTAATGAAAATATATCCCTGCTGCCAAATTCGTTGACACAGAAACAAATGTCGTTGCCTCCAGAAAAAGGATGAAATGGCCAACAGAACTGACCTTCCCATGGGTCAAATCATGGAGAAGCCTTATATGGCAGCACGTTACGAACATGCCCCACCCCTGGGCATAAGTAGCCTCTTCTGACAGGAAAAGCAGGTTCTGAACTCCATGTCAGTTCAGCTCAAGGAGTTTCAGTGCGTTAAAGCCAGGTGCTGAAGCTTTTTCTATAGCCTATTAGTTGGAATTCCTTCAGATGAAATAATGAGTTAAAATCAAACCACGGGGGGAGGAGACACTCTCCAACTCCTGTTGAGGTCCCCGGCTCAGCAGCACAGACCACAGAAGAGGCCACGGAGCGGCTGTTCTGCACAAGCTCCACAACAGGGCACATGCCACCCTGCCCAGGACCACCCATGCCCAAATTCCTGCTCTTGTAACCGAGGCTGCAACTCTAAGGTAATGCAGATCACAATTCACAACCAAGTAACTCTTTGCATGCTTTAGTTATTTGGGAGAGAGTGGATTATAGAATCATAGAATGGTTTAGGTTGGAAGGGACCTTCAATGGTCATCTAGTCCAACCCTCCCCTGCCATGGGCGGGGACATCTTCCACGAGGCCAGGTTGCTCAGAGCCCCTTCCAACTTGACACTGAATGTTTCCAGGGATGGGGCATCTACCACCTCCCTGGGCAACGTATGCCAGTGTTTCCCCACCCTGACAGTAACAAATTTCTTCCTTATATCTAGTCTGAATCTACAGTCTTTTAGCTTAAACCATTCCCCCTTGTCCTATTTCAACAGGACCTACTGAAAAGTGTGTCCCCATCTTTCTTATACATGGCCTTTAAGTACTGAATGGTTTGAATAAGTTTTCCCCAGAGCCTTCCCTTCTCCAGGATGAACCCCCCAACTCCCCCAGCCAGGATGAACCCCCCCCTCCCCCAGCCCCATGGCAGAGGGCCTCCAGCCCTTGCAGCATCTCCGTGGCCTCCTTGGGACTCTCTCCAACAGCTCCGTGTCCTTCTGCTATTGGGGTCCCAGAGCTGCAGGCAGAACTGCAGGGGGGGTCTGCCCAGAGTGGAGCAGAGGGGGAGAATCCCCTCCCTCACCCCCCTGGCCACGCTGCTCTGGATCCAGCCCAGAATCCAGTTGGCTTTCTGGGCTGCCAGCGCACACGGATGGCTCACAGACAGCTTTTAATCCCCCAGAACCCCCAAATCCTCCTCCTCAGCGCTGTTCCCAATCCATTCTCCACCCAGCCTGTCCTTGTGCTGGGATTGCCCCGACCCAGGTGCAGGACCTTGCCCTTGGCTTTGTTGAACTCTATGCGGTTGGCACGGTCCCACCTCTCCAGCCTGTCCAGGTCCCTCTGGATGGCATCTCTCAACCCCTTTCCCAGTGCTAGGAGTAATGGACCAAGCAATGCTCTGATCCATGCCCTAGACCTGCACCGGGGCTTAGTGGCCCCTGCCCATGCCATCAGTATGTGATTTGAGGGAAGGGGAAGGGGAAGTTATTAACTGACCAAGATCCATGTCACGTGCTGGCAATGTGCTCGCTTAATGTGCATCTTACAGTGCTAGTGTGCTCAGTCGATCGCCAGTGTAGGGAAACACCACCTTCACTGTTCATGCTCTGCCGACACTGGAAATTCAGCATTGCTAATTCCTCTCACAGCCACTCAGCTTACACGGGGCCTGATCAGAATGCAAACCAAGGCCTTGCCCTTCAGTTCAGCAGACTTTCAGTTGGGCTGTTCCACTGCTGTGTTTGTGTTCCTGGACCAAACCGTCATGCAGCACCATTCAGGCCAGAGTGAATGTTTTTATTGCAGTACTATATTCTCTGGAGGAACAAGTTTTAGAATGAAAGCGCTGACACTGACCCTTAACTAAAACACAGCTTTAGATGCTGCGACTGCTCTGCCTTAACAAGTCTCCTATCAGCTTCACAGCAATAAAGAAGAAAAAGCCAAGCCTCATGGTGCTGTCAGGGAGCATTTCAGTCATGTTCTGCAGATATTATTTTTATTCAACCTATCTTTGCCAAATTTTAAAGTCTATTTCACATCCTCTCTGAATACATCTGCTGTTGTCATGGCACTGTAACTTCTCTTGCTCTTGGAGCTACACAAGGCATTAGATTTATGTCATTGTTAATTTGCCTCTGTGGATACAGCTCATAGGCTGATTTATAGCTGTAGAATAATTTCGGGTCACCAGCATCCAGGCCAGTTCTGGTCCAAAAGCAAATCACAAAGAAGCCTGGCCTTTCCCTCTGCCCTCAGTAACTCCTCTCCATGCCTATATGTGCATTAACTTTGAGCAGCTCTGAGCGGCCAGGCCCTGAAGAGGTCTCACCTTCCCCACTTCTGCCACAGGCTTTGCTGTTGCGTGCATCCAAAAAGGAAAGAACTGTGCGGATGCAGGGAAATAATCCCTGCTCAGGATCTCAAGGCTCAAGCCCGCGATTCAACACAATGCCTGTGCCTGTCCATTATGCAGCACGAATAAAGCATGACAGAGAAGTCAGACTTTGAACACTCTGGATGTTTCAAGCATCTTCTGCCAGCCAGCCCTCACTGCTGATCCATCATTTCACACATGGAGCACTGCAGAGAGTTGTCAGTATTGCTGTCTCCATGATGAATGAGGCCACCGGCTACAGCTTTCTCAGACAATATATTGAGCCCATCTATTGTCAGCATTGATAACACCCGTCTCCCACAGCACTCCCAGGCAGCTACCACTTTACCAGTTGCTTTGTTTATTTGAATTTGCTGGAGGGGTTCTTGGAGTAAACACTTTATGATTAGAAATACAGGGAGTGGCTCATAGATAAGCAAGTAGCTATAAGTGATGGCAGTAGTCACCCAGCTACACACAAAGACATTTAGAGATCACATGGCTCAGCCATTTTAGCCAATCCAAACTATATTTTAAGTGTTTTACCCAGTAATCATATCTTTCATCACATAACATATTGACCATAAAATCATATACATATCCAGGTTTACGAAACTCCCTCATCATTGTGGTACCTGGTTCTGTGACTTGTTAAAGTAGTCCCTTCACAGCAGGACAGGTCTAAATCCTTTCCACTAGATTATCATCCACCAATTTCCTACATCTACTTGAGGAATATTTAGTAAACTGGAAGAGCAAACTGATCCCAGTTCAAAACAAGGGAGTTCCCGGGTTGAAAATAACTGGACCCTGAGGGAAGTTTCATGCATGTTTGCCCCGGTCCTGTCTTCCCCTACATATCTGGTTGTGACTACTGCTGAAGAGAGAATACTGCCTTAGACCTTTGGTCCAGTTAACCATGACCTTTCTCATCACCATAGAGTCATAGAATCATGGAATGGTTTGGGTTGGAAGGGACCTTAAAGACCATCCAGTCCCACCCCCTGCCGTGGGCAGGGACACCTTCCATAGACCAGGTTGCTCCCAGCCTCATCCAGCCTGGCCTTGGACACTTCCAGGGATGGGGCACCCACAGCTTCTCTGGGCAACCTGTGCCAGTGCCTCCCCACCCTCTCCGGGAAGAATTCCTTCCTGATACCCAATCTCAATCTCCCTCTTTCAGTTTAAATCCATTACCCCTTGTCCTGTCACTACAGGCCCTTGTAAAAAGTCCCCCTCAGATTCCTTGTAGCCCCTTCAGGCACTGGAAGGCTGCAATAAGGTCTTCCCAAAGCCTTCTCTTCTCCAGGCTGAACAAGCCCAATCCTCTGAGCCTGTCCTCATAGCAGAGGTTCTCCAGCCCTTGGATCATCTTCGTGGACTCCTCTGGACTCGCTCCAACTGGTTGATATCCTTCTTATGCTGAGGGCTCCACAGCTGGACACAGCACTCCAGGTGGGGTCTCACAGGGGCAGAGGGGAAGAATCCCCCCTCTCACACCCCTGGCCACAATTCTCCTGATACAGCCCAGGATCCCCTTGGCTTTCTGGGCTGCCAGCGCACACGGCCGGCTCATGTTCAGTTTTTCATCCCCCAGTACCCCAAGTCCTTCTCCTCAGGGCTCCTCTCCATCCATTCTCCAGCCAGCCTGTACTTGTAGTTGGGATTGCCCCAACCCAGGTGCAGGACCTTGCACTTGGCCTTGTTGAACTCCATGTAGTTGGCATGGTCTCACCTCTCCATCATTTCCAGGTCCCTCTGGATGCCACCCCTTCCCTCCAGCATGTCACCCCACCACACAGCTTGGTGTCGTCAGCAATGCTGCTGAGGGTGCACTCGGTGCCGTCGTCCATGTCACTGACGAAGATGTTAAACAGCACTGGTCCCAACACCGACCCCTGTGGAACGCCGCTCGTCACTGGTCTCCAGATGTCACTGCAGAGGAACTCACTAGGGGCTGAAGACTGCGGTTAGTGATGTAATGTCAACACGTGAGAGTGCTGACATAGCAACTTATAGGTGCTATGAGATAACCCGGCCAAGAAGTCATTTTGCTCTAGTGGAAGGTAATGCACAAACACTACATGCTCAGGTTCAGATTCAAATTCCAGTCAAAGGAAAGATCTGACCCCAGAAAGCAGAAATCATCTTTTCTCTGTTTCTTGGGTCAAGGACAAAACCTGCCAGAAAAGGCAGGACTTTGAAGGAGTTTCTGAGACCAAGAAGGCATCCACCTTTCCCTGACAAATGTTCTGCATTTCTGTACGGAAAGCTCACTCACTTGACCCAACGGAAGGACAGAAATGTAGCAACCCCTTGCTCGATGCTTTAGATGATTGCTTTGTTCCTCCTTACATGTAATTAAGCCAACTTGAAAGATTTTTAATCAAAGGGTCTGCTGCAGTCATTTGCTTGAACTGGGAGACTGAAAGAACAGCCAAAAGTCAACAGTCCGAGTAATCAAACCACTAAATATGTTATTATATTTCCCCTGATGCTTTGGGGAAATCGGCCTGGACAGAGGCCAGAGCAGTGGTGAAGAAGAAAGGGTAGTTGGGATCCACACTGCCAGATGTCATTCTGCTTTAAGAAGGTAAATAAAAATGCACACCATCCAGGCTTTTTTGAAAGAAATAAAGTACAAAACTTCCTGCTGCAGAAACAATGTAAACACGCTCAGCTCCAGACTGAAAGCAGTCTACTACCAAAGTTCTTAGATAAGCACAAGCAGTAGAGCAGGTTAGTGTGTGTGCAAGTGCATACGCATGAGCATATACGTACGTATGTCTATATGCATATATTTGTATCGATTAGTCATCCAACCAAGCATCTGTACTTCTTTGTGTGGTGTTGAGAGAAAGGTGACAAACCCTTGAACTGCATCACAGTAGAACTGTTCTGACAGGCTGGGGGGAGAATGGCTGGAGAGCAGTCCTCAGGAGAAGGACTCGGGGTGCTGGGGGCAAGGAGCTGGCCAGGAGCCGGCCGTATGCGCTGGCAGCCCAGAAACCAACCGGATCCTGGGCTGGATCCAGAGCAGCGTGGCCAGGGGGGCGAGGGAGGGGATTCTGCCCCTCTGCTCTGCTCTGTGAGACCCCCAACGCAGTTCTTCCTCCAGCTCTGGGTCCCCAACAGCAGGAGGCCACAGAGCTGTTGGAGCGAGGCCAGAGGAGGCCATGGGGATGCTGCGAGGGCTGGAGCCCCTCTGCCATGGGAACAGGCTGGGGGAGTTGGGGGGTTCAGCCTGGAGCAGGGAAGGCTCCGGGCAGACCTTAGAGCCCCTTCCAGTGCCAGGGGGGGGTACAGGGAAGCTGGGGGGGGGGGGGGGGGGGGGGTGTGTGCTTTTTCTAAGAGCAGGGAGTGACAGGACAAGGGATAATGGGTTTAAATGGAAAGAGGGAGATTGAGGTTCGACATCAGGAAGAAATTCTTCCTGGAGAGGGTGGGGAGGCCCTGAGACAGGTTGCCCTTAGAAGCTGTGGATGTCCCATGCCTGGAAGTGTCCAAGGCCAGGCTGGATGAGGCTTGGGGCAACCTGGTCTAGTGGAGGGTGTCCCTGCCCATGGCAGGGGGGTTGGAACTGGATGGTCTTTAAGGTCCCTTCCAACCCAAACCATTCCGTGATTCTGTGATTGCTCAACCTACTGTACTGAGGCAGAATAAGGTAAGAGAACAGAGAGATGAGAAGATAAAAAAAGAAAAAATGAGGTAGCAATATACTCACATGACTGACATCACAGTCCTGCAGCCATCAGAGGGACAGAGTGGTCCCTCAGAAACGATCTCATGAAGGATAAGGATAATGGAGGGCTAATACTCCGTACAAGAGGGTCCAAGCCAGTGCCACACAGAGTGGTGCCACAAACTCAGTGGCTCTGCGTTCCTTGAGGCAGGCACTGCAAGGAGCTGGGCTGCCAGGAACCGTCAGCGCAGCATGAGCCTGGGGGCAGTTAAGAAGGTCAGCAAAGCAAAGAGAGTTGGACGTTACCAGCCCTTGAAGGAGCATCCTGGCAAACAAGTCCCAGTCTGTTGTTAATGCCTCAGCTCCTGAGTACACGGAGTACGTAAGCAATTCCTGAAAAGAAATACCCTGAAGCAGGTCAGTGTGATGGCAGCCAAGTGCTGAACTAAAGCACATTCCTAGTTCACAGGCATAGGGGCTATTTAAGCATTTCCTCCCTTCTGTCCTACAGCATTATTACAAATTAGATTCCTGCCCCCGAAACTGCAACAATAAAAGCCTCTGCTTTGCAATGTTATTCCAAAGAAGATGCAGAGAAATGGGTCGTGACACCTTCAGCTGCAGAGCTAATCCATCATAATGCACCGTAGCTCCTACAAATTGCTGCCCCAGGCAGATAATGGCAGGCATTTCCAACCATCCCCAGATGGCTAATACGTGGCAATGGTTTGTAACCTGCATATGCTGGACCACCACAGCTGTGCCACTGAGCAATCTTGCAATATTGATGGATGCTCTTTTTGACCTGGAACACTGAACATGTTTAATAGAGAAGTATTGCCACCAAAATCATTCCCTTCTCTTCCTTTCCTCCACACCCCCAATTCAAAGGTCAGAAGTAAAATCAAGGTCCCTCAAAGCTGTCTGGTTTTCTCATTTTAGGAAGAGATACTTGTGCTTTCATCTGACAGCTCATTTGAAATATTCTGTCCCGTGCCATTAGAAAGCATGGTCCTGCACATTAACAAGCAGTGCGCAAGTGAAACGACTCTCACACCCTTCCTGTGAAAGTGTACAGGTTCTCTGTGATGGGGTGTGCATCTGCTGCTACCTCTGTCCCCAAACCCAAGATCTGGCTTTTCTCTGAGATACAAAGAAGACATACCCTTTACTTCTTTTTTTTTTTAAATAAAGCTGCTTCTAAATTTAATCTTTAAGAAAGCCACAACTGCACAGAAGATAGCCAATCATCCTCACCACACCCGGTACTGCGTTCCGCATCGTAATGTCTTTCTCCCGCGGACTGAACACAACCTCAGTTTCAAGTTCTGCCACACAACCCTTCAAAGTTATTTAAAACAAAACAAACTCACTCCAAACGCCTATGTATGTATGTGTGATGTGCATATGCCATACACATTGGTGTATATACTTACAGTCACATGTGAGTTATGGACAATTTAAGAGCCCAGCCCACAGAGCCTTTAAATCTGCCACAATCTGTCATCTGACTCCTTTGGACCTTGACCTTGTTACTCATTTTTCCCCTCTTTAGAAGACATGTTGCCCACTAGTACTGAATTTGCCCCGTCTTCCATGTTCCTTTTTAGCCTCCTTTCCACATGACTTGCCCCTGGCATTGTTAGCAGTCCGTATTCTCACTGATTTTCTGCTCATTCAGTGATCTTAAGGCTGTTAAATGGTCTGATTTGGTCTCCTGCATGACCCAGCCCAGAAAAGCTCCCCCAAGTACTTTCTCAATGGGCCCGGTGACTCATATTAGCAAAAACATTATCCCATAAGCACCTTGTCCTAACCCCAGACATCACAGGACAAAGAACTCGACACAGCCTTTTCACGAGAGCATCCTTTGGATGTCAGCATTTTAGACCTGAAAAGGAAGACTTACTTCCATTTTGCTCTTTCCTACCTTCACTCCCTGTCAGCACTTTGGTATTTTCTCCAACGTTTTTGCATATTTGCAGTTTATACTTCATCTTCTTTCTGATATGCAACCACGTGTCGTTCAGTACAACAGCAAAATGTAAGACTTTCTGCCTGTACCTGAAAATTCAAGAGAGAGGCTTCGTTATGAGGAAGAGATCCCATTTATGGTACCCTCTACCCACGGAGATCATTCTCATGCCCTCTACCAGGGAAGAAGATACCAAGTCCTTTTATGAACAAGAGAGCGAATGAAAGTCAAGTTTGAGCCAAGTAGGCACTCGCTGAACTCCACGAACGACATCGTTGGGTATGGCTGAGCAAGAATGACTGGACAACTGTTCGCTGATTCCCACTAATAAAGGCAGCTGGTTTCCCAACTATGGTAACTCAACACAGCACTGTAACCTTCAGGAAAAAATAATTCACCTGCTAATTCCTGACGGTACACTGATGAACATCCCATTCCTTACTCCCCATGGCATATTTTTATTTCAAGGTGTTTAGAACATGCTTTTAACAAAGACGTGTGAAATACTACATATAGGCAGAAACCATCATCTGAAAAGCACAAGGAGAGCACACAGCATCTCTACAGGAAGGGAGGTCAGGATTACAGTGAATATATTGAGGACGATTTCATACCTTTCTGTAGGAAACCAAACATCATACAGGCATTCAGAAACAGGGCTACAGCCAAGATAACCTGTGAATGCACCGCTGTCCTCTGGGAATCTGTTTCCAGCGACGCATCACAAGATTTTAAGAGACCAATTTAAAAGGACCCAGAGGATCAATTAAATTAATCTAGTGAAGAAGAAGAGAACGAACTTAAAGTAGTTTCACCTACAGCGGAGGGACTTAGTGGTCTTCAACAGGGCAAAGAGCTATTGCAGAATAAATAAAGAATAGTCTGTTCTACAGTTCTACACAAAAAGGACAAAAAGTAACAGCCTTGAGTAACAGAAAGGAAGGGCCAGGTAAGACATTAGTGTAAATCCTGCCGAGGGTGAAGATGGAAAAGCATTGGCACAAATTGTCTGAAGAGGACACACATGTCCATCACTGGAGGTTTTTAATAGGTTAGACAAACACCTGCCAGGAATGGAATGGGTGCAGTTAATCCTGCCTCAGGCAGAGGGATGGATTGATGACCCCTCTAGTCATTTTCAGAGCCGCCGTATACATAACCGGAATCAAAAAAGCTAATAAGGAAGAGACATTGGAGTTGACTGCACTTACTGTCCCCAGTGAGTTCCAAATCACATTTGCTTGGATTTTGTAAGCTGAAATACATTTGTTTGCTTGTATAGCAAAAATCTTTTATATGGATAACTTATAAAGCATTTCACGACATGGCAAATTACAGCTGTAAATGCAAATACCAGTAATACATGGAGAAAGATTATAATATAGCCTCAAGGTATCATCTGGAGTCCTATCTGCTAAGCTTATTGACAAAAGATGAGTTAGGCTAAGCTGTCAGTCTTGCCATCTTACCTACAAATTAAGCGGTGATCTTTCTATTTGGAATATCATTGTCAGTCACTAAGATCCAAGAGCTGGAATTTTAACTTGTGATTTTTTTTGATGGTTCATAGGGCAAATCACCATAGCTGCCTTGCCTTGTGTGACTATTCCTACGGAAAATTAAAAAGTTAGTGGGAAGCCACAAGGATTGATGAAGGAGAGGATGAACAAAAGCCAAAAAACATGCAGAATCACAGAATGGTCTGGGTTGAAGGGACCTTAAAGCCCCCCCAGCCCCACCCCCTGCCATGGGCAGGGACACCCTCCGCTAGAGCAGGTTGCTCCAAGCCTCATCCAGCCTGGATGAGGCAAGTCCAAAATAGATATTATTACTCAAAAGACCCACAGGAGTGAGCACAAAGTCATTACAAGTGGCCAAGTTTATCTCTTCCAAGCCACAGCCTGTAAAATCCAGTATAGCTCTACAGCGAATTGCAGTGTTGACATAGAGAATCTGAAAATCTGTCTCGCTGGTTTTATTTGGAGTTACCCCAGGAATGCATTTAGCCTGTCGGTGGTAACCAGAAGTCACTGTATTGTGTCATCTCCAAGACAGACACACTTCACAATGTTTCATCTGGTTTGCTTTTTGGCAGCAAGATGAACTGGTGATGGCTATGTGAGAAAGCAGAGAAAGCCGTACAAAACAGCTGCCAGCATCGGTCAACAAATCAGCAGGACCAAAGACGAAGCCACAAGGCTGGTTTTATTAGTGTGAACACGCTACCTTGCTGTTTAGCAGCAGCAATGTGAATAAAGGCATGGCTTAACTAACAAACCATTAATTGGAGGTTTATGGTAGACCACAGTTCTCTGTTCAAATCTAACCACTTGAAAACAGTTAAAATAGTATTAAATCCTCAGCCTCAGACTATATAGCCAGTCCCAGGTCCCAGACAAGCTGACAGTAGTGTGACGGTTTCCTGTTGTGCCTTCACCCACTTGGCACTCATTTGCATGACATTATGCGTGCTGACAGGAGCATGCAAAATGTGTCAGGATACAAATACCTCATTTAATGTTGAGCAAATAGGCTAAAACCAACATCGCTAAAGATGGAAACACACCATCATCACTGAGCAGGTGTAAGAAAGGAGCCCTTTCTCCAAAGACAAATATTAGCTACAAGAGCACTGGCTGTTAAATTCTCTCAGCATATACTTACAAGAATTGAGTAATACAATAATAAGAAAAAAACTACTCCCAATAAGCTATTCTTAAATAAACTAAGGCATTTATAACACCTAAGTTCTAAGTACCAAAACGCTCACTTAAAGGAATCCTTGTGGGAAGAAAAACGCTCCTCCGTTCTCAATTCTAGCAATCCCTTGTAGCAGAAAGCTGCAAATAAAAGGATTCATTTTTTAATAGGGCATTTATTGTTCCCCAGGAAGGCTTAGGCACTGAATAGAAAATCAAATTAAACCCAGGTATGTTACCAAAGTAACCTAATTAACACCATTTATTTCACATGCCAGAAAACAAGTAGGATCCCAGTTGTTCCTGTTCAATAAACAATTCAATTTAACCTATTTTTATATAAATCACCAACATAAGAATACTCTAAAAGCAAAGATAGATGGAATTTGTATGCTCTGATCTTTTTTGTTTTGTTAAAATCTCTAAATAGCTCAGTTTTCACACCTCATCTTTTATTATCATTAGATAAGCCCATTTTCATCTTTACCTACATGTTAGAATGTTTTCTAAACTGAGTATCAGCTCGGGCTTGCCATATATGAAACAAGAGTCCCCTCTTCTGGACTGAGGTCATGTTGCACTTCTCGCAGCGAAACCACTGCAGAACGCAACTCATGTTAATATTCACTGAGGGTTTGGGGTTTCTTTCCTAATTAAACAACCTTACAGTAATGAGAAAAGCCTTAAGGTCTATGCACAAGGAAGCCGAGCACATAAAGAAAGAGAGGTGAAGGAATCAATGAAGTATTGGATTGTGGGTTACTGCTTTTGATTCCAGCTGAAGGCACTGATAGCTACAACAGCTGTAAGTGAGAATCCGTCACCATCTCAACATGAATTCTCTGGACTGCAGTGACTCCCAGACACACAGTGTTTAAAAAAAAAAAAAAAAAATTAAACCCTGTACAAATCACTGAACTGGAAGGAGGAGTTTATTTTAAACAGTGTTTAATTCAAGGTCTGGTGCTTTTGGACCTGAGCATGTATTATGTAACCAAAGACCAGCTACAGCCTGGCTTAGGAATAACCACCCAATGATAGAAGAAACACAGGACAGAGAAAGTAAGGCACAAAAAACCGCAAGGGCCCGAACTCACTAAACAAAATGCCCCCTCTAAAACACCAATCCTAATCTCCACCTCGAGCAAAGCATTAGGAAACAGATTTGCAAAGGAGCACAAGCATCTGAAACTAACTTTAGTTCTCTCCCAAGCTCCAGACTTTCTCCAAGTTTGCAAAAAGCAGCCCAGAAGAATAAATACACAGGATGGAAGAGCTGAAAACACCTGAGGAACCTGCAGCTGAAGATGAATGGCAGCTAGAGTCAGTTTTGCAAACAGATGGTACTGAGGTCCCCTTTGGAATTTGGCTGCCCAAGGGGAGATGCCAAGCAGACAGACCCCAGAGAAAAGGCCAGCCAGGAGCCCACAGGCCTTGAGGTGGGGGTGGCCCCCAGGCAGGACAGCTTTCCACCCAGAGGGGGGCAGGGTCTCCAGTTGGGCCAGGGCGTGACCAGGCTCCGCTCCCTAAACACCCCTTCCTCCCTCAGGCAGTGGGCAGTGCTGCAGGGGCTTCAGGGTGCACGAATTTACAAGCTGGCCTCCTGACATGCTCCAGGGGATCCTGGGTCCTGCAGCAAGCCTGCAAAGGAGAAGGGGTAGGCTGTCAAACACTGCTCCTCTGCTGACGGCCACACAGCCCCAGTGATGCCACGGGCAGCAAAGGGCTGCTGCAGTGACAGCAGCATCCCTTATACCTGGACAGGGAACGCATACATGCCAACCCCATTTAATTCTCCATCTCGCTCTTCTCCTCCTCCTTCCCCTTTCCCTTTCTCCTCCTACCTGCTCTGACTTACGACTTTTCCTTTACACCAGGTACACAGATGATGCACCCCCCAGCCAAATGCCCTTAATCCTCTAGATGTGGCACAACTGAGGGCTGTGCCACAGCTTAGGGAGCCTCTCTGGTGCATCTGGTCATCAGTTCTCATCCCCAAGGATGCTGCCTGGCACTGTTTCCCTATGGAAGATTCAAAAGACAGTGTCCAGGCTGTGGGAGACAAGAGAGAGCCATGGGGTGCTGCAGGTGCCCAGCAGCAGCCCCTGTGCCCCACACATACGGCAGCATCACTCACGTGTCCTGGAAAGCCACCTTCCTCCTGTGCTGCATGACCAGTGTCATGGTTTAACCTCGGCTGGCAGTCAAGTATCACACAGCCGCTCGCTCACCTCCCCACTCCTAGGGTGGAGGAGGAGAATCTAAGGAAAAGACAAGGAAGCTCATAAAATTGAGATAAAAAACATTTAATAATTGAGCATAAATTAATATTATAGTGATACCACTACTAACAATAAGTAATTAAAATAATGGAAAATAGAACATACAATACAATTGCTCACCACCCGCAGACCAACACACAGCCAGGTCCCGAGCAGCGACAGTCAGAGCCAGAGAGCCCCCGCAGCCAGAGCCCAACGGCGACAACACGACCGGGAAAAACTCACTGGCCCACCAACCCACTAACAAACCAACCTGTCAAACCACCACCAACTGTCCTAAAGAGCTAACAAAGGAGTTAACGACACCCCCGCCCAGGCCACTTCCCACCTAAGTACTGCAGATGTGCCTGAAACCAGCACATTCTCCAGCCCTTATTTCATACCATTTAAGTCATTCTCCAGTTCCACATTACTCCATAAATTCTCATTAGCCACCTCTCCCTTTCCCATCCCATCTCACACAGATATCATTCCCTCAGTCTACGGACCATCTTGGCAAAACGTCATTAGTCCATGACTGTAGGTTCCATCACTCAGGACAGGAAAGGTGGAGTGTCGCGTGGGATTGCTGGACACCGAAGCCAGCTCAGGCCAGGTCACTGCTGTGCTTCTGGCAACCTCTGTGGGTTTGGGTGATTTCTGCTGTAGTGATTCCTGTAACACAAAGCTCAGAACAGGGGTTACTTACAGCAATTAGTGTCCATCATGCAACATAATTCTTTGGCTATTTTCTCCCAGAATCAAATCCCCCAAAAGCAACCCCACAGATGGGTTTGCCTTTGCCCAAGGTGGGAGTAACCCAGTTTTCCTAGCATATTTTTAACATGCACTATAGGGACTTCATCTCCTTCTACAGTCCGTAGGGGTTTTGATTGAGCTGGGCCAGCACGGTTGGCAGATCCTCTGGTGTTGACTAACCAGGTGGCTTTTGCCAAATGTGTGTCCCAATTTTGAAAGTTCCACCCCCCATTGCCCTCAGGGTGGTCTTCAACAGCCCATTGCACCGTTCGACCTTCCCCGAGGCAGGTGCATGGTAGGGGATGTGATACACCCACTCAATGCTGTGCTCTTCGGGCCAAGTGTCTACGAGGCTGTTTTGGGAATGAGTCCCATTGTCTGGTTCAATCCTTTCTGGGGTGTGAATAATAAGTAATATAAATACTGGGATGGTAATAATAAGTAATTAAAATAATAGAAAATCAAACAAATAATACCATTGCTCACCACCCACCAACTGATGCACAGCCAGGTCCCAAGTAGCGAGAGTCAAAGCCCCACAGAGAGAGCCCGAGAGCAAAAACACGGCCAGGAAAATCCAGCCAGCCCACCAACTCACTAAGGAGCGAACCCATCAAACCGCTAACAACTGCTAGCAAAACCAAGCTAACGCCCCCCAGGCCACTTCCTACCTCTTCCCCAAGCATGACCCATGGAATGAAATACCCCTTCGGCCAGTCTGGGCCAGCTGTCCGCACTGTGAAGAAAACTAACGCTTTCCTGCATGAAACCAGCACAAGGGGAGTTGGTGAGAAGCCTTCTGGAAATCCCACAGACTCTATTAACTAGATCTGCATTGCTTACTGACCCCTTTAAAGGAACATCAACAGGCTCAAAAGGCTTTAAAAACATAAAGCACACAAACCCAAAGTTTGCAGTGCATTTAGAAAACCTGTGTAACGTGGGGCAACCCAGAGGCAAGTGGTTACTGGGTATGGTCTGTAATCCAAAAATCACTCTTCCGGCAGCTGGGTCACCATGCTATGCTAATTACTTCAAATAAAAGGCTTTATGTCTTAACTAAGGCTTTACGAACCGGATTAATTAATTTTGCAGACTATGTAATAATAAACCTACGGAATAAATACACAGCTGACAGAGAGTAGGAATTTATTATTCTGTAAATATGTTATTGTAATGTGATAAACACTTCAAATATATACAATTGTTCTGGTATCCAAAATAATGCAAATATATACAGGACCACTTAATAAACATGAATTACTTATTTTCCACATTTTGTTCTACGTGCATTGTGATCTACCCAATATGATAGTAGTGATTATTTTTCTTGGCCTAAATTGCTTTTATCCAAGATGTTGGGAAGCTAGCACTGAAAAGACATTTTGGGAAGTAAACTTGACATGTACTTCCTTTAGGAACACTTCCTCTCTTAATAAATAGACATGGTCAGTGTACACCTGTAACGTGACATTTTCACTCATTTGAGGCCTTATAATTTTAGATTTTGGCTCATAAAACTTTTTTTATTTCTAATCTGCTTAAAATTACCATGTCAGCAGCAACATTTGAACTACAGCCTTGGGTTTAACACTTGTTTACAACTCTTTCATTGTATCAGATATTAGTTCTCTGACCTAGGCACAGGTCTGTTTGTCCTGTGCACGATCTGGATAAAATCTTTGTATTCGCACACAAAAAGATTTGAGTTTGAATAGAATTGCCAGCCGAGGTCAACCCACCACACTAGCCTAAGCCACCAAGTTTGTAACTTCACAAATTAATCGTGGGCTGCCTTATGTCTGCAGCAGGCATTCAGAACCTGGTAAACCTTCTGTATCTGCATTAGTAAGCTGGGTGTGCCCGTTTCAAGCTTTGTCTGACGGGAACTTCCATACATTCCACGGGTTCCCCTGGAATGAGTTCTGGGCACAGGTGTGCACCGAGCTGTAAAATGTAACACAGACGGTACTAATGTAAGAAAACAATGTGCGTGGCTCGAATAAATGGTGGTGGATAGAGGTTATTATTAATTACTGTAGAAAATTTGAAAGCTGTCGAGCATCAGTGAAGGGGGAGACTTGTGCGTGGTGTGGGCAGTCTTTTTACTGCAGCTTCTGGGCTGGGAGAGCAGGAAACACGGGTTTTTTCCACGGTTGCTATGATGATCTTACGGGTTAAGGTTTGAAACACTTACTGATAAAGAGCCTGGCATGCCAGGCTTGTTAGTTCCGAGGAGGACCCTGCTGAGGTGACTGCTACCAAGCTGGCGGTACAGACGGACTGGAGCAAAAGCAATGTGAGCCAATGGGATGGATTCCTTCTTACTTCCAGCTAATGCAGTGGAAACGAACTGCCTTGCAGTCATCCTCTGCCTGCTGCAGCTCCAGCAATCCTGGAGGAAGCTGAATTAAAAACAGATGAATAGGACAGTGACTGAATATAGCACAGTATCACCAACTAACTCGCCAGAGTAGAGACATGCTACAACAGCCTTTGCTAAAGAGAGCGTGGTCTGCACAAAGGCACTCGTTGGCTACCTCAGTGGGCTAGGCGGCCACTTCAGCATCAGGACACATTTCCTCAGCTTCCCCTTAACACTGTGGGATCAGACCTGAGCTGGACACCAAACCACAAGCCACTCCCTGCCTGTTTTGAGCCGTGAGAGTTAGCCTTATTTATAAGAAGAGGTAACAGTAAATGAAGACTGGCAGAGTTAGAATGACATTATCGATAGGGAGTTTCTCTCATCAATTTTTAACACGTATTTATTTACTCTGAATTTGTACAGCACATTTCTGGAGTCCAAATTTGTGAAGTCGTCAGCATTTTAAGGTCTTATTAAAAGTTATACCTTCAAAAACATTGTTGTTTGGAAGTTTGAACCTTCTGAAAGAAGAGCCTGAAGTGTAAATGGAAGGAAATTGATAACCCATGCTGACGACGTAATAAAACTCCCACTGCATTAACCTGGTTCTGTACTCTGCCAAAGATACTTTATGTTCACATAAAACATAAATATTAAAAGATATTTTAACATATACAATATTTTTAGATTTAAATTGAACACGTGCTGTACCATGGATTACTCTGGACCCCTTTTTCCAAAATACTTTCCTCGTGTATTGGGAGGAGAAGTTTAGCGGTCAGGCAGAAGCCCTCATGTCCTGCAGATGCTAATGGTGTGGCGCGTCAGGTTTCTCCTTTGGCTGCAGCGGTGCTGGGGGAGGAACAACCACGTGTTCTATCAACAACACGAGAAAGGGGAGGTTTGCTTGTCAGACACTGTTCAACCCCCCAGGTTTCACGGAATCAGGGAACAGTTTGGGTAGAAGGAACCTCAAAGCCCCCACAGTGCCACCCTGCCACAGGCAGGGGCACCCTCCATAGCTCAGCGTGCTCCCAGCCTCATCCAGCCTGGCCTTGGACACTTCCAGGGATGGGGCACCCACAGCTTCTCTGGGAACCTGTCCCAGTGCCCCCCACCCTCTCTGGGAAGAATTCCTTCCTGATGGCCCATCCCAACCTCCCTCTTTCTGTTTAAACCCATCACCCCTTGTCCTGTCACCCCCTGACCTTGGGAAAAGCGCCCCCCCCCCCCCCCCCCCCCCCCCAGCTTCCCTGTAGCCCCCCAGGCACTGGAAGGGGCTCTGAGGTCTCCCCGGAGCCTTCCCTGCTCCAGGCTGAACCCCCCAACTCCCCCAGCCTGTCCCCATGGCAGAGGGGCTCCAGCCCTCGCAGCATCCCCGTGGCCTCTGGCCTCGCTCCAACAGCTCCGTGTCCTCCTGCTGTTGGGGGCCCAGAGCTGGAGGCAGAACTGCAGGGGGGGTCTCCCCAGAGCGGAGCAGAGGGGCAGAATCCCCTCCCTCACCCCCCTGGCCACGCTGCTCTGGATCCAGCCCAGGATCCGGTTGGTTTCTGGGCTCCAGCGCACACGGCCGGCTCCTGGCCAGCCCCTCGCCCCCAGCACCCCAAGTCCTTCTCCCCAGGGCTGTTCCCGACCCATTCTCGGCCCAGCCTGTCTCCCCGTAGCCGGGGCGGTTCCGCACACGCCGCAGCTCACCGCGGGCCGCTCCCCCGCGGCGGGGCCCGGGTCCTGCCCGCCCCCCACTGGGGACGCTCCGCCGCGCTGCGCCGGGACCCGCCGGCCGGAAGCCCCACTCGGCCCCCGCAGGTGAGGCCGCCTGGGCGGGGTGGCGCAGGTGCCGGGAGCGGGCGCGGAGCGGAGCGCGGGGCGCACGCGGGCCGGGCACGGCACACACCCCATCCCCCCCTGCCCTCCCCGCCACGCTCTCCCGCGGGACCGTCCCTTTTCCTCGGCCCGGCGCCAGCCGCCCTTTGGACTCGGCGGCAGGTTCCTGCCGTCAGGGAGCTCCTGCCGCCCGGGCCGAGCGCCGGCCATGTCCAGGAGCGCCGGCTCGGAGGGCGGGCGGCCCGGCAGGTCCTTGCAGCCCCGTGGGACCGGCCCCGGCTCCCCGCGGCCCCGGGACGCGGAGTCGGGGGCCGCCACCCCCCTGCCGCCGCCGCTCCCGCTCCAACCCCCGTTCGGCCCCGGCGCGTACCCCGGGGAGGGCGGGCCGGGCCCGAGCGGGCCGGCAGAGCTCAAGCCGGTGCGGCGGTTCATCCCGGACTCGTGGAAAAACTTCTTCAGAGGGAGACGCAACAACGGCTCCAGCTGGGAGAGCACGGCCTCCGACATCAGGTACATCTCGGACGGGGTGGAATGCTCGCCGCCGCCCTCCCCGGCCCCCCTGCGGCCGGAGCCCAAGTCTCTGCCCGGCTCCTACCAGGACCCTTACGGAGGATCGGGCGGGAGCTACAACTCGCGGAAGGAGGCCGAAGCCATGCTGCCCCGGGACCCCTTCGGCTCGCTGGAGCACCCCGCCGCCAGCGGGCAGACGTACAGCGAGCGGGTTGAGGCCTACAACCTGCGGTACGCCTACATGAAGTCCTGGGCCGGCCTGCTGAGGATCCTCTGTGTGGCCGAGCTGCTGCTGGGCGCCGCCGTCTTCGCCTGTGTCACGGCCTATGTGCACAAGGACAACGAGTGGTACAACATGTTCGGGTACTCGCAGCCCTACGGCTACGGGGCCGGCAGCGCCTATGGAGGCTACTCCTACAGCGGGCCCAAAACGCCCTTCATCCTGGTAGTGGCGGGAATGGCGTGGGTCGTCACGATAGTGCTGCTGGTGTTGGGCATGTCGATGTACTACCGGACCATCCTCCTCGATTCCAACTGGTGGCCTCTGACCGAGTTCGGGATTAACGTGGCCTTGTTCTTGCTGTACATGTCGGCCGCCATAGTGTACGTGAACGATACCAACCGAGGCGGGCTCTGCTACTACCAGTTGTTCAAGACGCCGATAAACGCATCGTTTTGCCGCGTGGAGGGCGGTCAGACGGCAGCAATCATCTTCTTGTTTGTCACGGTGATCATCTATCTCATTAGCGCGCTGGTTTCTCTGAAGCTATGGAGGCACGAAGCAGCCAGGAGGCACAGGGAGCTGATGGAACGGGAGGTACGTCATTAGTTACCGTCTTACGTCCACTAGGAATGGCGTGACGGGGAGCGGCCCTGCGATCTTCCCGCGCTGTAGATGGAGTGGTGTCAGGCGTCTGCTCTGCAGCGGGCCCGTAACTTGACAGGGTCAAGTGTCGCCAGCCTGAGCAGTATTTAAGATCCCCAAGTGAAAGGCTTTTTTAACATGTCTGATCCAAATTCTTGGACTTATTTTTTTCTTAATTCGCTTTGGTGAGGAGCTGGCTGCGTTCTCTTTGTAATACTCGGCTCTCTTCAGCGTCAGCTGATGAACTACTTCCTGGTGTGCATTTTCCAAACGAAGGAGCACCAATGTGCTTGTTCAGCTGTTCAGAAGGGTGATTTTAAAGCCACCTAGCATTTACTTGCAAACTGCTTTCAGCACGTTAAGTGCCGGTGTGAATGACCATGAGAACACGGAATACTTATTTTTACTTCACGAGCAAAACTCCAAGCTACTACATTATGTCTTTTCAGCACAGAATAGCTTCCTCAGAAAATAATAGCAATAACGGAGTTGGCCAAATTCTGGTGTCCCCTATTTCAGTCAGCTTCATCGTTTTCGGATGAAGTATTTTGTACTGCTGCTGGCCTTCCCTTGACTAGAAGCCTTCAGTACTCGCCTGGTTAATGATAAACTGTAAGAGTAGAGACCTACCACTCTCAACTAGAGAATTCAGGCATTTGTGTAAAACCTCCTTCACGTGAAAACATCACTCAAAAATACCTTAAAAATTAATAACACTTAATATAGGATAAAAATTAACGTTTGTGAAGCCTACATAAATCTAACTTAAGGACAGGTGCCTGCATTTAAGTGATTTAAAGTTGTGATTCCTGTGCTCTGCGACTGCAGATCAGTGTTTTCATCCAACACTAGTCTCCATTCCACCATCTCGCATAAAACTGAGACTCCCCTTTTGCAGCTCCTTTATCAATGTCTTTTAACCAACTTCTGGTTTGTTCTGCAGGAATGAGTTGTTTGCTGGAATTGTACAGAGGGTTAGTTAGTGCAGGGTTGTGTTTTCTAGGCAATGGGCTAGGCTGCAGCGTGTCAGTGAGTTAATACAGGTTGGAATGTGAAAGAATAACTCCATCCACTCCCCAGTCTCCTTTGCTTCCGGCAAACCATTCCCTACAGCTGTGCTCGGGAGAGACCCCGTCGTCGTCCTTGGGTTTTGGGTGGTTGTTTTCGTTCCAGTGTTCTTAAACAGTTTTTAAATCAATTGACCTGAAAATAGTCCTTATGCTACATTTCTTCATACCTAAAGGCAAATGTAATTTTCTGTACAGTATGATTTTGAAAAAGTTTGCGTTTTAAGAGTCTGCTTTTGCATACTATTTTTGCTGAAGAGAAAACTTACTGTTCTTTCCCTTTTTTGATAGATGAAAACGCAGTCCTCTTTTCCAGAAAAGAAGGTAGGAAATAGGATCCTTTTTTTCCTGCTTACCGGTATTTCTAAATGGTTGTTCTTTTTCTTGTGACTGTTTTGATTGGCCTGTCTATTTATTTACTTAGTTGGCTCAGAAGGGATGAGGTTTAATTCTGTAGCACACTCTGGACAACATTCTCCTACCTAGAAGATTCAGAAGAAGCCTGTGAAGAAGTTACTACTGGTTAGGCTAGGTACAAAATTTACTGTAAATGGTAAATCTGATGACTGCCTCTGTATGTGCTCTTACCCTCTTCTGTGAATCGAGAAGTTGTGTAGCATTTCTCGCAGGGTTTGGCAGGCGTGGTGAGAACAGCAGGTCATCTGATGTGCTGTAGGAGACTCCTTCCTCCTGGCTGTGGGGAGAGAAGCGCAGTGGTAGGTGCTCTGTGAGTTGAGCTTGTTCTGTGTCTGAGGCTGCTCCAAAGACCTCCTTGCTGGTTTTGAGCATCAGCAGTTCCAGTGCTTCTGCCACACAAAGATGCAGTTGCATACACTGCAGAGATTGTATAGGATCGTGACAGCAGATGTCGATGATTCCCAAAGAATTCGTGGTGTTTTTATTTCAGTCTTAAATATCTTCCCTGTTAGATACTGTGAATTTCCTACCACGGCGTTCTCTGTTGCTTCCCTGCTGGATCAGGATTCTTCTCCATGTGCTCCAAAAACTCCCATGCGCTGGATCAAGGGATCAATTGTGCAGTAGGAAACAAGGGGAAAAGGATACTGGGAACGGAGTGATTCCTGTTCATTCACAAATTAGCCAAGGAAGCTTCTGTGAATTATTTTTTTGAGACATAAAAGACAAATCTTTCCAAGCCCCAAGAAGTATTTGTCTGTCACTGGTACTGCTGTTAGGAGAAACTGAGGATGGGTACAGTGTGAGAAACATGGCTGTAACATGACTCTTTACTAATTTTCTAATTACAATAAGGGTTGGAAGAAATATCTACTATTTGCTTCTACTGCTGCTTAATATATCTTTGTCTTCAAATGAGCTGGGGATTTTGCGGTTTACATATATTGCATTTGAAGTAAAACTGACTTCATTAACAACTCTTTTTTTTTTTAAACAGTATGAAAGTGATGACAGACAAAGAGAAGAGGTCACTTACAGGCAGTTTAAACCAGCTGAAAGAAAACCGGAACTACTCAATGGTCATATACCTGCAGGCCACATTCCTAAACCCATAGTGATGCCAGACTACTTAGCGTAAGTGGAGAATGGAGAGTGCTTGAACGTTTTTTCACTCGCATTTCTCATCTATACATTAATGTTTTCTCTGCCGTGGATGTGCTGTGGGAGCACATCGTTCTTTATTAATGTTAAAAACAGAGAAGGTGAGGGCTGATATCGATGGCATGGAACCGGTAATAAAGAATAAATAACCTGAAATTTTTAAAAACCCACCCAAACCTCAAATGTTAAAGCTGAGTGTTATAATCTACCACATTCAATAACTGCCAAAGGAACAGAAGACCACCACACAGGTAATTTAGGAAAAGAAAGAGAAAAAGGGAAATCACTTGTCTTTTTAGCCCCTGAAACTTGACTACTTTTGTACTTTCTAACTGCTAAATCTATAACATGCTCCCTTGTAAAGGACAGGCCTTTCTGTGGTGAAGTGTGAGATAACAAATTAATTTTTATGCTGTTTGCTGTAGACAAAGGCACAGACTGAAACACAGGAGGTTCAGATGATGCTCTGGGGGCTGGAGCACCTCTCCTATGAAAACAGGCTGAGAGAGCTGGGCTTGTTCAGCCTGGAGAAGGGAAGGCTCTGGGGAGACCTTACAGCCCCTTCCACTGCCTGGGGGGCTACAGGAAAGCGGGGGGGGGGGCTTTTTCCAAGGGCAGGGAGTGACAGGACAAGGGGTAGCAGGTTTAAACAGAAAGACGGAGGTTGAGATGGGACATCAGGAAGGAATTCTTCCCGCAGAGGGTGCGGAGGCACTGGGACAGGTTGCCCAGAGAAGCTGTGGGTGCCCCATCCCTGGCAGTGCCCAAGGCCAGGCTGGATAAGGCTTGGAGCACCCTGGTTTAGTGGAAGGTGTCCCTGCCCATGGCAGGGGGTGGCACTGGGGGTGGCTTTGAGGTCCCTTCCCACCCAAACCATTCTGTGATTCTATGATAAGTTCCACCCAAATATTAGGAAAATCTTATTCACTGTGAGGGTTAGCACAAGTTGCCCAGACAGATTATGGAGTCTCCGTCCTTGGAGGTACTCAGAAGACATCTGGACACAGTCCTGGACAACCGGTTCTAGGTGGGCCAGCTTGAGCAGGGCAGTTGAACCAGATGGCCTCCAGACATCCCATCAGAGGTCCCTTCTGGCCTCAGCCATTCTGTGATTTCAATGCTTTACATCTGTGCAAAGCTCAGCAGGTTACGAGCTGGGCAGACAATACAGAAATACACTGTCAACGTGAAGGTTGTTGAAGTCCTGTATGTAAAACTAGCCCTTGAAAGCTTTTCTTTTAATTTTAAGGAAATACCCAGCAATTCAAACAAATGAAATGCGAGACCGGTACAAAGCAGTATTCAATGATCAGTTTGCTGAGTATAAAGAACTGTCTGTGGAAGTTCATGCTGTATTAAAGAAGTTTGATGAGCTGGATGCATTGATGAGACAGCTTCCTCACCATCCTGAAAGCATATATGTAAGTACTTGTGAGGTGGGCCCATGGAAGGCGGGTGTGGGATTAGTTTCTGACTGCCTTTAGCAAAGGCACGATGTCTTGTAATGCTGGTGGTGACTTGGTGGGAGAAAAAGTCTTCCCAAATACGTTATTTCTTGTTTGGTCATCAGTGAAGCATACCAAGTTGAAGTCAAGGTGTAGACATGTTTTTCTGTGTTTGGGTTTGGCTTTTTTTTCAAGCTAGTAACTTTCAAGTTTGAGTGAATTACAGTTAATGTACTTTCACTATTTCTCAAATACATAATCTACAACTAAAACATTACAACTAGAACGGGTTCGTCGAATGAGAAATCTCTTCCTGATGAGTATTTTGTAGAGTTTACATGAATATATGGAGCACACTCCAAGTGTTTAAAAATGTGTTGCCTCTCTCATTAGGAACAGGAAAGGATATCAAAAGTTCTGCAGGAATACAAGAAGAAGAAAAACGTGAGTGTTTTCAGCTTTACATTGCTAGTGAATCTACCGAATAGCCAAGAGAGCGCAAGTAGGGCACGTGTCTGGCCCTAGGTACAATTCACTAGCTCAGGGTATCTGTAGCTGCTACAGGGTTTTGTACACTTTGCCTTTGAAAACTTCAGCAAAGTTAGGACACAACCTGCTCCACTCGTGCCAACAACCTGCTTTGAGAATGGTGATTCCGTTAGCCGGATGGGGCAGGGCAGGGACCCAACGGTTAAGCATTTTCATCTGAGAGGATGTCTCATCTCTTAGCATTCTGCTTGCAGAACATGGTTATTTTTTGGCATCCAGTTGATTTGTGTTCACTGACTGACACAGCCAACACATAAGTTAACAACAGAAAACATAGTCTTACCCTAACAAAAAGAAGTTCTGTATTTTCTTTGTGGCATGAAACTTAGACCCTTAAAAAGTAATTTTTAGTGTAATCCAAGAGGTTTCACTTTGTTATTTTTAAATGCGATCAGTAAATGTGTACCTCTGTCACTTTAAAAACACACTATGTTACAAATACCTGTTTTTATACGCAATTCAAACTTTATCTGCCTACTAGTTAAACTTCATTGCTTTGTGGGAGAGGAGAGGTTTATTAGATTACCACAACATACCTCGAAAATCTAAATTATGTAGTAGGATGTCGTTTATGTCTGTTTAAAAACGCTCTGTTTGCCAAGTACCTACAGCATATAAAAGCAAAATCTCTTTCATGAAGGAAGGGGAAGTGGGAAATAAGAAATAGTGTGCTGGGAAAAAGAGTGATTTTTTGGAGACTATTTAAATGTTGTCCTTAATCAAGAACATAATTGATAATAGACTCTGCTTGGAAGAGGCTGAAAGTGCAGCATACTAATGCAAACGTTTTTGGTTTTTTTGGCAGGATCCTGCATTTCTGGAAAAAAAGGAGCGTTGTGAATACCTAAAGAATAAGCTTTCTCACATAAAACAACGAATTCAGGACTATGATAAAGTTATGAATTGGAATGTAGAAACTTAGCTGTGCCTTCACTCTGTGGATACTTTTTTCGATTTTTTTCAGTCGATATGCATATTTTAAAGTATTTATTTACTCTCAGAACAGTACACCTATGGGGATTGCTTGATCACTTTGTCACTTATTTGGATGTTGTGCGTTACTGTAGGTTTTGTTTGCAGATCCGAATTTAAATCAATGCAATGAACTAGAAAACCTGTGCTAACATTCTGCTTTTATTAGTACACAGCCTGGCCTCTGAAATACGCACGCATGATTTGAAAAGACTGTATCTGCAGATTTGCAAGGCCCACCAGAGAAAGCAGTTCTGAGCACCATGGTCAAAGTTTGCACAGAAATGCCAGTGGCAGTTTTGGGTTTTATTTACAGGTGACAGCTTGATGAAATCAGAAAGAGTTGAGCTGTTCTTTCTGGCTGGGTTTTGGTGAAGTGCTTAATCATACTGAATAATTTTGGCAATTCAAAAATTAGTTTTAAGACTTTTTGTATTGTATTCCTAAATGTTCTGCTGTATGTCAGAAATTGCCTGGAATTTGAACCAACAGGAGATGCAAAATAACTTCCTGTTTAAGCGACCATAATATACTGAGGGTGAGGTTAGGGGTGCTGTGTTGGGGTTTAGGTTTGTGGTTTGTTTGGGTTTTTTTTTTTATTCCTCTCTTCAGAGGTGATGCAACAAATTTCTACATGGCCTTAAAGGAGCAGAGATATGGGATGAGACTCATGTTAGTGTTCCACTGGCATTGCTATAGGCCAGTATGCTCTGCGTATCTTTTCTGGGTCACCTTAGTAGGAATCCGTGGGCGTAAAGGCCAAACACGTTCTCCATCAGCAAATGACAGGACCTTTTTTGTCTAGGCAGCAGCTGCCTGTGAGTTTGGCATTCAGAAGAGTAAGTACAGCAAAATTCTCGTTGAAAATATAAATCATTAGTATCCTCACTAAGGCCAGGTAAAATGTTTTAATAGACGTGCTTTGCAGCATATCTGCATAAATTCAGTATGCAATTTTATATTTTATCTTGGGGATAGTTTTGTATATGCAAATATTTTCATAAGCCAGTAAATCTTCTCTTTGTATACTTTTTCACATTGTTGTTTACTTTTTTACTTACTAAAATTGTTAGAAGCCTTGATAGTTTCTGTGTACAGTTTTCTAGAACCCCAGTTTTTCTGATCTGAAATATATTTTAATTTGGAAAAAAGCCCCAGCAGCCTAGCCACATCACTCTGTTGTTTATGAAGGCACTTTGTTAGAAAAGGTGCTTTGATTAAGGTGATTTTAAATTCTTGTTAGCGATCTCTTTTTCTTTTTTTCTTTAAAAGAAAGTTTTCAACTTTTGCCTTAATTTAAAGGCAAGACATCAGGAACAGTGTTTCCAGCTTAGAGCAGTGATGGTAGTACCACCCCTGTTCTTCGGTGCTGGAATCACATTACTATACCTCGCTCTGGCCGTTAGATCCCTTCTGATTTTTGAGCCCTCACCAGTCACAGTCCTGATGGCTACAGACCCACTTTCATATTTATAAAGTTGACATTCCAATTTTATCTGCCACTTAATTCCAAGAGCTTTAGCGGATGAAGCAAATAGCACAAGACATCATGGGAACGCTGAGAGCATTTGAAACCTTGGCACCTTAATTCGAAAGCCTTCAGCCTCACCTGGATATTTCCATCAGTCTGAAGTCAGATGACAGGCAGTGCTGTCCCTTGTCCTCCCTCTCTTTTCAGGTGCCTCTCCCTACGTTCCTGCTCTTTCCAAAGAGGAAACCTCTCTGTCTTAGAAAAGAGCTGGGCCGAGTGTTCGACACCTATTGTGCTATGTACTTCTTAAATTATTCTTCTTAGGAGAGGTCCTTGTCTACATCTCTGCAACCCAAGTGACCTCTCACTACACCCAGGTTTCTCATTTTTCTGCAGTGGGAGTTCCGGACATTGCATCAGTACTGGGAAAAGAAGTCAAGTTTAAGGATCAAATGGCGTTTATAAAGTACTAAAAAGAAGCCGACCGATGGCTTCTTTGGGAGATTCAGTCTGCACCCTCAGTAGGCCAGCATTCCGTGGGACACTAAGGCTCCAGGCTCCCTTTGACAGTGGTCTGAGTTTCAGCCTCTGAGAAGCTGCCTCCCAGCGCCTCGCACAGTGCCTGCGTAGCCTCTGCAGAACCGTTGCGCTTCTCCTCTCCTGCAGAGTTTCCAGCAAACGGGTTGGGAAAAGGGCACACCGTGCCTGTGGCTGGAAGGAGGAAATGAACCAAGCAGAGACCAGCCCTGTGTGGATAGATCCATGTTTCCCAGCAGGGTGCCACAGGTGTGGCTGAGTGGATTTTCCAAAAGCAGAGGAGAGAAGAGAGGTAGGAATACTCCCTTCTGCCACAACGCTGCAAAGCAGGCACGTGCAGTACGAACGGTGAGCTGGTGTTGCTCTGACCTGTCAGTGGAGGACTGGAAAGGGACTTGTCAACAGCGTGCTGAGTGTGCCGAAGGGAAAACTGTTAGTCTAAGGAACGCATCTCATGGAGAAATCCAGAATAATGAAATAAGAATGAATGGCTGAAAGTTGAAGCCAGTCAAATGCAAGGCAGAGAAGAGGATATTGGGTGTAAATTAGTTACAACCAGAATTACCAGGGACAGCGGTCCCTTGGTATGGGTAGGGAACAGCAGGTTCAGACAAAATGACAGTTATTAGATGATTTTCACCTACCTCACCCTATGCAGTCTCTCTAGTCTCCGCTTTCTGAATCTGTGTCATTCCCTTAACGTGTAAACGCTGCTATGTGGCCTTACTCGTGTGACGGGGGTTTTTTTGGTGAACGTAGTTAACGTTTAGTTGAAACTCGCCCACTAATACTGCCTTCCATCAGCAGGCATGCAGCATCCACTTTCAATTACAGCCTGTCCTCACACACTGAGGGTGTAACAAGAACTTCTGTCCTGCAGTTTTCCACACACAAAACGCCTGTCTGGCTCCACAGACCACAAAGGGAAATGTCCAACAGATTTCACTCTCCAGGAATATCATAGTTTTCAAACTGGACTTGAATAAATCAATAAGAGGTCTTTTTTTGTTGTTATGATGAACAGCTGGATATCCTTAATAAATACAACTTGGCAACATCTGCATACTGTTTACATTTGTACATCTGTACACTTTTGCAGGGCAGGCGAAGCAGCGCCTGACAGATGTAACCCAAAACTTGTATTGCATAGGAGGGTGGGCTGACTTGCGTGACAACCAAAAATACTTGTGGCAATGAAAAACCTAATTCATGTGAAATTGTAGAAGCTATCCAGTATTTAGTTTATTAGTCTAAAAATCAAGGTGGATTTGAAGCATTTGGACAATCATAATCTGCGAAATGATTGTATATCCTGTGTCCCTTTCCAGGATTGAAATTCTTGGCCTTGACAATAAAAAATAGCCCTGTTCAGAAAGAAGTCTCATTTCTCTCTTCTTCTGTTAAAATTGTCAGCGTGCAGCCATTCTTCCATTTCAGCCTTTTACAAATTGGACCTTTCTGTCTTAAGAAAGGATGGCGTGTGATCTAATGGGAGTAGATCAAACTGCAGCTTCAGCTCCTAGAAGCAAATACTTAGTTCTTAAGAATTCCCCTTTTTCCATCTTCAGTAGTTTTCAGTGTTTTCCGTCAAAATATCTTGGATTTTCCTCCGGTATAGCTTAACTGAAAGCTAATTCATTTCTCTGTTTCCCCTGTATTTATAAATTGCTCCTGATAGAGGCAACAGGCTGAAGATACAGAAGCGGTATGTTTTTCCCCACACCTATTTAAGGAAATGTTACTACTGTTTAAATGTTTTCTTCCTCATTTATTGTCTTACTCGGATGCAGTGTGACACCCCTTAGAAACGGATGCTCGGCAACTTTCCTGGAATTCAAGAGGTCAAGCCCAGCCTTGGCACACTTCCACCGATTCTTCTGCAGAGAAATCAGCTAAAACGATCTCCAGCTTCACTGAGCTGACCCGTGCTGCGATGCTTTTGAAAGGGGAACTTGGTGACGTGAGATGGATGGGTACTGCTCGGAGTTATTTTAGGGGGAAGTAAAACAACATCCCATAACATCAAAACACCTGAATCTGATTTGCTAGCTCTTCTTGTATTTCGATGTTAAGCTGAAAAGATCTCAGGTTCTTTCTGCACGTGGAAGAGTACGTTTTCGTGTAACTGCATGTTTGCTTGCATTGTGAGAAAGCAAGCATTTGCAAGCTTTTAAAACTACATGTGATTTGCACACCAACTAAATAATACTTTGGAGACATTCATGCAGTTCTAGAACCTGCACTGTAATTTCGTTTAAAGACCTTACAGAATTACCAGAACATGTGAACTGGCTGTGAAGTACGCTGTCGTCCTGAAAGATTGCTTGTTCTCTACCACTTCTAAAATACGCGCACTCTGTGGATGTTACGGGTTTCCCCCTCGCTACCTATAATCCAGCAGTTACAGTGATCTTCCTCTACTGTCCCTGTAGGTAGTGTTCTGTTCTGGAGATACATAAAAATCATATATTGGCGTGTGGAAATTATATGTAAATTTTATTTTTCTCAGCAGATTTCAGATCTTGGTAGTTTTGAACGTTTCCTAGTTCTGGCACTGCTGTTCTAACAAATCTGTCCCTCTGCTCCCTTGCACTCTTTATTTTTTTCCCTGCTGCCTCATTCTCACAAAGACCAATACATCCTATGGCAACATCTTGTCACCGTGTCATAGAATCACAGAATCATGGAATGGTTTGGGTTGGAAGGGACCTTAAAGACCATCCAGTTCCAACCCCCCTGCCGTGGGCAGGGACACCCTCCACTAGCCCAGGTTGCTCCCAGCCTCATCCAGCCTGGCCTTGGACACTCCCAGGGATGGGGCACCCACAGCTTCTCTGGGCAACCTGTCCCAGTGCCCCCCACCCACTGCAGGAAGAATTCCTTCCTGATGGCCCATCTCAATCTCCCTCTTTCAGTTTGAACCCATTACCCCTTGTCCCATCACTACAGGCCCTTGTAAAAAGCACCCCCCCAGCTTCCTTGTAGCCCCCTTCAGGTACTGGAAGATGCTACAAGGTCTCCCCAAAGCTGCTTCTCCTCCCAGCTGAACAAGCCTCTCAGCCTGTCCTTATAGCAGAGGGCTCCAGCCCTCTAAGCATCTCCGTGGCCTCCTCTGGACTTGCTGCAACTGGTCTATATCCTTCTTATGCTGAGGGCTCCACAGCTGGACACAGCACTCCAGGGGGGGGTCTCCAGAGCAGAGTAGAGGGGGAGAATCCCCTCACCCTGCTGGCCACACTTCTGCTACAGCCCAGGATACGGTTGGCTTTCTGGGCTGCCAGCACACACTGCGGGCTCATGTTCAGCTTCTCATCCACCAGCACCCCCAGGTCCTTCGCCTCCGGCTGCTCTCCATCCATTCTCCACCCAGCCTGTCCCTGTGCTGGGATTGCCCTGACCCAAGTGCAGGACCTTGCACTTGGCCTGGCTGAACTCCATGGGGTTGGCACGGTCCCCTCTCTCCAGCCTGTCCAGGTCCCTCTGGATGCCATCCCTTCCCTCCAGCGTGTCACCCCACCACATAGCTTGGTGTCATCAGCAAACTTGCTGAGGGTGCACTCGATGCCATCATCCATGTCACTGATGAAGATGTTAAACAGGACATGTCCCAACACAGACCCCTGCGGAAGGCTGCTCGGCACTGGTCTCCACTCAGACATGGAGCCACTGACCACAGCTCTCTGAGTGCGACCAGCCAGCCAGTTCCTTATCCACCGAGCGGTCCATCCATCAGACCCATGTCTCTCCAGTTTAGAGACAAGGATGTCATGTGGGACGGTATCAAAGGCTTTGCCCAAGTCCAGGTTGATGACATCAGTTGCCCGTCCTCTATCCACCAGGGTCGTGACCCCATTGTAGAAGCCACCTTATTCATCAGGCAGGATCTGCCCTTGGTGAAGCCATGTTGGCTGTCACCAATCACCTCCTCATTCTCCACGTACCTTGGCATGATTTCCAGGAGGATCTGCTCCATGATTTTGCCAGGCACAGAGGTGAGACTGACCTCAAACACTCTGACATTAATCCATACAGCTGAAAACGCTTTTCTTGTATTTAAAACTAATCATCTTCTGCATTTAACAGCATGAACTACTTGCTGTGGTGACCTCCTGAATGCAGGGACCACGTTGTACTTCATGTGGCATCAACTGGCATGACAACGCAGCAGGGCTATTTGTCTGTTTCTGGGCACAGCAAAGAAGGGGCAATAGAAGAAAGTTACTGTAACGGTTCAGCAGCATTTTATAATCTTTACTGCAGTAATTGTGAAAGGTGATTAGTTGACATCTATAAATACAGCAGTGCATTTTCAGTGTGAGAAGCACAACCTGGAGAGATCACTAGCAGCCTCTTTTGGCCCTGTGTACCAGCCAAAAACCGGTATTTCTACTGGGTGTTAAACTGCGGCTGATTTTCTTTTTGATGCTTTCTTTTAGCATCTAGCCAGTTTTGTGCGTGCAACGTGACCTGCTGCCCTGCTTTGAAAAGCAAGTGAAAAGGAAAAGCTGTAACTTCGGGAAGTTTTAATTTCTGAGCAGCCCTACATTACAACTTCTTCCAGCCTAGGCTTGTGCTACTTTACAGAACAAAACCAAACTTTTTAAAAGTTGCATTGGCGTGTATGGTTAGAACTCATCTAGCCCAGTATCTTGACCAGGCACTGCTCTACTGTAGTAGTATTTCAAAATCTCTCTGCTGAATATGAACTAGAATCCATCCTAAATCTTTCTGGCCACCTTTAAGAATAAATGGTATGCTTGCCAAGGAGACAAACTACCTTTAAAGGTATGTGAACAATGGAACGTACACATTTAGTGAGACGCTACACTTCCTTTGGTCAGAGCAATTAACACGCTCCCTCAACACAAGGCACCCCACCTCCTCCCTAAACGGAATAGCCACCTAACTGTTCACAGCTTTGCAGCGATGGTTTGTTAGAAGAAATCCCCAAAGAACTTAGACAACGAAACAAGCACCCAGCCTCCAGGAGCGATTCCGAGTATGGCGAGATTATTCTGTTGGCAAAACTTGTTACTCCACTACCCAGTTTGCTCCCGTGGGCACATTAAATCTCAGAAAATACACCTTAAACCTCGCAGCAATGAGTGTATTCCAAGGCCTGTGTTTTAGAAGAGCGTTAAAGCGGTAAACAGCCAGTTATTTTCAGTAGGTAATCCATGAGCGTGACTGTGCATTAAAATTCAGTGCTACAGCATATGTAGATAATGCTCTTCTCCCAGGCTCACGGATTCTTCTGTTAATTACCGGCATGACTTCAGTTAATCACAGAAATAGGAGGTAAACCCTTCTGGTGCCTCAGTTCTGCCAACCGGGCCCTGAGGGATGGATGAGCCAGGGGCCCGGTTACCCACCAGAAACGGCGCGGGCTCCGTGCGCCCGGCTGGTGACACCTCCACAGCGCACCACCGCCTTTTAATAATGAAACGAGCATTTGGGTGCTGTGGGGAAACAATGTTTTCCGTTTCACTGCGCCGGCAGCAGCGTTTCGCTCAGTCGGCGGCGCCGTGGATAAGGAGGCCGCGAGGGCCTATGTCCCGCCGGGCGGGCGCGGCCTCGGGGCATTTTGAGGCGCGGGGCAAGCTACCGCCCGCATTTCTGGTGGTGAGAAGGGCCGGTGCCGCCCCTCCCGCCCGGAACCATCGCCCCGCGGCCCGGGCGGCAGCCGGGAGCTGTCGGGAGCACACAGGCGGAAGGGGGCGGGCGCTGGTGTTTCTGGGGCGGCGGGGCCTGGCGGTGGGGCCTGGCGGCGGGCGCGGCGTGGGTCCGGCTCCGTTCGGCTCGCCCGGGCCGGTCCCTTCTCACAGCGGCACCGTGACGGCGTTTCCTTTCAGACCGGAGTTTCGCCTGCCCGGCCGAGGCCGGCAGCTTTCGGTGCCGTCAGCAGCGCCGCCGCCGTCGCCCTCCGCAGTGTCAGAGCGAAGCCGCGGGGATGGATGAGGAGCCCGAGCGGACCAAGCGCTGGGAAGGCGGCTACGAAAGAACATGGTAGGCCTCGCTGTTCCCCTCCTCACCGTCGTGTGGTAAACGACATGAAAAATCTTCTTTCTGCTCAAGAGGTATCTGTTTTGCCTAGGGAAATCCTTAAAGAAGATGAATCCGGATCGCTGAAAGCGACCATCGAGGACATCCTCTTCCAGGCCAAGAGGAAAAGGTATGATGGCGATAGTGCCAGCTTGGTCAGTTGTAAGGACTGAGTCGGTCTGAAAGTGGATCCTCTAGGTACAGGAAGTGTATCGGCATCCCTGCAACAGTGTCACAGAATCACAAAACAGTTTGGGTTGGAAGGGACCTTAAAGATCATCCAGTTCCAACCCCCCTGCCATGGGCAGGGACACCCTCCACTAGCCCAGGTTGCTCCAAGCCTCATCCAGCCTGGCCTTGGACACTTCCTGGGATGGGGCACCCACAGCTTCTCTGGGAACCTGTCCCAGTGCCCCCCACCCTCTCTGTGTCTCAACACAAGATTTGTGTTTCAGCTTGTCAGAGAAAGTGCTAGGCAGAATCTAGACTTATTTCACATCATATTAAAATACTCAAATTTGGATAAAATTTTAAAGTTATAATAAATCTGATAGTAAGAAATAGTTTTTGGTAGTTTTCTGAGAGGTGTGAAATCTGTCTGGGATTGCATGGCTGGTTGTTTTCAGTGTGATTGTGTGTGGTTTGTTACTGCTTCGTGTTTGCCAGAGGACTGGTGTTGGATTTGTTCCACACTTTTGTTTTAGGAACGATTCATGCATTTCCATCTTACTTAAATATTTTCATGTTTTATTAGACTCCGTGAACACCATGGACAAGTTCGACTTGGAATGGTAGGTTAATGCCTTAACTCTTGCCTGTCCTGAGTCCAGAATTACTGGAATAGGATCACAGAACAGTTTGGGTGGGAAGGGACCTCAAAACTCCCGTAGTGCCACCCCCTGCCATGGGCAGGGACCCCTTCCATAGCCCAGGTTGCTCCAAGCCTCATCCAGCCTGGCCTTGGGCACTCCCAGGGATGGGGCGCCCACAGCTTCTCTGGGCAACCTGTCCCAGTGCCCCCCACCCTCTGCGGGAAGAATTCCTTCCTGATGGCCCATCTCAATCTCCCTCTTTCTGTTTAAACTCGTTACCCCTTGTCCTGTCACTCCCTGCCCCTGGAAAAAGCCCCCCCAGCTTCCTTGTAGCCCCCCAGGCACTGGAAGGGGCTCTGAGGTGTGCCCGGAGCTTCCCTTCTCCAGGCTGAACCCCCCAACTCCCCCAGCCTGTCCCCAGGGCAGAGGGGCTCCAGCCCTTGCAGCAACTCCGTGGCCTCCTCAGTGCAGAGAGTGAAGCATGCGTATTCCGAGGTGGAGGTTTGGTATGTTTGCTGTGTCCGGGTGTGCTTTGAGACAGTCAGATCGCGCACGCTTGCATTGTCCGGTTTATTCGTGTGAAAAACGGGCATGTTTAAAGGAGTTATAAATAACAGCGTTACCTGCTGCGACGCTGAGCTCTTCAGGTGAGGGTGCAAACTGTGCCCGCCTCGTAGCGTATTGCAGGAGGAGAAGAGCACGCGTTTTTCAAGGTGGCGTTCTTGCATTTTGAAGGAGTGGGAAAAATGTGTGACCTTTTCAGTTGCTGTTGATTGCGTAGCTCAGCATACTGAATTTTCCCTGTTTGAGGGAGGAAGTAGTTGCTTTTTTTTTTTTTTAAGTAAATGGAATAACAAACAGTTCGTTTAAATATCTGTTCTGTGAGTGATTGTCGCTTATGGTTAAAATACAGATGCGTCATCTTTACGTGGTTGTTGATGGATCAAGAACTATGGAGGACCAAGATTTAAAGCCGACCAGACTTGCCTGCACTTTGAAGGTATTTCTGTGCTCAGTTTTTCTCCTGGTAACCTGCTGTTTCTCTGTGAAGCAGGTCTGGCTCTCTTTTAAAAGAATGGCAGTCTCCTGTGGCTAGATTAGGTGCATAGCCTCGTTTCTGCTCTCATCCCTGCTTTCTCCCCCATTGTTTCTATTGCTGGTCTGTAATTTTCATGGTTTTTTTGAACAGTAAAATCTGTGTGGCGTTAGTTTGCCTTGTGTGAGTGCTTCTGTACAGTAAAAACATTTTGTAAGGACATACTATGGAAAGACACGTCATGAGAAGTTTGTGGAAGTTTAGCCCGTAATACGGGGTGGAAGAAGAACAAACGTATTTTCATAACACACTGAGGTTTTTAAAAAATTGCAGTTGTGTTTTGATGGATTCTGGGTTGAATGGACGCTGGACGGGAGTTGAATCGGGCTGCTGCTTCGGACCGGGGGAATTGAACTGTACGTTTTGTACTGTGCGATCTTCTCTAGCCGTAACCACTGAGCACTGAGACGCTGGGCTTGGGGTTCTTACGAACTAGTGCTTTTTGGTGTATCTTCAACCCCCTTGTGAACCAACGGGAATCAAGAAGTTTTAATTGATGAAGTGAATAAAACAAGGCATGTTTAGTTTCTGACGTTTACGGGGCGGTGGTGACACGGGAGGAAGGAGAAGGATGGAAGGGCTAGGGTGAAAGGAGAATTGAAGGGAAGGGCTCTTTCCCCCGCCTTTTATTTCCCAACTTTTTTTTTACGATACCAGATGGTTTGCAAGTACCAACTGCTCAATGCATGTGGAATAAAGCTGCAACTAGTTTTTAAGTCTTACCTTTTCTTTATAGCTACTGGAATATTTTGTTGAAGAGTACTTTGATGAGAACCCTATTAGTCAGGTATGTATAACCAGGCAAGAAGCAAGTCATAGAATCATAGAATGAATCATAGAATGGTTTGGGTTGAAGGGACCTCAAAGCCCCCCCAGCCCCACCCCCTGCCATGGGCAGGGACACCTTCCACAGCCCAGGGTGCTCCCAGCCTCATCCAGCCTGGCCTTGGACACTCCCAGGGATGGGGCATCCACAGCTTCTCTGGGCAGCCTGTCCCAGTAAAAGTCACTGAAAACTGTTTTAAAAGGTAGTTTTAGTTTTAACAGTCTAGTAAACTGTTTTCAACTAATGTGCTCCTTCCCATCCCTTCCTCATCGGTCTGCAGAAATTCTTGTTTCTGCCTGAACTAATGAAAATAACAACCCACCTAATCCCTTTTTCCTAAATATGAATTTTTACACAGAAAAATTGCCTTTTGTGTTTGATTGTTTTTTTTTCCCAGGCTTTTAGAATTTTAGAAGATGTACTTTCGTACCTTGTGGGAAAACTACAGGAGATACAGGAATGTGCATTAACTGATACAGCGTTGTGCAGCTCTTGTTACACTTAGAAGAAAACTTGTATAGTTACATATTTTTAAACCTGCTAAGGAAAGTTTTTGCCTTTTTTTCCCCTTCTCCAGATTGGCTTAATTGTAACAAAGAGTAAAAGAGCTGAGAAGATGACAGACCTCTCAGGTAGGTGTGTAGGTTTGGTTTTGCAATCTGAGCCCCTGCTTTAATCTCTTGCATTGATGTATTCTACCTGGATGACACTGCTGAAAGCGAAGTAGTGTTTACATTTTTAATTTAAAACAGAAGTTACTGCAGGTTATCTGAAACCAGAGTCTTTATTTTGATCTGTCATCACGTGCTTGTTTGTGATCAAGTCTTACCCAAATTGCAACTGAAATATGTTTTGTTTCGCCTATAATTAATTTCTCGCCCTGTTTGTTAATTTTGTATTTTACGATACCTGTGTGTTCTGTGAGGTCTGACCAGGTGTTAAGAAGCAAGGTTTCCTTGGTTCCTGCCTTCTGTCACCAGCAATCCATCTGGCTTAGTTTTTTCTCTTTATTCACCTGTAAAACTGAAACAACTTTGTTGCGGAATTTGAGAATCAAATCAATCCTTGAACAATACTTGGAGACTAGCAGGGGAAACTAAACTCTGTTTCTGCTGAAAGACTTTGTGAGATACTTCGTGCTCATGTTAAGTGCTTAACAATAAGTCTTAACACTTCTGACAACTGAGTACCTGTAGAGTAAACGTCTTTCTGTTAACACACTGTTTTATTTTCTGTGTTCTGATCAAGAGGTCAGTTTCTGAGGACAAACATGGAGTTACAGGGTGCAGTTTGAAAACTGCTGTTGTACATTTCCATAAATACATAGTTTAAATATTTCATTTCTTACAGCTGGTTATTTGAGGTGAATTGTTTTTTTCACTTACAGGTAACCCAAAAAAGCACATAGCTGCCCTGAAGAAAGCAGTGGATATGAACTGCAGTGGAGAGCCATCTCTCTACAACTCCCTGAATTTGGCCATGCAGACTCTAAAGTTAGTATATACAGGGAGTTTTTTTTCTGTTCTTTGTTGTCCATAATCACTGTAATGCTGGTTTATTTGTTGAGGTTTTGTGAGGGGCAGAGAAGGTATTTTTCACAAGTAGCATCTTGCATCCGGCTGACCCGAGTCTTTAAAAGGCAGCTTTATCTGCTCTTGCAATACAAACTGTTAGGAAGTTAATTTCTGCACTGCTAGTGTATTTAATTTTCTAACACAAGATGCTTCATTTTTGAGGTGTGCTACTTACAGAAAGCAATCGTGTTTTAAAACAAAGTAGATGATCTTATGTTGTGTATGAATGTGGTGATGAAAGGTTCTGCAATTATATTTTACTGGAGGGTTAAGCTATGAGAGAGGGCAGGGTTAGGGGTTAGTAACAATAAGAAAACAGGAAAAGAAACAGTATTGAATCACAGTAATCACAGAATGGTTTGTGTGGAAAGGAACCTCAAAGCCCTCCCCAGTGCCACCCCCTGCCATGGGCAGGGACACCTTCCACTAGACTAGGGTGCTCCCAGCCTCATCCAGCCTGGCGTTGGACACTCCCAGGGATGGGGCACCCACAGCTTCTCTGGGAACCTGTCCCAGTGCTCCCCACACTCTCCGGGAAGAATTCCTTCCTGATATCCAATCTCAATCTCCCTCTTTCCATTTAAACCCCTCACCCCTTGTCCTGTCACTTCCTGACCTTGGAGAAAACACATACACACAGAGCTTTCTTGTAGCCCCCCCGGCACTGGAAGGGGCTCTCAGGTCTCCCCGGAGCCTTCTCTTCTCCAGGCTGAACCCCCCAACCCCCCCAGCCTGTCCCCATGGCAGAGGGGCTCCAGCCCTCGCAGCATCTCCGTGGCATCCTCTGGCCTCGCTCCAACAGCTCCGTGTCCTCCTGCTGCTGGGGGCCCAGAGCTGGAGGCAGAACTGCAGGGGGGGTCTCCCCAGAGCAGAGCAGAGGGCCAGAATCCCCTCCCTCGCCCCCCTGGTCACGCTGCTCTGGATCCAGCCCAGGATCCGGTTGGTTTCTGGGCTCCAGCGCACACGGCCAGCTCCTCGCCCCCCGCACCCTGAGTCCTTCTCGCCAGGGCTGTTCTCAATCCATTCTCCACCCAGCCTGTCCCTGTGCTGGGATTGCCCTGACCCAGGTGCAGGACCTTGCACTTACCTTGCAATCATGTGGTGGGAGTTTTGGCATACTTCAGACAGGTAAATTTTTCAGTAGGATAGATTTAAAAAGCTTTTTTGCTATGTGAGGTGATGAGATGTGTTAAACATTTGTGGAAGGCTTTTAAGAAATAATTATAGCCTGAAACACTGACAGAACAAAGCTGGTAGTCATGTCATTAAAATTATTTGTATGACTAGTTGGGGGACAGTTTTCCATTAAGAACTAAGAGACAGTAGTTAAAAGTAATAGATTTATGTCCGCAAACAGAGTAGAGATTTTTGAGAGGTCAGGAAAGCTTACTGACGTGTTGCTGGTTTGAAGGTGGATTTTACCTGTGGGAGTACAGGGCAGGTACAGGGATAACTTAAGCATTAGCACAAACACTCAGGTAACAATGGCACAGTCAAATACTGTATTTTAGATAATGGGAAAGGTTTGGCTTTTGGAAGGTGAAATTCTGGTGCTCAGAGAATGATCTTTCCTCTGTCTTTTATAACTTGTAGAGGACTTCATATGATGTTGTCTTCTGACTTTAGTACATTAAAGGCCTTGGAAACTTGAGCATACAAGTAGCTCAATGTACAGTAGATTAACTGTGTACTTTCTTTAGGCACATGCCAGGACATACAAGCAGAGAGGTTTTGGTAGTCTTCAGCAGCCTGACAACATGTGATCCGGCCAACATCTATGATCTAATCAAGGTACAGACGTGAAGTTTGACTACTGCATTGAGCATCCAAGCTGTGAGACTAAAACCAGACAGCTGTGGCATCATTGCCAATTAATTCTCATTTAAAACTTTGAACCTTTTTACTGTTTTCTGCATATGAATTTGAACATGCTTTCTTTTTCCATTTGAAGTGTTTAAAAGCAGTTAAGATCAGAGTATCTATCATCGGCCTAAGTGCTGAAGTTCGAGTTTGTACAGTCCTTGCCCGAGAAACTGGTGGTATGTATCTGAAGTTCAGTAGTTACACTGTTAATACAAGGTGAATATCGAAATTAACTAAATTGTTGTATATTCATTGATGTGTTTTGATAATGATGGATCAAAACAATATTCTGTTGTGCTGGCGTAAAACTTCAGGGTTTTCCAGATCTACAAAATACATAGGATTTAGTAAACTCATCAGCTGGTAGCTGCGTCTCTAGAGAGAATAAACATATATATTTTAAAACTTAGTGTTCCCCATGTGAAGTTATGTGATGGGGAACTTTAATTAATGTAACATGCTAGTATCAGTTACTACTGTAGTAACGTTATCATTACTACAGTGTAATGTTGGAAAAAGCTATTGGCCTATTAATTAATGTCTAATTAAGCATTCTGGTGTTACTAATCTTAGAACTTGTCATTTTCAGTAGCAATAATAGCCCTGTTTTTAGGAAGAGGGTTGGCTAAATTATTTCTCCTATTAAGTTGGGGTTTTTATCATTTGGAGAATCTGTGTTTCTTCTCTGCTCATAATCTGAGAGTAAGGCATTTCTTTCTTTGTGACAGGAACATACCACGTTATTTTAGATGAAAGTCACTATAAGCAACTGCTGATGCATCATGTTAGTCCTCCACCTGCCAGTTCCAGTTCTGAGTGCTCCCTGATTCGAATGGGTAGGATACGGGTTTGTTCAAGTCCTGTCACGAGATTTGCAAATCCTGGCTGCTTCTTTCTTTGCATCTTCTGTGTTAAAGCCATAAACTTAGTTAGAAGCATAATGAAGATGACATTATTATTATTACTACTTTTATTATTATTATTACTTTTATTTTGCTAAATAGGTATCAATTTTCTTGATGTTTTTCCTGGAAAACAGTCGGATTTTAAATAAAGTGAGGATTTAAAACAAGAAAGAGACATTACACAACTGCAGTTGGAAACAATAAAGCGGAATGATACTGCTTGTACAGTGGTTGATATAAATATGGTTCTTAGAAATTAAGGATGAAAAATTATTTTGTTTCTCCTTCTGGGTTATTTTCACCCCTGCAGAAGGCAACTATTATACCCTCAATTGACTGTACGAGCCATCTGTTTGGCCAGGTAGTTAGGAGCCGTGTTTGTTGGGAGCGCTGTTGTGGTGTTCTTTCAACAAATGGATTAGGTACCTTTTCTTCTCCTGATGCGTTCCTCGGTAAATTTAAGGCTGGAGTGGAACCAGAATAGGAACGCCAGTGCCATGAATTAGAGCACTGCTTTCTCACTTTCATCCACAGCGTTTTCAGGTACAAGAATGCAGGTGTTTCGATGTGTAGATCTAAATACTGAAGAGATTCGCTTGTTACAGGCAAAGCCTGAGCAGCAGTCGGGAAAATTAACTGCCCACTTGACATAAGCTCTAAAAGAATCAGTGGTAGAAAGAATGGTGTCTGTTACAGCCTCCATAAGGTGATACAATCTCATCTGTGATACACTGTCCCTGAAAGGTGAGTATGCACTTGCTGTCTGCATGTAAAGATATTTTCTCCTTAATTAGAAACCACCGTTCAGGTGAAGATCCATGAGTGCTCTTTCTGCTTTTCCGCCATTGCGCATCATTCTCCTTTTAGCTGTTCTTCAAAAACGGTGTTTCCGTGAGCTTTGGTTAATATGAAGTCTGTGAAAACGTTTTTTTCCAGTTGGAGGAAATACAATGAGGGATTTGCTGGCAGATGTAGGTAGAGACACCTGCATTTGACACCTAGTGAGAGCTTATTACTTCTCCTGTAATAACACACAAGCAAAAAGAGATAGGCCTTAATGTTCAGATACTTCAAATGCAAATAATCTTTGAATTTCTCCATTGAAGTAAGACACTGAAAGATTACTTGGCTGTTTGGTGATACAGGATGTTTTACTCCTCAGGTTTTCCTCAGCATGTTATTGCTTCTCTGTCTGATCAAGATGCAAAGCCATCCTTCAGCATGGCGTAAGTAGAGCCGATTAGAATTCAGCAGTAATTTGTCATATTCAGAAAAATCTGCCTGTCGGTGAAAATGTTGCAGGATAACATGTAAAACATAGTAATATTGTCTTGTGACTTCCCAGTAGAAATTTTATTTCCATTTGAACATTCAGTATGTGGCCATAGTTACCCCTGGTAAAAAGCATATTTTAAATGTATGGGTTTTGGAAAGTAGTAAGTAGCTTTTAGTTGTGTTGTGCAGTGAATGGAACACAAGGGGGCTACACAGTACTGAAGTCATTACTACTGATTCTACTTGCATTTCTTGATGCAAGTATTTTTATTACTGTAAGGATGAGGATGAAGGGTACTATCTGGAATGAAGTGATTTTTCGTCTGTTTACTAATGTGACTCCTCTAAAGGAAAGTTTATAAAAGAGGCCTTATTTGATTAGTGTACCAGAGCTCCTCTCAACAAAAGGAATCAGTTTTCAGGGATGATAGGTGAGTCTGATTTTCAGAAGGAAGCAATGTCTGCTCTTGGGAAGGATAAGTGCTAACGTGTGTCTTAAAGTCAGTACAGAATATTTGTGTGTGTAAGTGGAAACACTGATGCTGTTATCTTTCATAACTATTTTTTAAAGATATATTGGCTCCTTTATGAGGGAAAATTTGGTCCTTGTTCTGTGTCTGGGAAAACATGGTTACTGATAACTCACACTAAGACTTCCGTGCAGGTGGAACAGTTACAGGGCAGCAACTGAAACTGTTTAAACGATTTGCTGTGAGAACTGTGTGGTGTTTGCAGTTGGTAGCATTACGGCCTTACCTCTCCGGTGTTAAACTCTCTCCTTAGGCAATTGGAAAACAGCAGTGAGCCGGGCCTTACACTGGGTGGATATTTCTGTCCCCAGTGCAGAGCCAAATACTGCGAACTTCCTGTGGAATGCAAAATCTGTGGTGAGTAGAAAGAAAAGGTGAGCAGGTGAATCGTGAGTCAGTGGTAAGGGAGTTAAGGGGTAGACAGATTGAGCTATACTTAGGCATTAAAAGCCATCCCGGCTTTAAGAAGCCTGCATTCCTGTGTCCTGGGATGTCAGCTTCATACACGGGACTTTTGGGACTGTAACAGAAAGCTGTATCATATTCCCTCGTGTAATGTTATGAACTAAAAGCCCTGAAGCAAAGGGGGGAAGAAGGGTGCTTCACATACGAATGGTAATTTCCTCAAGAATCCCGATTTAACAGGCACACCAGTGTTTCAGACTCCGCAGCGCAAGGCCACGGGGATAGAGTGCTTTGGAGCAAAAAGAAGTACCCTCTCACCTCCAGGAGTATTCGGATGAAAGGTTTCAAAGTTGAACCCAAGGGCAGGCTGCACAGTGACACAGGAAAGGCCCTAGAATTGTGCAACCAACAGTGCCACCCCCACCCCACCCCTGCCCCTTAATGAGGGCCAGAGGGAGGATTAGCATTTATGTAGTGTCACGTGTGAGTGACAGCTGTCCTCCTGTTAGCTTCTACAGGCATATGGCTAAAATGTGATAGGTGTTACCAAGATGCGTGTACTTGGCAAGAGGATGAAGTAATTCCAGTTTTGGATCACCTTGTCCTAGTTTCATGTCAAGGTTTTTGTATCAGCCTGAGTTTCATTTCAGCAGAGTAATAGTGTAACTGGAGAGATCCTGTGTATCCCCAGCAGATTCCTCACAGCTGCTGCTGTCAGCAGAACAAGAGCTCGGAAGTTTACACTGCATGTGAGTGAGCGATGAAGTAGTTTGTGCCAGCCCATGCCACAGCCAACACTAGCCTGTTGTCACAGTTTAACCCCAGCCGGCAACTGAGCCCCACACAGCCGCTCGCTCGCTGCTCCCCTGGTGGGATGGGGGAGAGAATCGGAATAGTGAAAGTGAGAACACGCGTGAGTTGAGCTAAAGACAGTTTAACAGGTAAAGCGAAAGCCGTGCGCACAGGCACCACAAACCAGGGAATTCCTTCCCCACCTCCCAGGGGCAGGCAGGTGTCCAGCCGTCCCCAGGCAAGCAGGGTTCCAGCACGCGTAACCGTTACTTGGGAAGACAAACGCCATCACTCCAAATGTCCCCCCTTCGTTCTTCTCCCCTCCCCCCGCTGCGTGTGCTCAGCACGACGCCAGATGGCCTGGGATATCCCTTTGGTCCGTTGGGGTCAGCTGTCCGGCTGTGCCCCCTCCCAGCTCCTTGTGCAACACCAGCTACTCACTGGCGGGGGGGTGAGGAGCAGCAAAGGCCTTGACTCTGTGTGAGCACTGCTCAGCAATAACAAAACCACCCCTGTGTTATCAGCACCGTTTCCAGCACAAATCCAAAACGCAGCCCCATTTTAGCTGCCATGAAGAAAATTAACTCTACCCCAGCCAAAACCAGCTGAAACAGGGGAGTGGCTGCAGTAGACCTTAGTAGTTGGGCACTGTTTTACCTGACAATGTGAAACAGCAGAACTGTTACTGCCAAAGGGGAGTTGTGTGTTTCGGTTTAATTACAAGACTCTTGTGTGGTTGCATTTTCTGTAGGGCATGAGGATGAAAAACTTGGTAAATACACTTCCAAAGACTGAGTTAAACATTTTAATTAGAAATTTGGGCAATTTGTTTGTTCTTCAGTCCGTATTTGGATTTAATTCTGGAAAGGACTACAGTATTGGGTTATGGGAGTTAATGAACAAACAATTTTCTGGGTTTTAACTCTTAAAAGCTCTGGACTGCTGAGTAATTAAAGTCTTTTTTTTCCTCCTTTTTGCTTTGCTTAATACAGAAAAGCTTTTTATTATGTCCCCTCTTGTAATAATTTCGATGTCTCTTCATTTGCAGGCCTCACCTTAGTGTCTGCACCTCACCTGGCTCGGTCTTACCATCACTTGTTTCCTTTGGATGCCTTTCAGGAAGTTCCCCTGGAAGAATACCAGGGGGAAAGGTATGCAAATCATATTTGTGATAATGGTTGTACTTGCAGACCCTGTGGGGTCTTTTTGTCACGAAAGGATCGCTGGAGGCAGCTTCCTTGCTGCTGGAAACGCTGCTGGATGCTTGGGCATTTTGGGGCACCTCTGGCAGTAAGAAATACCCGTAGTTCCCATTAACACTTAACCTGTGTGTTCAGCTGACCAGCTGAAATAATTGCCAGGAATTGTTCCTGAATTTCTCTTTTTTTAAAACACAGTTTTACACCATTTTACATTTGTACTGAAAAAAATCTTGGGTTTTTTTCAGTACAAATGAAAAATTTTGCTTTCAGGTGTTGTCAAGGCTGCCAGGGAGAACTGAAAGATCAGAACGTAAGTACGTGGAATGGCATTGGAATTGGTGCTGAGGGGTGTCAGCAGTGGAGATGATCCTTTGGGATGGCCTTCCAGAGAGCAGGAGAATCTTTGTGGAAGTTTATCTCGGGGTTAACCCGAGTTTGCTGTTAGAGTTGTGCCTTTTGGACTGCAAAGTCTGTAAAAGTGTGGGAAGGGGCTTCCTAGGGAGTTGCTTCCAGTCGTGGCGGTTCGGAAGGATCTGCAGCGATTTGAGCTCAGCCTTGGCTAGCAGCCTTAGCTGTCAGAAACCAGGATTCAGCTGGGTTTCTGTGGTGGTAAAAACGTAGTGTGTTTACACTGTCTTGATCTACTGTAGTGCTGTGATGGTGGGAATTTGTTTTCTAACTTGGCTTGGTTTTCTCTCTTTCCCACACAGGTTTACGTATGTAAAGTGTGTCAGAATGCGTTCTGTGTGGAATGCGATTTGTTTGTTCATGACACCCTGCACTGCTGTCCTGGCTGTATCCACAAGCACCCGGCTCCCTTATCTATATGACGTCATCTCTTTTTAGAAATGGCAGTATCTGTGTCATCCTTGCATAAATCTGGTTTACTCAGCTGTAGCTTTCACTGAGGCACCTCAAATCAGGAAGGTGATTATGGGAGGACTGACACTGGCTTGGGAGCAGACTTTAATTTTTACCTAATGTATTAATGATTTTGTTACTGTTAATATATTCTTGAATTACCTGTATCTGGCGTATTTTCTTAGTTCGTGTCTGAAAAGCTCTGGCTTTTTCAGGATGCTGTTGTGAGCAACGTGTACATTTGTAAATGTGAAAGCGATAAAACCGGTTTGTACAATAATGCGGTGGTTCACCTTTGTTTCATTATTTGTTCAGAAAAAGCAGCTCTGAAAACAGACTTTATACATCGACTGTTACAAGCTTTTGGGTTTGGGGGCTTCTACAGATCGAAATATCTTTTGTAAGAATTTAACGAGGATGTTTTTGAGCAGTTAGATTTAACGAGGATGTTTTTGAGCAGTTAGCTGGGGGCATTTCACTTATTAGCTGGAAGGATTGTGCCTGTTCACCTTGGCCCTCGGTAAGGCAGCTCAGATACAGCTGTGACAGATGTGCCGAAAACAGGTTTTAATGGTAAAATTCAAAACCAACTGAATTTTATTACTGCTGCGTCTGTAGCTGCATGGTTTAAGCTTCGCTTTCCTGTGGGAGTGTAAGGTGACTGCAAAGCAGTGAATTTGCAGCGGTGTGAGACCTGAGTTCGAACAAACGTGTCACAGCATCGAAGGCGGTGATGCTGTGTTGAGGCTAGAAGGAGTTGCTAGGCCTGCAGGTCATGTTCTCTCCTTGGCTAAACCCCCAGGGCGACAGGCAGTAAGGTGCGGGGAGAAGGGAGAGCACATGTCCTGCCTGGACGTGGAAAAAGGGAGACGGAGACGATTCACAGCGCCTGTACCAAGTGTGGCTGCAATTGGAACTTGTGAGAGTGTAACATGCTGCAGTGAGAGGGGGCTGTGTGGTGCGGTGCCAACCGCAGAACGTCGCATCTGGGTTTCTGAAGTCAGCTGGTGACGCTTGTAACGCCTCCAGAGTAGCTCAGGGACTGTGTATCTCACGCCGTTTTTAAACGGTGAGCTTTGTCGTGGGGTGAAGAACAGCAGTAACCTCACCCACCCCCTCGACAGTGCCAACGAACGAGAAAAGCCAACCCCTCTCACGTTAGTTCCCTGTTTTTCACTCTCACCACACACAAACAATACATTTACTTCTCAGTCTTCAAGTCCTTTAAATATGCAAATTCTGCGTTGTTAACGTAGCTCCCGCGCTTTTTCTGCTGTTCGTGCCGCCGGGCTGGCTGGGACGCCGTAGTTGGGCTGCGCGGGCAGCAGAATGGCTGTTCGGGTATCTGTTTCGTTCTGTGCCCCACGAGCCCTTGGTGCTCTCAGGTGACTGCAGTGCCTGTTACCGTAGGGGTGTCCTTAAAAACTACCAGGAAAAGGACGTGTTTGTGGGGTGGGGTGTGGTGTGGTAGGCTGTTCCAGACCACAGGAATGCCGTGAGCATCTGGTTCTTGGACACTCTGATACGGGGGACAGTGTCTTGACACGGTGTTTTCTGATTATGTTTTCACCTTCACAGTCAGCATTTCCTCATGAAAAAAGGGTGTTGCCAAAGCACTTTAAATCTGTTCGAGCTTCTTCTCTGGATAGATGCCAACATAACACATTTGGAGGTGGAAGCTGGGTAGAAGTGGTGACCATGAACTCCATTATCTGCCGGCAATCTGAACGATAATTTGGTTTGTATTTTTCCACCCTCCTCATTGGATAGGAGGAGCAGTTCAAACTGGGTCCTGAAAAATGGCTGTCGGGGCAACGTTTCTCTGATGTGTAAAGAATTTCAGCCCTGGCCTTCGCATTTGAAGCGGTACGGAGGAAATGCTTCGCCCTCAGTACTCTGGGATTGGCTGGGTCGCAAGTGCCCTTCGCTTGTGGGAAGCTACAACCTGCTTAATTCTTCTTCTTGTATTTTCTTATTCGCTGGCTCTGCCACAAGATTATTCGATCTGTGAGGTTATCCACAGGCCTGTGAGGAGTTCCTGCGCTTCCTGAAGGTGTTGCCTAATGCCATGTGGACATGAAGCGCTGAGGGAAGAGACAGGAAGACAAAAACACCCAGCGGTGGGGTTGAGGACGCAACCGCGGCGAGAGGTTTGAGGCTGACCGGCACAGGCGGAGGCGGAGGAGAGCACGCTGCGGTGTGAAGGGGGGTTGGGAAGGGTGAGTGCCCCTGCTTCGCTGTCCGTCTCCTTGCAGGAATAGGTGTTGCCGTCTGAATTAATGGTGGTGAGCGATTTCCGAGACTGGACGTGCTGCAAATATTTTAATTAAAATACGAGTAACAGAAGCACCTGGGTTCAGTTTTGCATAACAGCCGCGGCTCCTGGAGAACTTGGATGTCATCCTGGCCTGTCTCATGCAGTATAAGGAACAGTTTTAATTCTGGATTGTGACGTGGCTCATGGAGGAAAAAATGCCATAAAGCACTAACTCTGAAGCCTTAGGTTATTGTGCAGGCTCCTGGCTGAAGGCGTGAGGGGAGATAAATCTCACATTAAATAAGTCATCTGGTTTGAGAACCGTGTTTCCGTATTAAGGAAAAATAAATGTGGTGGGCACAGTGCAATCCACGAAAGTAATTTTTCAAACTACTCTTCAAGTTGAAGAGTTTTGCAACTTCTGTAGCAGTTTAAAAGGCTTGGGATTTGAAAGCACTTAAATGGTTGAGCACACATTTTCCTTTGAGAGGGAAATGCGATTTTTATAGCCAGTGAAAACGCAAACCCAACATGTTGGAGATTCTGGATGTGGAGTTACTTCCCTGGGGATGAATTTGTTCGGTAAATGCAAATCTTTCCAGATTTCTCAATTGGAGAAAACAAAGCCAAGCTCTTTAGCGGTGGGGAGCAGAGTCTGACCATTCGGACCTGAACTGTGGATACGTTTGCTGTGTTCTGAACCGACACGTAATGCCCCATTTCCCACAGCTGTCTTGCCACAGTACTGATAACAGCAAAAAGTTGCTGCTTCTACAAGATCAGCTCCGCGCGAGAGCAGGAGTGTAAATACCAAACGTGTAATAAAGCCACTTTGTTGGAGGGAAGTATTGACAGCGTGCTTGGCGATAAATTTCACCGCCAAAGTAATTTCACTTTCTGATTATGAAATGCCGGTTCTTTTTCACGAAGGATTAAGCAATTCCTGCTAGTCACACCGAAAACAGTTGAATCTTTAAAATACTGCACCGGAGCAGTTGCTTGCTTTGATTACCTTTTTCCTCTTCCTCACTTCCACTTCCCATCTTTATGTTCTGCCACCCGGTGGGTTTTCCTTTTTTCCTAACTGAAGGAGAAACTCAACGTGCTAGCGACATCCAGTCATGGCTTTGGGATGGAAGAACCGAGGTGATAGAGGCCCGTTGGTTTACTGAGGCCGTTCTTAAGCTACAGGATGAAGTTCCTAGGGTCTGCCAATCACCTACGTCATCCTACTCCAATCTCACGTGTTTACGTCTCTTCTTTCCCTCCACTTTGGGTGTAAAGGCTTCAGGATACTTGCTGTTGTCATCATAAGGTCAGTCAGAGCTCGCAGAAGTCTGTTTGGCTAGTCAGATTTAATAGTAATACCCCTGTTTGTACCAGCTCTACAGTTCCCTCACCTCTTCTTAGTAATGTGAAATCAGATGCTTAAAACCTGTAGAAACCGTGTTGTTAAGGTGGCAGAGGTGATGACTGACGGTCACGTGAGAGACACAGGTAATACAATTTGTTAGTCCCTGTTTTTCCAGATGCTGGCCACAGAGGACCCTACAGAGGAGACGAGTGGCACGCCATACGCGAGCTGAAGAACGGCACGACGCAAGTTTATTTCCCACGTGCAGCCTTTCGTTTTCACGCGTTTACCCAGGACACGGAGGCAGAATTCCAGGCAGTCAGTCCGTGGAGAGCCCTGCCGTGAGAAATGAAGGCAGTAAAGTCCTCGTCCTACACATCTCATTCGTCCTGGTCTTTGACGGAAGAGGCAGCTGCTTGGTTTTACCCCATGCATGTCAAATCCAGCGTGCAGTGTTTTTGCTGTGGACTGCTTTTGTTTACCAAGAAGCTCAGGTGTACCCCCTACAAACAGCACAAGACGTTTTGTCCCACTGGTGAATTTGTCCTGGACGAAGAGGTGGGTAATACTTCACAGTATGACGTACGTGTTCAGCAGTCGGAGGGGCGCCCAGCAGATGCAGCACGGAGAACGTGAGGCTGCAGTCCTTTGGCGGATACGTGTACCAGAGGAACAAAGCCTGCTTTGCTTGTCAGAGCTCGGTTTTTCTTCACAGGTAATTCAAAGCGATGCTGGGAGGGATTTATATTTTGATTTATAAAACGGGGTGACTCTTTTTTATACCCATTCAAGTGCTGTGAATTTTTTTCTGTGACACTGATAATTTTGCAATGTATTGTGTCCCCCAAAAATGCTTTATTTCCCAGGCTGAAGAAGCACAGTGTCACAGAATGGTTTGGGTTGGAAGGGATCCTAAAGCCCACCCAGCCCCACACCCTGCCATAGCCCAGGGTGCTCCCAGCCTCATCCAGCCTGGCCTTGCACACTCCCAGGCATGGGGCACCCACAGCTTCTCTGGGAACCTGTCCCAGTGCCCCCCACCCTCTCCAGGAGGAATTCCTTCCTGATGGCCCATCGCCATCTCCCTCTTTCTGTTTTAAACCCGTTACTCCTTGTCCTGTCACCTTGGGAAAAGCACACACACACAGAGCTTTCCTGTAGCCCCCCAGGCACTGGAGGGGGCTCTAAGGTCTCCCCAGAGCCTTCCCTTCTCCAGGCTGAACAAGTGGTACAGCAGCTCACTAACCACTTCCTCTTGGGACAGGAGGGGCTTCGCTCCCTGTCGCTACCTACCACCACAGCAGCTGGGTACCCACATACGGAAGGGATTAAGTACCGCAGGCTTTTGCTCACCCACAGTCACTGTTTTCCCCTGCATGCAATAAGGAATGAAGATTCTCCTTCCCCCTCCTTTTGTTGTCCACATATTTATAGAAACATCTTTACTGCCTTTCGCAGCCAGACTGAGTTCTAGTTGGGCTTTAGCCTTTCCAATTAATTTTCTCCCTGCAAACCCTCACGACACGCAGTCTTCCCGAGTTGCCTGCCCCTTCTTCCAAATCTCTTTTTCCCGAGTTCCATGCCAAGCTCTGTTCAGCCAGACTGGTCCTCCCTGCCGGCTCACCCTTCAGCACATGGGGACGGCCTGCTGCTCTGCCCTGACGATTTCCTTCTTGAAGAATGTCCGGCCTTCCCAGACCTCTGTGCTCAGCAGGACTGCCACCCCGAGGACTCTCTGCCGGGCTCCCGGAGAGGCCAACGTCAGGCCTCTGCGGCCCGAGGCAGCAGTTCTGCTGCACGACACATGCCTTTTAGAACGGAATGCTCGTTAATCCTTCATGCTTTCGTACGGTCAGTTAACAACACCCCCATCAGCAGAGGAAAGGGTCCGCTTTGGGTGTCCCAGCCCGAAGCGTTTTTCAAAGACGCTCTGTTCTCGCGCTTCGGGCAGCGGGATCGCTAACGCGTGGTAGAGACGGCGAAGTACGTCTGATGCTGATGAACTCACGACAGCGCCTCCTGGGACGCTTTAGTCTCCATCGGCGAGAACCTGATGCAAAGTGCTGCTTACAGACAGGCAAATGTCTGTGCGTTCCGAGGAACAGGTGAAAAACGTGGCGTTCACGCCAGGAAGGCAGGCAGTCGTTTCCCTCGGCACGGCCTTTGGCGTCCGTAGTTCCCTGCGCCCGTTCCGTCTAGCCGCGTACAGCGCGGTGCTTTCGTTCGTGTTTCGTGGAAGTTCGGGGCATCTTTAAATCCTCACCGACGTCCTATTTTTGCAGCAAACTGGGGAGGTTTCCAGAGGCTGGAAAACCTCTCACTGTCAGCAAATCAACGGTACCGTGAAGAACGGGCCGTTCTTCGGAACGCTCGATTGCGTGCCTGCCTAAAAGGAGCCGGACACGAGCCACGCATCTGTCAGCGCCAGCGCGCCCACGGTGACGGCTCCCGCCCGGTGCATTCCTCAGCCGCCCGCTCCTGTGACGACAGTAATGCTGGGCTTTCTTTTGGACGCAAAGGGGCCTAAAACATCCGATATCCTGCGGGAGTGGCATCCCCGGCCTAGGAGTTTAATGTTGTCTTGGCAATGGGCCTTGCCACTTTCACCACTTGTTCAAGACTAGGGAAGTTGGAAAGTTTTAGGGGTTGGGGTGTTTTTTCTTTACTCACTCCTGTATCATGAATGATACACCTGCATTGCAAATAAACACATACAGGGTCGAATTTTTACCAGGATGAAACAGGCTGGGCTCTTCTGCAGCAGGGTGAGGTTACGGTGATGGGATGAAGGGAGAGAAGACAGGAGAAACGTAACTCTAAGAACTCGCCATGCTTTGCAAATGTGGTTACAGCCTGTACCCGAGTGATACCTGCCGAAGAAAATAATGTACAATTCTGCTTAAAGCCTATTTACAGTGTATTATTTCTATTCAGTTCACAGATTCAGAGTGTCAGGGGTTGGAAGGGACCTCTAGAGATCATCCAGTCCAACCCCCCTGCCAGAGCAGGATCACCCAGAGCAGATCACACAGGAACAAGCCCAGGGGCTTTGGAAAGTCTCCAGGGAAGGAGACTCCCCCCTCTCTGGGCAGCCTGTCCCAGGGCTCTGGCACCCTCACAGGGCAGAAGGGTTTCCTCACATTCAGGCTGAACCTTCTGTTTGCCAGTTGATGGCCATGGCCCCTCGTCCTGTCACTGGACACCCCTGAGCAGAGCCTGGCCCCCTCCCCCTGACACCCCCCTTTAGATATTGATCAGCATTGACCAGATCCCCCTCAGCCTCCTCTTCTCCCAGCTGAACAGCCCCAGCTCTCTCAGCCTTCCCTCACGTGGAAGGTGCTCCAGGCCCTTCTCCATCTCAGTGTCCCTGCGCTGGGCCCTCTCCAGCAGCTCCTTGTCCCTCTGGAGCTGAGGAGCCCAGAACTGGACACAGCACTCCAGGGGAGGCCTCCCCAGCGCAGGGTAGAGGGGGAGGATAAGGACAGATCCTGTATTTTGAGTAAGAGTGAGAAGTTCATGAAAGGGTCATTTCTTGCACACGTGTGTACACCACCTCTGTTGCACTACGCATACTGTCTCTTCTTGAGCAATAATTTAGAAGGGGATTTTTTGGATTGATCTCAAAGATTATGCAAGATTTTATCAGTAGTTTCCTTCTGGCAGTGAAGTCAGTAACGTGAATGACTCATGAAACAGAATGATGAAACCCTGTGTGGACTGCACTAGGTAACACTGGATGCTAGATTCCAGTGGTGTTACAACCTGCTAAAGGCCACTTGCTGCAGAGTAGCTGAGGCAGATTGAGTTGTGCCTCTTGAGCCGTGATCAGCAGCTCTGCATCACGGCAAGCCATCTCGATTTACTTCAGCCAGTCAGGAAAAAGCCTTTGAAGCGACTCAGGGAGGTTAAGATCCATGTCTTCCTCTTTCTCCTCAGTTTTCTGTGGGAAAACCGATTTTCCAACACTCGGCCCCATGAGGAAAAGGAACCGTGTGCAGCGAGGTGCAGGTCTGTATTTGGCTGGTTTCCCCGAGGGGCAAACCGCTGGCGTTGACTAAATTACTGTCTAGCCTGCGGCTGCAGCCTGTCCCGCAAGCGTGGGGGCTGTAAGGGCTGGACCCCAAGCCGACACCTCCCCTTCCGCAGTCTGTTTTGAGTAGCGGCGCTCGGGGCGCGGCCACAGCGCAGAGCTCCTGCCGTATCGCAGCCATCCACCCAACAGGCACTACGGAAACCAAAAACCGCCCAAAACAACCCCCAGCCCTCACTCACAGTTTGAAAAGCAGGACTTTATTAACAAGCATCTGAAACACGGGAAGAGGCCCGAGCCTTTCTGAATTCAGGTGTCACCCTCAGGATTCTCACCAGGCCCATCCGGTACCTCCTCTGGCGTGAGGGTAGGCTGTTCTCCGGGACACTGCTCTCTCCTGGAAGGACACACTGCAATTGCTCTGGTGGTGTCAGATACAAGGTCTGAGGAATCCACGGGGTGTTGAAATGAGAAATAAATTGCTTTTACGGTGCAGTTACAAGACTTAAAATTGTTTCAGGGAAGTAAAAAAATATTTTACTGCTACAGTGCTTTTTGGGACGTTTGAGTGGAGATCTTCAAGAAACAGCTCATTCCAATGCACACAAAATCGCTGGTCTCAAAGGGCAGCTCAATGCTAAGAAAACGTTAAGATTAACGGTCCTGATTAATCAAAATCCCCATCTTCACCAGCAACACGTGAGTGAGACACACCTCAGTGGGAAAGATACGTACCTGGCTTTAAAAAAGAACCAGAAATTAGTACACAGGAGCTTTCCGTTTTTAAACAAACCAACCCAAATTACTCAACCGCACGGGAAATCAGAACAATGCGTCCCCAAAAGAATATAGTCTTGTTCTACAAAGGACTGAACGATACATTGGACAATACTCGGGGGGCGTGAAACTAGATGGTCTTTAGGGTCCCTCCCATCCCAAACCATCCCATGATTCTGTGAATTCTAAACAAAGCGTTTCAAATGAAAGCGCAGGCGCTGGAGGGACGAGAAGGCTCTGGGGAGACCTTATTGCAGCCTGCCAGTACCTGAAGGGGCTACAAGTGAGATGGGGGGGCTTTTTACAAGGGCCTGTAGAGACAGGACAAGGGGTGATGGGTTTAAACGGAAAGAGAGAGGTTGAGATGGGCCATCAGGAAGGAATTCTTCCCGGAGAGGGTGGGGGGCACTGGGACAGGTTCCCAGAGAAGCTGTGGATGCCCCATCCCTGGGAGTGTCCAAGGCCAGGCTGGATGAGGCTGGGAGCACCCTGGGCTATGGAAGGTGTCCCTGCCCCTGGCAGAGGGTGGGGCTGGGGGGGGCTTTAAGGTCCCTTCAACCCAAACCATTCCATGATTCTATGATTCTTTGAACAGACTTGTTCAACAATATCAAACTGAAACGTTGATCTTGTCCTAAAAAGGAGGTTTGGCTACGCATCCTGCTATCCCATTGGTGTCAGAAGCTGTTGCTTCTGAAGAATGGCCTTTCCTTTCCGGAACAGCCCATAAATAGGTAACTCCCAACAATTCAGGTAAGCTGCGCTGCTGATCTGATGGAGTTATGCCTCTCATGGGAGCAGTGACACACTTTTTTCTTCATTCTCACCAAGAAAAGTCTATTCCACAGCTGCTAAGCCAAGAAAAGATGAACAGTGATACAAGTGGACTCTGCAGAGCCAGAAGAGCGGATGGCAGTCCCAAAACACAGAATTCAGAACTTGAGAGCTTGTGAAATGAACTGTAGTTTTAGGTAACAGCATACCTCCTTTAGCAGGGAATTACGACACTTACCGTCCTTCAGAACGACAGGCATTCAGTTACTTCGCAGGCACGTCTCTCTCCGCTGCTGCTGCTTCCATTTGACTTTGTTTTAAACCCTACAGGATGCAAATCAGTAAAACCTTGTTTTTACTAACATGGACATGAAAGCTTTAGTCACAGAACAATTTTGGGGCAGTTTTATTTTAGTCCTTTAGAAATGAAGAATAGCTTTTAACTCCTTGGAGAAGTCAAACGGATGGTTTGAAGACGGACTAAGGCCAAGCTACGTGTCTCCTTTCTAATAGTTGGCTCTACAGAATAATTTCCAATACATATTTCTTGTTCAGTTACAAGTCGGTTAAAGCAATCCACAATGCCAACAGCTCCTACCGGGCCTTCACCGTCACCAGAAACAACGACTGATGAGCCACCCCTGCAAAAATGCCAAGTCTGGTCCTAAATGTGATACTACCAGTCACGCTCAAAGAAAAGACACAGAAGAGTAATGAAATACAAACATACTCATGTTTACTCCCCTCGTCTGCAAAGACAGGGTCAGTTGTTTCAGAACGGCTATGAAACAGTGGCTGTAAAAGCACCCCTCCAGTGGAACAAAGAACTGAACCAACACCGACGACGTGCTGGCTCATGTGAATCCTCCTCCAGGACAAGAACAGTTACACAGCACAAACTACCCTTGGATTTAGCTATAGTAAGCTAGACGGAGATGTAAAACGCAGCCCTCCCTGTCTAACTTCTTGCTGAAAACGGCAGCTGCAGCACAGAAGGAAAATTCCAAGGATGCTTCAAGACAAAATGAGCACGTACCAGGAAATATCCAGTGTGATAACCACTCATGTACCAGGCTATCAACATACTCCCCAGTGCCTCGTCGTCCTCGGGACAGTCTGGCCTCATAGGCGGAGGAGGAGGAATCAGCTAAGAAATCGCAAAGGAAACATCTGTGTGTCAGTACGGTTACACAGCACCCGATTCTAAAAGATCACAACACCAAACTGAGAAACAGGAACACACCCTCAGTGCATTCCCTGAGAAGGAGGCAAATAATAAGCTATTTCTGCATACATGTTGTTTCCAGAGTCTGGAAGAAATGGGATTCTTGTGGCTTGACTGCGCACAAGTAGTTTTACTACAGGAAAACACTGATCTGCTCCAGCGAAATGCTGTTAGTCACACGTAAGGTGTAGTCATTCATATAATTTTTCTCTTGATACCAACAGCTTCACTGTCACAAAAACGAGTGCAGACTAGACCTTCTGCACGAGGTTCCTGTAATATTTGTAACCAGATGTGTTATCAAACACCTGGAAAATACAGGCCCAAACACAGCAGCGTGTTCTGAAACCACAGTGGTGAGCACAAGGGGTTAGAAAACCTGAGCTCGCCTACGCTCACCTCCAACCCTTCCTCATTCGGTCACTTACCGGGGGTCCTGCTGGGAAGGGTGGGGGCCAGAAAGATAAAAATGATGGAAGAGCTCTGAATTTTGATCCAAGCTGCAGTGAAAAAACAGAACAGTGCCAATTAAGGAGAAATCTCAGGCATTAGGATTTTATTTAACAGAGTTATTTGAAGCAATCCACAAGCTTTGAACGAAGGACAACACATCCCAGCAATTCAACAGAACTGCAGTGGCAACACACAGCAGCTGCTTCCGCAGAGCATCCCGTGACTGGGAAAGCAAAACGGCTATCACACGTGTCACTGAGGTGAAACAGTGCTGAACCGCGGTCCTAGTTAACACCAGCATTATTAAAAGTGTTCTAAACAGAAGCCAGTTGCACTCTCCCATGAAGACACGTATCTAACGTTGCCACGGGCAAACGCAATTTCTCTGCTCCTGTGTGGCTGGGGGCACGCGCTGACTAAATTCCCATGATGTTTGTGAACGTATTTAAAATGAGGTTAGATACAAATCTACTGATACGAAAGGAAAAAAAAAAAAAAAAAGAGGAAACCTTATAAAGAAATCTTGCCCAAACTGATTTTCCTGAAAGATAACGCTGCGTTCGACTGCACTGTTTAGACTCCCCACAACAGGAAAGCTGAAGAGTGTGTTAATATATAAACTAATATATATATATATATATATATTAGCATCGTAGTTCATTAGAGACACTACAGCCGAGAGCTTCTGTGACATCTGGCCACTTCTGCCACCTTCAGCGTCCCGCGCAGTGAACCTATCGGTTGGTAACCTCGACAAAGCCACCAGCAGCGCTGTCATTAAGAGCACTGCCACAGCCCAGCCAACAGCATCCCCCTTCTGAGTTACAAGGCAACTGCAAAGCAAACAGCTCGGGAGAAGGGTTTGCTCCCTAGACAGCAGCACGGCAAAACTGGGCCACATTACATCACCCTGTTGTCTCAGAGCGTACGGTAATGCCAGGCTTAACGGTGGTGCCTGGATTATTTCAGATACGGCCGAGCTTACCTTTCCCAGCTCCGGAGTGGGAAAATGGAGGTTCTGAGGCGGAACTCTTGCCTTTGTGCTGTTGGTTTTGTTTCGGGGTGACTGTGGAGATTTTTCACTCTCATCTGTTGAATACGGAGTCTCATTTTCATTCTGAAAGACCAGCACATTCCTGTGAGACACGCTAAACAGGGGTTCACAGCAAGCAATTTTAGTGCAAAGAAGCTTGAACAGACCCATCCACGTCCTTCCCATCAGGAAAAAATACCTCATAATCTTATCTGCTCACTATGTTAGCTACGTTATCGTTCACTCATCAATTATTTGTTGTCCCGTCATGGTTTAACGTGGGCTGGCAATGAAGTACCAGCAGCCGCTCGCTCACCTACCCCCATGCCTCCAGTGGAGGAGGAAAACCGCAGGAGAACGCTAGGAAGCTCACGGATTGAGATTAGAACATTTAATAAATTAATATAAATAATACTCATAATCTTAACAATAAAAATAGTAAGTAATGAAAATAATGGAAAATGAAACAAATGGTAAACTGCTCACCACCTGCCAACTGAGACACAGCCAGGCCCTGAGCAGCGAGTCGGAGCCAGAGCCCGACAGCCGGAGCCTGAGAGCAATGGCAGCAGAGTCGGAGCGACCCCGTGAGCAACAGCACGGCCGGGAAAGCCAACCCACCCCCCAGCTCACTAACACATGGAGAACATCCCCCCAGCCATCCCTGGCTTCTGTCCCATGCATGCCATGCTATGGGGTACAATCCCCCTTGGTCGGGGGGGTTGGCTGTCTGAGCTGTGTGTCCCCCCACCCTGCCTGGAGTGGGAGAGCTGGGAACGCAGCTGCAGTACTGGGGGTTGGCTGGCTGAGCTGTGTGTCCCCCCACCCTGCCTGGAGTGGGAGAGCTGGGAACGCAGCTGCAGTACTGGGGGTTGGCTGTCTGAGCTGTGTGTCCCCCCACCCTGCCTGGAGTGGGAGAGCTGGGAACGCAGCTGCAGTACTGGGGGTTGGCTGTCTGAGCTGTGTGTCCCCCCACCCTGCCTGGAGTGGGAGAGCTGGGAACGCAGCTGCAGTACTGGGGGTTGGCTGTCTGAGCTGTGTGTCCCCCCACCCTGCCCGGAGTGGGGGAGCTGGAAACGCAGCTGCAGTACTGGGGGTTGGCTGTCTGAGCTGTGTGTCCCCCCACCCTGCCCGGAGTGGGAGAGCTGGGAACGCAGCTGCAGTACTGGGGGTTGGCTGGCTGAGCTGTGTGTCCCCCCACCCTGCCCGGAGTGGGAGAGCTGGGAACGCAGCTGCAGTACTGGGGGTTGGCTGTCTGAGCTGTGTGTCCCCCCACCCTGCCTGGAGTGGGAGAGCTGGGAACGCAGCTGCAGTACTGGGGGTTGGCTGGCTGAGCTGTGTGTCCCCCCACCCTGCCCGGAGTGGGAGAGCTGGGAACGCAGCTGCAGTACCAGAAGCTGGAACAGACTGTGCATTGGAGCAAACACTCCATCACAACAACCAAAACCACCAGTGTTATCAGTGCTCCTCTCAGGGCGAACCCACAGCAGCCTCAGACCAGCCTCTCTGAAGACAATTCACTGTCCTGACCAAACCCAGCACATTCCCTCCCTTTCTGCCATGCTGAGTCCAAGAAAGAAGGGCACGCTTCCATTCCCTCCATCCGCTTGTATCCGCTCACATGCAATCGGGTATTGGTTGCCACTGAACACCACAGAGGTACCACAGACACTGAAAAAGCTGATTCTCCCACTTTTCCCGTTTCAGAAGGATGACAAAGTGTCCCTCACCTCCTCAGAATTCCCCATCCCACATGGTGCTTCATCGCTGGCTGGGGGAAGTAGATCAGCCAAGTTCTGCTCCTCCTGGTTTCCATACCCCGTGTAAGTAACAACACACGTGCCTCTCTTCTGGTTGATGGAAGCAACAGTTGCTGAGTACACGTTACCGTCCTCCGACCAGACGGCATTACAGCTGTCGCCGACTTTCCACTGCACAGAAGCAAAAGAGGCGAGTAAATCCCTCTGCCCGTGACCACAGAGAAAGCTGCCTTTTTCCAACTACTATTTTATAGAACGGTTTGGGTTGGAAGGGACCTCAAAGACCACCCAGTTCCAACCCCCCTGCCATGGGCAGGGACACCTTCCATAGCCCAGGGTGCTCCCAGCCTCATCCAGCCTGGCCTTGGACACTCCCAGGGATGGGGCACCCACAGCTTCTCTGGGAACCTGTCCCAGTGCCCCCCACCCTATCCGGGAAGGATTCCTTCCTCACATTTTTGTCCCCATCACGACACAGACAGTTCCCACCCGTAAAATCTGCGTTTAGTGCAACTGCTCAGCGTAACCTATGAAGGTCCCCAACGCTACCATCCCCCGCCCCGCAGTGTGACCCTCAGGGCGATGGGGAGCTACTCCCGAGAGCCGCGGGGCAGCACGGCACGCGGGGCGAGCCTGCACAGGAGAGCTGACCTGGTTGAACGGCACCGTGTTGCTCTTCCTTCTGTTCCTGTTCTTCTTACTGGGTTTTCTCTTCATCTTCCGCTGCTGCTCCGGTTTGTCCGAAGGCTCAGAACACTCTCCGTTCTTTAAAGCCATCTTTGGGCAAAGAAAGGAGAAAAACGGTGAACAGCGACCAGCGGCCTCAGCGCGGAGCCCGGCCCGGGCCGCCCCGTTACCTTGAAGGAGGCCACGGCCTTGTCATACGCCTTGATGAGGGCCGTGTCGTCCCACACGTCCGAGTCGTCGCTCTGCGGAGGCCACAAACCGCTTTAACACCGCTCCGAAGTCCCGGTGCCCCCGCCCCCGGCCCCGCCCCGCCCGGCGCCCACCTGCCCGGTGCCGCGCCGATACAGCACCCAGTCCGCCATCGCCGCTCGGCCTCCCGCCGCCGCCTGCCGTGCGCTTCCGGCGCGCCAGAAATTCGTCACTTCCGGCGCGCCTCGGCTACCCGGCAGCTGAGGGACGGGGCTCAGCCCCGGTGGCCGGCCGGAGGGATTCCCGCGGCCTGCGAGGGCGGGGCCCGCCCCCTGCGGCTCATCCGCCTCCCATAGCCCAGGGTGCTCCCAGACTCATCCAGCCTGGCCTTGGGCACTGCCAGGGATGGGGCACCCACAGCTTCTCTGGGAACCTGTCCCAGTGCCCCCCACCCTCTGTGGGAAGAATTCCTTCCCGATGGCCCATCCCAATCTCCCTCTTTCCGTTTAAACCCATCACCCCTTGTCCTGTCACTCCCTGCTCTTGGGAAAAGTCCCCTCCCAGCTTCCTTGTACCCCCCCCAGGCACTGGAAAGGGCTCTAAGGTCCCCCCGGAGCCTTCCCTGCTCCAGGCTGAACCCCCAACTCCCCCAGCCTGTCCCCATGGCAGAGGGGCTCCAGCCCTCGCAGTATCTCCGTGTCCTCCTGCTGTTGGGGGCCCAGAGCTGGAGGCAGAACTGCAGGGGGGGTCTCCCCAGAGCAGAGCAGAGGGGCAGAATCCCCTCCCTTGCTCCCCTGGCCACGCTGCTCTGGATCCAGCCCAGGATCCGGTTGGTTTCTGGGCTCCAGCGCACACGGCCGGCTCACGGCCAGCCCCTCGCCCCCAGCACCCCAAGTCCTTCTCCTCAGGGCTGTTCCTGACCCGTTCCCAGCCTGTCCCTGTGCTGGGATTGCCCTGACCCAGGTGCAGGGCCTTGCCCTTGGCCTGGCTGAACTCCATGGGGCTGGCACAGTCCCACCTCTCCCGCCTGTCCAGGTCCCTCTGGATGCCATCCCTTCCCTCCAGCGTGTCACCCCACCACACAGCTTGGTGTCATTAACAAACCTGCTGAGGGTGCTCTCAATGCCACCGTCCATGTCACTGACGAAGATGTTAAACAGGACATGTCCCAACACAGACCCCTGTGGAACGCTGCTCACCACTGGTCTGCACTCAGACATGGAGCCACTGACCACAACTCTCTGAGTGCGACCAGCCAGCCAGTTCCTTATCCACCGAGCAGTATACTGCCCATAAAATGCATTCCTTATAAGGCAAATATAAATAAAATGTATAATATTACACATACAGTGCATTTATCCACGATTCTATCTACCGTGTTCTTGGTGGCTCCTTCGAAATCAACTGACTGTCCAGCACAGCCAGCCCAGATTAGACCGTATTTCATGCAACACTTTATTGTAAAAATAGTTTGTGATTTACAGTTCAGACCTCTGCAAGCACATTTAACCAGTGTGTTCCATTCTGAATGACGCTGCTCTTTGAGAACTGTAACAAGAAACCCTGGTCTGACTGCAGATTCAGGAATTCCTAATTACTAGAGCCATGAAGTGAAATGAAGAGGAAACCTGGTGCTGTTACGTGTGAGCAGGCAGAGAGTACAGTCGGGTTTAAACAGCATTCCAGACAACTACGCCTCTGCTACCCAGAACATACGCTACTGCTACTTGAACAACTCCGCAGGACAAGCGTTTCGTCACTGATGGGACTGTTACGAACGACCTTCTCAGTCCTCCTGCTTCACGGGCACGCTTCCTTCTCCACAGAGACCGTTCACTTTGCTCCTGTCTGCAGAGACTTCCTTTCGTTAGCCGCTCTTTGTTTCTGCTGCATGATTTCAGAGTCTCTGTGAAGGGAAGAAAAGCTGGATTTCAGATCCTGGCTCACTGTTTTCCTACGCAGAGTCTCCTGCGGCTTGTTTTCCACAGCTATTTAGTAACCCCCACATAAATTAGGGACAAAGATCAATAAAAACGTTTCAGTTAGCGACGACCAGTGTCCCTACTACCCTGTCTTTTCAGTACAGCACACCACGAGGTAGACAAATTAACCTGATTAGTAGACCTTATATAAGCAACTTCTACAGTTTTTCTTTTAAGTGAAGGACACAATGGATCACACACCTTCAACAAACTATTACACAATCTTTCCCTGTTCACGCCAGGCAAAAAGCTGGCCAAAAGAAATACAAGCTTTCCAGGTGTTACCAAAATAAATCTGTTTAACAGCACGTACAGCAAATCCTACATCTGTGGTGCATGCTCTGGCACATGAACAGGCCATGAATCAAAGCGAAGCACGTAAAGGCAGTTTCAGCTAGAACCCTGGACTTTTTATGACCCGTTTTCCCTCCTGTTTTGCCCAACCTTTTGACTGAACTGTACTAGATCCTACCTCTGTTTTCTCTGAGAAGCAGACAAGCTATCCTCTTTCCTCTTCCCTTTGTGGATCTCCTGAGTCTTCTTCAGGTTCTTCTGGCGGGCAAGCTCACGCTGGTTTCCACCTGTACGATAATATGCAGTTTACACAGTTACTACCGTGGGTTTTTTTAACACACAGATTGCCTGCACAGAAATCTGTTAACAAAGGTGGTAAGGTTTGGCTCAATCTGTACAGTTCTGTAGTTGGCCGTATCTCCGTCAGGGTCTCCCCCTCCAGTGCCCCATGCGAGGCGAGAAAGCCTGTTAGAAATGTACACATGAGAACTACAGGTCATGCCCAACAGCTCACCAAAATCCATCCTTTGCAGAAACTGAAGGTAGACCATCCCCCAGCCTGGGCAAAATACAGCTGACTGTTCCGAAGAGGAGCCATCCTCCCTCCCTCAGATCCCAGCGTCCAACACAGCTTACAAATCAGACTGGAAGAGCAGCATTCAAACGAAGGCAGCCCAAGAGAGTTCATACAACTTCCTCACACTCCTCCCAGGGCCCTCTTAGGAAATCAAAAAGCGAACGGCTCTAAGTAGTTGGAATGCAGAAACATCCACCTGGTTTCAAGTTTGTAAACCCTGAACAACAAACTGCTTGAACACCAAAACTACTTCACACAGGATTCACAGCGTATTACTGGGCACACAAACCCAGCTAGCACTATCAAATGCTGAGGCTGCCTTACTCTGGGAGCCACAACAGCAGAGAATACCCCACAGTACACGAGCAGCTGTAGGTAGGTTTAATTAATCTTGGCTCCGAGGCAGCTGACACGTACGCAGCGTGAGGCTACAGCAGCTAAGGAGCTTCAGCCAAAATCTGATTTACCTACCACAGCCCACAGAGCACCCTGCAAAAGTGGGGCTGAGACAGCTGAAGTAACACGCTACCGAACGTCAGTTCCCCATCAAGACACCTTGTCCAGAATAAAACAACCTACCACCTTCCCAAAACAGGTGAGTGCACACGTCCCGGCACAGGGTGGACAACCCTAGTGCTGTTCACGCGGGAGTACTTTCACGGTACTGAAGGAGCTAGCACACAAGCATGCAGGGAGGCTTCATCCACGCACAATCACGGCCATTCACAGCTTTCTTTCCCAGGCGCTGTGTCCAGATTTCACTGTAAACCAACACCTGTATTTGCCATCCTTCCTCATTTTACGAGTTCCTCTATGCAGGTGTTCCTTGGCACAGTTACAGCGGTTCTACCTACTTTGACTGTTAGTCCATTCACTTAATTACACTCAAATATTACTAAATAGGTGACCTCAAGAGATTTTTTTCTTTGAAATCAAGCACAGCACTTAAGAACGGCCTTACAAGTACTGAGCCTCACTTTCAATGACAGCGAGACGAGTAACATCATATATATACACATATATGACACGAAACCACATCGCTGTTGCCAGTATAGAGGACACCTCTTCGGGGCACAGCCAGCTTGCCCCAGGGCTGCCAACCCCCTGAACTGCTGGCAAGTTAGGCATGCAATCTTTCAGACCAGACAACGTCACTGAGGGCGCAACATGAAAAAACAGCGCAACACACCTGCTGCTCTGAGCAGATACAACTCCATCTGAATCACAGAATCATGGAATGGTTTGCATTGGACCTTACAGACCCCCCAGTGCCACCCCCTGCCAGGGGCAGGGACACCCTCCACTAGACCAGGTTGCTCCAAGCCTCATCCAGCCTGGCCTTGGACACTCCCAGGGATGGGGCACCCACAGCTTCTCTGGGAACCTGTCCCAGTGCCCCCCACCCTCTCTGGGAAGAATTCCTTCCTGATGTCTAATCCCATCTCCCTCTTTCCGTTTAAACCCATTACCCCTTGTCCTGTCACCGCCTGCCCTTGGGAAAAATCCCCCCAGGCACTGGAAGCTGCTATAGGGTCTCCCTGGAGCCTTCCCTTCTCTGGGCTGAACACCCCAATTCTCTCAGCCTACTCAGTGACTTCCAGGTAATGCCCACAGCTGTCACAACTGCAAACCCTTCTGCATTAGCTGACAATCTTCCCTTAGTATCCACGGCAGTTCTAGTCTGCTCTAACCTCCCAGAGCTGGTTCACTTGCTTGCTATTTCTTCCTGCCCTGCTCCTCTGGGACTCAAAGCGCTCCAGATATACTATGATCAAAAAAGAAAGCTCCATCTCCCTGTAACCTCTGTTGTGCCTCTTTTCAGTCTCTCTCCAGTCTCAGGACTGTCTTCCAATCTCTGAGACAGAGACTTCTCAAAGCCTGTAACTTGAGGTATAGAGAAGCAGTTTAGGACTAGGTCAGTTTTAAACAGCAACTTGTTGATACGACCCACAGCTCTGTACTCACCCCATTTCCCAGTTGGTAAAAGCACCTGTCATGTCAACAAGCGGACAAACAACCCTGCGGAAGCAGGGGTTCTGTGCGTTCTTCACACCAGTACAAGCACTGTCTGCCAAGAGGTACCAGAAGTCCAAATGAAAACCGCCTGTTCTGACTGCTGCTTCCTGAGGGCTGCTCATACTTCATCTGCGACAGGACATCAAGCACTACCTTTTGAAAAAGCTAAGAGAACTCCTGCTCCATCCTCCCCACCAGCATGCAGCAAGGTCCTGTCCCCACGGTCCGTGTACCAGGGCCACCAGCTGTTCTACTTCAGTTTCTGAACAAACATCAAGTTTTAATCAATGCCAGTACCACCAGACGGATGACTCAGGAGCAGATGACACATGCCAGGCTATAAATGGTTCTGGAGTTCTGTGGTGCTCAGGAGGCACGAATGTCACAGGAACAAGCGAGCAGCAATGAAAAAGCTCCTCTGTGGAACTCAAAGAAACCAAGTATCTTCCTTTATTGTGAAGAAAACGAGGCAGGAAGTAAAACACACTGCTAGTCAGGATTCATTGAGTGGCTATCCTCCACGCCTGCCCTTACGCACTTCCCTCCTTTGCAAACACTGCGCTTGGTTCGTGCCGTTACTCCATGCACGCGGTGAGGCCGTGAACTTAGGAACCACGCTGAACAGCGTAACTGAAAAGCCCAGCAGCCACTGCTGCAGAGCGAACCAGAGCAGGTAGAAGAGCAGAGCAATACAGTATGCACGCAGGGCAGACAGAGCCAAAGCACTACTCAAAAAGAAACTTCCTTGCACCATCCCTGCTTCCAAGGAAACATTACCAAGGACTGTTTGGCCCCAGGACTTCACATGGAGGGCTGAACGAGCACCCCGATGCTGCTGTTTTCTACAATCTGTTACATTAACCCCGATCTTCCATGAAGTGTGGTCCAGTCCTGACAGAAGACAATTCAGCTTCCTGTAATGTGAAATTCAAGCATGAACTGGCAGCCCAGACAGCCAACCAGATCCTGGGCTGGATCCAGAGCAGCGTGGCCAGGGGGGCGAGGGAGGGGATTCTGCCCCTCTGCTCCGCTCTGGGCAGAACCCCCTGCAGTTCTGCCTCCAGCTCTGGGCCCCCAACAGCAGGAGGACACGGAGCTGTTGGAGCGAGGCCAGAGGAGGCCACGGGGATGCTGAGAGGGCTGGAGCCCCTCTGCCATGGGGACAGGCTGGGGGAGTTGGGGGGTTCAGCCTGGAGCAGGGAAGGCTCCGGGGAGACCTTAGAGCCCCTTCCAGTGCCGGTGGTGGGAGGGGAGGGTGTGTGTACAAGAAAGCTGGGGGGGAATTTTCCCAAGGGCAGCGAGTGACAGGACAAGGGGTAACAGGTTTAAAGGGAAAGAGGGAGATGGAGATGGGCCATCAGGAAGGAATTCTTCCCGCAGAGGGTGGGGGGCACTGGGACAGGTTGCCCAGAGAAGCTGTGGGTGCCCCATCCCTGGCAGTGTCCAAGGCCAGGCTGGATGAAGCTTGGAGCAACCTGGGCTATGGAAGGGGTCCCTGCCCATGGCAGGGGGGTTGGAACTAGATGGTCTTTAAGGTCCCGTCCAACCCGAACTGTTCTGTGATTCTAAGATTCCATGAACTGCCACATAAAGGCCAGTACACCCTCCCTGATTATACCTATGCCCATTGTTGCCTGCCTCTGCAAGACATATGCCTTAGTTTGACCTGCCCCTGCTCTTCCAACTCCAAGATCCAACTATTCTTGAAAAGAAAGACAAGCAAAAGACCTCTGAATAGCAGTGGAATGTGTAGCAATCATGCCTACTGCACGTATGTCAAAGAAAATGGCAGTAAGGATTGGCTATTGAGGTCATCATCCCTAGACTTCTTCTGAGCAGCAAAGGATCTAATCATGTATCAGAACTTGAAGGAAAGTGCCTGCCCCTGTGTTTCAGAAAGAGAAAGCAAAAGTAACCAGTCATTTGATGCAAGAACAAAGCAATAATGAAAGACAAGGGAACAAAAAACCCTCTCTGATTCAACTAGTCATCAAGATCTTCACAAATTTATTGTTTTCAGGTACCCTGAAATTTGGCCGTGCAACAAGTACAATTAAAAACTCAGAGGCAGAGTAGCTAGTTGTTAATAAGCAATCCATTCCTACTGTATTTTACTGTATGCCCACTTGAAATCACAGGGCCTGTTATGGGTCTGATTGACAACAAAGTGCTGAAAGCTGTAAAACATGTACTAAAGCTAGAACTAGACTGTATGGCAGCACGCCACAACTTCTACACCTCTAGTATTTCAGATGCTGTATTAAAGGAGGTCGTCCTCAAAGGGGGCCTACAAGAATGATGGGGGCAAACTTTTTACAAGGGCCTGTAGCGACAGGACAAGGGGTAATGGGTTTAAGCTAAAAAAGGGGAGATTTAGACTAGATATTAGGGTGAAGTTTTTTTACAATGAGGGTGGTAAAACTCTGGAACAGGTTGCACAGAGAGGTGGTAGAAGCCCCATCCTTAGTAACATTCAGGATCAGGCTGGATGGGGCTCTGAGCAACCTGGTGTAGTTGAAGGGGTCCCTGCTCAATGCAGGGGGGTTGGACCTTTAAAGGTCCCTTCCAACCCAAACCATTCCATGATTCTATGATCCTAAGCAAATATTATTTTGCCACGCTCTGGTGTGGGATGCTGTGACTCTTTTTAACCTTAAGCTATGTTTATTGTAGCATCATACAGAACCCAGGGCGGGGCATGTAGGGATGATATCAACGAAAGCCCTAAACCTGCCTCTTCTTCGCATTCAAGGTCCGGTCTGAGCAGACTGTTTATGATCCAGGTGTTCATCAGCACTTCCCGCTGCACAGTGGCTTTAAACCTATGTATTTTTAAGTATTAAATGTAAAGGCACCTCCTCGATGGAACACGCAGTTTCTGTACTGCCAGCTGTAACACACAGAAACCCGAACCACCACCCCACCGCGTAGGCGAGCCAAAGCATTCCAGGTTTTGTTCAGTTCTCCACCGTTTTAGAGACGTACCAACGTTACTATCGAATAAGGTGATGGTCAGCAAGTCCCACTGCCCCTTCAACAACCACCTTAACCACCGTCATTTAAGCAACGCAGCATGAAGTGTTCAGCAGGGATATAAAAGCCCGTTGTCTACAGGCCGGACAGGAGCCAGCACCGAACCCGCGTTACTGTTGTTCCAGTTCTCTCCTCCTCCGTGCCCCACGCCCGGGACGGCAGCAGGACGTGGGAAGCCTCCACCCCAGCGCCCCACGCCCTCCCTCCCTCCCCACGGGGACACCACAGCCCACAAGGACCCGGCAGCGGCAGCACAGCGCTGCCAACCCCCACCCCCGGGACCGGCGCGCCCGGGCCCCGCTTCCCCGCCGGCAGCCGCCGTGCCGGTGGCACGACCGAGGGCCCGCCAGTGTCCCAGAGCGGCCACCGCGGCACTCACGGGTCATGGCGAGACGCTCAGCCCGCGCAGCGCCGTCGCCGCCAGCCGGGCCTCCCGCCCCTCCGCCTGCCAGAACCTTCGGCCTCCCCGCCCGCCCTGACGTCACTGCAGCGCGCCGGATGCGGTACACCGTTTGCCCAATCAGCGGGCTGTACGCCACAGCCGCGCGGCCGGGGGGCGTGGCCTGCGGGCCGGGTGAGCGCGTGTCTCCCCGCCCCTTCCTCCGCTCCGGCACGCGGCACCGCCCCTTCCGCCAGCGGTTTTGCGTTCCTTCCTCCCGCCCCCTCCACTCTCCTTTTCCTGCGGTCGCGCGGTGATGACGTGGCGGGGCGTGCCGGGCGCGGGGGCGGGTGCGATGCCGTGAGGCGGCGGAGCTCGCGGCGGTACCGGGCCGCGCGCCGCTGCCGCCGGGCCCCCCCGGCCGCCACGTGTGTGTCACCTGCCGCCGGCGCCATGTTCCGCCGGGCCCGTCTCAACGTGCGGCCCAACGTGCGGCCCGCGGGCAGGGGCGCCGGCGGAGCGACGGAGACGGAGCCTCAGGGCTCCCCGGCGGCTGCCGGAGGAGACGCTGCGGCGGGAGCGGCGGCCGATCCCCCGCCGGCCGCGGGGAGGGCCGAGAGGTGAGTCCTGCCGAGGCGCCGGGGTGTGTGCGGAGGGCGGGGCTTCCCCGGCAGGGTCTTCCCGCAGACCAGCCGTGCGTCCCCGGGACGGGCGTGGGGAGGTGGGGGTACCCCCCGGCCCCTTGGGGTGTAGCGGTGGGAAGCTCTCCGGTGTGGCTGGTTGTTGCGGCCTGTCACTCCTGCTGGTGCCTGCTTTGGTTCGGAGTTGTCTTGCCCTGGAGAGCTCCTGACGTAGAGGCGCTGCACTGCCCTGCCGTCGGGGCCCCGTGACAGTTCACAGAATCGTGGGATGGTTCGGGTTGGAAGGGACCTGAAAGGTCATCCCGTGCCAGCCCACTGCCAGGGACAACCCAGGGACACCTTCCACAGCCCAGGGTGCTCCCAGCCTCATCCAGCCTGGCCTTGGGCACTCCCAGGGATGGGGCACCCACAGCTTCTCTGGGCAACCTGTCCCAGTGCCCCCCAGCCTCTCCGGTATCAGAATTCCTTCCTGATGTCCCACCTCAATCTCCCTCTTCCCGTTTAAACCTGTTACCCCTTGTCCTGTCACTCCCTGCCCTTGGAACCCCCTCCCCCCAGCTTTCATGTAGCCCCCTTCAGGTACCGGAGGGCTGCAGTAAGGTCTCCGTGCAGCCCGAGTTCTGTTTACGGTAGTCAAGCGACGATTTCTGGGTGTTTGACGCGTTTGCAACCTAAGCAAAACCTGCGTTTCTTTACTGCAGTTGCGCTGCAGGTGCTTGAAATAATATATAAGTTAGGGCTGCAAAGGAGGGGCCTAGTGTGGTCCGAGACTGAGATTTTCTGGCACTGCAGCAGCAGGGAGCTTCGGTTTGCTGTGTGCAGCAGAAATTCTTTGCGCTCCAGAACTGAATGAGTTTGATTTTGCGTTATTACGTCACTTTTGTGTTTTGTATTTGCTTCTTCATGCATTAGTGAGGGAGAACCTTCTGGGTTTTTGCTCGCTTAATATTTTAAGTGCTTTTTGTTGCAGTGGAAATGCATGGTTAGGTCGGTTCTAAGACCAGTCCTTCAGGACCCCCCTGTTGTGGCTTCACCTCAGCTGGCTGCTAAGCCCCACACCGCTGCTTGCTTGCTCCCTGGACCCAGTGGGATGGGCAGGGAATCAGAAGGGCAAAAGTGCAAAAGCCCCCGCGTTGAGACAAGGACAGCTTAATAGGCAAACCAAGGAATTCATTCAGCACTTTACATGGGCGGGCAGGTGCCCAGCCATCTCCAGGGAAGCAGGGCTCTGTGCGTGTACTGGTTACTTGGGAAGACAAATGCCATCGCTCCAAATTTCTTCCTTCTTCTCCCCCCAGCTCTAGATGCTGAGCATGACGCTACATGGTCTGGAATATCCCTTTGATCCGTTGGGGTCAGCTGTCTCAGCTGTGTCCCCTCCCAACTCCTTGTGCACTCGCAGCCCCCTCGCTGGCGTGAGAAAAGGCCTTGACACTGTGAGCACTGCTCAGCAGTATCAGAGACGTGGGGGGTGCTATCTGCACTGTTATGGACACACATCCAAAACATAGCACCCTGTTATCCCTGACAAAAGCCGTACAGACCAGCTCTTCAGGGCAGTTCCCCAGGCTGATAATTTCTCTTCAGAACAACCTCCTGGCTTCTTTTAACTAATGGTTTGCGTCTTGCGTGAATAACTCTGTTCTTTCAGTTGAAACTTGTCCTTTGTGACACAGTACAAGGTCTACTTACAGTCTTATCTTTCCAGTCACTAGAAATTCAGGTACACGACTCTTTGGCATGGCGTGTCTTTAGTAAACCCCTGCTGCCAACTTGTATTTTACATCTTTTATGCTTGAACTTGTGTTGCGTTGTGCTGTAAGGATGTGGGGTTTTTTCCAAATCTTATAAATCAGATTTAAGTTACAGAGATCAGGTTACTGGATCTTTTGTTGTCTTCACTTAAGAAAGAAGTATTGGATAAAATTGCCATTTTCCAATTATGTGGTGCTGTTGCTGATTCAGCAGATTTATGAAAGATTTTTGTGTTTGTAGTGTAATGGTTCCATCAGTGTAATCTAATGGTAAGTTTTGAAACTAGACACCAGTGCTGCTCTGAAAGGGAGAATAATCTAAGGGATCTATTCACATGGCTCAAAAAATAGACCTTTGCCGTGTAAGCAACAGGATTGTAAAATCTTTTCCTCAATAAATGCAGGAAATATCCCAGCGTGCAAATCCACAAAACCGCGTTGTGCTGTTTTAAGGGAAAATAGAGCTGTTATAGGAAACTGGAGACTGTGATGGAAGTTGTTCCCGTCACGTGCAGTCGTCTCCAGTCTGCCAGCACAGCGGAGCGGGCTTAGGAAAGAGCTGCTTTGGAGAAGTGCAGGTTTGGGGGGTGATGCGCTTACAAGAGGAGGCAGGTGGTGCCCTGGTGAGTTCCACAGCTCAGCTGGAGGGAGGGGGTGGTATCTGACATAAAACAGCTGGGAGGCTCTCGGGGCACATTATAGTCCTGGGAGCGAGTAGAAAAGGCACAGGTGAGAGCTGCTCCTGTTTGGTCACCCTGAATTCCAGCGAGTAGCTGGTTCTTAAAGTTCTGGGTCGCTTCTGAAGGCGTATAGCAATCAAATGGGAGAGAGCAGGCCTAGGGATTTATTGCGGTGTAGGCAGCATTAGCTTCTTGGAGAGCTGTCTCTCTCTAGATGGAGCCTTTTAAAGACTGGCCGCCTGGATGTCTCTGAAGAATCAGGGAGAGTGGATTTGAGGGAAGTCACGCAACTGGATTTCCCGAGTGCGGTACTGGGTGACGTGCAGCACGACGTGCTGGTGTGGTCTGCAGGAAAAGTGAAGGCAAACGTGAAAGTACGGTGCGTATTTATCCCCCTAGCCGAAGGCATCCCTTCCGAGCTGCTCAAACCTGCAGTGACAGTTGCTTCCCTTGGTTTTGTGTTCTAAACGCTGAACGGGGTTTGCTGATTATGAGGGAAGGGAAAATTACAAGCACAAGTTTTATTTTTAATACAGCTTCTGCTAAATTTTATTTAACCCTTCAGAAATGTGGTTTCACACAGATTTCACAGAGTGGTAGGGGTTGGAAGGGACCTGCAGAGGTCATCGTGTGCCACCCTGATTTCAAACTCCACAAACCACAGGTGGTGTGGAGAAGACGGATGCAGAGTTCTGTTCCCCTGCCTCTTTCTGTACAAAACCCGGAGCACGTTGAACGGATCTGGCAAGGGTCTGATGGAAAACACACAGACGGGCACCGCGTGGTGAGGCTGCGATCTCCCTGCTGAGGGATGTTGGGCGTGCTGAAAACGTGTGTGAACTCAGCGTGGGACAGCTGATTCAGAAAAGTCTGCTGAGGCTGTTAATTTAAAAAATTAATCTGCAGCATTTGCCTGAGTCACGGACGGTAGCTGGAGAGGATTTGGAAAAGTACAACTTCATGCTGCTCTTACACTCCCTCAAAGGCAGTTCCTTCTGACTGGTTTTGGAGAAGGCTGAGTGGAGCGTGGGTGTGGTTGTCCTTATGTACAGGAGCAAGGCAGAGTTCCAGTGTGAAATTAAAGAAACCTCTTTGTGACTCAGTGGTAATTCTGCTGCGGTCTTAACTGAGCAGCAGCCAAGGAGCTAGGCACGGGAGGACTCAGCAGATTTAGGGAGATCACAATGCTTGGCAGTTTTGCTTGCCCTTTGGAAATTATTTCTGCATAAGGGACGGAAAAAATTCTTAAATAAAAAGCTTTCCAGGGAAAGTAAATGTTGTTGCCTCTGAAAGGCTGCTACTGACATGTGAAGTGTGAACGGTAGAATAACAGCACCCAGCTTTGCTGCTGAGGTTGTCTTGTTGAATCCACAGTTTACATATCGTCTGCTTGCAAACGTGTAAGAAGAATGTTGGGTTGGATTGTAATAAAATCATCAAACTAGTTGCATATAGCTTTATTGAAACGTTTGTGATACGTCACCTATGTTATGTGGGTTATTTTTTACTCTATTGTCTTATGATGGTTGGTATTCTCAGCTGAAAGTGGAGAGCCTTCCAAAAAAAAGGGGCTGGGGGCTGGGGAAGGAGCGTGTGAGATTAGCATTATTGGTCAACTCGCTCCTAATAGTAACATTAATAGTAATTCACATTAGAAATCAATATACCAGTTCTGCCGGTTAATGAGGAACCACCAGCTGCAGGTCGGTTGTGGTGTGGCTTCTTGTGTATAATTGTGTTTCTCTGTAGCACTGTTTGTACTGATGGGCACATAAACGTATCTTGAAAGTGAGAGTTACAAATCTGTCACTGTAAAGCATTTCAGAGTATTATTTTAATTTTTCCAGCGATGACAAGGCTGATAGCTCGAGTGGTGCTGGAGAAGCTAGTAAACCCGCGGAGATGCCTACGCAGAGAAGAAAACGGATCTCCACCATGCCCAATCTCGCCAAACCCAGAGCTGGGCCTTCATCTGTTCAGCATTCTGCATCAAAACCACAGAGGCGACCGCCACAGGCTCCTGATGGCAGTGCTCCGCTGCAGCAGGATTCCTCTCCCTCAGAAATGGGCAACGTTGAAAGCTCCTTAAAGTCTCCCATGCTGCCCGAGAAGAAAACTCCTGTGCCGCAAGTGCCACAGTTCTCCCCGCTAAAAAAATCGGTGAACAAAGAGCAAACTGTAGGCGTAGCTGCTCAAAAGAATGATGATACCTTGCAGAAGAATCTGCCTTCCCCGCTCAAGGAGAGGCCAACGCAGGAGAGGTCAGAAACCCAAGAGGAAAAGCTACCGGCGAAAACCGTTCCTGTAAAAGAGAAACGGAAGTGTTCTGACCGTGAAAGGATCCTCAAAGCTCGGAAGTTAAGAGAAATGCTTAAAGAAGAGCTGAAGAAGGAGCGGATGGTAGGCCTCTGTGTTGAGCAGTGCTGCTCTGTGAAGGGCAAAGACATGTGATTCACCTAACATACGTTACCTCTGTGCAGTGGTGTTTTCTGATGTTTATCAGCTGCTTACTGCTAGCAGTCTGTGATATCTCATACCACTCTGTGGGTTTAATCTGTTTATAAGCAGCATCACTGTGTTCCCTCACAAGACAGATTATTATGTAAACGAGTATCTCTTCATTTAAATAGACCCACGAGCCTTTTCGACGTGAGACCTGCCGTCAACGTTCCAATTTTAAAGTTTCACAGTCGGTATTACTGCGGGGAATTGTGCTGTAGGAAGCTCGAGATTTGGGGTTTCTCGATATTTAACTTGATCGTTGACTGGGTTCTGTAATTTTTAATAACCTTTCGCTTGTGCCAAGTATTGAATTTCTCTGAGAGGGTGGGTCACTCAAGGCTCTGTGGCGTCCTCTCCGACAAAGGGACACTTCTAAGATAAATTTATTTCAGCTGTTGGGGGCAAGGGGGAAACGACAAAACTGCTCGGATGGGGTACTTTGTAAGCAACAAAAAATATTTGTGAAATATAAAGTACTTTAGGGTGAATTTAAGTGTTTTTTTAATTATTATTTTTATATGGAAACAGTTGAAACACAGACCTCCGATAATTGAAGGACGTTCGCCACCAGACCGTTCTAAAATGACCATGAGAGACTTGATATACTATCTGCCAGAAAATAATCCTATGAAGTAAGTGTGACTCTTTCTCTCTCCTTAGCTTAAATGCTTTTTCTTCTTCTGCCAGTATAACAGCTGTGAAAAGGAGGATTAAACCTGGAGTACCAGCACAAGTGCAGCATTGTTGCGGTGGTAACAGGAGTCTCTGGACATCCTCACATGCACTCGGGAGAATGGAGATCAGTGTACTTGTTGAAATACAAAAACATAAAACATGAACCTGTCCCTAGTGTTGATTTACCTCTGTGCAAATGCAGAATAATTACAAAATCCTCTTTTTTCTTTTTTTTTTTAACTTGCTGCAATTAATTCTTTAGTTATGGCTGCTAGACTTACTATCCTTGCCTCCCTAATCTGGTGACTGCAGGAAGCTAAGCATTTCTCCTTCCTAGGTGCTGAAGTGCAGAACGCACCCTCCATTGCAGCTGGATGGATGCAGCTGCTACTGTTCCCTTTACAGGTTTCGCCAGTAGCGGGGCTGAGCGAGCATCCCAGCGGTGCACGTACGCAGGGAACACTAACGCAGCTGGCGGCACAGACCACCACAGACAGAGCAGGGCCCTTTCTCTGCAACTACCAAAACCAATCACATCAACATAAGCACAGCTCTCCAAGTCCTCCTCTTCCCCTCAATAGCGGATGAGTTTTCTGTTACTGTCCGTTATCACCTGCTTGTTAATGTTTATGATAAATGTTCGATTTACCACTTTCCTCGTTTTTAATTTTACACTGAGTTGTCCTTAAGCAGGTAATGAACCAGATGCTCTCATATTCCCTGTACCCTTACAGTGGATTACTGCTTGAAATATCTTTTTTTGTCCTTGCTTATACCAAAAACCCCTCAAAATGTTCATTAAGCAGTGGTGATTGTTCAGTTAGACTCAAGTCTAGATCTGGTTAAAAAGAATTGGGGGAAAAAAAACCCTCCACATTTCTTTGTCCATTTTTCACTAAAAGCAAGTTTTGTGGAATGAATCAGAAATGTGTCTGTACAAACATTCATCTCTAGCCTTTTATAAAATTCTAGGTCTTCATTGGCAGAAGAAAAGAGAACAGAAAAGAATTCTGCAGTGGGTCAGATGAAAGAGTAAGTCTTGCTGGTGGAAGTATTTCTAGCCAAAGGGTTTTCTGAAGTTGGGGGAGGGGGGAAAGGTGTTTCTGTGGCAATGCTAACAGCGTAGGTCTCTCTTTACTTTCAATATCACATCTCTTATTTATAACAAATTGTAGTTTGGGAGGGGAGGGGAGTTAAGGAGCGTTTTGCTTTCAACATTATGGTTTTGGGTTTTCCATTTTACAGTAAGTGAAAAGCAGACTCCAGGGTTTACGTCTTGACTAATTCGTTGGTGGGTTGCGTTGCGGGGTGATTCATTACACTGTTGAATGTCTGCCACGCAGAGCAGTAATTCCGAACACTTAACAGAAGTAATGTTTTTTGCCTGGTCTCTTAAAAATTGTAGACAGGAAGAGAAAAGTACTCTTGATCATGAAGAGGAAGATGAGGAGGAGGAAGCAGAGAACGGGGAGGAGAGCCAGGATGGTCCACTTCTAGTCCCTCGTGTGAAAGTAGCAGAAGATGGTTCAATTATTCTGGATGAAGAAAGGTAACTACTGTGTGCCTGACTCACAGACATTGTGTACAAGATTGCTGCGGAGTCTGTGAATGGAGAACGGTTACTTTGGATGGGGACGAAGATGAGTGTATTTATGCTGAGGGTTGAGCTATCCTAACTTAGGAAACAGTGCACGTATGTGGCAAAATAGGAGCAGCAGTTACCTGAGCCTCAGTAGTGGCAAACTTTCCCTGTGAGAAGTGTTTTTGGAGAAGGAGATAGGAATGAGGATGATGTATTTTACTGCAGTGAATGAACACTGAATATCTGCCAAACTTCCAGATGTCTTCTGTTTAGTTAACTCTTTGTTTCTGGCAGTTGCATGTGTCTGCTGACTGTCACTCGGTTGTCAGTGTGATTTGCTCCAGCTTTACGTCTTGCATGTTGCTCCTTTATTCAGCTGTCGGTGTTTTTCTGTAACTTTTAAAAAAGTCATATTCTGAGCAAAGTATTAGATTATCAAATTATTGTGTTCCCCAAATGAATTATCAGCATGAAATTTAGGCCAAGGTGTAAGGCCAGAGCAGTCAAAGAATTTGAAGATATTCTAAAGGGATATGGAGAGGCTCTTGTGGTTTTGCAAAATACTTTTTTTGAATGCTAAAAAGACAATTTTTTAAAGCTATTTAATTATGTCTGTTTATCTTATATAAAGGGAAAAGCAAATTTACTTGCACTGGCTGAGTAGGAAAATGATTTCTTGCTGCATTCTTTCATTAAAGCACATGTGAGTGTAATTTTTAAACCTGATTACACAGTAAAAGATCTGACTTGTGGCAGGAAAAATCTGAATAGCTGGCTTATAAACATCTGCTGTGTGTCTTGGTAGCACCGTTTTCATCTAAGTCTCCTGGTGTGTTTGCTTTTCCAGTTTAACTGTCGAAGTCCTAAGAACAAAAGGTCCGTGTGTTGTAGAAGAAAACGATCCCATCTTTGAGCGTGGCTCTACAACCACGTATTCCAGCTTCAGGAAAAGTTTTTACACAAAACCGTGGTCAAATAAAGGTGGGTGTATTTTTGGTTTCAAGTTTTGAGTCTGCAGCAAAATCTTAGTTTTCCATCATTGCTTTGTACTCAGCAATTTTTATTTCCAGTGGAGTAAATGGGTCTGCTTAAAAGCGGGGTAGTCTCAACCCTGAGAGACTCAGCAAGCGGCGCTCTGGTGTTTACTGTGAAAATCAGCATGTTTAAAAAATCCAGTACCTTATTATGCAGGCTATCTGTGAATTTTTTCTGTCAAGGGCATTTAGGCGCTGTGGAAGTGCTAATCTGCCGTGTTTGAACACGTAATTTTGGATTCTGATGTCTGGGTTATTTGAGCTCTGTATGGAGCAGGTTGCACCTCTCAACAGCTTCTTTACTTGGATCTTCCAGCATGGGCAGGAGTAAACTGCACAGGTGGCCTCTGTGGGCTGATTTCAGTGCACACGGACAGCTGTGTTTTTATCGGTGGGTGGGTTGCTTTTTTTTATTAATACCTGCTGTGAATTGGTTGTTATCTGTGGGTGACAACACTGTGCAAGACTCTACAGTTGGAAATGGGTTTTTTACAACCATAGGTGGAAAAATTAGATTCAGAATACACCGCGCTGCTTTTGGAATGCAGTCTTTGCTGTTATGGAATGGTAAAGGAGGTGGTAGTTTTGCACATGCTTTTTCCTGATTTCTGTCTGGGTTTGTGTTCGTAATAAAAGTGAACATTGATTTGGAGCTGGTTAGCTTTGATATACTAGCTTTACAAAGCCTGTTTCACATTCTGCAGCGTTACAGCAGATGAGACAGCTCCTCCTGTCAGTAGTTGATGTAGGGAACGTTCCTGGAGGTGCTGCGGTAAAGCAGCGCGTGCTCCAGCTCAGCTGAGCCCGCAGCCACGGCAGGTAACGCAGTGAAACAGAGACCTCTAAGTCTGAAAGGTGTTTGTGTGTCAGAGAGCAAGAAGGATGGTTAACTCAATCTTAAGTGTGTATGTTTTCTGTTTTTTCCCCTCCAGAAACAGACATGTTCTTTTTAGCTATCAGTATGGTAGGAACAGACTTCTCCTTGATCGGACGGTTGTTTCCTCATAGAGCCAGAGCAGAAATTAAGGTAAAAATGGAACGATGCCGGCAATTAAGCATCTGTTTTCACTTTTCTGTTTCTCGTTTGCTCTTCCTATGCTTCCTGTATCAGTATTGATGCTTTTGATGCTAATTGGCTCCGTAGCAATGCTTTTTTAATACCCGCTCCCAAGAGGCACTGGGTGTCTGACACATTAATATGCCGAGTTGAATCCCATCAACGTATCTAGTAACTCTAGCCTACCTAGACACGATTTTATTTAGTTTGTCTCGATTTTATTTTCACTGAAGAATAAGCGTAAGTGGATGTTTGTTGAGGGTCTTCTGTGTTTGCTCTTCTGTGGTCTCCAGCTGGGAAAACATACGGCATTTCTAACACATCTCATGTATTTCAAAATACATGGTATTTCTAACCCTGCTTAGATTGGAAGTGAGGACAAAGGTGTTGAAAGTCATAAAAAATTGTGACTGGTGATAGATTTTTTATATTTAAAACTTAATTACAAACTTGTGTTCTGAGAGTGTGTTTGTAAGATTTAACAGCTTTAGTTACTGGTGAATTTTGTTGCATCGGAGAAGTCTCACTGTGCTATTTCACACAATATACTGCATTTCTTGCTTACTGAAAAAGACATATATCTTTGCTTTTAGAACAAGTTCAAACGTGAGGAAAAAGCTAATGGATGGAGGATAGACAAAGCTTTCAGTAAGTAAAGTGAATGAACCTCACCTTACAAGCTTTCAGAAAGTGAATGAACCTCACCTTACAACAAGTCATTAAATGTTTGGCCTTTTTTTCGTGGTAATTTTTGTGCTTTTCTTGACTGAATTGCGAGAAGTTGTTTTTGCTCACAGGTGAATTCAGAAGCTGGGGGCTATTATGTTTTCATAACAAGCGTGGTTCACCGTAAAGATCTTTAGGTTTAATTTCTGTCTTTCCTATATGTCTGATAAGTGAGATTAGTATAAACTTTCCTAGGTATTTTCAATTGAAGATGGTTCGGATTCACAGGTATTTCTAGCACAGTTCCTTACTGTAAACTGCTTCATGAGTCCTTAAAGGCTTTGTTTGTTATTTGAATGAGCTACATAAGCCCTAGAGCAGCATGTTAATTGGTACTGTGGCACAATTCATATATTTGTCACTTCTTGAATTTTTTAACTACTAAGTACTATAGCTTTTTAGAGTTTGTTTTTTAAAACCGAGCCACGACAGTCCATACCTCTCTCAACTCTAGTCCCTGCTCAAGTGACACAGGAAGTATTTTCAAAAAGAATTCTCTGTTTAAACTTTTATAACCTTTGCTTTTTAGTATCATAACTTTGTTATTTTAGAAAGCAGAAACCTGCAAAAACTTTGAAAATCTTTTCTATATACTTGCTTTAATCCGATAGAAGAAAAGCGGCCCTTTGATTTTGAATTCTTTGCCCAGCTGCTTGAGAAGGTCTTAGCAGATGAGGAAAAGAGGAAACAAAAGAGTGTTAAAAGCCAGAAGCCAAGGGAAAAGAAGCCATCAAGGCCTCGGAAGAAGCCAAAAGGTACTTCAGAAGAATACATGAGATACATGTCAGGAAAATGATCGTCCCCTGTGCTGGGCACTGGTGAGGCCCAGTAAGGGAGCGGAGCTGGGGAAGGGTCTGGGGCACAATTCCCATGGGGAGCGGCTGAGGGGGTTCAGCCTGGAGCAGAGGGGGCTCAGGGAGACCTTATCACTCCCTACAACTCCCTGAAAGGGGGGTGCAGAGGGGGGTGGGGTCAGTCTCTTTTCTCAAGGGACAGGTGATGCGACAAGAGGGAACAGCCTCAAGTTGTGCCAGGGGAGGTTTAGGTTGGATATTAGGGAAATTCCTACCTGGAAAGGGCTGTCAGGTGTAGGAACAGGCTGCCCAGGGAGGTGGTGGAGTCACCATCCCATCAGGGTTTTAACAGACGAGCTGATGTAGTGCTCAGGGGCATGGTTTAGGTTAGACGTGGGAGTGCTGGGTTAACAGTTGGAGTCTTTGGTCTTAAAGGTCTTTTCCAACCAGAACAATTCTGTGGTTACTGACCACTGGTCTGAAGTGATGTCGCTAGCAGAGGAAAGATCATGTAGGGGATTTTTTTCTTCCCTGTCCGAGCAGGGCAAGAGGATCCTGGCTTCATGGTGTCACTTTTTCAGATGTAGTTCACTGATGTGCAGGATGGTAGTAATTGGTAACAGCTGGTTTCCTTAGGTTCGTTTTCTCTAGACAGGAATGTGAGACCACACTGGTACTAGTGCTCTTCCACAGTCTGAAGCACTGCAGTTCTAAATGTGATACTTGGACAGTTGATGGGTATGTCCATGAGTCACTAACAAATTCACTTTTCAAATCCTTGGGCCAAAGCCATATTTTTGGCAAGGTCTTCTGTGACTTTTAAATTATTTTTGCATTTTAAACCCTTTTCTTCGAAGGGTTCTGTTTCTGCTTTAATTATACTTTGACTCCCTAAGTCTGGAGAGTGTGATTCTTTCCAGGGAGTCTTGTAAAAGTTGTTTTTAATTTTCTGGTCTGATCAAAATAAAGAATAAAGGTTATGTTTAATTACTATTGATCACCATGCAATGTCTTAGACATTACATCACAGTTCCTGTGAAAGGACCTTTCATAGACGTGCTTAAATTAAAAACAGTTACACTGACACCGTGTCATGAGCACCCTGCTGCTTCTGTGGGTTCTTGTTCACTTCTTGTTCGCTTGTTTGTTCAACCAGAACCCTTTCTCCTGTGAGTTGTATTGTGGAACAAACAAGTGAACAACCTCTTTCAAGGGAATGCTAGCTTGGAATGTTGCTTGGAAGCAACATTGCTGCTTAATTCTTAAAAAAACGACATGGTTTCTGCCTTGCTGTAGCCTTGATTTCAGATTTGCTTAAGTGAAACATCCCATCTATTGGGACTTACAGCTACATAGAGAATTTCTGTTGGTAGACTTTAATGGTAGCTTGAAGTGTGTAAAGCCGTGTGGGTACCTGTATTGGGTCTGGCTGAGATGGAGTTAATTTTCCCTGCAGAAGCCCTCACGGTGTTGTGCTTTGCATCAGTAGCTAGAAGGGTGTTGATGCATTTTGGCCACTGCTGAGCAGGGCTGGGGCAGTATCAAAGCTCTCTGTCTCTCTGACATTTCCCCCACCCCAGTAGGCTGGGGGTGAGCAAACATCTTGGGAGGGGACACAGCCAGGACAGCTGACCCCAGCTGATGAAAGGGATATCCCAGACCATATGATGTCTGCTCAGCAATGAAAACTAGGAGAAGGGAGGAGGAAGCAGGGGGTCATTCGTTCTTTAGTTACAGGAGCCCTGCTTCCCTGGAAGTGGCTGGACATCCCCTGCTTATGGGAAGTAGAGAATAAGTCTTCGTTTTCCTTTGCTTGTACGCACAGACTTTGATTTATTAAACTGCCTTTATCTCGACACACAAGGTTTTTTTCCGTCTTGTTTTCTCCCTTCTCCACTGTCCTGCTGAGGAGGGGAGTGATAGAGTGGTGCCTGGCCTCCAGCCAAGGTCAACGCACCACAGAATGCTTTTCTATTTCTCTTGCATTTTTGATTTCTTAATTGTAGGGTAACAAGTTGGTGTAAGGATACTAAAAAGGACAGGAAAAGTTCTTGGTGGTTGAAATTCTGTATAAATACAAGATCAAGACAAAATGCCCCCTGAGAAGGGGAGGAAGGGGAATTTTAGGAACTCATTAAACCCAGCATAGAACATGTGAATTATTAGCTAGACAACAATTCAACTTTATTTTAGTTCATCATTCTGAATTACACACAGAATTTCTTGATGGAATTTACTTTTTCACGGCATGCTTTCTGCAGCCATCATCACCTCTTTCTGTAGGGATACGGTCCTTCTTCTCAGGAGTAGGGATGCCTGTTTTTCCTGGATCCAGTAGTGACTGTGTAAGCTGCTAAAAGGTACAGGGCCAAGCACAGTTACCACATTGGCTTTACATCCTATTTTGACCTCACCCTGCTGAAGTGTTGTCCCATGTACAGAACGTGTTTTACATTTAGTGTTGTAGTTAACTTAGGCTGAGGCTTTTCTGTTAAGGCAGTGAGAGACTTCTTACGGTCCTGCTCACTGCTGGCAGTGGTGTGTGAATCCACAAGACAGTGCTAGTGTATGTATCTCTGCGACCTTATGGCTCTTAATACTCCACCGGGCTATTAACCAGGCACCGTATTGTCTCAGTAGCAAAAGCTGCCAGCACAGGAGCTGCTAACGATCAAGACGATCTTCAAGAAGCTAGAATTTCTGATGCAGAAACAGAAGCAGACGCTGTGACAGCTGAGAAAGAAAATGAGGAATCTTTGGGCATTTCTGACCAGGCAGAAGAACAGGCTGCATTGGAGCCAGCGTTGGCAAAAAAGAAGAGAAAGAAGAAGAGAAAAGATGATCTTGAACAGGAAGTGGAGAATCTTCCAGAAGAAAAGGCTGCCCCTTCAAAAATTGGCGAAGAAGGCAAATCCTCAAAGAAAAGTAAGGGGCAAAAATGCTCACTTTCAAATATTAAAATACAAATTTTATAAAAAGACATGGCAAACTTAAAATCTTGGGGTTTGATTTATACCACTGATCTGCCTTGAGGGGTTGTGGAACAATGCCCTTCAGAATCAGGTTTCATACTAAATCTAAATATACTTTATTTCAGCTGAGAACAGAGCTCCTAATCTTAATACTTAGGCACTTTCTACTGGGATGTCTTTGTCCTAAACTAACTCTTGCTTCACTGTAGCTAGGATGTGAGAACTGGAATTCACTAATGCTGCCCATTATCTAATTTTTATTCATTAGCAGAGAAAGAAGTGGTAGGTGATGCAAACAGTGCGTCATACGGTCATGCTACATGTGGAGAAGAAATGGATAGTGTTACTGCAGGAAGACAAAATGACACTGCTGTGACAGAGGAAGAGCGATCAGAGCTCTGTTTACCAGTGGGAAGAGAAAGTGATGTCGATTTGTGCAGGTAATGTTTACAGTGGAAAGTTTAAACAAAATAAAAAATGGTTTAGTGTTTTAACGTTGGTTGTATTTATTCGTGCTTATCGATGTTAACTGGCACAGAATGGGCAGGCATTTGGTTTCTGAGGACTGGGCTGGGTTTCAGTAAGCTGTTTTTGATTATTCACTTTCAATATATTCTCTGCCCTGTTGGGCTGCCCTTGCAAAATTCATTTATATTAATACAAAAATCCTGTCCAGAACGGCTTTCATGATTTTTTAGGGTGTTCATGAAGACTGTTGGCTTATCCTGACTCCTAATAGTGTTCCCAAAGCACCGCTTGGTAATGTATAGCAACATTACATAGCAACGCTTGGAATTTGTATCTGTTTTTAATGAGGGAATTATTTTGGGAAAACAAAGTTGCTTGGACTTTTATTTGTGCATAACCTGAGAGGCAAGCTTTTGGTTTCAGTTTTGGGGATTCTTCAACTAGGAAGGAAGAGCACCTTTGTTTTATTAAACTTGTATGAGGAAGTGGTAAATCTGAAAAGTCATTATGAAGCTGTTAGTGCTACTTCCGAATTTTGCATGTTAATTGTTGCGTTTAGCTGCAGCATCGCTGTTTGTTATTTTGTAGTGATTCCAGGGACTGTTAGGTGCTCCAAAACCTGCCTGGAAGCTCATGATGGAAAAGTATTTGTCTTTGAACTCAACACAGATTGTTAGAGAAGGTTGGGGGGGGAAAAGGCAGCGTACAGTGTTTGTATTAAGCCTGGGTTAGAAAACTATCTGGTCTAGAATATCCAGATGGGATTTTAACATCATCTCACCATAGCATTGCAAAAGGACAAAAGTTGTTTTAAAGCCCACATCCTGCCAATTTCACTAAAACTCGTAAGAGTTTCTGGAACACATGCAGTTATTTGGTGTCAAAATGGCCTAATTTTTCTGTGCAGCTCGAGCTGTCTGTAAACAACAGTAGCCCTTTTAGTAAAATACACTAATCCGGTGCGTTTATTGATTTCAGCGTTGGAGACAGCAATGATGTTATACTGGAACCGGAATCTGCTAAACTGAGAGGAGATGGCCCGTTACAGGAGAGGCAGATGTCAGAGCTACCGGTTTCAGAGATTAGAAGCAACAATAGACAGTCTGAAGAAACTGGAGAAACAACGGTACTTTTAATATTTTTATGTTTAAGATCTTCCTCTTTACTATTAAAAGTGTTTTTGTAAATAAAAGCTGGGTCTTGGTTGGTTTTGTGATGGTGGAAAAAAGGCAAGAAGCCTGAGGACGTCACCAAAATTTAAATTTTACCATTATGTCTGGCATCAATGGGTGGTCTGCTATACTAGGTTTATTCATACTGTGCATGCCTGGCTTATCTCACGGACAGTTTGAACACCTGAACAGTTTGATTATTCAAAAGTGAAGCAGTATGATATGAAGAGTAGAACCTTGGAGCAAGGTTTTGCTCTTACTAGCACAGCGTTGGAAACTGATTAGAGAAGGATGAGGTTGTTTGTGCTGCCTCAGAATGGAAACGTGTGTGAACTCTTGTCCACTGGTACTGCCTGCCATGAGGGGTTTAGGAAAGATAAGAAACTGGACTGAAATGGAATGATGTTTCTTCAGGTATGTTCTAATCTGGTCCAGCAGTTTGGAAACTTCCTGAGATTGCATCTGGCCTCTTTTCAAGCCCGTCATGCAGATCATGAGTTCATTTAGCGGCTTTCTTGGATCTGTCTGTATCTGTCACAAACTGCCACTGAGAGTTCTTTTCTGTAATTAGTCACTTAATTTAAAAAGTGTTGTCTTTGGATTGTTTTAAGCCTGATGCCTGGTAGTTTAATATGCACTGTACTTCCGTCATTATGTTCCTGTTCATCATCATCTTGTTTATAATATCACTTTTTCCTCTCTCCAGCCGTATTTTTTTCAAGCTGCAGAGTGCTAATCTTAAACTTCTCCTCGCACAGAGAAAGTTCCATTGCTGTGATCATCCTTCTATCCTTGCATCACTGTCATGTTTGGAACATAATATCCTACTGTTTAAAGGCTGGTGCTGAGGGGGAATGAGTTACGTTTCCGTGTGCTTCATACAATGAAAAATGATCTTATGGCTGAAGTTTGTGGTGAGAGATTAGGAAATCCCAAGTGTTAGTGTTCCCCTAATGTGATGAGCAAGTTATTTGTCTTTTTAGATTGTTATCTAAAAATAATGTCTTTGTCTTAATGGAAAATCAGCTGCCTAGGATCTTGGCAAGTACTAAATGCCTATAGTTGAAAATGTTATAACGGTGCAATCCTGTGTTGTTAGTTGGAGTAACAGTTATAAAAATCAGTGTGCTATATACACCAGCCTATTGTGGCGGTGACAGTAGCCTCAGTAGCTAAGCTCTCTGGCTGATTAATTAAGGCTGACACGAGAAAAGGGCATAATAATGTCTAGAATTGATAATTTCAATAGATCTTTTACATCAATTCTGTTTGCCTGCTGTGGTTAATTTACTTGGAATGTACATGGACATAAGCACTGACCTGAAATACTCAGTCAAACAGAGATGTGAAACGTGATTCTATTAATACTGTTGAAGAGGTAAATAACATAGAGAGATGATATTTTATGCAGTAGGCTTTTACCTTAATTCACAAAGTAGATTCCATAAAATCCTTGCTGTAATTGTGACTGGTTTGCTGGCCTGTCAGATTCTGTGTTTCATTTTCAGAATGATGGTCAGTGCTGTCTAGGTACTGTCAGGGATCGTTACTTTCCAGGTGTAGTAATTAAATAGTTTTTCTGAAGAGTCTGTTACCGGCTTCGTCCAGTTAAAAGACCAAGAAATGGGCTGACAGGAACCTCCTGAAGTTCAGCAAGGGGAAGTGCAAATCCCTGCACCTGGGGAGGAACAACCCCGGACTCTACATGCTGGGGTTGTCCAGCTGGAAAGCAGCTGGGCAGTAAAGAACCTGGGACTCCTGACGGACACCAAGTTGAACGTGAGCCAGCAGTGTGCCCTGGCTGCAAACAAAGGCTAGTGGAATCCTGGGCCTTGATAGCCCAGGATATCTGGAGATAGCCCGTCAAAGGGCCATGAAGATGGTGAAGGGACTGAAGCACCTCTGCTCTGATGAAAGGCTGAGAGAGCAGGGACAGTTCAGCCTGGAGAAAGAGAAGGCTTGGTGGGAACGGGCAGGGAAAGCTCAATGTGTATCAGTACCTGAAGGGAAGGTGTAAAGACAGATGGAGCCAGGCGCTTCCCAGTGGTGCCCGGTGACAGGACAAGAGGCAGTGGGCACAACGTGAAACAGAGGAGGTTCCTTCAGAACATCAGGAAATAGTCTCATCGTGAGAGAGAGCAGTGGCACAGGTTGCCCAGAGAGAGGCTGTGGAGTCTCCAGCTTTGGGAATATTCAGAAACCACCTGGTCACGGTACTACTGGGCAACCAGGTCTAGGTGGCCCTGCTTGAGCAGGGGGGTGCACCAGATGGGCTCCAGAGGACCCTTCCAACCTCAGCCACTCTGTGAATCTTGTTCTTGTTTCTGCTTTTCTTTACATTGCAGCAAAGAGTTCTTCATTAGTATTTCTTTTCTACAACATGGGTTTATTTTTCCTTACTCAGAACAAAGACGTACGTGAGTTACATAGACCAGATGAAAAGCAGAGCGCATCAGAAACTGAATCTCAGCCAGCAATCATGTAAGTAGACTTATTTTACCTTGCAGTGGTACTTAAGCTAAACCTGAATTTACTTAATTTGGATATAATTCTAATTGGCCATAGTAAATTGGGCTAGATGGTGGATAGCGATAATGTATTTTCCATATTCAGTGTTTTTTGGATAGGAATTTTGATCACAGAGGAGCAATGCTGTGATTTAAAATGTTACATGGGGATGTGGAAGAAGACTTAAGTAAGCTTAGAAAAAACCCAGCCTCTCTACAAGTCAGCAAGAAGAGATTTCTCTGATGTTCTGCCACTTTGTGGGTGAACCTTGGTTGTGAAAGTTTGATTGGGAGTTTTTTGGGGGGTTTTTTGTTTTGTTTTAAATAGGAAAGGCCCTCACTGTATTCTTTGAAATTCTCAGTTTTCCATCGGACCTTACTAGATGTACACATCATGTATGGTGTATTCATACCTTCCCAACTGGAAACTGTCAGTCTTTGAACTCAGTGGAAGAGTCTGAGTGGAGACACACCTCTCTGGACACTCCAAGCTGTCTCTGTCTTACCTGCCCTCCTTTATGAAGTTAATCTTTGACTTTTTTGTACACTTGCTGCTGTAAGTGAGCAGTGGTGTTTAAACAAATCTGTACTTAAAGTTTCCGTTACTGTGGGATCAGCGACTTCCATTATACGATTTTTTAAAGGTGGTTTAGGGATGGCCTACTAGTTGATGCTATATTGGTTTTGGGAGCAAAGTTGGGGAAATCATGACTATAACTTTGCCTTTCTCTCACCCTTCGTGGTCAGCTAACGGTGGTTCTACTCCTCACACTTCAGAAGCAGCTACGGTGTGCAGTCCAGTTAGGTTCCTCCACTGTGTGATAACTTCATAGTAACTTTTTCATAAGTAGATGAATTGAGTTTCCACACTCTGTAAGACTAAACAAAGCTTGGTTCTCATGTGAAGAAACTTGCCTATGTTTATGCAAATCCTTCTGAAGACAACCCAGTTCTAGTCAAGAAAGTGTGCAAATCATTGAATATTACATAGGTTGAATGCTGTGGAGTAAGTGTCACTGTTGTGGATCCTTTGTGCAGGGAACCTGAAAAAACTGTAACTGCAAAACCAATAGTTAGAGGATGTCGCCAGAGATTTAAGCCTAATGTTACAAGAGCATCTGGAAGGAAAGAAGAGCCCAAAAAAGATGCAGGAAATGACAGATTGTCCCATCCGCAGCCTAAGGGGGAAACCCAAAAGGTATTTAACAAAGTAAGGTACCTGGTGATAATGTGTTAGCTAAAAAGCTGCTGGATGCAGCAGCAGTGGTGGGTGTTTTTCTTGTTTATTTTCTTTTTTTTTTTCCCTCTCCCTGGAGTATGACCAGGGATCAGCTACTCGCTTCACCAGCAGCGACAGTGTGATACTGCTTAGAGGCCTCAGCTGAACTGGGAGCTTGTCACACAAACAGTAGCTGCCACTAGTCTTTCATGTCCCGCAGCGAATACAGCTTCAGTTGCTTGATCTAGATTTTACTGCACCTTTCTGACCAGGTGAAATGTGCCCTGAAATTGTCCATCGTAAGCAATCCATTTTGTGTCCTGTTACGGACAGTCACCTGGTCTGTTGGGTAGTGTTGTACTTCACAAATCTAAGAGAGTTAATACCTTAATATTCTGTTTCCATTCAGAATACTGACCAGAGTAATAGGTCTGATGCTACCAGTGAAGAAGCTGCAGAGAAAGATGATAAAGTGCTGGAGACAGTGTCTCAGTAAGTATGTCAAAAATGAGGAGACATGTGCTGCTCTCCAGCAATTTGACATCCCTCTCACTTCTGGTAATATTACGTAGTGTGGCAGTTAGATGGTTCAGCAATGAGGCAGGAACTGAAGGGAGAACAGGAATCTTTTCTTACTGCATGAAACAGATGAAACATTTTTGGTTTTAAAGCAGTGTTTTAAATGAGATGTTAGTACGGACAAATGCAAAAAAACCCTGACAAGTTAGTCCCTTGAACACTAAAACAAGCCTTCTCCACTCGGTTTGACACTGAAATGCATCAGTCACAGTGGCTGAGTATTTAAACAATAGGACTAAGTGTTTGTTCTTAGAGTGTAGTTAAGTGTTCGGTGTCTGGTATTAGGAGAAAAAACTCCAGCACGTGGGCAACCGGTGTTTAATTGCGAGCACCACACAGCCGCTCGCTCACCTCCCCCCTCCCCAGTGGGATGGGGAGGAGAATCGGAGGGAAAGACAAGGAAACTCGTGGATTGACATAAGAACAACTTAGTTGAAAACAGATTAAATACAATAATGATACTAATAAAAATCACTATGCTCATAATAGTACTACTAACAATATGCAGTGGAAATAACACTACCACTACTAACGATAATAATGGAAGTAAAGGAAAAGAAAACAAACAGTGCAGCTACTCACCACCCACCAACCAATGCTCAGCCAGAGCTGGAGGTCCCAAAAGAGATCACACCAGAGCCAGAGTCAGCCCCAAGGAGCAAGAGAGCCCGTGACTCCTGGCCCACCCCTGATTTATATATACGGAGCGCATGACATTTTATGGAATGAAACACCCCTTTGGCCAGCTTGGGTGAGCTGTTGGGCTGTGTGTCTGAGCTGTGCATCTCTGAGCTTTCTGTTTCTTGTATTTCTCTTTGGTGGAGAAATGGTATTTGGAGCATAAAAGGGGGAATATTTTTACAGTATATAGTGGGAGGGGGAACCCCAAAACCAAACCAAACAAAAAAAAAACCCCAGCCAAAAAAACCCTCCCCCCAGCCAAAAATACAACCAAAAAAACCCCACAAACCTACGCAAGCAACAAAAAAAGAGAAACGCTAACTTTTGTTGTTAAAGGGGGATAGCTGTAGTGGATGGAGGGAGCTGAACTGGATTTGGTGATACAGCAGAAATGATTTCTTTCACTAACGTGCTGTGTAACTTGGTGCTCGGGGTAAAAAGGCGTAGAAGCATCTGAGATTTTTACCTCAGTAAGATTAGGAAGTTATTTATGTATTTTCTGAAAGTTTGTGGGTTTTAACCCTTCGATACATTAGGTCCACCTGCCTCTAGACCAGATGGGAATACAAGAAGAGCCATTATGGGTCAGAGGAAGGTTTGTATAGTCTCCAGTGGGAAAAGAGAAAGAACAGGGCAAACACACGTACAGACTGGTCAGGTACTTCTGTGGTCTCTAGCAGGTGGTCTTCTAACTTTATTGTTTCATGAAGTTAGTACTGCATATCTCCATTCTGATAGGTGCTTGTTAGTAACTGTTTAAAAAGATAGAAAAGAAAAAATGCCACTTCTCCAGAGTCCTCCCGCTTTCAGATGTGGTGTTTACTTACGGATCTTTTCCAGGTCTAACGAAACAGCTGGGTTACAAGAAGAGAGCAAACAGAGTGTGCTGAAACCAGCGCCTTTAAAGAGAGGCAGAGTGCAGAGACCTAAACCAAATCTAGGAAGATCTATTGCAAGGCAAAAAGAGCTGGCAGATGAAAAAGGTACAGAAGAGGAGAAAACAGAAGGTGGAGGAGTCGAAAAAGGTGTGATACACCATAAGAAAGAAAACCATGATCCATGCCTCAAAAAGGTAAGTTGCTTGAGCACACTGTGGTGCTGGGTGCTAGGTAGAAGCTTTTAGTGACAAAGATTTAAGTGCATGCTACATAACTTGTAAGCATAGCTTTTGCATCCTTTGTTTATTCTTTCAGAATAAAATGAAATGGTCATAAAACTTCCTCAGGCTTGCCCTTGGGTTCTGTTTTCCATGGATAGATGGATTCTGTCTCACTTTGTTGTGTTATTTGTGCTACCAGATCTGAAAAGGTAGTGCAGAGAAAGGAAGTGCAGAGGAAAAAAGGTCTCGTGGAAAAGAGACCACTTAAGGTAGAAAATATGTCAAAAATGAACAACAATTTTTTACTTCTAAAGTAAACTCATAGTAGTTGGATGCACAGGAAGCAAGAGAGATATTTTTGAGTGTTTTTGTAAGAGATACTATTATAAAGTTTTTCTTTTCCTCCTGCTCTTTGAAAAGAGCTGTCAAGCAAACATTCATCTTAACAGAGTGAAACTTTCCTCCCTTCTAGGATGTGACGGTTCATGAAGACTCTCAGCCCTGCGATACGGTGTTAGAAGGGGACATTTCTACAGGTTCTGAGGCGAACTCAGTACACGGAAGGCAGTGTTACCAAGAAAAGTCCTCAGAAGCAGAAAGCTGTGAAAGTGAAGAGGGATTGTCAGGTGTCTTGGAACAGGTTTCAGAATTCAAAACAGGGTAAGGTCACTTCTTAAATGAAGAGAAGGTATGGTTCCAAACCATCAGTATCTAGGTATTCTACATTTTTACATCAACTGCAGCATTAAAAACAAGTTTAATATCTATAATGACAGGTTTAATTAAGACAATATTAGACTTAAACAAACAAGCTTGAAAGCACTGAATTTATATGCTGTTGGATGTTCATTAGATCTTCAGACTGCCAGCCCAGCTTTCAGATAAGTGTCTTTCTGATGCTCCGTTCCTGTGGTGATTTTCTCCATGTTGGTCCTAACATCCCTGTGTCCTTATGTAAATCTTTGAGTATAGGGTTTGGTTTCTATTAAAGTCTCCTATGACAAAAAACTGTGCTGTGAATCAACTGGTTTTAAACATTATTAGACAGAGAAAGGCATTTGTAAAATGTTTATTGTCCTCTCAGAATGTGACTGGAAATTGCAGTTCTGAAATGGCATCTTTTTTTAACTTATCTTTGCTCACCTATTTATTAGATACGCGGGTTTTTGGGCAAGTTGGTTGTGCTTTTATTGGTTTTTCTTACACTGTCAGTAACTTTGTTACTGTTCTAGGAAAGCTATAGATTTTTATACATGGCCACAGTGTTGAAGAGAGCGACATACAAGTGTGTCGTGCATGACTAGAACCACTGGTTCCATGCCTTGGATTGTTCGTTTGGTTTTGTAGGGAGCCTGGTCCTCAGAAGGAAGAGGAGAAAACTGTTGTGCCATCAACTCGGCTACTGAGGAGTCGATTCCAGAGACCAAAGCCAAATTTGAGAACAACGACTAGTAGAAAGGAAGTGCTGGATGTAAATAACAAAGGCGTATCCCAGAAGGATACCAACAGCGAAGGAAGTTTGGCACAGTGTGACAGTGAACGTAGCATCCTTCCTGATACAGATGTAAGGCTTTTTATTTTCTTTAGTTATATTTGAGCTTTTGGGTTTGTGAACTGAAATACTGATGATTTTAAAAGTACGAAATTAATTTTTTTGAAACAATTCTTTTCATAAAGCTGGAGTTTTCTACATGAAAATTCCTGCATTTTCTACTTGGTTGTGTGGGAGGAGAAAAAGATTACATCCAGGTGTGTCTTGTTATGTGTCCAGATGTCCTTCTGACCTGAGGTGGCCTGCTAGAGTTGACAGTGAAAGAAGGAAAATACTAATAGAAGATTGGAAAGAGGAATTCTAGATTTCAAGCTGTTTCATTTAAAAGAAACGTATGTGTCGTTGTCCTGGAAAGACTAGGGAAGTAATACTGAGCAGTTAAGAGGGCTTTTTTAAAGGAAAGAGGCTGATTAGTACCGAACTGCGTGGATATCATGAGGTCTCCTTTTGAGTTAGTATCATGACTTTTTCTGGTTCTTGTGTTTACATCTTTCAGAAAGCAGGAATCCTGCAACCACTGGAATCCTTAGGAAAGGAGAAGTCATTTGGTTCTCAGGAGGTTTCTGAGAGGCCAGGTTGTAAGTCACCAAAGACATTTTCAGGATCCAAGGGTGATGAACTCAAGTTTTGTCTACCTGAAATGAACCAAGATGGCACCTCAACTACTAATGCAGGGTAAGGACCGAGCTACTTTTGTTTCTTGACTGAAATAAAGTTTAAGGAAGTCATTGTGCCAATGGATTGCTAACTGGGAAAGGAAACCTCATAAAAATAATGAACAGAATCTGAGTTCTCATAGTTCTCACACTAGTGATAGTAAAATTCCAGTCATTATATCACACAGTGGTTAGGGTTGGAAGGGACCTTAAAGATCATCCAGTTCTGACCCCCCTGCCATAGCCCAGGTTGCTCCAAGCCTCATCCAGCCTGGCCTTGGACACTCCCAGGGATGTGGCACCCACAGCTTCTCTGGGCAACCTGTCCCAGTGCCCCCCACCCTCTGCAGGAAGAATTCCTTCCTGATGGCCCATCTCAATCTCCCTCTTTCCGTTTAAACCTGTTACCCCTTGTTCTGTCACTCCCTGCCCTTGGAAAAAGCCCCCCCAGGCACTGGAAGGGGCTCTAAGGTCTCCCCAGAGCCTTCCCTTCTCCAGGCTGAACCCCCCAACTCCCCCAGCCTGGCCCCATGGCAGAGGGGCTCCAGCCCTCACAGCATCCCTGTGGCCTCCTCTGGCCTCACTCCAACAGCTCCGTGTCCTCCTGCTGTTGGGGGCCCAGAGCTGGAGGCAGAACTGCAGGGGGGGTCTCCCCAGAGCAGAGCAGAGGGCCAGAATCCCCTCCCTCGCCCCCCGGCCACGCTGCTCTGGATCCAGCCCAGGATCTGGTTGGTTTCTGGGCTCCAGCGCACACGGCCAGCTCATGGCCAGCCCCTCGCCCCCAGCACCCCGAGTCCTTCTCCTCAGGGCTGTTCCCGATCCATTCTCCACCCAGCCTGTCCTTGTGCTGGGATTGCCCCGACCCAAGTGCAGGACCTTGCCCTTGGCCTGGCTGAACTCCATGAGGTTGGCACGGTCCCCCCTCTCCATCCTGTCCAGGTCCCTCTGGATGCCACCCCTTCCCTCCAGCGTGTCACCCCACCACACAGCTCGGTGTCATCAACAAACTTGCTGAGGGTGCACTTGATCCCACTGTCCATGACACTGACGAAGATGTTAAACAGCGCTGGTCCAAACACCAATCCCTGAGGAAGGCTGCTCTTTACTGGTCTCCACTCAGACATGGAGTCGTTGACCACCACTCTGAGTGCAATGAATTTACTTCTGTGAAAAGCATTAGGTTAAGGAGCATTCATTTTACAAATGCTCCATCATCTGAAGCAATAGATTAATTTCATGTAGGCAGAGGAATAGTAGTTGGATTATCAGAGAAACCGTACAAAAATTGCTTTGTCTTTATGGTGATAGGACAGTAAGCTAAGGCCTCCCTGTGCTGGTTTTAGTCAGGACAGTGAATTGTCTTCAGAGAGGCGGGTCTGAGGCTGCTGTGGGTTCGCCCTGAGAGGAGCACTGATAACACTGGTGGTTTTGGTTGTTGTGACGGAGTCTTTGCTCCAATGCACAGTTTGTTCCAGCTTCTGGTACTGCAGCTGCGTTCCCAGCTCTCCCACTCCAGGCAGTGTGGGGGGACACACAGCTCAGACAGCCAACCCCCAGTACTGCAGCTGCGTTCCCAGCTCCCCCACTCCAGGCAGTGTGGGGGGACACACAGCTCAGACAGCCAACCCCCCCGCCCCGACCAAGGGGATTGCACCCCATAGCACGGCATGCGCGGGACAGAAGCAGGGAGCGGGGCTGGGCGCCGCTGTGGTTGCTGGTTGTTTTCCTCATCCGTGCTGTCACTCCTGGGGCTGGCTCGCACTCTGCTGTGATCTCGCTCGGGCTCTCAGGCTCTGACTCTGGCTGCGCATCAGTCAGCGGGTGGTGAGCAGTTGTAGGATGTGTTTTATTTGCTATTATTTTCATTCTGTATTGTTAGTATTAGCAGTATCACTGTTTTAGTCATTTATATTCTGTTAGTAAATTATTCTTGTCTCAGTCCATGAGCTTCCCTGTCTTCTTCTCCAATTCTCCTCCTTCCCTGGAGGAGGGAAGAGGTGAGCGAGCGGCTCTGTGGTACCTAGCTGGTGGCTGGGAGCAAACGGCAACACTCCAGCGAGTTAGTTAATTCTGTTGCGAAATTAGTTAGACCAGTGCTTTGAAATTTTTACTGAAACAACGTTTTGTGTTTGTAAGTTAAACTTAGCAGAACTTCTAAACTTACATGGATTCTTTTAAAAACTCAGCTTCATTTTATATGTAAATATAATGGATCTGTGTTGATTTACAGAATGCTTTTGTACTGAGTTTTTTTTTTTTTCTGTCTGGCTTACCGTTGATAGCAAAAATACCACTGAAGAAGAAAGTAAACAAACACGTCTTCAACCTGTCCAGTTAGTGCGGAGCAGATTCCAGAGGTACAAGCCAAACTTGGGAAGAGCTGTTGGAAGGAAGGAATTACAAATATCAGAAAATGTGAAGGAGAAAAAGCCTGAAGCAGAGCAGTTGGTATTGCAAGAAGATGAGTCTGCCAGTACTGTTATTGTAAGTCTGATAAGACTAAGTGCTTTGCCTTCAAAAGTATTGTTTTGAGTTCCGTGTTTTATTTTATGATGGTAAGTTAGAACATTCCGTTCGCATCCCTGAAGCTGAGACACCATACCAGATGAGAAAATCCCCAAGCCCTGGTGTGTAGAGTTATGGCAGGTATGAAACCAGTGAAGTCCACAACCTGTACTGTTAATGCCTTCTGGAAAATGAGGATCTGATTTTGATTGGATTGCATCATAGAATCATGGAATGGTTTGGGTTGGAAGGGACCTCAAAGCCCCCCCAGTGCCACCCCCTGCCATGGGCAGGGACACCTTCCATAGCCCAGGGTGCTCCCAGCCTCATCCAGCCTGGCCTTGGGCACTTCCAGGGATGGGGCACCCACAGCTTCTCTGGGCAACCTGTCCCTGTGCCCTCCACCTTCTCCAGGAAGAATTCCTTCCTGATATCTAATCTAAACCTCCCTGCTTTCAATTTAAACCTGTTACCCTTTGTCCTGTCAGTACAAGCCCTTTAAAAAGCCACCCCCCAGCTTCCTTGTAGCCCCTTCAGATACCAGAAGGCTGCATAACAAAAAAGGATTGTGCACATTTAAGGTAAACTCCAGAATAAAAGTCTGGGTTTATATTGCAATACATAAAAATTAAGCTTTTTTGCTCATTTTATCTTTCCCGTTTGGATGAATTAAGCCTGCGTTGAGGAAAGTAGTATAGAGTATCAAAAGAAGGCAGGTGGCAGCAATTATTCCATGAAAAACTAAGGTTTGGTTGATTTGGTACGCTTTGACTGGCCTCACCACTAGAATGCCTGACATTCCTCTGCTTTTGTGCAGGTAAGTTGAGCCATTCCCCTGCACTGTGTGTCCCCACAGCCAGGTTGCTAGGCACTGTAAAAGGCACTGAAATCCTCCAAAGCCATTAGGGAATGGAGAACTCTCTCTAACCATTTTGTGGGTTGCTCATGAATCATGCCATGATGTAGCCACGACTGTGAGCACTTGCCTTAGGTCTCAAACGCAGCTAAGCTACCTAAGAGTGACTCATTTTTTGGAGTGGGTTATAGCTGGTTTTGTTCACGAATCTGCGTAGAGCTATCTTGGAGTAGCTGTGTGCTGCGTTCCCCGAGAGGAGCATGAGCACCCTGCATCTGTGGTCTCGCTCAGAGCCACGGTGTCAGCTCACCCCTAGCTGAGACAGTTGCCTGAGGTTCAGCTTTGGCTCTTCTAGACGCGTGGCCTGTGGACCACGCACGTTCATCTGCTCTGAGCTCTGCAAACCTGTACAGCCTCAGCGGGTCTGATGCTCCTCTGCACTGATAAAGCTGTCGCAGACCTGGAGTGCTGAGGGGTGTGCTTGAGTTTCTTCTTTGTGGAACCAGTGTGGCAAATACAGAAGTAAAGACTAAAAAGCCCTCCTGAGGGTGTGTTAGAGTGCCTTGTGTGTGTCTGTGCTGTGCTCTGCAGCATCCAGTTTTCATAGGTTTTTCCATTTGCCAAAGTGTTTCGTGCCTGCAGTGGTCTGTGTAATAGGAAGTTGATTGAATGCTAAGTAGAAAAGTGTTACCCATAATGCTTGGGTGCATGTAGTATTTAAGAGCCTAACTTTAGGCAGCCCAGGACTGAGACTTGTGTTCCTGCTTGCCTGCAAATTGAGTTATATGCTCAATCAATATGTGATGCTTTTCTTGATTCTGAATAGGAAAATAGCACAGAGATCTGTAGTTTTGTTTTTTTTAAATACCCTTCTGCCTTAAAAACTTGCTTGATTCTCTTTTCATCATGCTTTTTTTTATTGCAAAATAAAGGGTGAAAATGAAGCTGCATTGTGTCAAGCAGATGTATTGAGCAGAGAGGAGCAGGAACAGCAAGAGGTGCCTCAGGTGCCGTGTATTTCTGAAAACATACTGTGTGAAGAAAGCAGGTGAGGCTAAAGCTTAGCAAAATTGCGTATTAAAAGCTTGCATCTGGTGTATAATGAGGCATCTTTGCAAGTGTCAATTCTTTTGTTCCTTGTCACCCGTCTTTCACCAGTGTTTAGTTTTCAGTGGCTGCGGGCAGCTTCTTTCCATGTTTTCAGAGCACATTTTTAGTTGGGCTGAACTTACCTATTGTTTATCTGGTACATACTTAATCTGTGTGGGCCCATAGCCCGTTTTGGCCAGGTTTTTCCTTTATTGGGTTTGCATTTGCGTATACAGTAATCATACATGTAGCAGATACGAATTTTGCACGATGCCAGAGACCTGTCTTTCTTTGATCCTGGCACGCTCTTCTGTTTTACTGCAGGTCTTGTTAAAATAAGATCTTAGTCATGTATTAGCCTGCAGATACCTTGATGTTGGTATGGTTAGGAACACAACTTTTCTTGATGTTGGAAGTGCCTTGACAAATAAATCCTTTTATTCCTTCTCTCATGTTAACTATAGATGGCTCCAATGAGAAATACAGATTTGAAAAGATAGACTGTTTTCTTTAAAATAAATAAAACTATCCTGTATAAGTGTACAAGTGTACCTCTTGTATCAAAACTTGATGAATGCAGAGTTGCTTTTTTCCCCTCGCACCCCAACTCCAGTGACATCTTGTTTTATTTCACTAGTACTGAAAAACCCACTTCCCAAGAAGGCAAGCTGGGTGCTGTGAAACCAGGACAATTCATAGGGAGTGGATCTCCGAGAACTGGGCCGAACCTAGAGGGAACATGTAACAAAAAAGGATCTCCAGTGGCACAACAACTTGCGGCACCAGTTGAGGAAGAAGCAAATAAAGGAGAGAATTTGCCTGTGGCAGAAGAATCTGAGGAACCTCTTCCCTCAGAAGTGAGAACTCTGTTCAGATATTTTTGACTCTGCTTTCTGATACTTGGTTCTGCACCTCCTGTTTTTAAGACCTCCGAATTAGCTGTTTTAAATGAGAATGTTATCCTTACTAGTCCAAAATTAATGTATGCATTTAATACCTGCATCTCTAACATGAGGTCTCCTGAAATCCAGTTAATGACACGTTGATAATAACTGGACTTTTGTTAACAAATCTAGACTTTGCTTAAACTTTTAAATTTCAGTCGTGTTCATGATACATGAAGAGCTGCCTGCATGCCACATCTGTGTTGCTGGGTTTCTTCTGAACTCCCCGGTGGTTGCTCCTGCATTGGTTGTAGTATCTGTTTTTATAAGATAAATACCTTCTCTAAAGGAACAACGATGGGTGCCATGAACTACTTGAAAGTTTTTAAGCAAGGTTTTATCTCCGGTTAATGTCCTGATCATAACTTGCAATGCTTTATTTTACTGGTGATGCATTTTCTGCTAATGTTGTTGGGTTTATTTTCTCAAATCTAAGGGTGACGTGGAAGTTTTGTCTGCGGGGAATTTGGCTGAGAATGACAATCTAGACATAAATCCGAAAAGTGTGATGTCAGCAACACTCTGTTCCTCTAAAAAATCACCTAACTGCCGCAGCGAGGGACAACAAGAAGGTCTATCTACGGATGCTATAGGGAGCATTAAGGATACCCTGGAAAGGTGAAGTTCCCTGTTGACAAAGTCACAAAGCTCTTTAAAACTCTGTTTGTTCAGCTGTTTTCATACAGCACTTGCTTTTGGAAGTGTAGGCTCTGAGCTGTACTAGCTGTTATATGCTACATGCTGTGAAGGTCACTAGGTGGCATCCATAGGTAATATAAGAGTTTTTAACAGAATTTTTCTGAAGGCTCTTTTCATTTTTACAGGGTATTTTGCAGGTGAGAGTAGAAGCAAGTAATCAGAGTTTAGCTGTCTGAATTTCTCAGTAAAACCTTCTTAGGATACAGTGCACTATGAATATAGACCGTTGAAAGGAAGACTTATTAGTGAGTTGAAATGGTACTGCTAATTGAGAAGTGGTAGGTGGAGTAACATAAAATGAGCTTGCTGCCTTAGGTGTATTCTGAGTCTATTCACTCTTTTTTTTTTTTTTCCAGCAGAAGTTCGTGCAATGAGGTGCAGTGTGCTGGTTCCTGGGTGGGTGGGATGCTTTTTGTGTGTGTGCAACATGAGGCAGATAGTGCCATTTACATGTAACAGCTCTGTCTTATAATCTATGTTTTGTTCAATCTTAACTGATACAAAGTAGCCTCAAAACAATTTACTTTTGCTGTTTTCTAAAATCAGCTTCTGATTCCCATCTGCTTAAAACCTCTTACATAACTTAAATTGGAAACATATCCCAGAGTCTTGGTGCTAGCAAGACAGGGGCCTTACCTTACAGTCATCTTGGCTTCTGTGATGGATTTTCACAGATTCACAGAGTGGCTGAGGTTGGAAGGGTCCTCTGGAGCCCATCTGGTGCACCCCCCTGCTCAAGCAGGGCCACCTAGACCTGGTTGCCCAATAACACCGTGACCAGGTGGTTTCTGAATATTCCCAAAGCTGGAGACTCCACAGCCTCTCTCTGGGCAACCTGTGCCACTGCTCTCTCTCACGATGAGACTATTTCCTGATGTTCTGAAGGAACCTCCTCTGTTTCACGTTGTGCCCACTGCCTCTTGTCCTGTCACCGGGCACCACTGGGAAGCGCCTGGCTCCATCTGTCTTTACACCTTCCCTTCAGGTACTGACACACATTGAGCTTTCCCTGCCCGTTCCCACCAAGCCTTCTCTTTCTCCAGGCTGAACTGTCCCTGCTCTCTCAGCCTTTCATCAGAGCAGAGGTGCTTCAGTCCCTTCACCATCTTCATGGCCCTTTGCTGGATGCTGTCCAGTACGTCCATATCTGTCTGTGACCAGTTCTTCGCTCCAGTGAAGTACTCCAGCTGTGACCTCACCAGTGCTCAGCGGCAGAGAAGGATCACCTCCCTCATGCTGCTGGCATTTCTTCTCCTAATGCAGCCCAGGATACTGTTTGCTTTCTTTGTAGCCAGGACGCACAGGTGGCTCTTGTTCGTCTTTGTGTCCACCAGGATCTGCAGGTTCTTTATTGCCCAGCTGCTTTCCAGCAGGACAACCCCAGCATGTCCTCCTGCCTGGGGTTGTTCCTCCCCAGGTGCAGGGATTTGCACTTCCCCTCACTGAACTTCAGGAGGTTCCTGTCAGCCCATTTTTCTGACCTGTCCAGGTCCCTCTGGCTTGTAGCTTGATCCTGTGGTGTATCTGCCACTCCTCCCAGTTCTGAGCCATGTGTAAAATTGCTGAAGGTATACTCTGCCCCATCATCCAGATCATTAATCATAGAATCATGGAATGGTTTGGGTTGGAAGAGACCTTAAAAATCATCCAGTTCCAACCCCCCTGCCATGGGCAGGGACACCCTCCACTAGCCCAGGTTGCTCCAAGCCTCATCCAGCCTGGCCTTGGACACTGCCAGGGATGGGGCACCCACAGCTTCTCTGGGCAACCTGTCCCAGTGCTCCCCACCCTCTGCGGGAAGAATTTCTTCCTGATGGCCCATCTCAATCTCCCCAGTTTCAGTTTAAACTCATCACCCCTTGTCCTGTCACTCCCTGCCCTTGTAAAAAGTCCCCCCCAGATTCCTTGTAGCCCCTTCAGGCACTGGAAGGGGCTCTAAGGTCTCTCCAGAGCCTTCTCTTCTCCAGGCTGAACTCTCCCAGCCTGTCCCCATGGCAGAGGGGCTCCAGCCCTCTGATCATCTTTGTGGCCTCCTCTGGACTCATTCCAACCAGTCTATATCCCTCTTATGCTGAGGGCTCCACAGCTGGACACAGGACTCCAGGTGGGGTCTCACAGGAGTAGAGTAGAGGGGGAGAATCACACCCCTTCCACTTTTTTGTAGGTCCAATGATAAATTAATGAAGTTGCACAGGATTGGACACGGTATTGATCCGTGGGGTACACTCCTAGTTCCTGGCCTCCAATTAGACTTTGTGCTATTGGTCACCAACCTCTCAGACTGGTTGTTCAGCTGGTTTTCAGGGCACTTCCCTGTCTGCTTATCCAGTCCATACTTCACCAGCTCCTCTATGAGGATGTTAGGAGAGAGAGTGTTAGAAGCCTCAGTGAAGTTGAGGTAGACACCACCTACTGCTCTTCCTTCACCGGTGAAGCCAGTAGTTACAATGGAGGTTATCGAGTTGGTTAAGCATGACTTCCCCATTGTGAATCCGTGCTGGCTACTCCAAGTCACTTTCTTGTTTTTCATGTGTCTGGAAGTGGTTTCCAGGATTAGTTGTTCCATCACTTTCCCAGGAATCTAGGTGACACTGACTGGCCTATAGTTCCCTGGATCCTCCTTGCCCTTTCCTGAGACATGAGTTTAAAAGCCCAAGATTTTGTCTTACTGATCTGAATATGCTTCAACATACATCAAGAATTTTATCCTGGTTAAAAGCAGCAGTACCTTGCGTACTGGAATTAAATAATATAATGTCCCTATGATTGCTTAATTTTGGGGACCTGTAGTGGTATAGCTGAAACTTTCTGCCCTACCTGACTTACTACTGTTGTTTTCTTTCCAAAAGATTTTTCCAGAAGTAGTCAGAAAGCTCCACTACTGCAAAAAAGCAGATTATCTCCTTTTTTTGTTGTTTTTATCTTCCTTTATGTTTGGGGTTTTTTTAAAACTTTACCAAATAAACAAATACAAATGCAGACCACTTAAGTTCTTTTCTAGCTGGAATTAACTAATATTTGGTAGTTGATATTTAACTGATAGTAAGCCAAGCTTGTAGAGTGTGTTTTGTAGTTCCTGAGAAGTGAAAGCTGAAAAATATTTTTGTAGGTCCCATGATAAATTAAGTTCTGGAGAAGAAGGTAAACACAGTGACAAAAAACCTTCGGATCAAGTGAGGGAACCCCACTGGAACCCCAGGGCAAACCTAACAGGAGTTACTAGAACACAGGATTATCCTGAAGAAGTTGATAACGGGGAAGAGGACAGTGCTGAAAATAGAAATGCAGAAGAGAGTGTGATGTTGGAAGAAACAGGTGTACCAATGGTAAGTGCCGATCATGTGTTTGGGCCAATTTATAACTCACTTTTTGTGTTTTAAGTTCTTGGAACCATAGTTGGCACAGAAATCCGGTATATGTCTGGGAAAGGTTAGTGTGATTTCTTTTTTCTTGTTTTGTTTACTACTGGAAATGATGCTGAATAAATAGCATCTACAATCTGGAAATACTTAAGACTGCTGTCTGAAGTTTTACTGTTTATACGGTCGGAAGCCTGCACTATCATAAATACATGCCCACGCTATTACCAATTTAATGCCTGTTTCCACTGAACAGTGGAAATTAAGGCAGCTGTCTGACATCAGATACTACCATAAATATCCTTAAATATCCTTAAAACTTGAAATGCACATGAACAAAGTTCACACCTTCTGCTTAAATTCACTCAACCGGCCTAACCTAGCCCAGACTAGTCCCTTCTCTGTCTGAAGCTGCAATACCTGAATCAAGTTTATTTGGTGTTCTTTATTTTCCAGGTGGGTCACTAACATCTTCCAGTTAACATGTTATTTTAGCCAAGTATCCATAGCTGACAGAACTGTGTTTACTGATGTTTTTTATGTTTTGGGATACGTTTCTCTCTGTGTGTTGAATATTTAAATGCTGTTCTGGGCATGTTTTCAAGCATCTCCAAGGTAGTTCTTAAATCTTTTTGTTACCAAAACCAGTTAAAAATGTTTGGCACCTAATACGATCGTAACTGTCTCCTCTGTTCAGCAAAACGTAGTGGAAGCTGCATCCTTCTCAGAGGCTACAAGAAAACGTAGTTTTACAGACTCCGTTGAAGAAACATCCTGTAAAAGAATCAGGCGGCCTAGTAGGCTCCAGTCTCCAGATACACCATCAGAGAGTGAGAGTCAAATAGAACAAGAAGATGATTCTCAGCTTTCTGCCACTCACAAAAACCATTCAGGCATTCTTACCAGGTAAAACAACTAGTTTTGGCTTGTAAGCTCAACTGATTGGTTTTAACTTTTGTTTTAAAAAGATAACGGTTAGGCATAGTTCTGCAGCGAGATGTCAGTCCCCGCGTCTCCCGTCTGAGCTCCACCAGCTGCACGCAGGTATCCCTGAGGCTCTTACTCTGCACCCACCAAACGATACAGCTGACGCTCCCACCAAGTCATCCCAGGGTCCACCTTTGGTTTCAACAGGAATTCCTGGTTTTAAAGGGAGGACCTCGAAATACCCGTATTGGTGGCACAGGGATTGTGGGATTAACCTAAAGAGAAACTCTGTGCTGAAAGTGTCCTCTCCTGCTGTTTGTTTCCCCGCCCCACCAGTTTACCGAGGAGCATGTTTTCTGGGAGAAGTGTGGAACTACTTTTGGTACCCAGAGTGGTCATGCCCATCGTTTTGAGGAAGGAAACAGCAGCTGATTACTGAAGAGATTGCTGTCCGAGAAGCCGGAGCAGATAATTAGTTGTCATCTAACAGTTCTAGCTTTTAGACATTAGTCTAACCAACTAAAGTATCATAATTCGAGGTTCCTAGTGTAGCTTTAGCAAAAGGAAAATGTTCCTGTGATGTAAAAAAGCATGTGATTCATGCCCCTCAAAATGAAAATTAATCATCCCTTTCTAACCAGAGAATTCTGTCTTGTAAATTTAATTGTGCAGCTTTCCAACACTGTCAAACTTCTCTGCACGCATTCACAGTCAGTACTTTGTGCATACATAAAGAAATTAGGATTTCTGACTGAACAGCATGCGTATGCATTTTTGTTACTGTACGTTACGAAGTAAATAGATTGTATTGTTTGTCACATTGATCCTTTTTTTTTGTACTATGTCTTGATTTGTGGTACCTTTTTTTGTAATATCTTGGACCTTGTTTTTTAAACGTGCCTTTGTTCTGTACTTCAGAAGGCAGTCCAGAAAGTCACGGAGAGTGCTGCCAAAACATGTCTCGGAGGTTACTGCTGCTTCTTCTGCCTCTGAATGTGAGACTGATTGCAGTGAGAAGGGGAATCAAAAGCAAGAAGTTAAACTGAGTGTTTCTAGAGGCAAAAGTTTGAAAACTGCATGCAGAAAGAAATCTGGGAAGGAGCACAGAAGTTCAAAAGTAACATTGGTGACGCTCCGGGCTTCTCAAGAAGAGGAGGAGGAAGAGGCAGATGACTTTGAGGCTGATGATGATGATGATGAGTGCTTTGCACCGGAGGAAGTAAACAAAGCTCCAGTGTTTGTTCCTATAGGTCTTCGATCTCCAAAACCTATTCCTGTTCAGATAGAGGAAACCATGGAGGAGGTATCACGCAACTGGGTTCTGCATATGTTCTTTCGTTCTAATTGTTGAAACAGCTTTTCTTCTAATTGCATCTCTGAGTAGTTAGAGTTTATCTCCGTTCAGCTTAACGTGTTAGAGGCAGTCTTGAGAGTAGCAGGGATGTTGCTTGGCACATGTACTTGATTTTGAACAAAACACTACATCAGCCTAAGGTCCAGTTATGTTTACAAACTGTACTTAGGCCTGCAGGGTGCTCGCCAGTTTATTGGGATTGAATGTAGGCACAGGCTAACACGCTTGCTGTGTGTTTTGAGGCTCAAGACGGAACAAATGGAGGATTTCGATTTTACATTTGAATGTTAGGGCATGAGGGAAATGCTTCTGTACCTGGTGTCCCTCTGGCCAGGAAATTGTGTGTTGGGCTGATCTGGCCAGCAGCTAGGCACACACAGCTGCTTGCTCACTCCTCTCTCCTGTGGGAAAAGAAAATAGCAGGAAGGTAAGAAGACTTACGGATTGATACAAAGATGCTTCAATAGGTGAAGCAAAAGCTTGCATGTGAAAGCAAAGCAAAATAATGAATTTATTCACTACTTTCCATTAGCAGGCCACTCAAAAGCAGGACCTCAGCCCATGTAAGAATTACTCTGGAGGACAAATGCCATAACCACAAATGCCCTTGTCTTCCTCCTCCTTTCCCTGAGTTTGTTGCTCAGCATGAGATCATATGATACGGACTATCCTTTTGTTCAGTTTGGGTCAGCTGTCCCAGCTGTGTGCTCCCCTGACTTCTTGCCCACCCCCGCCCACCTGGTGGGGCAAAGAGTAGGAGAAGAAAAGCTTTGACACTGTGTAAGCGCTGTTCAGCAACAGCAAATCCAGTCGTGTCACTGATGCTGTTGTTGTTGTAAATCCAAAACAGAGCACCACGTGGGCTGCTGTGAGGAAAATTAACTTCATCCCAGTCACACCAAGAACAATCTTCACCTTTTATTTCATACCGTTTGTGTCATGCTCAGGTTTGACACTATCCAGTACATCCTTATTAACCACAACTTCTTTTCCTGTCCTTTGGTACGTACATGGATGTCATTCCCTTTGTCTGTGCACCGCTCCCTTCAAATGTCCTCTGGGTGGTGTAGCCTGTGCCTTGGGCTCCATGTGTGATGTGGTTGCTCAGAGGTGGCATGTTACACTGAATTTTTAGGCACCCAAGCCAGCTCAGGTTGGTCACCATGGCACTTACCTGGTTTCTTGTGAAGCTTCCCTTGATTCGTGTTGTTCTTGCTGAGTGCTTACTATAGCACACAAATAATGGGTTAAAAAAAGGTTTAAACCTATATCCATTAAAATCTCCAGCCTGTGTCCTGTTGGTTGAGGCTGTAGAGTTTGGCATCACAAGAGACTCCACTCCTTGCCATGCTCCAGTGTGGGTCCTCCACGGGCTGCAGTCCACTGGGAGATGCTCCCTCTGGCATGGGCAGATCCCCGGGCTTCAGTCCCTGCCGCTGCCGGTGAGGCCATCTGTGTCTTTGTCAGTTGTTTTCAAACAGCGGTATGTTTCGACTCTTCCACGGACCCTTTGTAGAGCTGGAACCCCAAGAGGGTAGGCCTATGTTTTAATTCTGTGCTTAAAACTAGAATAAAACTCAAGACTGAAAGACTGTAGCAAGGCTTGGTATCATGCCTGCGAAGACCAGTCACTGGGGAGGAAATGGCACACTTTTGTCATCAGGGAACTGTTGAGGTTTGGGAACAGTGGGCTCTGTTCCAGGCTGCCAAAGGGATTGTGCTCAAAGATTAGATATTTATCTATTTTGTAATTCAACATGACTTCTTTGCCCCCTTTTTTTTTTTCCCCTTCTGGCCTGTCCTAGCTCAGTGATGTGTCTTCACAGCTCTTCTTTCTTTCTTTTTGCTTCATTCCAAATCTCTCCGTCCAACGTGTTCCGTTCACGCCTCAGATCTTCATCGCTACTGCTTCCCGTTCACTCAGAATCCTTTTGCTTACTACTGCTTATCCCACTGAAATCCTGCCTTTTTGTCTCCCAAATTAATCACACCTTGTTTTCTCTGGGTGAGACATCAAAGAATTTGAAGTTCAGTCAAAACACACAGGGAGATTCTAGAACAATGATGGACATACAGGTGTTGCATGGGCAGTTTTGCTGAATGAGTGCATTACAAAGACATGGAATATGTTACGTGTGGGGATGATCAGGTTTCCAGGTTTAACACACAGGAGCCGTGAGTACTAGTAAGGGATGTGGGTAGATACCCGAGGCCTCAGCTGTTGTCAGACTGACACAGGTTGGTGGAAAATGCCTGTACAAGTGCAAGCCTTTGACAGCGACCCAGATTGAGCGGTGTTTTTCATAAGAGCCTCACTAGAAATATTGTGACCTTTTTGCCAAATTTCAAGTCCTCATTTCTTAAAATGTCAGATATCTGACATTCAGTGAAAAGATAGTGTTGAAGAAGGAAAAAAAAACCCATTATAGGTAAAATGGTGGGTGGGTGTCTGTGTGTGGATATGTGTATTCCTGAGTCTTTCTTTGGAAAAAGGCTGAACTCTTTTTCTTTCCTGAAGACTTAAAAGAGCAGAAACTGTGAAAACCAACAAACCCCGTTTGAGTTAAACAGCCATCGTGAAAGATCTCGGCTGCATAACTTAATGTGGAGTAATAAGCAACTAGAAACAAGGTCTTAGGTGGTCTGATGCTTCCAGTTAGTTACAAACAGCTACCAGTTCTGCCCCCACTTCATACAACTGCTGCCTTCCAAAATCAGAAGATAGGTAGTATAAGGCTTGATTTTTGGGAAGGATCCCACTAGATGTTCAAGATCTGGCTAGGTATATGTGGTCCAAAAAGATTTGCGTTTGACAGATATTTTTGGGGCTGATGAACTGAAATGCTTTTTTTAAATTATTTTTACAGCTGGAAATATCTGTGAACATTCCAGATATGCAGGTGGCTGCTGATGTGGAAAGTCTCTCTCATGGATCTGTCCAGCTGGCAGTACAGAGGGAGGAAAAAGAAAGCGCCTCAACAGCTGTAAGAACGTGTTTATTTGTTTCACAGCACATACAAAGCTACATGGACAGCATCTGGGTGCCATGTCTGCTTGTAACTATACAACTGACAGACTCTTACCTGTCCCACACAGATACAAGGGACACAGCTACGGGAAAACTGTATCAATTAATTTTGTCAGCCTTTAAAATACCTTTTCAAAGCCAGGGTAAACCTTGGGCAGAGAATTTACCTGCAAGCATTGAATTAAAACTGTAGACTGATTTTACGTAGAACTTTGATACTGTTTTTCTTTTTATTTAAGGAAACAACCGTACATGAAAATCCAGAGGGGGACAAAGGTAGGTATGAAACAATCTTGTTCATATCTTTCCCATTAACTTGCTATCAGTATGTTGTTATTGGTGCTGGAAGTTTGGAGTTTTATGTATCCCACATAAAAAAAAACCTGCTCGTGGGATACTGGATCCTTTTATGTTTTGGAGGAGACTTAAACCACTTTATTGCTGTTTTCTGTCGACCAGGGAGACCAAGCATTGCAAGGTTCTGTGTCCCAGGGTCAGTGTGCCTTCCGTGTGTCCTGTCTATCGCTTTCCCTTGCTGTGGCTAGTTGTACAATGAGGAAACTTTTGCAAGTCCTTACTTGCTTGATGTGTGACTGAGTGGTGGATTCAGAGCTTTCTCGTCTCTGTGCTCGCTGACTTGTGTATCCTAAACTGGTAAAATACCATGTTTGACAGGCTGTGATCACCGTCTTGTGAAGCAAATACTCTTTCCATGTGAGAACCATTTCTAACGCTTACGGATCTAGCAACGTTCAGAATACCTTTCACTTTGGGATTTAAATACATTCTCCGTAGATCTTCCGAGGAGTCGCTGGAAATAGACTGGGCTCCTGCCTGAGCTGAAGGAGGGGAAGCCTACTTTGTTCTACTGGTTTATTTCAGTAGAGTAGGTTTGGGGGATGGAAACATTTTGCTGAACGTGACCAGATGGTGATAGGTGAAGGGATGTGTTGTGGATAGAGATTAGCATCAGGAGTCTAAACTGGGATTGCCCAGAGAAGCTGTGGATGCCCCATCCCTGGGAGTGCCCAAGGCCAGGCTGGATGAGGCTGGGAGCAACCTGGGCTATGGAAGGTGTCCCTGCCCCTGGCAGGGGGGTTGGAACTAGATGGTCTTTAAGGTCCCTTCCAACCCGAACTGTTCCATGATTCTGTGATAAGCATCAACACTGTAGGTTATGGATTTCTGTGATTACACTGTTACCTCTCTCTTCCATTTGTGACGAGCTGACTGCAGCCAGCTGCAAGATGCCCACCCAGCTGCCCTCTTGCTTCCCCTCAGCAGGATGAGGGGAGAGAATAAAATGGAAAAGCTCCTGGTTTGAGACACGGACCAGGAGATCATTTACCAAAACAGACTCAACTTGGGAAAAACTAATCTATTGCCAAATAATGTAGAGTAGGATGGTGAGATACAAAGAAAAAAACCACCTTCCCCTCCCTGCCCTCTTGGCTCAACTTCACACCATCATTTCCCACTCCTCTGCCTCCTCCTCACAAGTGGCTCGGGAGGATGGGGATTGGTGGTTGCAGTCAGTTCACCTCTGCTGCTTCTTCCTTGCTCCAGCGTGGGGCCTGTCCTACAGGGTACAGTCCTGCAGGATAAGTCTTCCCCACCGTGGATCCTGTACCTTCCCAGGAACACAGCTTCATAGCAGCCATGGTAAAGAGAGTTAACTCTTCCCTGACTGAACCCAGCACGAGGGTGCACTTTGCTTCAGGGAATATCTACCCCCGCCACCACCGTCTCCTCCGCAGGTTGCAGGGGAATCCCTGCTCGCACACATAGAACACCTCCTCGCCCTCCTTCCTTACTGACGCTGGTGCGCGCAGGGTTGTTGCTGACACTTTTTCCCTCACTCTTCCCCGCTTCCCTTCCTTAAATGCGTTTCACAAAGGTGCCGCCATCTTGGCTGGCAGGCTCAGCTGTGTCCTGCGATGGGTCAGTCGGAACCGGCTGTGTCCAGGGCAGCGCCCCTGCTGCCAGCACCCTTCTGCCCACACCCAGTACACCCTTAAAGGAAGTAACGTTGCTGCTCAGTGTTTGTACCATGGTCTGAATTTAGCGGATGAGAACTGCTCTCTGTCTACAACCATCTTGACCCGTGGATGGCCGCAACTTACGAAATACTTGGCAGTATCGACGATGGTGTCGAATGCTTTTTGAGTATGGGTGAGTGGATTTCTGGCTAACGTGACTTCTAACCTTGCAGGAATTAATGATGGGAGCGCTGAAGCTGCCATGACTTTACTTGCCATGGGCGATCCAATGTTCCAGTTAAAAACAAGCACTGAAGGTATGATCTGATTGACGGAACAAAGCTTTGCTCGTGCTTTCTGGGTGCAAAGTTCTTCCACATCCTGCTGATAGCAGGAGCTCAAGAGACTTTTGGGCTCCTTTTGGGCTCCTTTTGGGCTCCTTTTGGGCTCCTTTTGGGCTCCTTTTGGGCTCCTTTTGGGCTCCTTTTGGGCTCCTTTTGGGCTCCTTTTGGGCTCCTTTTGGGCTCCTTTTGGGCTCCTTTTGGGCTCCTTTTGGGCTCCTTTTGGGCTCCTTTTGGGCTCCTTTTGGGCTCCTTTTGGGCTCCTTTTGGGCTCCTTTTGGGCTCCTTTTGGGCTCCTTTTGGGCTCCTTTTGGGCTCCTTTTGGGCTCCTTTTGGGCTCCTTTTGGGCTTTTAACAGTGCTAAACGTAACACATGGACTAGGCAATGCAACTTGACTGAAAAAAGTAAGGCTCCTTACTGGATACTGCCAAGGGCATCATTGTGCTAGAAAGGTATTTGTGACCTGTTTTAGGAAGGATTTGTTGGAATTAATCTGGTCGCACAAATCGGACAAAAGAAAGGAATCGGGCTGAAATGGCCATAGCTGTCAGTGGTCTTCTCAGGCCTTTAACATAAAGCATAGCTTTTTCCAGCTAACTAGATGCAACCTGAAATCACCTGCATGTAATCTAGGGTTTTGATAAAGTTTTATTTAGAATTTATTATCTGCTATTACGGGTTAAATGTTAGTTCCTGCATTCTTACTATCAAAAGTGTGGTCCTGGGACTGCTATTCCCTGGGATTATAATTTGCGTGTTTGGAAAATGCAGACTATGATAAATGAGATTTGAATTTCACCATCTGTAAAATAGCTTTATGTAAATGCCAAACTTGAGTCTTTTATTTAAATTGTGGTGTTCTCATTCTGTCTATTCTTCTAACCAGAACGGACACACATGTTACCCACTCAGGATGACTTGGACACGGGCAGTAGCCTTGTCACGCACGCCTGCATCAAACAAAACAGAACTGCTACTCAGTATTTACTCTCTCCAGACACTTCTGCCAAGGAATTGGTCCCTTCTGAGGATGGAAGCAACATTAATGTAGAGGATCGAAGTGCTGGTACAGGACTAGACGTCAAAGAATATTTTGAGGAAAATGCTACAGATACCAGGTTAAATTCTACTTCGTTTTCTTTAGGGAGACAGATCGTCTGACACTGCTCGCTTTTGCTAGGTTCTTTCTGGCATTTTTATTGAATTGCAAGCAGTCTTGATTTAGCAAAGGTATCTCAGTATTTGTAATTTGGCATGTAATCTGGAAAACCCCTCTGGGTGGGGAATGGATCTGGAACAGCCCCGAGGAGAAGGATTTGAGGTGCGGGGGGCGAGGAGCTGGCCGTGAGCTGGCCGTGTGCGCTGGAGCCCAGAAACCAACCAGATCCTGGGCTGGATCCAGAGCAGCGTGGCCAGGGGGGCGAGGGAGGAGATTCTGCCCCTCTGCTTTGCTCTGGGCAGACCCCCCCTGCAGTTCTGCCTCCAGCTCTGGGCCCCCAACAGCAGGAGGACACGGAGCTGTTGGAGCGAGGCCAGAGGAGGCCATGGAGATGCTGCGAGGGCTGGAGCCCCTCTGCCATGGGGACAGGCTGGGGGGGTTGGGGGGTTCAGCCTGGAGAAGGGAAGGCTCTGGGAAGACCTTAGAGCCCCTTCTAGTGCCTGAGGGGGGCTACAAGAAAGCTGGGGGTGGGAGCTTTTCCCAACTTAAGGGCTGTGCCAGGACAAGGGGTAAACGGAAAGAGGGAGATGGAGATGGGCCATCAGGAAGGAATTCTTCCCTCAGAAGGTGGGGGGCACTGGGACAGGTTCCCAGAGAAGCTGTGGGTGCCCCATCCCTGGCAGTGTCCAAGGCCAGGCTGGATGAGGCTGGGAGCAACCTGGTGTAGTAGAGGGTGTCCCTGCCCATGGCAGGGGGTGAGGCTGGGTGGGCTTCTCAACCAATCAGGCCAAGGCAAACTGCTGAAGTGTCACTGCTGCCGTGGGGTGTAGATCAAAGATTTAGCGCAGAGGGGATGTCAAGGAGCCGTTTGATCTTCTATCATTATTGTTTCTAATGCTTTATGTTTTTATTTTGTTCAACCATATGTGAATGTTGGAACACCTGTTCAGAACAAAGTCTGCTTGTGATCATGTATTATTTGAAAGACTATATAGCTTGTTGATTGCTTGAACAAACTTTCAGGTTGTGCTGCCCTGAAAAATTATAATCAAGGTATTTTAAGTCCTCTGGTTGTAATTATTATGTTATTAACCAGAACTTACTACCACATGATTGGTGTTAGATTTCTAACCTGTCATGGTTTTTTAAGTATTTCAGTTACTAATTTTTTTCTGTAAGCAGGGAACATCCTAGTTCGCAGCATACCTGCCTGTCCCGGTTCCCAGGTGATCTTTATTTTTTCTTCTGCCAAACAGTCTTCTATCTTCTCTGTGAGCTGCAGTCTGTTATTTCAGCTCTTCATCCTCTCATCTACTTCATCTCTCTTATGCCTTCTCTGCACTAACTGTCAAAAATCAAGACCTGTGTTGATGGCATTTTTCTGTTTTACTTGCAGTGATTGCTCTTTGCCTACGCTGAATCGCATGAGCCTGACAAGAGGCACAGTCCTGAAGCCTGAGCCAGAATTCGGAATATTGAGGTCCAATGACAACGTAATTCAGGAGTCACTTAATACAGCTGCACTTGTGGAACAACTAGAGCAAGTTCAGAGTGGTAAGCCTGTTTCTTATCCTGGGGTTCTGAAAATGCTTTCTTCTGATGAATTCACATCTCTCTATGAAATGAAATGAAACTGCAAGTCTTCATTTCTTGTTCACAGATCACTACATTACTGTGATGTAGGACATCCGTTTATAGCACAGTTTTATACACAAGTACACCTTTCAGTATGAAATGAAACAAAATCTGAATAGCAGTTTCTCTGGGCAAGTCTGAAATTACCTGGAAAGCCCTTAAATTACTGGACTGGTGGTTACAGAAATGCAATACCATACAGTGTGCTTTATTTTATTACTGCTGTCTTTCCTGGGCAGAGAATGGATTGGAAACAGCCCTGAGGATAAGGACTTATGGGTGGGGGGAGGGGAGAAGCTGGCCATGAGCCGGCCGTGTGCTCTGGAGCCCAGAAACCAACCGGATCCTGGGCTGGATCCAGAGCAGCTTGGCCAGGGGGGCGAGGGAGGGGATTCTCCCCCTCTGCTCTGGGGAGACCCCCCCCTGCACTTCTGCCTCCACCTCTGGGGCCCCAACATTAAATAGTTCTTATCTCAATCTAGGAGCTTCCTTGTCTCTTCCTCCGATTTTCCTCCTCCTCTGGAGGCACAGGGAGGTGAGTGAGCAGCTGTGTGGTACTTAATTGCTAGCTTAAACCACAACAGATGTGCATGTCTCCGTTATATAAGACATAAATGGGTGTGTACACATACAGCAAAATTGTTAATAATCCTGCAGCGTGTGTATATATACACATCTACCTATATACACAATTTAATGTCCCAGAGCATAGCTGTAAAAACGAGTGTATGTACAAGCACACCAAAGACCCCACTATCCTTATCTTTATTCTTATATCTTAGAGTCTACAACGCTGAGAGGTACTGCTGAAGCGCAGAGGGTGGAACCAGAACAGGTCAGACCAGCTGCAGGTGATTCTGCAGTTCTTCATGATTTTGCAGCTGGAAGTATGGAGCGTAGCAGGCAAGTAGGCAAAACGGAGAGGTAGGAAGACTCATCAGTCAATACTGACTTTATTCCTGCAGTGCCTTAGAATACGCAGCTGCAGTGCATGTGTAGCATGCACCTGTGATGAACTGTGCTTGCAGATGGTTGTGTGTTTACGCACGTAAGCGCACAGCTTAGACTTCTATTTTTAAGGTTTTTCTCTCTCGCACATTGTCCTTCAGCTTTTGGCACCGAAACATTAATTAATGTTTGCTGTTTCAGAAGTTAGTAATCCCCTTGCTGCTTGTCCCCCATTAAACTACATCCAAAAGTTGATCAATTTGGAAATGTTACTGAGCTTGTACGGCTTCCTGCTTCGCCATGCTTTTAGTTAGTAAAGTCTCGATCTGTGGTGTTAGGGAGGCTTTTTCCTGAAATACTTTGTGTAGACTTCTCTTCAGCAGAATGATGTCGTTTTGAGCAGGTGCCCTGTTTCTCTGTAACTAGATAAGCTTCATATTAAATTAATAATTATACAGAATTTAGCCCATGCACAGGGTATCTTCAGTTGGTGTGAATTAACTAGATATGTAACTTACAGAACAGAAAAAGAGATGAGGGATGGTTGTGGAAATTCGGGAGATTTAAGATCTATAACTGCATCACCAAGACTTGAAAAGTCTCCCCTTGGACTAGAAGATTGTCCAAATCAAAGTTCTGAGGATGGAATTCCTGGGAAAAATCCATATTCACCTGAACACAATATATGCACAATCAACTTCACTCAGGTAAAAAATTTGGTTACAGTCTAGAAGTGCCCAGTTTCTGAAATTCTGTAAAGAGAGAGGTTTTCAGTGCAAACGTACTCACCTTTTTTAAAGACTTGGTACTTCAGCTGGTGAATGAAACTTTCTTTTTTGCAAAGGCATAACCAAACTTCATCCGTTTATAGCATTTCAGCAGTAAGTGGTATGTATCACCAACATTTTAGGGACTTTTTAAAAGACTTTTGGTTAAGAAGTTACCTAGGACTCAAGTATTCTGGCCTGTTACTGTTTATATTTGCTTGAATTAAAACAAAGTTAAAACGTGGCTGCCGGATGCAGCATTGTCATTGTCACCTTCATCTGTTTAAAATAAACTTCATCCTTCACTATGCTCTTTCCCATTTATTTCAAACCCCAATTAAGAGTTGTATGTGTATATTACCATGAGCAAACTGTGTGTCTTTCTCATCCATGTCTTTTCGCAGTAGTCTGTGTATCCCTGTTGTAGTATAAACAAGAAGTATCTTATTTCTTCATGAGGGAAAGGTTCATCCTCAGTTCCCCCAGGTTTTCTAGTGTTGCCTGAGGTCAGAGTCCCTGCACTTAGGGTGGAACAGCTGATGTTTCACCCATGCAACCTGATGTGTCAAGGTTGGTCTCATGTTAGAACAAGGTAGAAGAATGATTTGGCTCCTATAGGGCCGGCAGAGTGTGAGAAGAGACAGCTTGCAGTAGGGTATCCCCGTTTTTAGCAAAGGTACATGCCATGAGAGGGAAAGGTTAGATGAGTTGCAGCGTTTGGTGTTTGATGCTCGGCAGTTTTGTAAGGGTCGGGGGAATTTGTTTTCTTAATGCCACTGAGCAATTTGTTGTGAGTCATCTCTGACAGAGTTGTGCTGTGGGAAGCATAAATTCATTTTGACAAGCTATCAATACAGACAGCGAGCATATAAATTGTGTGTTGTCCGAGTGTTTCTTGTCCTTGTCAGGCTAATATCTTTCAGCCTACAACAGCTAGAAGTAAAAGCTGAAAAATACAGTCATGATGATGTCATTAGATTTTTTGGCTCTTCACCATTTGACATGCTTTGTTTTTTTCCTGCTTTCTAGAGTTATTTATCAGATTTATTAACTTGTTTTATTTCAAACGTGTAATTTCTAGAACGAAGCTTGTGCTCAGGATGCTCAACAAGGATGTGTAAGCAGCACAGAAGAGACTTCAGGTATAATGTGCTAATATCCTGTTATCCCAGTATCCTAAGCCAAAGCCCACACTTGTGTGTCTTGCGCTTACGCAAAGATGAATTAAAAAATTTTAAATGTTCATAGTGACATAATTAATCATTCTGGTTCACTAATGAAAATAATGACCCGCAGCACAGTGCCATTCCCCTTGGTAGCCTCCTACCATTACCTTTCATTTACACAGACTAGACTCGGGAACTCTCTGAATGGCATTTCATGAAGTTTAAATACCAGTGGAAGAGGAACTTCTTGCTCTCTCCTCCCTGCTGCGAGCTCCTGCTGCTTACCTCGTACTAGGCTTAGGAGTTGTTAGAGCCCTTTATGAGCCTCTGACTCACCCATCAAAAGCTGAACGTGACAGAGGGAGAGAACCTGCGTAGTTTTCCACTGGCTCAGTGAACTACAGTAGCTTGGGAAGTTGTTGAGCCAATGTCAGTGTCGGAGTTGCGTGAGTAGGAGGGTTGGACTGTGCAAGTGTAGAGCTGGGGAGGAGGAAGAGGGGAAGAAGAAGGAAGAAGGCAACCTGACTTCCCTTGTTAGCTGAATGAGTCAGCAGATTAACTCCTAACTGATGAGATTTGATTAAAGGTATGAAGGTGATGGCTGCTTTTCCCTAAAACTGAAATGGAGCTGGTTTGTAACCAGGACTGGTCTAAGGTATGGGAAATGACTGTGTCAGAAGCCAAGCATACTTTACATGGAGACTGCAGTCTGAAGTTGTAACTCCTTAGAATGTGCAAAAGACAGGGCTCATCCTTCTTCTGAGACACACGTTGTTACATTCTGTTATTGCAAGGATCCTGGGACAGCACATCTTAAATCGTCTTTAGATAAGGAACCAAAGTGAGTTGAGGTTGGAATAACAGCACCTTTACATCATCAAGAATGAGAGCTGTTCGAAGTAATGGAGCAGCACCTGTTGCTTTCCATCTTTGGAAAACTTCACAAAACGTTCTGTCCTTAAATTCATTCTAACGGATGGCAGTTGGCAGTTATCTGTTCATGTCCATCTGTTGACTGAATTATTCATATTTCTCATTTACTGAATTCAAGGCTGTACTTCTCAGGTCCTCTTCGGCAGCTCCGCAGTGAGGGGAAAAAACCTTGTGTTTACCCTCAAAACAGCAGACTCCTGCCATTTAAAGAAGTAACTCTTAATACCTGACAGTTGCAATTAAGGACAGAGGGCTGTTTGACCACCATTATATGAATTTAATTAAACTGCAAATTGTTCTTTAATGCTAGAACACCCATTTAAAAAGCTCCATCCCTACTGGGCATTTTTATTATTCTTCGTTCTGAGTGGTAATCAGGGCTCACTGCAATGAATAGGCTCCAGGGGGTGACAACGCGTATCTCGTCTGAGAAGGAAGGAAGCATATTGTCTCAAGAATATCCCGGGTGCCTTTTTCCGTGGAGAAATGAGCACCCAAAATTTAATTTCTCAAGGTAGGGAGGACATGAAGAGAAGACAAATTTCAAACTTGAATAATCGATTTTTGTTATTTATTTCCCTGAAACAGTAGTGAATGATGATCTTAGATGTCCAGACGAGGAACAGACATTCATCCTAACACTGGTGGAGATCCCAGCTGATTCAAAAGAGTTTGATGCATCTGCTTTGCTGCAACCAACTTCAGAACCGCTACTACCAGCCCCAATACTTATCAGCCCAATAAATGCAAGTGAAACGAGCACGGCTGAAGTGGAGAGGTAAATGTTCATTTGTGAGCAAAGTGAAACGCTTTCTGTGAGCCTTGATTGTTCCCTGAATGCGTGTTACAGATTAGCGCTTCCCAAAAGAAAGGCAAGAGGAAATACTTTTGGCAGACTGGGCAGAGAATTAAGAAAGTGAAAAGTGCTCTAGTGAGATTGAGAAAGATCTCATCAGTTTAGAGTTAGTGCTTTGTTTAGCTGCGGGGTTGGTGTCAGCCCGGATTCCAATTTACTCTTTAGAGCAAGTCTTCCTTGTTAGTAGAAGTCCTTTGTCCAGCCTAAGCCTGTTCTGCCATGGACACTTAGAATGAAAAGTAACTGGAATGAAACACGAAAGCATGTTTGCATCCTTGGAGTACATAAACGGTTTTGTAAAGCAGCTGTTTAATTGCTCTCACGTATTTTCAGTGTAGATGGTCTCCTGGAGAACATGGTAAACAGTGGACATAAATCCAAATATCATTCTCTCGATTTTTTTTCACTGTATTCAAAAGGCAGAAGAGCTGAAAAAGCAAACAAATCAGTTACTCAGCAGAACAGTAGCTGGTTTGCAGTACTGTGATACTGAGGGTTTGGGTTTCTTTTACAATGAGTACTCCTCCGTGTAATTTAACAAAACAGGTATTTCAACATTACAGTTGAGCTAAATCTCCCGCTCAGTGTTGGAGGAAAAATCCAAACATCAAAGGAAAAAGACATTCTGAAGAATAGGAAACGTTGCCAAGTTGTAAAAAACCCACCCTGTTACTGTATTAATTTAGGTCCTTAGGTCATAACCAGGGGTGTCACGCAATTCCACATCATCGTGGCGGACCTTGGCCTGTGACGTCAGATGTTAATGTCATTCCTCTTGCTGTTGAAAGAACAGGTCTTTGAGTGAATTTTGGCTACACAATGAATTTTGGCTATGTAGGGTTGGAATTATAACTCTCTGGAACTCCTGACGATAAACAGATTTGCTGACAGGCAGAGTTAGGGCGCATCTTGTGTCTCACGGTTCCCTTACTGCTTTACTCCCTTTCCCTTGTCTCTGATGCTTCCTCAGGCATCCTGCTTTCTTTGGACATCATACTGGGGGGATGGGTGGAAGGGTGTAGGGATGAAGATTCAACTGTGCATATAAATAATTCTGGTTTTTAGGTTTTTCTAGGGCAGTTAATGGGTTGTCATATTTTTTACGCTTTATGAAAATAGCAAGTGGGACTTGAAGTAGAACAGCTGTAGTATCCAGATTCAGTTATGACTGGAAAAACTCAATACTCTAACACAAGAGAGCACAGCAAAATATTTCTCGGTAAGAAACAGCACATTTGAAGTTCATACTGACATTAATCAAGAAAGCATATCACTATAGATCCCATGTGTAATTTCCACACAATACAAAGTAAATTCTGGATTCTTGTACAGCCACAAGAATGACTTTATGAACAGCACTGGATCCTTGACAACTGCAGCTGATGAATTTTCTGCATTTTTAAACAGCAGTATGGAAACCAAACGACTAGAGAGTGCATCAGCAGAGCCTCTTCCAAATTCGCAGACCTCACAAAAAAGGCCAGCTTCTGAGTTTGAGGAGAATGACTTTCCTCCTGCCAAGAAAACTGCACCTGCTGTTGCAGTGGAAGGTAACTTGGAAACCACTTACAAGGTGAGATTGTAATTTGTTAAGTGTTGATGCATAACAGGTGATAGAGCATTTTAATTATGTTTCTTGTTTAATGGTGTCGCTTGCTTCAACACGTACCACCTGTGCAGCCTAGAAGGAAAATCAGCACCCATAGATTGCCTTTTACTTTGAACTCTGAGTAGTTTTTGGGGTGTTGATTTCATACTAATTTCTTTTGAGAATCTGTAGGCTCCCCAGTTTTATTCATCAGGCTTACTAGTAGGCAGGCTGGTGATATGTCTTGGTTGGTTCACTCACCACGGCCTTTCTGACAATGACATCTGTGCTGGGTGCACAGACGATGTGACGATTCCTCATGGTGTCTGTTACCTGAAGTGGTCAGATATGTTCCTACCGTTTTTTAACATAGCAGGTATTAGTCTAAAAGAACAAGCTGCAGATAAAAACTGTCCAGCATGTTTCCAGCTTCCCTCTGTGCTTTTAGAACACAACCCAGCTTGTGGCAGTGACCACCGCTGATTTTTGGTAGGCTAAGATTGTATAGTGTATCTGAGTGAGAGAATGGGTGATAATTCCCCACATGATTCAGAGAGCTTTTCTAGGAAGGGCCGGGTGACATTCATCTTGCTTTGACCTCTGATCCTGACATTCTTGTCTTGAGTCCTGTGTCAGAGAAGCCCTTGAAAAGCCTGCTCAGGAAAAGTGGTGAATGGTACTGTCCTGAAGATGCAGTCTTCTGTACCACTCCTGCTCGTAGAGTCGTATCACACGTGTACAGTTCTACCAGCTTTCATTGTCTCTTCTGTATTGGGAGAAATAACTTCTTATTTTCTAAATACAGGGTTATTCAGTTAAATCCACAAACGCTCCAGTGACAGCTCACGGTAGGTAAACTTCAACTTGTAAAACAACATTTAATGAATGTAGATGCTTAACACATCACATTTTAACACTGGTTGTCATGCTAAATAGTCCTGTCTGAGGCCACCTAACATGAAAGTAGGAACAAATTTTGAGGCAGTAGCCAGCATTTCATGTTTTCTGCTATAAACGAGATGTGTTGGATTACACAACTGGCTGTTCATTCAGCAATGGTTGTCAAAGCATTGCTGTAGCTAGTCTGTTAGTGAAAAATGAGAGGTTTTTCAGACCAAACATGGTATCTTCTCTTAAGCAAATATTTTCACCTGTTGGGAGAGTGCTCATAACCCACGGTATTAGCTGGTATTTTAACCATACTATGCCAAATTAATGTTATTTTTATTTGTTTTTTTAAAAAGTTATGCACAATGTCATGGCTTGAAAGCTTCATTTGCTTGTGAAGAATCAGAAGGAAAGTAGAATTGCTGACAAGGCAGTCTTCAGTGATCTGAACCTGTGAAGGGTCTGGAGAACTACTTTTTGGCCCTGAAAGAGACTTTAAAGGGAGCTGTAGAAGCTTTAACAGCTAGATGAATTGACTGAGTTCTGTGATGTTCTGTAAAGGATGGTGGGGGCTGGGGGTGCGTGCTATAAACCCACACTTCTGCCAGCCTCTCCCTGTAACATCTGTAAGGTCTTACAGACTGAAAGTAGACTCTGAACTTTTAATGCCTAGTGGTGACTTCAAAAAATAAAACGACCAAAAAAAGTGGTGGGGGGGGAAAATTCAGCCCTTCTCTTGTAATGGTGCAAGCCATCTTAACTGGGCTGTTGTGTTATCACTGAAGTTAAGTGGAGTCTTCAGTGACTCTCAACTCCTTTTACAGGGAATCCTTTTTCAAAAACAGAGGCTTCAGCGAAGGAAGAAGTTCTTACCTCTGAGTTGGTGCGTGAGTCTCTGTCACCCCTGGCTGAGAGAAGCCAGCTGGAGACTTCGGAGAGCTTGAAGAAAGCACCACTTGAGAATTCCACATCCAGACAGGAAGAGGAGGTGATGTCTAGAACAACGTGTAACAGAAACGCAGAAATAAGCGGACAAGGAACGCAGCGGGACGTGCTTGAGTCTGGACAGGCGGAACAGACCGGAAGCCTAGCATCATCTTCAAAAACACCGTTACTCAGGTGTTTATGCGATAAAGTTTTGTCAGCCTGGTCTGTAAAAAAGCCCTTGTTCCCATCTTGAGGTTTTTGTATCCTCTTCCCACTCAGTATTGCAGGAAGGGCAGTAGCACTGTTTGTGACCTTCATGGCGAAGAGTCACAGTATCCATCTTCTTCAGCAAATTAGAAAGGATCAAACTGTCTGCCTGGAAATTTGAATTATTTTATTCATTAAAGGAGATTAACCACGGAACACTACTGATGTATGGTCCGTCTGCTTAGACACATGACGGATGCCTCTTGTGCGGCAGACATCCGTTTGCTGTGAGACAGCTTCAGGATAATCGTTGTTTTCCTTCGCTCAGTCTGATGTTGTGATATATACACCCATCCACTTGCTTTGATTGTTGTCCTTCTGCCAGTAAGATTTGTTACTGGTGTGGTACTGGATTTTTTAGGACTAACTTAGGATGTGTCATTTCCCCAAAGGAGTTTCGGTTTTGGCAGCTGAGAGGATATTCCTCTTACCTATCCATCTGACTGCGGATCTTTCAATACACCGTTCTGTAATGTCTGAGCTCTCTGTTCCTGCGCCTAAGTGATTCTGATTGCGGTGCCCCACTGCTCTCTGATCCTGTCGGTGACGCTTTCAGTGTGGTTGTGTGAGTACCAGACCTGGTCACGTGTGCCTGGGACATCCACAACAGTTGGGCGATGGCGCATTAGCATCAGAAACCGTGCCCTACAGTTAGCACTCTGAGCTGTAAACCTTTAACGACACGTAACGTGGGCACCTGTACTTCCCTCGTTGCCGTGACTTCCACTGGTGCTAGGTATCATGCTGTTAGCAGGCTGAAACCCTCTTTCTGGTGTTTTAGTCTGCTGTGGCCTCGCCTTTGGGATAAAGTTTCTTTTCCCATTTATTGCATGAAGGATGCTCTTCTCAGTTTGTTCTCTGCCGGTATGCCTCCATTCCTCTGGGACTCTCGGAAGATCTGGTAGGTTGTTTAAGGCTCCGGTTTAGTAGCAGATAGTAGGTTCCTGTTTTCAGGGTTGGAGATTGTCAGGAACGTAATTCCAAAAAACTCTTCTGCCAGAATATTCAGTAATACGAACGCCTTTCTCAGAATGACTTTTGGGGTTGTTTTCTTAGAAATTTCGTGTATCCCGGAGGTGTGTGTTTGTTTCCTGTGTAATGACTGGACTCCTGTAATGGTATTTACATCTTTTTTTTACGGAGCAATCCAGTGACATCCTGACTGTGTTTGTTTTGAACAGGGGCGGACGAAAACCATTGGGATTTTTATCTTTAATTTGCAAAAAAAGTAGTTCTGAATCTGCAGAAGATACCAAAGGGAATAGAGGGAAGATCCAAAAACCATGGATTGTGACTCCAAAACGCATTCCAAAAAAACCCACTCCATCCACTAAGGATGATGGAGAATCTTGTTCCCTTCCCTCTACAAGCACATCATCATCCGTGGAGAAGGAGGATGAAGCTGCTGACGCTGCGGTTACGGTATGTGTTCGCCCTGGAATGCCCTGGCGTGTTTGAGGCGCGAAGAACAGCCAGTTAATTGTTCCGGGAGTGGGCAGGTGGACAGGAGTGTTTGTGGTTTGAGAGAGGTACCTGCCCCGGTGAATAAATCCTGACTTGTGCATATCGAGGAAACTTAGAGGGGACTGACTCTTTACCTCCTCGTTCCCCACCTTCAGTAAGCTCCGAATTCCTGACTGAACCGGAAGCTCGGGTGCGTATATGCACATGCACACGCTCACACGCACAAGCAGATTAAGACTGTTAAGAGCAGCCTTTTCTTTTTCCGTTAGGTTCCAGGTGACACGTCATCTGAGAAGCCACCCCTTCACCCTACAGAGCAGGAGAAGGAAGAAGAGCCAACCAGAATCTCTGAGTATTTTTTCAGTGACATCTTTATGGAAGTGGATGATTCAGAGTAACAAATTGGCCTGGGAGTGAGGCAACAGGAAGAGAGTATTTCTCTAAAGTTCTGATTTGTTCTGATCTTCATCATGCCACACTTACTGGCAGCCAAGCTCTTGTTAATGAATTCCATACAAATGAAACAGATTCATTTTGAAGCGGCCCGGGTACCTTTAAAACACTGACATAATCTAAACCACGGCCCTGATGCCATCGGACCAGACCAGCGGCTGCTGCCTTAGTCTGGTTCGTTGAGACACTGATGGATGCATGACTATCTTCCAGAGAAGTGCAATGAAGTGAGCGCTTGATGCTGCGACAAGTATCCCTTTGACTTCGAGTGCTGAAGCCTGTACTGGTACGGGCCGTACGAGAGCGTTACTTCTTTTTGTGAAGTGTGTTACGTTAGTATGTTCGAGGGAGGAATGAACTCCAGTGTAATCTCTGTAGATACACGGGAAGTAGCGTAGTAAGTGCGTAGGCGGGTTCAGCACTGCAGGTATTTTTATTAGCATCTCCAAATTACGTATTTTTGTAAGAGGTTTTTAATTAAATAAATTAAAAAATACTAACCTGAAAAGACGAACAGGTTTAGTACCTTAAAAATGTATTGAGAACCAGAAAACACGATTTACTACAAGATGCTACACAGTGTTAATCCTGGCAACTGTGTTGGAGTAGGAGGAAGAGGTGAATGTTTCCTGGCATAAATCCTTATTTCCTTCTAAATGTCCAAATGAGGGGATAGATACCATTCCTTTTCCTTGGTTTTGTGTGTAGGTGTTTGTATATCTGCCTGACTTCCTTTCCACTGTGCCAAGTAGCACAAAGAAGTTGGAATGAAACTATGACTATACAGTGTGGTGCTTTGAGGATTTGCTACTTGGAAGCACTTGAATTCCCTTATGTTGCACGTCCGCTTGTACTGTAACTCCCTATAAGATGCTGGTGTAGCTCTAGCTTTTAGTCTAATTTTTTACTTGCCACATCGAGAAGATTTTCACGCGGTCTCAGGAGTGAGGTGGACACTGAAAGATTCAGTATTTATTCTGAAACTCCTTCTTACACAAAAATGAGTGTGTAGATTTAAGTAGTCAGTTTTTTCTCCTGTTACTTAGTATCAGCAGGTACTTTTAAAACCAAACTATTTATAACGGAAGCGGAACTGATGTGTAAACGGTCTGGATGCGCTCTCAAGAAACCGATCTTCAGCTTTGGACCGGATAATAATTTACTGGCAAATATGTTCATATAAGTATCTCCTTAACTTTGAAATACTTTATGAATTTTGAGAATGCTTGCCTTTTCAGAAGATACTGGCAACGCTTCTGAAGGAGCCTTTAAAATGTTGTCGGTAAGGAAAAGCTGCTGTCCCGGCAAATCGCCGTGCTAGCAGGCCTCTGTCAGCCACGTGTCACTGGCGCTGGCGTCTCCTTGAAGGGATGGAAACAGGACGAACGGTCTCGGCGTAAAGTAACTTACTTGAAAGCGTACTGCCAGTGCCGCCCACCACCAAAAAAACCCCCCCAAACCCACCACCAGTTTCTGTTCAGTGTCCTGTGCTTTGCCTAATCCATCTAACTTGAAATGTTTAAATAGTCTTACTGTGAGCAGCATGAAATAGGTTGATCTATACGTAAAGCTCCGTGTATTGTACATCTTGTAGATACGATTTTAGGTATGCAAGTGTTGAGTTCCTACACGTGGCGTGTTTAAATCACTTGCACTGACAGAGCCTGGAATTAGACCGGTGGGGAGTGGCTAGAAGATAATTGCCCTCGGTACTTTCTGAGGTGACACCCATTCTACATTTAGTTGTTTACATTTCAGTTTGCATTCATCTTACAAGGAAAAAACCCAACTGTGTCGTTATTCGTATTTAAGGTGCCTTATCGACCTTGTGAATTGGGGCTACACACTTGTTTCCCTGCAGCGAATCACATGCACTTTGTTAGAGGAGTTTTTTTTTAAAGAACAAAATTAATCTGAATAAAGGTAAGACGACTTTGTGTTCTGTTTTGTGTATGAAAGGTCTACAGTGGTGAAAGATGAAAGAAAAGATCAGTAAACTCCCAAGGCGCGTTAGCTTAGTGTCTTTACAGAGCTGTGGCATAGGACTGCTTCGCGTAGAGCTGTCTGACACCCTGTATCACCACATACAAGCTTTCTGTCTCGGAAAGTAGTCATATTCTGTATGTAAATTATGTGAATAAATTATTTTATATCACCTGTGTTTCCATTTCTCAGACTGTCGGTTGCAGTATTAAGTGCTCATCGGTGTCCGCTCGTTAAGGGAAGCACGGGCCGAATGAATGGCTGAAGCTGTGGCTGCGACGGCGGGACGCACACAGGCCTGTGTGTAGGGGGTGCAGGCAGAATGCACTCGAGCAGGGGCTCTGGTGCTGTGCGGTTTTGGTTAAGAACAGCAACTACTGCACACTGTTACCTTTCCGTAAATACTATAGCTTTGCTTAAAAACAGCACTGGAATGCTGGGAAACAGCAAAGCTCTCAAACGAGGAAACAACTCAAGCAAAGAGGATGGGATATAAAAAAAGAGAATCACGCAACGGTTTGGGTGGGAAGGGACCTTAAAGCCCCCCCAGTCCCACCCCCTGCCACAGGCAGGGACACCTTCCATAGACCAGGGTGCTCCCAGCCTCATCCAGCCTGGCCTTGGGCACTGCCAGGGATGGGGCACCCACAGCTTCTCTGGGAGCCTGTCCCAGTGCCCCCCACCCTCTGTGGGAAGAATTCCTTCCTGATGGTCCATCTCAATCTCCCTCTTTCTGTTTAAACCCATCACTCCTTGTCCTGTCACTCCCTGCCCTTGGGAAAAGCCCCCCCAGCTTCCTTGTAGCCCCCCAGGCACTGGAAGGGGCTCTCAGGTCTCCCTGGAGCCTTCCCTGCTCCAGGCTGAACCCCCCAACTCCCCCAGCCTGGCCCCATGGCAGAGGGGCTCCAGCCCTCACAGCATCTCCGTGGCCTCCTCTGGCCTCGCTCCAACAGCTCCGTGTCCTCCTGATGTTGGGGGCCCAGAGCTGGAGGCAGAACTGCAGGGGGGGTCTCCCCAGAGCAGAGCAGAGGGGCAGAATCCCCTCCCTCGCCCCCCTGGCCACGCTGCTCTGGATCCAGCCCAGGATCCGGTTGGTTTCTGGGCTCCAGCGCACACGGCCGGCTCCTGGCCAGCCCCTCGCCCCCAGCACCCCGAGTCCTTCTCCCCAGGGCTGTTCCCGACCCGTTCCCAGCCTGTCCCCGCGCTGTCGGCCACTCACCGCGGCGCCAGTGCCACTGCTGAGGATGGCCAGGGCTGTTGTGCGCTGCGCGGGGGTGTCCTCCCGCCGGCAACGGGCAGTGCACGTGCAGATCGCTGCGGGTGCCCTTCAGCACCTGCTTCCTCCCGCGGCCGCGGTGTCCTGCGGAGGGGAACGCCGGGGCGTTCAAACAGCCGCCGCGGAGCGGCTGCAGGGCGCGGGCGGGGCCGGGGCCCGCGGGCCACGTTCCCCCATTGGCTGCGGCGGGGGGAGTGGCGGCGGGCCTGGGACGGCCGGCTCGGCTCGGCGTGGCTCGGCTCGGCTCGGTCGCGATGCTGCTGGGCCCGTGGCGGCTGCTGGGCCGCAGGGCCTTCGCCCCGGCCGCCCGCGCCTACCACGGCGAGGCGGTGGCGGCGGTGGGCTCGGCCCCCGACGCGGGCTCCGCGCTGTACCAGGTAGGCCCGGCCGGGCGGGCCCGGCTCCCTCCGCCCGCTGCAGGCCGCGGAGGGCCGGCTGCGGCGGGCGGAGGCCGCCTCCCCGTGCGGCGGGGGGCTGGGGGCGGGCAGCGGTGCCGGCGACCAGCGGGAGTCAGGGCCGGGCCTTCCCGCAGCCAGGCCCTGGCGAGGCCTCACCCGCCGGCGACTGGGACGCGGCCAGCGCCGGCCTTCCTGCGCCTACCCCGGCCCGCGGCTCAGTCGTGACAGCTAGTCGTGATATACTTGCCCGGGAGGCGCCACCTGCGAGCGGCGCGCCGGGGCTGCGGGAGCTCGGGGTGCGGGCTCTGCCCGGGTCCGGCCGCGGGAGAAGGGCAGAGCAGCCGCGGGTGCCCCGTCCCTGGGAGTGTCCAAGGCCAGGCGGGATGAGGCTCGCAGCAGCCCGGGCTGGCGGAGGGTGTCCCTGGGGACACACCGGCCCGCCCTGCACACGCGCTCCCAGGGGTCAGCGCGAGGTCACCCTGCGCGCAGGCCGCGTCGCGCAGCGCCGCTCCCGGTCCCGGCCTTGTGCGATGCCGGCTCCCGCGGGTTTCCTCCGGGCCGAGCGCAGGGGTGCCGTAAAAAATAAACTGCAGCGTGGGTGTGTGCCGTCGTCAGCCTCGTTTTGGGTCTTTTCACACTTCTTTCTTAATCGGAGTGACAGCTCTCGGCGTGTTCTCCGCGCTGCAGAGCTGGTCGATGCCGTACGGATGGGGACGGGGTTGGTGGGGATGGTCACAGAATCACGGAACGGTTTGGGTGGGAAGGGACCTTAAAGCCCCCCCAGCCCCACCCCTGCCACGGGCAGGGACACCTTCCATAGCCCAGGGTGCTCCCAGCCTCATCCAGCCTGGCCTTGGGCACTCCCAGGGATGGGGCACCCACAGCTTCCCTGGGAACCTGTCCCAGTGCCCCCCACCCTCTGCGGGAAGAATTCCTTCCTGATGGCCCATCTCCATCTCCCTCTTTCTGTTTAAACCCATCACCCCTTGTCCTGTCACTCCCTGCTCTTGGGAAAAGCCCCCCCCCAGCTTTCTTGCAGCCCCCCAGGCACTGGAAGGGGCTCTGAGGTCTCCCCGGAGCTTCCCTTCTCCAGGCTGAACCCCCCAACCCCCCCCAGCCTGTCTTCGTAGGAGATTTCAGAGTCGGAAATGTCCTGATGTTTGCAGATTGGTTGAAGACAGGTGGAAGAGTGCTAGGGAGTCACGGGCATGCCTCCAGACAGCAGGAGACCAGCAGGGAACATCGTCTTTGGGATAGGTGGAGTTCCAGTCGCGTTTTTGAGGAGAACAGTATTTGTAGCGGGTGTACACTGTTTTGTTTTCAATGAGGCAGTACCAATATCGTCATAACCAAAATAAAAATCGTGTTTACAGTTAGGCTGAGAGGAACATGGTTTTGGGGGTGGATCCAAGCTGGTAGGAGGGCGTGCATTTGGTTTCAGGTTTGTTCCGAGTAAAATACCCAACAGCAAGTGAAGCACCAGCACAGATTCTTACTGGAACAGTTCCTTTGGTTCGGTGTTTGGTTTCACAGAAACTGAGGTTTGGGACAGAAGTTGGGTGACGGAAACATCTGTGAAATTTCTGTGTGCATATGTGTATATGCATATAAATATACATACATATACACACATAAAGCTTGTGTATGTGGAGTGTGTATATTCATATTTTGCATAAAAAAGTAATATTTTAATAAATTTGTTTACTCAGCTAAGCCATCGCTGGATTTGCATTTGTGCGTGTGTATATCCGGCCTCAAAAGAAAAAGCAAGTCTTGATAACTTTCACAGAACACCTTTTTTTACAATTTTTTTAGCGTTCATGTATTTTGGCAGCTGTTTCCAATGGGATGTCAAGACAGGAAAAGTTTGCCTGACTGTGCTAGACAAGCCCACTGACTTGGACACGTCGGGTACGTCGTTCAGGCGGTGGAACAGCTAACAGTATTTGGCAGGATTAATTTACAGAGCGCTGTAAATGCGTGTAGCACTTTACAGACACAGAGAGCTGAGGGCCCGGCCGTGAGGCCCTTACCCAGCTGAAACAAGTAATAGAGGGAACAACAGTGCAAACACAAGAAGGCGTAACGATACGTGATGGAGGTCTTGCCTTCTTCAGCTGGTGTTTGCCTTCCTGGCTGTGGATCCAGCCAGACAGGCTGGCCTGCGTAATGCAAACTCCTTCAAGGCAGGCAGGTAAAAATGAGTGAGTCTGAATTCTGGAAAATGAAGGAAAGTGTCTGTAAAGATTCCAAGGAATAGCTCGTGCAGCTGCTTTGCTTGCGTAGCAGTAATCCCGAGAGCCCATGAAGTAACTGTAGGATTAGGCTGCAGGTTTTGCCTCTTGACTTTGCTTTAAAATTTGCAGAAACCCTCATAGCAACAGTGGAATTTTATAGAATTTACTGGTGCGAGGGCCGCTTCCCAGAAAGAACTGGTGTCACTTCACTGGCTTTTTCCCCATTAGCTAACGAAGGGCCCACAAATACGTGTTAGAACTATATCTAGAACTGTATATAGAACTTCAGTATATTCATCAATGACCTGGGCAAAGGAATAGAATATCCTCTCAGCAAGTTTGCTGGCCACACCAAACTGGGAGGAGTGGCTGCCATGCCAGAAGGCCGTGCTGCCATCCAGCATGACCTGGACAGGCTGGAGAGCTGGGCGGGGAGACATCAAATGCAATTCAGTAAGGACAAGTGTGAAGTGCTGCATCTGGGGAGGAACAACCCCATGGGTCAGTACAGGTTGGGAGCTGTTCCGTTAGAGGGCAGCTCTGGGGAAAAGGACCTTGGAGTCCTGGTGGCCAACAGGATGACCATGAACCAACAGTGTGCCATCGCATCCAAGAAGGCCAGTGGCATCCTGGGAGGCACTGAGTGTGGGAAGCAGGTGGAGGGAAGTTATCTTCCCCCTCTGCTCTGCGCTGGGGAGGCCTCCCCTGGAGTGCTGTGTCCAGTTCTGGGCTCCTCAGCTCCAGAGGGACAAGGAGCTGCTGGAGAGGGCCCAGCGCAGGGACACTGAGATGGGGAAGGGCCTGGAGCCCCTTCCATGTGAGGGAAGGCTGAGCGAGCTGGGTCTGTTCAGCTGGAGAAGAGGGTGCTGAGGGGGATCTGGTCAATGCTGATCAGTATCTAAAGGGAGGTGTCAGGAGGATGGGGCCAGGCTCTGCTTAGGGGTGTCCAGTGACAGGACGAGGGGCCATGGCCATCAGCTGGCAAACAGAAGGTTCACCCTGAACACGAGGAAACCCTTCTGCCCTGTGAGGGTGCCAGAGCCCTGGGACAGGCTGCCCAGAGAGGGGGGAGTCTCCTTCCCTGGAGCCTTTCCAAAGCCCCTGGACTTGTTCCTGTGTGATCTGCTCTGGGGGATCCTGCTCTGGCAGGGGGTTGGACTGGATGATCTCCAGAGGTCCCTTCCAACCCCTAACACTCTGTGACTCTGTGAACTAGCATATTTGGTTCTGAATGGAGCCTTTTCTGTGTGTGTGCAAAACCTACAGTAAGGTTTCAAGGCATCTTTCCTTTTCCTTTGTAAAGCAAAATGATGTGTTCTGGTCGAAGGCATGAAGGATAAGGATGGAAATTGTAAGCAACTCAAATATTTTGAGTACACCATTTTTCATAGATGTTCTAAAAAGTGCTTTCACAATTTTTCACCTAGAGTAGCTAAAGTAGCTCCAGTGAGTTGTTAATTCAGAATCTAATAAACAAGCCTGCGACTGCAATTGCTGTGCCCCTTTAATTTCCTCCGCCGTTCCTGGCTGCTTTCCCCGTGTGTTAATGGTGAGTTTTTAAGCTCGGTACTGTGTGCAAAAGGTGAATGTATTTAGAGAAAACAAGGAGAAAAGTGGAAAATGCTTTGTGTAATGCTGTGAAATGAGCCAGCTGGACAAGCTGAGTGCTCACACATGCAAAAAAACGGGTGTTGTGACAACTGCAGATTTTTAAAAGTGTGGAATTATGATGTCCATGTCACATTTTTCACAGCAGAAAATACTTAACTTGTAAACAGTCTTGTGGAAAGGATTGAAAGCAGGTTTTTTCCTCAGTGCGTGTGGTTGTATGCAGTTGACTGTTCATAGCATCTCCCAGGAGCGGCTTTAGTAACAAGGCTTGTTTCGCTCTTGGTTTTTGGGATGCTGTGACAGTGGTAAAACTGCCACAAACTGGTTAGAAGGAAGAAAACCGGTTGTAGAGGTTGGAGTTGGGCTGAGGGTGGGTCAGGCAGAGGGAGAAGTGAATTATCAAAGGAAACGGTGAAGGGGGAGTAATGTGGACACACTGATGCAGCCTCATGGGGGAGGGAGGGGATGCAGGAGCCTGGTGGTCGCCTGTACCCCCCAGTAGTCGGGGGGCTGCAGGGTGGCACCACACGCCAGAGACGCGTGTCAACTGAGGTTAGTATTGCGAGATGCGTTAGCGTTGGCTGATTGGGCGGTACAGGATTCCCACGAGTGGGGGCTGTGAGCCACACCGCAGGTGAGAACACGGGGACTCCTTCCCGAGGGCCAGCACGGGGGCAGGGGTTGGACTTGGTGTTCCAGTGCGTCACCTTGGTCCTGCTGGGCGACCTCCACGTGCTGACCCGCTGTATTGACTGGATACGAGCTGATAAAACTGCCGAGATCCATTTTTACCTTTCAGTAGAGTATTTTCACTCTTTGCAGCAATCACAGAGGGGGAGAAACGTGCTCTGCGGGAAGTTGTAGTACACAGCTAAGATGATAGTTCTGATAGGAACGGTGAGCTCAGTACTGCATCACTCATCTTCAAAACCAAGAGGTTTTGTTTTTCAGAGAGGGATGTTGGCAAGAATACCAGAATTATTGGATTTCTTCCAAAGCTTTGTTTTCTCTTTGCATTCAGCCTAGCCAACAGGGATGTAAAAAGTGTTTACTAAATTCTGCTTGGTCTAGGTCGTTCATCTTTTGGTACAAGAGCCACGGCAGCACTTAATTTGAGTCCTCATGATGTTTTTACAAAATCAGATTAAAAAAAAGCGAACAAACCTGTAAGACAAAATTAATACAACCTGAAAAATAGTACTTCAGTGCTGTCATGACTAATTCCATTTTTGTTCATTAAATCCGGAACTGGTCTTTCACGATCCTAATGCACTCAGGGTTTTTGTGAAGCGTGTTTACGGAACGCTTTGCGATACTTCAGGAACGCCAGCACATAGTTGGAAATGGTGTTTAAAGACAATTCAGAACCTGGATTTAATAAGGTAAAATTAAAACAGAAGGTAAATAGGTCTTGTACTTTCAGTGTTTCTTTATTAAAAAATAATACCGTCACTTTTTGTTAAAATGCTGTTTTGTTCCCCACTTAGGAAAACTATGAACGGATGAAAGCACTGGTGACCGAGCTCCAAGAGCAAGCAGAAAAAATCAGATTAGGTAACTATGGCAGTCTGTGTTTTAGAACACTTATTTTGGTCCAAACCCAAGTTTTGTTGTTTGGATGTTTTTTTCCCCTGTGCGTTAATCAGTCGCTTCATTTAGGTATGACATGTTTGCTGGATTGTAGTGGTCATACTGAAATTTTAGCTCATCTGTTTAGATTTATGGTCTTCTGTCTGTTGGAAATCTTAAAATGTTTACGTCCAGGCTAACTCGGTTCAGAATGTAGGGGTTTTTTAAGCAACTCAGGCTGGGTAAGAAGAACGGCCACACCATTAGCACTTCTTTGCTTAGCATAATATCTAGTGGGTTGACATATTTTTTTGTTTGCCATTTGGATATCGGAGCAATATCCTGATGCAAGTAAATCCATAAATGGCTGAAAGCAGACATAAATGAAAGCCTAACAGAAGATTAATTTCATTGCCAGAGAGGCAAAAGATGATCAATTAGATACTGAAAAGCAGATATCTAGACTGAATTTTTAATCGGTTAAGATCTTCAGTACAGGTTGGGGGCTGTTCTGCTGGAGGGCAGCTCTAGGGAAAAGGACCTTGGAGTCCTGGTAGCCAACAGGATGACCATGAGCCAACAGAGTGCCCTCGCGGCCAAGAAGGCCAGTGGCATCCTGGGAGGCATGGAGTGTGGCCAGCAGGTGGAGGGAAGTTACCCTCCCCCTCTGCTCTGCGCTGGTGAGGCCTCCCCTGGAGTGCTGTGTCCAGTTCTGGGCTCCTCAGCTCCAGAAGGACAAGGAGCTGCTGGAGAGGGCCCAGCGCAGGGACACGGAGATGGGGAAGGGCCTGGAGCACGTTCCATGTGAGGGAAGGCTGAGAGAGCTGGGGCTGTTCAGCTGGGAGAAAAGGGAGCTGAGGGGGATCTGGTCAATGCTGATCAATATCTAAAGGGGGGTGTCAGGAGGATGGGGCCAGGCTCTGCTCAGGGGTGCCCAGTGACAGGATGAGGGGCCATGGCCATCAACTGGCAAACAGAAGGTTCAGCCTGAACACGAGGAAACCCTTCTGCCCTGTGAGGGTGACAGAACCCTGGGACAGGCTGCCCAGAGAGGGGGAGTCTCCTTCCCTGGAGCCTTTCCAAAGCCCCTGGACTTGTTCCTGTGGGATCTGCTCTAGGGGATCCTGCTCTGGCAGGGGGGTTGGACTGGATAATCTCTAGAGGTCCCTTCCAACCCCTAACACTCTGTGACTCTGTGAATCTTAATAATCAGTGAATGTAGTTTCTAATTGCAATGTTTTTAAAAATAGATAGGATTATTAATAAACACTTCCATGGATGCACCTTCCACTTCACCTGGTTCCTTGCTTCACTCACTGCTGCCTGCTTTCGTAACAGGTGGGTTCGGCAGATGAGTTGCGTGTTAGTCTCCTCACGTGCAGAGGGGATTTTCGAGGACCCTAGCTGTCATCGTGCTGGCAAACAAAAGCGCGCCTGTAATAGTTTGAAAGGTTGCAATCTGTGTTTCATCTTGTAAGGCTACCTGAGTTAATTACAGCTGACTATGAGTAATGGGGACGATAAAATGGAAATGGTTTATAAATGCTGAACTGTGCAGCCAGAGGTTGAGCATGCAGCTATAATTCTCCCCTCCTTGTGTCTGTCATGATGCTGTTTCTCTTTTCTTATATTGTGCAATTCCTTTTGCAGCTTTGGGGTGGATCACAGTTAAGATTTTGTGCTCAGTGGTTTTTTTCTTGCTGTGAAACAAAGCTCCAGGATTTCCTGAAGAGGTGCTGAGACCCACGGACCACCTCTGTCTTCTGTGGGTGTCGGCACTGTTCACCAGCTCCCATTGTGGCTCATACACTAGTGATCATGGCCTTCTGCACTGCTGCACGTTTTCTTGCCTGTTTATGTGATAAAAGGACAAGAATATGGCCCTCATAGAATCATGGAATGGTTTGGGTTGGAAGGGACCTTAATGACCGTGTAGTTCCAGCCCCCCTGCTGTCTTTCCTCCACCTCAGGGAGGTCGACCAAAATACACCATTTTGAGTGACACTGATTGAGATTGCTTTGCCTATCATTTAGGTATATGAGAAAAATAAGGTACTTATAGCTTTGAAGGAGAAGTGCAATATGCTTTTCCCTGTGACAGCTGTCTGCCAGAGGGTGAGCTCTTGCTTGAGGTCTTTGTACTGAACGCTTCATTCTTTATCTGTTACTTCAGCGAGTGGGGCTTTGTGAACCCATATCCCGTTCGACTGAGTACTCCCAACAGGTAGAGGGTCCCTGCCCCAAAGAATTTACAGGCTCTCATGAGCTGCAAAGGATGGATTTCTGGTGGCAAACACAAGAAGCTACTGAAATACCTGCAGCCTCCATGACTAGGAGCAGTCATAGCACATCAGGAGTCACCGTGGAGGTTTTAGAGATGCCTGTAAAGGAGAAATTAAGGAAAGGATTTCAAATTAAACACCTCCAGGTTTGTTTCATTGTCAGAGAAGCTGCTTCTCAGTCTGGAGGATGGAGGCTGGCACAGGGCAGAGCGAGTGGCTCGGTGTTGGAAATGTTGAATAGAATGGCTACAGTGCCCAGAGGGCATGCATTTAGGGTGGCTGTGTGAAGAGGGGGTGTGCTCAGAGATGGCAAAAATCGCGGGATGGAGAACTGTTTTTGCAGCATCACTCTGGGTATAAGTGAGAAAGGGCAAGATGGAAGTCAGAGAAAATGTTGTCGTTATCATGATGTGGGGTGTTGGGAACTTGGATGAGAGTATGAGCTGCGTGGGATGAGGGTACAAGCTCTCAACATGAGAGGTTGTATCTCAAGATGCGTACTGAAAGAATTGACAAGATTTAGCCCTAGGATGGTCATACAGACCTAATGAACAGGCCAAATTGGAAATAAATTGTGAGCTTCCTGCCTGTCAGGTAGGGAAGGATGTGCACAGTGATCACGGTAAGAGAAAGGGCTTGATAGAGAGGCTTAAAAGCTCCGTCTCCATGATGACAACAAAACCTCAGAGTCTCAGGAGAAATGTTAGCAAAGTGGCACCTTTTTATTTTGGACAGGGGAGACAAATTTAGAGCGATGAGGTGGATCAGTGATCTGTCTACACGGACACTGTTTGTATAAGCTGTTGGTATAAAGAGGCTGAGGTGTGTCAACAGATCTTGTGTTGGATGACACACAGCTCTAGAGAGTGAAAGGTGTGATTTAGGATGACCTCGAGTAACGGGTTGAAATGAAGCAAAGATGAACTTGATATTAAATGCTGCGGGTCTGAGGAAATGAATCCAGGTGGTGTTGGGCCTTTCGAGATTGGATTCAGCATAGCTATTGTGAACCAATTTTGGGGAATAGGATTTTTTGTGGTTCTTAGTGCTGTGCTTCTGTTTGTGTTTTCAGCCCTTCTGTTCATTGCCAAGCAGCGAGGGAAGGTTTCAGACAACTGTGATTATTCAAGTCTTTACCCCAAGACTAGCTATAAAAAATGAGAGGGAACATGGAATGGATTCTGAAAATCAAGCATCTTTTTCAATACCTTAAATCTGTTTGAAGTGAAAACCGTTATTTATTAAATCCATTATGAAAGTTCATACTTCAAAAACTGGGAACTCATCAGTGCTTCCATGCTAAGTTTTAATATAAGTGATGATTTGTCTGTGTCCATAGTCGATCTAACAATTTACTGTTGTGCCACAGGAGGTGGGGAAAAAGCCCGTAAGCTTCACACATCAAGAGGGAAGCTGTTACCGAGAGAGAGAATTGACAAGCTTATTGATCCCGGGTAGGTACTTTCTCTTTTTAAAAACACTGAAGGTTCTCTTTTGCAGGTAAGTACTGTAACAGGCTTGTTTTCTCTTTGGTTTCTGTAAACACTGGCAAATGACAGAGTTGAAATTTTACAGAGGTGTTCTTTGAAATAATCATCTCTTTTTAGAAAAGAATAATCTTGGTTTTAAAAGTTTAGTCTTTTAAGCACAATTCAGTGGCAATTATGGCCAGTTCTTTTTTTGAAATCATGTTATGCTTGCCGTTATTCAGGTCTCCGTTCTTGGAGTTCTCTCAGTTTGCAGGTTACCAGTTGTATGGTAATGAAGAAGTTCCGGCAGGAGGCATTATCACAGGCATTGGACGAGTATCTGGGTGAGAGATACCAGTGGTCTACATTATTGATGATGTGAAAAGGAAGAAGGTATAATTGTGTTCCGTTTCCAGTAATAAGCTGTTAGCATTTTCAGGGGTTTGTATCTGACACCCAGAAAATCAACAAAGTTGGTGGCTTAATTTGTTCAGTCTTAACTAAAAGGAAGTGATTTTCTTTCTTTTTTTTATTAATGTATCCCCTATTAAGCAGAAGCACAAAGAGTTTCTGGTGTACGGTGAACAAAAGAGATTAGTGCATTAGTAAGGCAGTTTTCAAAAAAATAGGGCAGTATTCCAGGCTAAGAATTAGTTTTGCTCACTAAAAGTACCTCCAAGACTATTGATGAAATTGAATACGACTCTATACAGCCTTACTTTAGGGAGTTAAAGACTGTGAAAGAGGACGTCATAGGGTGAGACTGCTGCGGTCATTTGTGGGAATGCAGGTGGGAAGGGGTCTTTGTGAACATCAGGGCTTTGAGGGTCCTTGACATGTTGCAGTTCTTAACCAACAAACATACTTATTAGAAATTTCTTTCTCTCTCATAAACTTGTTCTGTCTTTAGGGTGGAATGCTTAATTGTTGCTAACGATGCGACTGTCAAAGGTGGTACCTATTATCCCATCACCGTTAAGAAACACTTACGTGCTCAAGAAATTGCGATGCAAAACCATCTCCCCTGCCTCTACTTGGGTAAGTCCCATGGCAGAAACAGCAAATGTCCTTTGTTCAGGGCAGCTCAGGATCTCTAGACAAGACGCTGCTTCTTTAAGCAGGTGTTGTTGAGACTGAGGTGTCCCCGGATTCGACTAACCAGGTGTATTTTAGATGCACTTATTCCAATGGTTTTTTGCCAGTACTGTTACTTCTGCAGGTGGGTGGCAATTCTTAACTGGAGGGTACCCATAGCTCTGCAGCACCATCTTCTGCACTGCGGGGTTTATAAGATACAGATGTTACTGTGCCTCTGTGTCACTTCTTTCTTACTCCTTTCCCTCCTGTCACGCTTGAGCAATGCGTCCCATGGTCTCATCCAGTCTTAACTCAAATTACAGTTTATAAAAAGAAGAAAGTTACATTGCCATTTGGTGGAGCATGTAGCTGAGTGAAAGAACATACCAGAGAAATAGAGTCTCAGTGCCAAAACTGTGTCAGTAATAGTTTGGATCAACAAGAGTTTTGACTATTTGGGATGAATTTTACTGAAGCAGAAATTTCGTTGTATATAATTTTGCGTTAGGAGTTTAGTCTGTCAAATCGGCGTTTAGCCAAACCTGCATCTGAGTTTTGTTAAGGATTAAGATCAGAGTGCTTAATGTATTTAGTGTATTACACGTAGTGTTTTCTAGCCTGGTTTTGTACGAATGCCAGAGCTTTATGCCAGCGTCTGTCTTTCAGTCTCAATTCCCAATCCAATAACTTTAGAACCCGTTAGCCAATTTCAGCCAGATCTGACAGAGAGATTTAGGAGAGTGTGTGTTCCTGTGGATTTTGTGTAAGCCAGCATCAGAGGAGAAACTTCTGTCTCCGTCTGAAGGACAGGGTGGGTTAGTCTTTGTTCTGCTTGGCTTAGCAGCCTGCACAGCCACTGAGAGGCATTAATTGGTTTGCCAGTTGGGATGCTTGTATTAATTAATTAGTCAACATAAATGTGGGTCCTGGGCAGCGTGAACATTTGTAATAAGCTGCCCTGCTGGTAGGCCAAACAGGCAACGTCTGCTGAGGGAGGGATTAGGGGAAATGTGAACCTGAAGGTATCGGTGAGGTGGATGTAGGGACAGCGTGGGTGGGTGCTTGGTGGGATTGTCATGCTGCAGTGGAAAGTCTTGGAGGCAAGGGAGGGATGAATTTTAACTTAGTCATAAAAAAACACAGAAGAAACTTAGCTTTGCTGTTTGCAAAACAACCGTATGATGTTTTAGTCTGAATTGCTAGCAGTTTCTACCCGTTCAGCCAACTCGCTTTTTTAGTGGGTTATTAGTGAGCAATTATGTGAGATTCTGGTGTTTTAAGATCTTACGGAATGAGGAACTGTGGGACACAGATACACCTTTGAAACAAGTAATGGTTTTATTCCACTCATTGTACGAGATGTGTCGCCCCTGTAGATACACTGCTGGTCACGCAGACCTGGTGAGGCTTTGCCTTTGTGGTTTCCGTACCTGGGCTTGCGTCAGTTGTGCCATCAAGGGGCACTTCGTAGTCAGTCGGCGCTTCGCTGACCCTGCGATTCTCATGCCGTTGGAACTGCCTTTCCCCTCAGTGGTAGCCGCTTGGTGTTAATGCTCTGATGTGGACATCAGGTGCCATTGGGCACAGAGTGGTCACAGGCGAGGGCATTTCCTTTTGTGCTCAGGGATGGCCCACCGCACAGCACTGGTGTGTTGACCAGGTCAGAGTTTCTGCTGGTTGGTGCTGGTTTGAAAGAGCGCAGGGGCAGGGGAAAGAATCAAACCCCGCTTCACGGTAAAGCGGAATGTGGGGCGCGACTGACTGCGGTCATGCAGCACAAGATTATGCCTGAGGGCTGCTGCTCACAGGTAAAAATTAATTACCAGGAGCCAGAGTTCTCAGAGGTGCTTGGCCTCTCTGTGTATTTCCTTCTACTCTTCGTTCTTTGAAGTCTTAGAACATGATGTGTTTCCATCACTTGGAGGCGGAGAGGTAGCTGCAGCTGGAGACCTGTAAACTGGGGGGCACATCATGAGGCCAGGACACATGATAAATGAAGGTTCTGAAAGACAGTATAAGATCTTCAGCACCTCTGTGTGACGAGGGCATGAAAGCAGACACGCCGTACCTCTTGAACTCCGTGGGGGTTAGTCTTGCCCTTTTCTGGAGCCTGTGACAGAATTGCAATAGAATAATTGAGTTAGGATTGCATGTTGAAAGTGGTGTTAGTTTACATGTTTTGCAGTTGGAGTTTAAACGTTTGTATAGGGGGGTGCATCTGAATTTATTTCCCATTGGGATGGGTATCATCTGGGCGAGTGGGGTGTTACGATTATTCTTTTTTTTTCCCCAAGAAGAATATCCTACTGTACCTGGATTCGTGGAAATACATACAGTGTTACTGATAGTAATTGCTGTGTGTTTTAAGCAACGTACAGATCCTTTCCAGCAGTATATAACACTGTGCAGAGACTTGTTAATATATTTTCATTCCCTCTAGTTGATTCAGGAGGAGCAAATTTACCTCGGCAAGCAGAAGTATTTCCAGATCGAGATCATTTTGGCCGCATTTTCTATAATCAGGCAGTCATGTCCTCACAAGGAATTCCACAGGTAATTTGCTTTCACTTAAGGATGAAATGTACTAATTAGTTTCTATGCTTGCTGCCTTTCTCTGGTTTCAAGGCCTGTACCTGTGCTCTGTTGATGACAGTACCGTGTTGCGCTGACCTGATGGCCCAGTCTGGGCACTGAAAGCACTGTAAACACTGTAACTGTCCACAAAAGGTCATTGTAGTTTTGAGGAAACCGTCTTTTTTTTATTGGCCTTCACGTTAATGGCATGACCCATCTGCTCCTGTCTTGGAGTGGGAGAAAAAGGGACTGGACAACATGACGCGGTAGGGCCATGTGAAGAAGCACTGGGAAACCTCTTGGAGCAGTTGATTACTCTGCATCAGCGCTGTGAGGTGAGGACCCCTTAGATGATGGCTAGTAAATGAGGCATACTTTCCACTAACAGGGGTATGCATATATTTATACATCTGTTTTATACACCAATGTGCTGTATGATGAAACTGCCCTAACGATGAGGTTGTTTTTTACTGTATTAATGATGCACAGAACTACTGTTAGTCACAGTTCCTGCATTTAGAAGTGGTTTTGTGTAATGGGTATTTCAGGAGTGCGTTGGGGTCAGCTTCTTGACGCAGGTGGCGTGCTGGGGGAGGTGCGTTTCTGGATCTGTTACTCATGGAGAAAGTGGAATTGTTCAAGGATGTGACTGTTGGTGGCAGCCCTGGCTGCAGTCAAAGTGGAGAGCAGAGCATAAGGTCCTGATGGGAGCGAGGAAGGCAGGTAGCAGAGTAAAGACCCTGGGCTTTAGGGGAGTAGTCTTGGACTTGTTAACGATCTGACAGCAGGGACCTCGGAGAGGCTGGCAAGGAGGGCGGAGGAGTCCATGGTCTTGGAAGGTATCCTCCTCCAAATAAAGCAGTGCTCCAGTAAAGCAGACATCCAGGTCAGAGTTGCTGTCTGGCCAGTCGACTCCTAGCCTCTTCGTGTGGTTGTGTAGCCCTCCCGTGTACCTGCCACTTGCTCCCCTCTGCAGGCCAGAGAATTCAGGTTTACTGAGCTGTTCTTCCTACCGAAGGTGTTCCGTACCCTTGATGGTCCTAGTTTATCATTTACCTACCTGTTTGTTCTGTAAACCTTTAATTAGGTCTCATTGTGTCTTTTTTGAGATGAAGCAGCTCGCCTGCACTACTCAGTGTGTCAGACAATGATGGATTTGTACACTAGCGTAATGTTATTCACTGCTCTCTTTCCTGTTCCTTTGCCAGCAGTCCCGAGCATCTTTGATTCGTTTTTTTGATCGCTGAGCAGTGAGCTGGCATTTTCACCAAATTATCTTAATTTCAAGACCCTGCTCCCAGGTGTAGTTGTCAGTTCAATGCCTATTACTTTATATGGGCTGGGTGAAAGAAGGCGAAGGAAGTTTTCAGGATATTCCACCGGAGAATCAAAATTGGTTGAGTACGTTGGGCTTAGGAATTGGCGTTGGAACCTCACGCAGAGTGAATGTTTAGCTAACTCGCCATTCCATCTGAGCACTGTCGTGGAAGTGTTTCTGCACCGTATTGTTTTGACATACTTGATGTTCAACTCATTAAAGTGGAAATAGGATATTTTCTTCATTCCTATCCATGTCTGTCATTGAGAGGCGTGGCTGGGCTGGAGCCATTTTTACTTGTTTTCTGTGAGAAGCTGTGCTTGTTTGAATCTCCAAGTCCAAGAGGAGGAAGCAGAAGCTAGTACTCCTTTCAGTGTGAAGCAGATGCACCGGTGAGGGGTACACTGTTCCATCTGACTCCTCCTTACGTGGCAGATGTTGGCTTTGCATATTTCTGAGGAAACTACATTTGTAACCTCGATACCTTTTTGGCACGTTTTGGGAGCAAGCCAGACCTCAAATCTGCAGCCATCTTTTCGTCAGCCAAAGAATCCTGATACCCATTCCCTCCGGAGAAATCCAAGGCTGAATATTCCAACAATACACTCTGTCTCTTTAGAAAGCCTGACATAATTTGACTTCTGCAGTTCTTTTCTTTCCAGCAACAGAAGTGGAGCAATTGCAGTGATTAGCTACGTCTCCAGAGGAAAAGCGTTGTTTAGGCAGAACATAAATGCTCAGTAAAAACGACAGTTCACGAGCTGGCCATCCTGCGGAGTCACTGGCAGGCGTAGGTTGTACTTTAGATTTAGATATCTGAGTAAAATCGGTCCCAGCATTTTTGTGGAACATCAGGTGTCAAAGGAGACGGTTTCGGGGCTGTTTTGTTGGATTATCTATTTAGGAGTTTTGGTAAACCTTACTTCTGCTAGAGACCCCAGTCATTATCTGGTGTGGGAGTGGTGAGTTTTGGATGTTATGTCAGAGGTGAGTATGTAACCCCAGTTTGCAAGGCTGGAATTACTGACGTTGTACAGGACCGTTGGAGGAATGCCTGGCCCTAAAGTCATGCTGGTGTTTCCTGAACACCTTGAAATGGCTTTAACCTGTTTGTAAAGTCCCTCATATAGTTGAATTTGGTGTTATTTCGATTACCATATAGTGTTGCATTGACACTGGTAGCTGGAATCATCTTCCCTGTCAGAGGTGCTGTTTCGTTAGGAAATTATGCTCCTTCGGATTTCCATTCTGCTTAATTCTTCTGACGTGAGAGTCTGGATGCTGTTAGCTTTCTACCTGCTGTTGTTTGTTGTGGCCTGCCTGAAGGTCTGTTGCATCAGTTCCTCAGCCCTTTGCAATTTTGCCTTTAAAGTGCTTGCTTTTTTAATTTTTTTCCTTTCCCTCCGCCACTGGCCTATGGTGCTTTTAACTTCCCCCTCCACTTCTACCTGTGACTAATTCATTATACTCCTACTGCAGCTTTAAATTGCGTTGATGCCTGTGTGGCTGTGAATCAGAAGGCTGTGATTAGCTTCTCATTAGGCGCTTCCTAAGCGCTCTCACACTCGTATGCTGCACGGGTACAATGGGGAGCTGATCAGCGGGTATGAAATACTGTTTGTGCATTCAGAACTGTTGATTTTTATTGCACCCTGAAGTAATTTTCTATGCAGTCATGCGAAGAGGGAAGTCAGGAAGTAGCGCAGTAGTTGGGAATTTGAAGTTGTGCTATTTGATGGGTAGATTTTGGGTTTTTTTCTAATACATACATATTGCAATTTATGTATTGGAAAAAGTAACACCTGAGTTAAAGTTTAAAAAAAAAAAAAAGCAGGCATATTTTTCAGCGTGAGCACGGTAAAATTAAAGAGTAGGAAAAAAACACAGGTCCCCCACATTTTCCCCAAGTTTCTCCCATTTCTAGAGGCTGAGGTTGTCTTTGTGTTCACCAGGAGGTATTTAGTAAATGCACAACAGAAATGGGGCAGGTTAATCACGTGACTCTGAATACAGTTGGAGGTATTGAAAAAGCTGTTTGATTCGGTGACGGCAGGTTGGCGTAGTCCATCTGCTTTAGATGCAGGCAATACGGTTTGGAGTTTCTGTTTTCTTTCAAGAGCAAGCATTAAACTAACGGTTTGACTCAGAGCACTGCTTGACACGGCTTTAGAAATATTAGAAATTTAGAAATATTTAGAAATATAGAAAGTCAACACAAAATAATGTTGTTTTGTGTGTGGGTGGGTTTTTCTGTGTGTATGATTGTGAAAGAAATTGTTTCTTGTCTGCCTTTTCCGTATGAGTATTCCATTTCTTCTGCTTTGAAAGAGTCTTAGGAGGAGCTCCTGTGAAGAAGTTAAATGAGCATGATCACCATCGTGGTCGTATTAAAATCAGTACAACAGACAACAGTAGCTTGTGCATTTGCTGTTTTCAAGGGTTGGGTAATTCATTAACTTGTGGGTTTTGTTTCCCCGACAGATAGCGGTAGTAATGGGATCCTGTACGGCGGGAGGCGCCTACGTCCCTGCAATGGCTGATGAAAGTATTATTGTTGGCAAACAAGGAACGATATTCTTGGGAGGGCCCCCACTGGTAAGCATGCAGAAGTTTCTCGTAACGTAGCCCCAAAAACGGTGCTGCAGACACCTGTACTGCTTAAACTATTGAGACCTTTCTTGGTGAGATATTTCCAGATATTCTGTAGACCAGTGTGCATTTTTTAAGTCTATCTGAATGTTTATACCCTGGATTAAATCTTTGCTGTGTGTTAGAGGTGTATATATACATTGGATTTTGTAACGTGTCCTTATAGATTGCCATGCACATTTTGAATGATAAAAACGCTTTTTATATTCAATTATGTGGTCTCTTAAGTTTGATGGGAAATTAAAAAAAAAACTACAAGCATATATATTAGAGGGTCAGATTCATAGAACTTCAGAAGCAGGACTCATCTGTGTATTATGGCAGCCTACAGACAAAGGAAATGCACTTAGGATGCCATAATTTCCTTCCTTTCTCAGTAAGGGAATTGCTTCTGAAGAAGCTGATCCGAAGAATTCCTGTGCATTAAAACTTGCTCTATTGTGGTACTCACAGTGGAATTCATAGAATCACAGAATCATGGAATGGTTTGGGTTGGAAGGGACCTTAAACCCACCCATTTCCAACCCCCCTGCCATGGGCAGGGACACTTTCCATAGCCCAGGGTGCTCCCAGCCTCATCCAGCCTGGCCTTGGACACTCCCAGGGATGGGGCATCCACAGCTTCTCTGGGCAACCTGTCCCACCCTCTGCGGGAAGAATTTCTTCCGGAGATCTAATCTAACTCTCCCTGCTTTCAATTTAAACCCGTTACCCCTTGTCCTGTCACTACAGGCCCTTGTAAAAAGCCTCCCCCCAGCTTTCTTGTAGCCCCCCGGGCACTGGAAGGGGCTCTAAGTTCTCCCCGGAGCCTTCCCTTCTCCAGGCTGAACCCCCCAACTCTCTCAACCTTTCTTCATAGCAGAGGGGCTCCAGCCCTCAGATCGTCTTTGTGGCCTCCTCTGAGCTCGTTCCAGTGGGTCAATATCCCTCTTACGCTGAGGGCTCCACAGCTGGACACAGCACTCCAGGTGGGGTCTCACAGGAGCAGAGTAGAGGGGGAGAATCCCCTCCCTCGCCCTGCTGGCCACACTTCTCCTGATACAGCCCAGGATCCGGTTGGTTTCTGGGCTGCCAGCGCACACAGCTGGCTCATGTTCAGCTTCTCATCCCCCACTACCCCCAGATCCTTCTCCTCAGGGCTGCTCTCCATCCATTCTCCACCCAGCCTGTCCTTGTAGTTGGGATTGCCCCGACCCGGGTGCAGGACCTTGCACTTGGCCTGTTGAACATCATGAACTTCAATTTGTGACCGTGCAAAATACAGCAGCGTAGGAGCGTTAAAATCAGAGTAGCGTGGCTGCAACAGGAGAGGGAGTGCCTGAGTGGGGTTTACTTTTTAGAAAAACATCTGTACCAGTGTGTGTTCTGGTGTAGGCTCAGCTTTATACCGGTACAAATAATAATGTTTGCTGACAAAGATTGTTTTACTTAAGCTTTATGAGAAGAAAGGAATTCCCAGTAGTAAATGTTACGTTAGCGCTAGAGATAACAGGGAGGGCAGCACCCAGCACAACTATTCTGGTCTTAATGAAGTCGCCCTGCATAAACTTGCTTTTTTAAATGGTCAGGTGTTTGTCTCCTTGAACAAATTGGCCTGAGGCAGCACGTTGACTCTCTCTTGGGTGTAGGTAGTCTTTTGGGAACTTCCAGGCAAAATAAGCCAAGTGACAAAGCCAAGTGCGAATCTAGTGTCTCTCAAAAGGCCTTCCAACTTGGAGAAATCACTTTGTAACAGCATTGTTAGTGAAGATACTGCTCCACTCAATTCCTGTAGTAGCGGAGGAGGCCAAGTCTGCTGGAAGTCACTTCTTTCCACCGTTTAAGATGCTTGGAAAATGCAGCAGGTCCATAAACTGTGGGAAGACCACCACTGTCAGATTGTTTTGTTTGACCAGCTCCTAAGGCGTGATTGTCTTAATTTCCTTAAAAGCATGAAGAACTTACCCTGTGAGGTCGTTTAGTGTTTTCTTGTATTAGCGCTGCTCTCGTTTTCACGGTATGATTTTGTATTTAATTCTTTTCCTTGACTTTAGGGTGGTTTTTTCTGCACTGCTTCATCTTGATGCTAAAAGTACATTTAGCCCTTTATACCCTTTTTTCCTTCCAAAGTTCGATGTCCAGATGGATTTTAAATTATTGTGCAGCTTAAACAAAATAAGGTGATCATTTGTGCAGACATACTCTTCGATGGGTGGTAAATGCTGATTGCTGTTCCAGAAAGTCCTAAATAAATTCAGAAGGTAACTGGAGTACCGAAGGCAGTGGTGGGGCACATACACCTGTCAGGACAAGGATACTGTTGTCTGCCATAATGAAATAACACATTCAGCTTGAAGCATTTTATTATTTCAGTGGAGGCCTTCCAAGCTGACAAGAAGAACAAAGTGATCAGCAGAAGCAGATAAAGTAATTAATTGTAACTGTGTCATTTAATGGTGTGTACTGCTCGTTAGAATTTAGAGTTTTAGAAGTTCTTTGTTGGAATCTCCTTAGCAGTAATTGTGTCTAACCTCTTACCTAGGTCTCTGTTCCTTTTTATCTTGTATTAGTTTCTCTCACCTTGCTGTTTAGAGGTAAACAAAGACAAATCCTCACTCAAAAGTAAGCGATTTTCTGTAAACAAAACGCTGTAATTTAGATATTAGCGGTTTCTTGGTGAAAAGTGGTATAAATATGAATGAAGATACTGGTTGAGAATAGTATCAGTTGGGTGAGTGACATTGGGTGATTCATATATCTTTTTCTTGAGGTAAGGAGATTAGTACTGTGAAAGAAATGAGCTTTTACGTCAGGCTGTTACTAGATTTGTTACCGCATTACACATAGCTGCCCTGGTTGCCGAAGACCTGAGCTGCACAAACTAGGTCCAGCACAGTTCATCAGCTTCGAGCCAGGGGTATGTAAAGCATCAGGGGCTTGCTCAGGTTCAGAGTAATTTGTTGCAGAAGCTCAGCTGGTAAATCTCAAAGACCTAAGCAAACTCAGTTCTTCTGATTACGGCATTTCCATTGGCAAGAGCTTTGTGCACCTCGAGTGGTTCTGCTTGGAGCTACGGCAGAGCTGGAGAGGGTCATCAGATCCTGGGAAACTTTTGGGTGCACGGAGTGATGTGTTCTGGAGGGCTTACTCCAAATGAGTTTTTTCAAGCTCTAGCACTAAGCAGATACAAAATAAGACAGCTCATAGCCAGTACTACCCAAGAAGCTGGCTAACGTGCTGAAATAAAGGGAACCAGACCCTTTGTTCTAAGAGGATGGCAATCATTTTAACATCGCAAGGGAATTTGGGTCATACGTGGGCATCTCTGAGATGTAGTGCAGGAGGCTTTTGCCAGGATAGGCAGCTGGGAAAGGGTGGCCTGAGTCAGGTCTCAAAGGCAGGACTTGGCTACGCAAGTCAGTGCCCACAAGGATGTTGTGAAGTTAGAAAGGAGGAAAACTTTTCACCGCTTCCAGAGGAAGATTTCACAACTATCCTCCAATTTCATTTGTTCCTTAGCAACCCGCAGATGTAATGATCCTTATCTTTGTGCGTATAGATCAAACTTTAATACCACTACCTGTCAGTTCTTCTGTTTGGTAGAGCTTTTCATATTTTCACTGAGAAGATTTTGCTTCCCTTTCTCTAAACATCAAATTTACTTCAGACTCCCATGGAAACTTCCATTCCGTCTTGTAGCAGTTATTGCAGCCATTATCGTGTGTGCTCTGTTCCCCAAAATGTCTTTCCTGTATGAAGAAAGTGGGATTGGATTTTTATCACTCACCTGCCTCAAACAAAACATCCTAAGGAAGCAAAAGAAAATCCCTGATGTTAGTTATAATTAGTCTTTGCGTGTGTATGCTGAAAAAAGTGAATTGCAGGGACAGTCCAAAGTCTAAAGTGCAAGTTTCACTGGCCGTCGTCTGAGGAAGGTGAGGAGTCACGACTTCGTGTACAGATGTAGTAATTACTGTAGTAATAACTGGGACTGTTCTTCTGCAGTCCCCCGAGCTGAGGAATCTGTATCCTCCCCCTCGGCAATAGCGGTTGATACCTCAGGATGCCGTGTTGACCTGTGGGCTTCTCCATCTCATTCAGAAACTTTTGATTCTTCTTTCCCCAGGAAAAATTCGCTATTTTCTGTGCTAAGTGGTGAAGGAAGGTCTGGTAAAAAGGTGTAAGTTTGTCCAATTTGTGTGTGTATTTATGTGCTGGGGGCTCTTCTCCATGACAGCCTGACCTGTTACAGGAAATGCAAATTTCATCTAAAGTCTGTGTTCGTTTCTCCTCAAGATTGCTAGCTGAAGTAGGTTGAACAGGGGTTTCTTTGAAAACCCTCACCTCTTGTCGAGGCTGTATTTGCTGTCTGTTAGAATGTAATGAACTTGAAGGAAGTTTGTACTGTTTAAACTACAGTTTGTGGAATGCTCTATTGCACCGTGGTACCTGGGAAGGTGATGGAGCAAATAATCCTGGGAGCGCTGTCCAGAAATGCTATGGACAGGGAGGTGACCGTGAGTAGTGAGCATGAATTTACAACGGGGAAGTGAGGCCTGACCAAACTGGGAGCCCTCTGTGCTGAGGTGGCTGGCTCAGTGGACACAGAGAGCACAGTGGATATTGTTTGTGTTGACTTCTGACGAGGCTTTTGATACTCTCTTCCATAACATCCTCAACAAACCGATGAAGTAAGAACTGGGTAAATGGGTAGTGGGGTGTTCTGAGGACTGGCTGAACTGCTGGGCTCAGACTGGAGCTCAGTCACTTGTGGTGAGTCCGGGGTCAGCACTAGGATCAGTACTGTTTCACATCTTAGTTGATGATCTGGACAACGGTCCCAAGTTCACTGTCATCAAATCTGCAGACGATAATGACTTGTAAAGAGTGGTTAATGGAGCAGGGACCTCATGAGGCTGGAGGAAGGGGCTGAACAGAACCTTTTGAAGTTAAACAGAGAAGGCAGACACTCCTTGGAAGGAATAATCCTGGGCATCAGAACAGGATGGGGACCAACCGGTTGGGATGATGCTTGGCAGAAAAGACCATGCAGGTCCCAGTGGACACCAAGTTGAACATGAGCCAGCAATGTGCCCATGCAGCAAAGGCAGCCAGAAACATCCTTGGTATGCATTGGAGTGTTTCCAGCACATCAGGGGTGGTGGTCCTCCATCTACTCAGCCCTTGTAAGACACATTTGGGGTGCTAGGTCCAGCTCTGGGTTCTCCAGACCACGAAAGGCATGGACATACTCAAGGTACAGTAAGATGATGAGGGACTGGAGACGCCGAGTGAGCTTGGACCTCTCAGTTTGGGCAAGGGATGGCTCAAGCGGGAATATCCATGTGTATGGATACTTTTCTGGAGGAGGTAAGGATAGTAAATCCAGACTTCTCATTGGTGCCCAACGACAGGTCAAGAGGCTACAGGGTGCCAAATAAAACACAGGAAATTCTGTTTAGGTGTAAGAAAACACTTTTTTACTGCACGGGTGGTCATGATGAGTCAAGTTGTGCAGAGAGGTGGGGGAGTCTCTATCCTTGGAGATACTCAGACTGTGTGTGGTCATGAGCAACCTCCTCTGGGCTGACCCTGCTTTGAGCAGGGGAGTGAAACTAGACAATCTAGCCTGGCTGACAGGCTCCACAACTGAGTCTGTGACTTGGAGAAGGAAAACCTTACCTCTGTGGAAGAGGAAAAAAGCTGGGTTTTTTCAAGTTCATTAAAACGGGTGCCTAGATGTCCATGCTAATAGAAACCCATGCTCTGTTGGGGTTTGTTCAAGGCTGTGCAGTAGTCACAGAATCACAGTGTGTTGTAACTGCATACTGTGTCAGACAGAGAGAGATGTGTAGAATTATTTTATAGAATCATAGAATCATTTAGGTTGGAATAAACCCTTAAAATCACTGAGTCCAACTGTAAACCTGACACTGCCAACTCCACCACTAAACCATGTCCCTGAGCGCTGCACATACACATCTTTTAAACACCTCGAGGAAAGGTGACTCAAGCACTTCCCTGAGCAGCCCATTCCAGTGGTTGATAACCCTTTTGGTGATGCATTTTTTCCTAATTTCTCTTAAAACTGTCGTCTTCTGTTTGTGGTTTGCTGAAGACTCAATCATGTCTCTGACAGAAGCTTTTCACTGATTAGTGTCAGAATGCCACACCTTCACGTTGCATGGCTAGCCATCCACATTTAAAAGCAAAAATCCTATTAGTCAATAAATATCCATACTTAATTTTACACATCTGACAGTTTGGAAGTGTGTGTACATTTATATATTTAGCCTGCTTTGGATGTAGGCACAAAACATGGGAGCGGAAATCTGCTTTGGAAGTGGTAATAGTTTTCCCTAGTTTCACCATGTTGCAAGGAACCCTTTTCAGAGCAGTTACGGTGGAGTGGAAATGCATCAAGGAGATATTTTTACCATGCAGTAAAAGATAACTGCTCTCAGAAGTTCACTTACTCTCAAATCATCCCATCAGGTCTAAGATTTGACAGATCTAAGGTTTAGGTTGTGCATTCCAGGTATTTTTATGGAGACATACTTGGATCCGAACAGTTTTATGCTACTAACATGCCTTTTTAAAGAAAATAATCTTGCTAGATTATTGCATGTTTAATGGAAGATTTAGAAAGTAAAAAGCTGCTAATGATTTTTTTATGGTTAATATTTAAATAAGTTAAAATTGACAGAAGAAGAGTTTGTGTAGAGAAACGGGAAGTCAGAAAATGCGGTTTCAGCTGAGGAATTGTTTGTTTGAAACAATTCAGGGAAGTGTCACATTTCAAATTGCTGCTAAAAAGATGCTTGTGAAAATGCATGTTCATAAATCTGAAGGGTGTGTAAGTATACTCACACTGGTAGTGGACACAGCAATAAATACAACAAGTGGAGAATTTTTCTCAATAAAAAATACATAGCAATGCTAGAAGTTAAGTGATTTTGGCAGTATCCTGTGTTGTCACATTTTAAATGCTCTGAGGGAGAGTAACTGAGGAAATATTATTAATGAAACGTTTTGCAAAGATCTCTTTTATTGCGATAACTGGGCCAGTGTAAATATTAATGCGAGACAAGTGTCAACTCTAAAGCTCGTTCTCCTTTTCCTGTCGTAGGTTAAAGCAGCAACAGGTGAAGAAGTGTCGGCAGAGGATCTTGGAGGGGCAGATCTTCACTGCAGGTTTAAAGATATACTTCCCCAGAGTTAATTTGTTCCATCCTGTAGGCTTTAGTAGGGTGCATTTTATTTCATTTCGTTTCGTTTTAATATTTCTTTTATATTTAGATATTTTTACAACTACATTTAGATTTTGAAAATTACGATTTTCTGTGTCTGTATCTGGTGCTGATGAATCATTTCATTGTTTAGCATAGCTAGCTTCAGCTACTCTAGTTAGGATCTTGTTTCCTTCATTTACTACTGTGTTAATACACGTGTGTCTTGTGCTGCAGCATCACATGGAACACGGAGGACTTTTCTACACTGTTTAATACTGGGTGTTAATAGAATAATGCAGGTTGAGAAAGAGAATGTGTTTTGCAGATTGTATCTTTCGTACTGTCAGTTAGCTACAATCAGAATAGCTTGTGGGTTTTGTAAGAGAATACTTGTTATCAAAACAAAGCATTCTACATGATTTCTAGGTCTAAAATGAACAGAATAGTAAAGGTATTGCAGTACAATAAATGCTTAATCTTTACTTCATTCCTGAAGTGAAAAAGAATTATTTTTAAGGGCAGTTCCTGTCATTTTTCTAAACAAATGTTTTCTTTATAATTTTAAATTAATTTAAATTTCCATTTGAATAATGTTTTTCATCTTTCATATTGTCATTTAGATTTTTAACCTCCTAGAGTTGCTATTTGATGCATGTCTGATAACTCGAGTGCGCCGTTTCAAAGAAAAGTTCGGGGGGTTTATTTTGAAAGTAATTTCATAACACAACATGGAGAGGTGTACTGTACCATCTGTATTTTAGAGATAAATATGAAACTTAGTGTGTTAAATTTTTTTAAAACCTCAGATTTGCGTTGTCCAATTTTTTTTTTAAATCTTCATATTGATGTTGTTATTTATTTTTTATTTACAGAAAATCTGGTGTCACAGATCATTATGCTTTGGATGACAATCACGCTCTTCATCTAGCGAGGAAAGCTGTAAGAAGTTTAAATATCCAAAAAAAAGTAGATGTAAGTGCATAGAATCTGAAAACATGGCATTGTTTGAATGAGGAATGCTTTTCTTTGCCTGATTTATACAACACATTTTTGTCTCTGCTTTAGACACATTGAAAATGGAAGTTATGGTTCTTGTCCTTAAAAGATTTCTCTGATATTTGAGTTCTGCAATTGCATACCTGCTGCACTATTCCTGATAAAATCACTGGGATTATATGCAAGAGGGAAGCAGCTGGAACAGTGCTTCCGAGTCACAGAACTGCAAGATTAAGTGTTCCAGTGCCAGGAGGGGCTACAGGGAAGCTGGGGGAGACGTTTTCCAAGGGCCTGTAGTGACAGGACAAGGGGTAACAGGTTTAAATTGTAAGTGGGAGATTGAGATTGGACATCAGGAAGGAATTCTTCCTGCAGAGGGTGGGGGGCACTGGGACAGGTTGCCCAGAGAAGCTGTGGGTGCCCCATCCCTGGGAGTGTCCAAGGCCAGGCTGGATGAGCCTGGGAGCAACCTGGTCTAGTGGTGGGTCTCCCTGCCCACGGCAGGGGGGTTGGAACTGGATGGTCTTTAAGGTCCCTTCCAACCCAAACCGTTCTGTGATTCTGTGATGCTATGATTAACCCAGTCTTGCAAGTGCTTTTTTTAATTTTAAGCCCACATGATTGCTCCCATGGACTTAGATACCTGCTAAAGCATCTTTTTGACTATACATTTTCTGTGGTGATGAATAAAAGGTATAAAACTGAGAAGATAGACCTAAATCATGTCATGTAATTGTATTATCAACCTTCAGTGTAAGAAACTTGATCTTCATGCAGAATGACAGTGGGTGCAGGCGTTTTGATGTGGTTGGTGAAGAAAAGACTGTGCTCAAAGCAGTTGGAAAATTAATTGTTGTTCAGGGTTTTTAAGTCATAATGTGGATTAATAATTCCTTGGTTTAAGTTGTTTTGTTAAATTGCTGCAGGTGACTATAGAACCCTCAGAAGAGCCTTTATTTCCTGCGGATGAAATATATGGAATAGTTGGCGACCAGCTAAAAAGAAACTTTGATGTCAAAGAGGTATGAATGTAAACGCCAGTTCTGCGTGCCCATACATGCATCACACGGTTCACCTTGTGTCATTGTACAGAAATCTGATTTGGGGTGAATATTTTATTTTCATTAAGACTTTTAACATACTTTTTTAGACTTTTGTCCAGCGGATGCATTGCAGTGGCAATGACGTGTTGAAAACACAATGCTTTTTGGTCATACTTTTAAGGTGGATGAGCGAGGATGACAGATTGATATCATCCTGAAAAGTCAGTCAGGGAATAGGGAACTTTGTGTTGGCAAAGCACTCTACCGACTTGCTGAGCGATAGCTTTTTTGGCCGTTAATCCTGTGAAAGTCAAGATTAAATATTTCAATACTGATGAAGTACAAGCGCCCCAAACACTTCACTGCTCTCCCAACCGTGTAAGGAGACTGCTGTAGTCTGCTGCAGGTCCGGTGTCATTTGCCTCAGTACCTTCCTCTGAGACTACATCCTTCCTCATGTTCTGCGTAGATCCCATGTTCAGAGCCTTTTTCACTGCCAACCACCTGTCTCTGTTAGGAGGAGCCTTAGCATGTACCTTTCCTAAAATACTGGATCAGAAATTACTGGGATTTACTCGACATTAAGGGGAAACAAGGTGAACACTGCCTGCGTCTCACTACACTCCCGAAAGTTGTAATAGCTTGTATATATGTTCTTTTAAAGTTGAAGTAAACATCTTCTGGCAAAAGTCTTGCTAGCAGTGGATCTATATTTATATAAAATGTCTCCTTTGCACCTCAGAGAATCCTCAGGACAGATCTTCATTGTTTTTGTATGTCACAAACTTCAGCAAAGTTGGAAATAAACTTACCTGGGAGAAAGTGACTCATGGCTGTGTATGTTTTGCTCTTATAAATGTGAGACTATTGATTAATGTTTAATATAACCAGAGGCAGCAGTTTTTCTTTGAAATTTAGCTCATCAGGAAAACTCTGTTCCTGTATAATTTAAACTCTTTGGTTAGAATAGTATTAATCTTGAAATTCCATTTTTTTAGAACCGTGTAGATAAACCACACTTTAACGGTAAATGGGCTTTTCCTGCCATCCGGACTGTTTATGTGGTGGGCTGGCGGATGTTCTCTAAATGGAAAGCATTTATTTTAATTTATATGTTAGCATGGTCTTTTTTTCTAAACAGGTTAAAATCTCTGAAGGATTAGAGATTTGATTTTACCTTTCTGTTTCTTCTCAAGGTCATTGCTAGAATTGTAGACGGAAGTAAATTCGATGAATTCAAAGCCTTGTATGGGGATACTTTAATTACAGGTATTTGGAAATGCATTACAATGGTTCTGTTTGTCTTCCCACTGGTGTTATAGTTGGACTCGTTCTGTTTGGCTCACCCACTGATACTTTCAATAACGTTTTTAATCAAAAGGAGTTTATCCAAATAGCACTCTCTGTTACCTGTATATACTATGGCAACATAAATATACGTGAAAATTTACAAATTTATCTTTCTCCCTCAGGATTTGCAAGAATATTTGGTTATCCAGTGGGAATTATTGGAAACAATGGAGTTCTTTTCTCAGAGTCAGCAAAAAAGGTAAATAAATAGATTATTAGCTTCTTTTCCATCGAGAACCAAGATTTCTGGTGGACAACTTTCTTTTCAAATTAGGAACTCAGCTAAATAATGAAAGTGGTCTGTCTCCACGTATTTTTCATGTAAATATGAAATAGCTTAATAAACTGTAAAAGTAATTGGCCATATTTTAGAAACAGTGTTCTATAGATTTTTCTGATACGGAGTACATGGCTCAAGAGGAAAATACAGTTAGAAAAACAGCATTTGAATTTGTGTGACTGCAACGCAGTGTAAATAGTGTGTACCCAAACTCAGAGCTATTGCAAGAAAAGTCCATGCTGATTGCATAAAAGATCCTAGTAGCTACAATTCCTAACCTCTGAACTGTGAAGTACTACAGTAAATCACATCACTGTCTGTCATGGCTGGTTGATTTCAAACCCCGATTCCAGGACTCAGTTCATTGCTTTACCAGAGACCAAGTTTTCATGCTTCGCTGCGGCAGCTCCAGCTTAGATTAGTGAGTGAAAAAACGCGTGGTCTCGTAAAATCTGTGAACTAAAACACCTGTTTTGTGAATTAAAGGGCATCTTTGGCGGAATAGTGTGATTACATTACAGTTCTCGGTGCTCTACAGATCAGGCCTGGGGGTTCGGTGGTGATAGAGGGTTTCTGGGTACGGCAGCGGGGTTACCTACCTCGTGCTCTGCTCCTCGGTTTAGTTCGCTACCGTCAGTTGAGATTTTCGTAACAGCAATTACGTATGGTAGTTTTGTTCTAGCAGGCTCCTCAAATGATGAGGAAATCAATATTGGAAGTCTAGAGGAGAAAGGAAGCCTTGATAAGAGATTTGGAGAAAGGATGTAATTTTACTTGATGTATTGCCGCAATAAAACAGCACATGAAAACAAGTTTCTTGTACTGAGGGAATAGTTTCAGCTGGGAGCACTGCAGTAAGTGGCACTGGTTGGGGCTAGTGCTCGTTTTAACGCAGATACTTCCAAGTACTTCAGTATTTCTAACACTTCCAGTGTTTTTCTAGTAAGTTAGTGCTGCATATTTTTCCCACCCGTGAAAAAGTCGTAAGGAACCTTCCTCTGCTGACCTGTGTTGGCGTATCAGTCCTGTAAGAGGAGGTGGTCAGGTTTCAATTGTTTCACTTCTAGAGGGATTTTTTTTGTCCATGGTGTGCTTCTGTAGGAGTCATCATCTACCAATATTCCTTTCTTTTCGCCTCTGCGCTTTTGAAATGAGTTGTGACATGTCTTCTTCCTATGATCACAACGCTTGTTGAGTGCTTCTGTGAGAAAGCTAACTAAAGAGTATGCTGTATGATTTTTCTCTCTGTTTTTCTGTTTCCTTTCCGTTAATTTTGCTGTGTTTTTAAATTGTGAAGAGGTCAGAGGTTTTTTCGGTTGCTGTGCTACGTACCTTTTCTGGTTTTGTTTTTGTTTTGCCAGCAGTGTGTAAATAACCTGAGGAACTTTATTGATTTAGATTATTTCTAGTTGAAACAGGAGCTTGGAATCTGCTATTCGTATCTTTGCTAGGAAAATGGTCTTTTCCCAGAAAATGGGGTGCAGGCAGCTGCCCTGGGAAAAAGGAAAGAACGTACGGCGGTTGCCAGGGCCATGAGCAAATAATGTATGTGGTCCTTTCCCAGTTTTGAGAATGATTTGCTTTTGCACACGACGTGGGGAGATTAATTTCTTTTTCTGGCTGTCTGAATTTCCATGGCAGTCTTACAAAACCCGATGTCTGATTCCACACTGTGCAGCCGTCTGTGGTTTAACCCCATATTGGCCGAGTCAAAACAGTTGAGATTTCAGTGTCAGCAGTAACACTTTTTGAGGATATTATTTCTGCTCCACCCTTGAACTCACACATTCTTGGCATTTTCTTATTTCTGCTAGAGGGAATGCCTGTTTTGCAGCTGACTTTGGATGAAGCAGAAGTAGTACGGCACGTCAGGGTGCAGATACTCCCGCGGGTGTGGAGAGAGGCTTGCCAGAGAATTCGGAGTGCTGGTAGTGATAGCTTCACTGATCCCACTGTTGGCAGCTCACTCTTTTCTGTTTGTTTGTTCTTTCCACAGGGTACACATTTTATCCAGTTGTGTTGCCAGAGAAATATTCCCCTGGTGTTTTTGCAGAACATTACAGGTGAATAAGCCCAATGTTTTCACTGTGTTGCAGGCTTTGCTGTTAACTGTTGAGGCTGTGACGTTGGACACCCGTGTGCTTTGTTGTACCTGCACCTCCAGCCTGTTCTGAAACCAGCTTAGCAGCAGCTGGTGGAGATGACTTGTTCTTCAGGGTGTTGTTTGCACGCGCTTTATAGCACGTAGCGTGACGTACAGCACCGCGTCACAGCGTCAAGTTAGTGAGCCTTTTTTGTGTGTTGTAATTCTTTAGGTTTCATGGTCGGTAGAGAATACGAGGCTGGAGGGATAGCAAAAGATGGTGCCAAGATGGTAACGGCCGTGGCTTGTGCCAACGTACCTAAAATAACAGTGATTATCGGTGGGTCTTACGGAGCTGGAAACTACGGGATGTGTGGAAGAGCCTATAGGTAAGTGTCACTTAAAATCATGACAGGAGATGTGACTCAATGAAGAGCAGATCACCTTTGCAGTACCATCCTGAAAACCCACCTGAACTCCTGCCGTAGTTGTGCTGTTTGGAAATCAAAACAGTTCTCTGGGATTGCGGTCATAAGGAAATAACAACCTGACAAGCCTGTAGAGGCTCATGATTAACCCTGAACTAGGTGACAGAGGAGGTCTTCTAATGTGTAAATGTGCTGGCACGCTTCCCTCGCATTTTAGCTGTTGGAGGAAAAATTGTACAGTCCTAAACAATCATTAGGCAATACGGGTTAGTCCTTCACCCTGCACTCCTGTGAAGAGTACCAGCTGGTGTAAAAAAATCCTTACTCACTTTAATGAGCCTGTTTTTATGAGTAATGTTTGCAGACCCCTGAGGATTTTTTCATTGGTTGACCCTTTGGACATGACTCACATAAGTTATTTGGCTTTGTCAAGGTCCCTGATACTATTGAAGCTGTTGGTGATATTTTTAAAGAGAAAAATCCCTGGGGGGAGTGGGAGGTGAGATGAAGAGACTCAGGAAAGAGGGAAATTAATTTATAAGGTAATGGGATATACAAAATGAGCAAAACTTTCGCGTTTTCAAACATAATGCTGCAAGAATTGCTGCTGAAGAATGTTAATTTGCATTCTTTAAAAACCAATACATGCATAAAAATTAGTACTTAGCTGAATGAGAATTAGTTCTTTACTAGGAAATAAAGAAATGTGCTATTTTACTATGCGATACATATTTTTTCAGTCCAAGATTTCTGTATGTGTGGCCAAACGCTCGCATATCAGTGATGGGAGGGGAGCAAGCTGCAACTGTTCTAGCTACCATAGCTAAGGACCAAAAAGCACGGGAGGGAAAACAGGTACATCTTCTGTCTTTCATTTGCAGCAATGTCATTATTATTCGCTCTTTCACTGGAATTGCTCACTTTATGAGCTAGGAGAGGATGTTACAGAGTCAGGCAGCAATGAGCTGTGGTTCTCCCAGTGCCACCCAGTGCATCGACAGACATGGAACGTTTGTGAAATGTTACTGTTCACAGCTTCTGTGTGTGAAGCTTGTTCACATTTCTTTGCTTTAAAAGAGAGTTTTTCTCATATCACCATCTTTTTGTATTTTTGTTGGCCAGATAATGAGTTCTGCGCAGGATGAGTGGAGAGGGATCCTCCCTGGTTTGGGAGTATGAGGAGGAATATGCAAGATCAGAGCGTCTTTCCAGTTGTTTTTGAAGTAGGCAGTTTTATAGAAAGCTGCTCTTTGGATTATTCAGCGATATGAAACTTGTAACAGCAGAAGTGTGTAGAGGTTTGGAAGGGTTTTGACTCACTTCAACATTTTCATTGAAAATTAGTGGTGTTTCGTTTAATAATCTTTTCTGGTTTCCCGGTACACTCTTTTCTGCTGTGCTTTTTAAGTTGCATGGTTTATGTTTATACTAGTGCCTCGGTCTCATAAGAAGGGATTTTACCATGGTGTCTTGAAGTTACTTGTATTCATGATGAGTAGCTATTCAGGAGAAGGAAGCAGTGTGTGCATGTTATCCCAACAGTCCTTTTTCTACGCTATACTCGGGCTTTCTGTGAATAGAATATATTCACCCTCTCTGTCTTAATTTCCCAAATCCCTAAATTGGGCAGGATGATACCTGGAAAGAAGGTTGAGAAATATAACTGTAGTTAATATCAGTAAAATGTGTTAGAAACCCGAGAATTCTCTGAATTACAGTGGTGGCCACCGAGTCATAGAGAAACCCAGTGTTAGAATAGCACAGGCTTCTTTTATTCAAAAGTCTTGCCAAAGACAACCCAGAACTGAGTTTATTCAGTACAGCAATTGGTAATTTTTTAGATGCTAATCCCCTGTTATGCTCGGTGCAGTATGTTTTTACTCTCTTTTCCCACGCACCCTTTTTGAAAAGTGGTATCTTAATTTCATTGTCAAATATCTGAATTAATAACTGTGTGTAGAAAAGGGAAAAAACTTCGTGGTGATCATTTAGGCATTTTCTTCTAGTTTGATGCTGCATAGAAAGCTCTGCTGTCACTGGAAGAACATATTAAAGAGTATGTTACCGGTGTGTGTTCTTATTTGCCTGTCTTTTTAGTTGTCTGAGGCAGACGAAGCAGCTTTGAAGGAGCCAATCATCAGGAGGTTCGAGGAGGAAGGAAATCCTTATTATTCCAGTGCAAGGTAACATGTAAATGACTTCTCCAAAACTTAATTGTAATCACAGGACATCACAATAGCATCTAAATGTTGGTGCTGAAGAACAGGGCAATCTGGAGCAAAGACTGTGTCTGATGTGCAGGAGTCCAACGCATTAGGCTTCAAATCGGCGTCTTGTCTCGGAGACAGAGGTGTGTACTGTGTCGGAAGGAGGCACACGCTTGCAGGAATTGTTCTGCTGGTTGTGTAAGTAATGATGTGGCAGCATGGAGTTCATGCTCTGCGTGTTGGAGCTCTCCATCATTCTCTCCGGTGTAGTATTTGGTCACCTTTCTAAAGCCCACTGAACGGCATCATGAGTGGCTGCACGTGTGTTAGGAAGAACTCGTTGTCGTGGGATTCTGCAAGCGGAAGAGGCCAGAGGTAAAGGAGAATTTTCAGGAAGACCTGAAGCCATTTGGAAATCTCAGGTCATGGTCTTGGCAGGTGACTGTTGGATGATGGCAGTTGGGATGGGCATGAGCTGATGGGTGCAGCATATTCATGTTTGTTGAGAAGTCCTTTGCAGCATTCTGTGCTCAGGTTTATGGGATATTAGTAAATGCCCAGGTGGTAGTCAGGTGATGAAGTGTCATGGTTTAGGCCCAGCCAGCAACAAAAGGATGCACAGCCGCTCACTCCTCCCCCTGGTACCATGGGTAGAAGAAAATATAAGGACAGGCTCGTAGGGAGGAATCCCTCATCCATGACGGTCATGGGCAAAACAGACTTGACTTTGGGAAGAAAAATCAATTTAATTACTTACCAATCACACCACAGTAGGAGAATGAGGGATAAAATAGATCCTAAAAACACCTTCCCCCCACCCCTCCCTCCTTCCCAGTCTCCGCTTTGCTCCCCATTTTTCTCCCTTCTCCCCGCCAGTGGTGCAGGGGGATGTGGAATGGGGGCTGTGGTCAGTCCATCCCGCGTTGTCTCTGCTGCTCCTTCCTCCTCAGGGGAGGATCCTCACACTCTTCTCCAGCGTGGGGTCCCTCCCACAGGAGACCCTCCTCCATGAACTTCTCCAACGTGAGCCCTTCGCACGGCTGCAGTTCTTCAGCGTAGGTCCCTTCCATGGGGTGCAGCCCTTCAGGAACAGCCTGCTCCAGCATGGGCTTCCCACAGGGTCACAGCCTCCTTGGTGTGGCCCCCCTGGGCAGCAGGGGGTCTGTGCCTCCCTGTGACCCTCCGTGGCTGCTGGGGAACCTCTGCTCCAGCCCACCTCTTCCCCACCTTCTGCACTGACTTTTGGTGTCTGCCTGAGTGTCTCTCCCACATCCCAGTCCTCTCTCCACGCTGATTCTCTCCACTCTGATTCCGCTGCTGCTGCTGCTTCTCCCTTTTTGGTGTTTTCCCCTCTTAAATATGTTAATCTCTGAAGTACTGACTGGCCAGAGTCAGGTCGGACTTGGAGTCAGGGGAGCTTCTCACAGGAGCATCCCTGTGGTCCTTCCCCGGCTACCGACCTGCCCCACGACACAAACCCATGAAGCAGGGTGGCTTCCAGGAGTGTGACCTCTGGAACCTGGCTGGAAGGCCTTCTTGGCCTCCGATTGTTACTGTACGTTAGTTTCATCCCGTTTGTACGGATCTTCCCGCACGCTTTTTCTGCGCGCGGTATCCAAAAGGTAATTCTCCACAGGCTGCTAATGATGGTAGAGGGTAGGATATGATGACAGGGCCTTGCTGCGCCTCTGTCCTCCTCGTTGTCCAGAAGGAACATTGGTCTTACGCAATTCTGGAGTCTGCTGTATGTATGTTTTTGTGTGGCAGTATCAACCGTTTTCTTACCAGCAAGCTGGGAAGTCTGGAAACGGGATGAGTACAGAGTGGTTGGCATGTGATAAATCTTGATGTGGGCATCGTGGGCAGAAATCGTGTGAACAGGTGGGTGCAAGATACTCTGTCAGTGTCAGACAGCAGTAAAAGGAGGAGTTTGGGGACCTTTCTGTCTAATTTGATACCTCCTTAATCTCGTGTATGACATTGCACACAGCAGCAGCAGTGAGCTCCGTTATGAGTGGTTTATCATAATCTGAAGGAAGATATAAAATTAATGGCAGGTTGTACTCTGTTTTCTGCTGGAATAGGGGAATGAACTGAACTGAAATAACCACACCCAGGGGATCCATATTCATTTTAAAGTTTAATCAAATTAGTGCCTTCATCAAACAGAAGTTCTTGCCATTTTGCCCTGGCTGGTGCTGTGATGGGATGTTTTAGAATCGTAGAATCACAGACTGGTTTGGGTTGGAGGGACCTCAGAGCCCCCCCAATCCCACTCCCTGCCACGGGCAGGGACATCTTCCACTAGCCCAGGTTGCTCCAAGCCTCATCCAGCCTGGCCTTGGGCACTCCCAGGGATGGGGCACCCACAGCTTCTCTGGGAACCTGTCCCAGTGCCCCCCACCCTCTGCGGGAAGAATTCCTTCCTGATGGCCCATCTCCATCTCCCTCTTTCCGTTTAAACCCGTTACCCCTTGTCCTGTCACTCCCTGCCCTTGGGAAAAGACACTCCCCCCAGGGTCTGTAGTGACAGGAGAAGGGGTAATGGGTTTAAATTGAAAGTGGGTAGATTTAGATGAGATGGTGTCAGCTGTCAAGCACGGTTGTGCTCTCTCTTTTAGTACCCCTTAAAGATCAAGTCTAGTACAGTGTGATAAAACCCTGTGCCCTGAGGCAAGAAGGAAAAATGAAAACACGTATTGTCATCTTTTATTACTGGATTTTAAGGAGAAGAATTTTCCACTGATAGAAAAACATCTAAAAAAATAGTCAACATTTAAAATTCATCCTTACTGTGGAGGAGAAGATGAATGGTTTGATTTTTCTTTTGAACGTTTGCTTTTTTTAATGTGTTCACTGGAAGCACAGCCATGGTCTGCTTGTACTCGTGACTGAAAACAGTTTCGTTTATTTAACATTCACTATATTCGATATATTAGCAATATAAAAGACTGTCCTCTCCCCAGAACCAACAGGCCACTGCCAATATTTACAACAGTAAGTTACTGATCTTCAGAAAAGTAGTTTCACTTGTCAGATTAAAGTTAGAATTATGTCAGATTCTGTGTTTTTAATAATGTCTAGTGATTTTTAGACATGAAACTTAAATATTTTAGCACCAGCTTTGTGCTCTCTACTGAGCAACTGTTTGCAGTTTGTGTTCCCAGCATATCTGGCAGTTCTGAAAAGGGAGGTTGCCGATCCAGAAGAGCCCTCAGGCAGTAGCCTAAGTTCGCCTAGCCAGGCACTGTGTGCTCTCGATGCTGAGAGTCCTGTCCTTCAGGGAAGCTTTGTACTTGTCAATGTGCCTGTAGCTTGGAAGGGACGCTTCGCACGCACCGGCGTGGGCTGGCTAAGTGAGGACTAGCCTGGGTCCGGGTTGCACGCGGTCAGGTTCGCGTGATGCTGCGCCCAAGCTGATAAGCCCAGCTGAGACATGAAGTTGAATGTCAGGGCTGAAATCCCGCTGAGGTTTTCTGGCTAAAAGCAGTGGCAGGGAGAGGCCCCTTTTCACCGAGGAGTGCTATTGTGCAGAGAACAGTGTGTGACTGGCTCAGGTCAAGACAGTTCAAGCCGTTTTCACTCTCTTCAGTCCATTGTCGAGGAGCTCTTAAGTGCTCTCTGTTGTCTTGGAGAGATAATTGCATCCATCGGTAGATATTATTATGTTTTCTGTCCTGATTTTGTGCCTTCCAGTGATATGACACGTGTGTGCCTTTTTCCTTAACTTGCTGCTAATTTCTATGGAAGATCTCAGAGCAGAAGCTCAAAAGTTTCCGTCACCGTGGAGTAGGCTGCCCAGGCAGAAGCAAGGAGATGAAACAGGGGCCTTCAGGAAAGCTGGGGGGACATTTTCCAAGGACAAGGAGTGACAGGACAAGGGGTGATGGGTTTAAACTGAAAGAGGGAGATGAAGATGGACCATCAGGAAGGAATTCTTCCCGTAGAGGGTGGGGAGCACTGGGACAGGTTGCCCAGAGAAGCTGTGGATGCCCCATCCCTGGCAGTGCCCAAGGCCAGGCTGGATGAGGCTTGGAGCAACCTGGTCTAGTGGAGGCTGTCCCTGCCCACGGCAGGGGGGTTGGAACTGGATGATCTTTAAGGTCCCTTCCAACCCAAACCATTCCATGATATGATTCTCAGTAGGATTACAGTTTTTGCAGCAGGTACTGTACTTGAGGGAGGGATTCAGCCACCTTGGAGCCAACATATTTGTCCACCAACATGGGCAGCTGCTTTCTGGGAAGCATTCGCCGTAGGTCAGGGTGAAAGGGCCTGTTCCCTGTGCTCTGAAGGATGCTTCCAGTCCGCTCCCAAGCGTGGTAAAAACCCAGTTGACCGTCAACCAAATGTCAGGGTGCTGTGTGGCAGCTGAGTGTGGATGGCCTTGGATGTGTCACATGCTAACTAGATCCCACCAACCAAAAAAGACCAACCAAACAGCTTTGCATTCCTGAGAGTCAAGAACGATAGGTGGGCAGAAAGACTGCTGTCTGGGTGCAGCCGGTTTGGAGGGTCCCACACGCTGTCCTCTTGCTAAAACAGGGGTCCCAGCCTGCCTCATCCCTAACGTCCATTGAGATTGATGTGACCCTTCCAGGTGACTTCATTAAGCTTTGAATAAAGCTTTTAGCAGTAATAATGAGAGGGAAACAAAATGCCCTGATGATTTTAAAATACACGAGAATTTCCCTATTTACTCTGCTTAGATAATTTTCGTTAAAAATGACAACATGCTGTATGTGCAGCATGTCAATACTGTTCCCTGCAGTTGTGTTTTCTAATCCAACTTTAATCAATTATTTGATTAGAACCTTTCACAGTGAGCAGTCTTAATTAACGTGAGTCATTAGGCAGCACCCTTCTTAATGAGTGATATTAATCTGCTTACAGGTTGCTAAAAGGATTTCAGCGGTTTGCATCTTAACAAATTACATGAGCATTTTACTTTCAGGGACTTCATTTCTTCTACTCACAGTGTGTTGGTTACAAATATTTTATGAGTGTGGTTGTGACTCATGTTCTAGCCATGGGGTTTTAATAGGTAGTTTAATTATTAATGTTACATCCCAGCAGAGAATGTAGTTTTCTTTAAACAAAGAGAGGCAGAAGCCAGGGGTGACCGTCGTGAAAGCGGCTTGACTTCCGTGCAACCCAGAGTCTTCGTGGTTGTCAATATAAGTTAATTGCGTAGTTACAAAAAAAACCCCAATCTGCCATTAAAATGTGCTTCGTGTTTGGAGTGTTTATGGCAGTGGCAGTCACTGTGAAGGTGCAGCTTGGCCGGTACTGCGTTACGTAGGTGATGCTTTTTGATTCAGTTCCCCCCTGCCCTCCCCGGGCCCTCAGCAGGTTTATTAAACACTTTAAGTAGCAGGAATTCGTTCATTCCGTTTCAGTGTGCTTCATAAATAAGTTAATTGCAAGAGTTCATTTAAAAGGTTGGTCTGCGGAGCAAACAAACTTGTAACAGTCAAAAAACCCCAAAATTTGCTTAAAAATAGAAATTAGTACATTTGTCATTGGTCTTAGCGTTGGGGGTTTTTTCCACCACCCTAAGAAAACAAAGGGATTGTTGGTTTGACAACAGAAAACTGCTTTGCTTTTCACTGTCAGTAGGGATGTTCTCCATCCCTTCTGCAGATTAATCTGTTTTCATCACAACTAAATCAAGATCTGAAGTACAAACAGGAGGAAGGAGAAGCATGTGCGCTGGAGTTTGGTACTTCATGACAGTGAAGGGATAGGAAATACCCTATCGTGGCCATTCTGTCGTGCTGGGTTCTATGAACAGGTACAACCACTCTCTCGGGGGAAAAACAAAAGAATTCAAGCAACTCTTGAGTAAATCTCAGTAAAACCAAGTTCCTTTGGTTATTTTGAACAGAAAAGCTTTTGACTGTTTTTGCTGTGTGGTAAGAAGCACATAGTGTGACCCTTTTCAATGGAGCATTATTAGAATACGCCAGAATAGTTTAACGAGGTATTCCTGATCAATTTAGAGCTACAGTTAGGAGTTACTCAGAGGAGCCAGACTGCAAGAGCTCACACCATGCACCGTATCCAGCCTGTGGTACACACAATTCCTGTGTGTCTTGCTGTCAGTACCGTGCAGCCCACTAGGACGGAGATGCTCACCGGGCATCCGAAGAGGGAACAGGTGAGGCAGGGCTGCAGTGTCCTCGTGTTTCTAATTACAGCAGATTTTTTACCCTTTTCCCAGACTTCTGTGCTCGTCGTGACCAGCCAGGGCAATGAGTGCCACAGCTGCTCTGGTGTGAAGTTTCTTTAATCAAGCTTTTGTTTTCAGTCCCGAGAAAGAGACAGCCTAAGTGTGCCCAGTTAACAGCAAGGTCTTCCCTCCTCCAACCCCCCTCCTCCTCTGGCGCTTCACCTGTGCTCTCCAGCCCCGTTTAGGGTAACAATCTCCTCTGCTTGGGGAGCTGCACCGTGGTAAGATGCATTTCCAGTAGAACCTTCCTGCTGAGTTGGGTGTCCTCTTCCTTTCTCTGGGAGTGGGAGAACAGGCTCCGAAGCCGAGTCTGAGCCCTCGCGCCTCATCTCGTTGCGGGTGTCCTGTGTTACAGTTCCACTCTGCGATGCACAGAGTTTACGTGTATTTGTTGTAGAACCAAACGCATTTGTCAGCCTCTGGATATTTTTATCTGATTCGATGAGTATTACTTTCACAGCAGATGGTGAAATACAGATGGAAGGCAGAAGTGTCTGCCACTGCCTTGAGCTTATCAGCATGTACTTGTGTACAGTTTGCCGTCCTCTTCTTTTTGGGCGTGAGGTTGGCACATTTAGCACTGAGAGAAGAGTGCAACATATATTGTTCCCTGTCTAATTAGATTTTTTTCAGTTCATCTTCAAACAGTAGGAATGCAGCTAGACATTTGCAGCTGGAAATTTGGGTTTGAAAGGAACGGCGATGCTCCGTCTTGGTACAGCCAGTCAGCGCTCTGTTCCTCACCCTTTCTTCTACTTTTAAATTTTCCACAGACAAAGAATTAAGCATTAACCAACACTGAAGTAAGATCAAAAAAGAATGCAAAATAAGCGTCTCTGGGGGCAGGTGGGATGAGGAGGAGCATCACTGTCTCAACCAAAGAGACTGTGCGTGTGTTTTGCAGACCCCGATCGAAATGCATCGTTATGTAAGCGAGGCTGGGGTTGCAGTGAGCAGTGTGGTGTCTTGTTTCAATATCCTGCTGTGGAGGTGGTGGGTATACAATACTTACCGTTTGGTGGCCTGCTGGGGGTTTTGATGTGGATTTTACCCTGGGAAGGATGGAGCTGTCGTTGAGAACTGATGCCACAAGTACTTTAATTCTTGTGTAATATCAAAGAGACTATTTACAAATGTTTGTGAGTTTGGGGACTTGGCAATTTGGTATTTGCTTATTCACAGCTTAATTGCCTACCGGGCCGGGGTAAGGAGGGTGTTGTCTTACAGGTGTTTAGAAATGGGCTTCAGAAAAAATAAATACCACAAATACTGGAAATACTTGAAATTTACTCTATCTCTTCTAACAGTGAAAGAATAAACACTTGTATCATCCTCATCTGGCAGCTGAACTAACCTAAATAACATAAATAATGATGTGACATAATCCATAAAATACTAGCGTTCTGAACAGAATCGGTCACTGACAAAAAGTCATTTTCCATGTGAATATTAAAACAACAAAGAGTCACTTTTCTCTAAGGTGATGACTTCATGCTACAAAGAAGTATGAAGGATCTCATTTAAAATATGTAACCTGACACTGTCCATTTGTCCAAAATCTATACTCTGTTCTAGGAGACAAATTCCACAGGGTCACACGCACCAGCCTATTGCACTGATGGTTAAGGTGAATTAACCCCGTGACGTCACGTGTAATTCAGAGCTTCAGTCCACTCTCCTTGGAGTAACCAGTTTCATGTGCTTGAAAATCTACCCACTGTTTGTGTTAATTGCCTTTAATTATTACCTGATGGGGTTCTTTCTTCCCCCTAGATTATGGGATGATGGAATTATTGATCCAGCTGACACCAGACTGGTTTTGGGCCTCAGTCTCAGTGCGGCATTAAATGCGCCTACAAAGAAGACGGAATTCGGGGTTTTCAGGATGTAAACTTAAACGTATGCTCATCAGAATTACCTCTGTGTGCTTTAATAGGAACTGGAGAGCAAACCAGCTACAGCGTTGAGGTGATTAAAAAATAAAGATTTGTACCATGCTATTTTTAATGGAAATGTCCTAATTTTTTATTTTCTTTCACTGAGTAATTATCAGACAGTGCTTTGGTACTCACCTGAGATCAGTCACAGCGCTCGTGTAACGCTGCACTGCATGAATAAACCGCAACTTCCCACGTTACCTTTAATGTTTGACAAGAAACCATTGGTGCTGTCTGTTATATAAATAAATCTGCAAAATCGGATACGGATTCGGTGCTTATCAGCTCCTTTATTTCTTTTAAGTCATCTTCGTATGCCTCCTGTAAATGCAAAACACTCTTACTATCCAACAAAAAAGCCCCACGTTTGCTAGTAAATCATTTTAGCAGAGGAGAAGGGCAGCCAGGGAGTTCAACACAGCATGAAATTATGGATTTCACGCAGTGGTTGGCATTTTGGCCTTTCTCCGGCTTTCATCCAAAAAACATTGCTCTTCTGCAGGGTTCCCTGCAGTCAAAACAACCCGATGGATGCATGGTGTTTTCTGGAAGAGCTGGGGGGGGCGGGTGCTGGCATCTGCGGGAGCTGCCGGTGGCTGAGAGCCCTCCTGAAGACGGGGGGTGGCCGCAGAGGTGTTCCAACACCCTCCTGCGTGATCTTCCTGGCAATTTCGGCTTCACGAAGCCAGAGCATCCCTCCCCGAACTGGATCAGTGCTTCACCCAGAGCACACCCTGAATCCCACGGGCTCGGGGGCGACTGAGTTGCTGCAGTGCTTTGGTTCATCTCTTTATGCGTTTTTCACAGTATCCCGTGGTTTAATGGCTTTCAGCATCGGTGTGTGTCGTTTCGCTTCTTCAGTTTAGAAATACCGCACCTCGTAGGAGGCAAATGCTTGGCATGTCGTGTGCCTCGAGTAGGGAGGAAAATGCTGTGCTGGCTGGGACTAGGAAGCTGATCTTACCTGACATTGCCCAAATAAAGAATATTCTTGGCTGAGAATCAAACCCAAGAAGAGTTAATGTGGATGGGTGCGGTCCCATCCCGTGCTGGCCTGTGGGGAGAAGAAGGATTGCCGGTAGGAGTGATCGTCCTGGATATCACGCCAGCTGTAGCCTTCCTAGAGCAGAGGAGCTCCCCTTGGACCCAGGAGGGGGAAGGAAGGTCGGCTGGCTGCTCCCCATCTCTGTTGTGTCTCAGCCAGATGCAAAAGTGATGGTGGAAGAGTTCTCTGGGGTTGGGATTTTCAGTGCCGAATAAAGAGAGCCCGGCATACGCTGAGCCGTGGGGTCTCCGGTAACGCCTCTGCATTGTACTAAAATACCAGTTTTCTCTCATGTTACTGAGAAGAAATCTATCCAAATCCTAGTTTGGATACCATCACGCTCGCACGCAGACATTGGCCGAAAATCCCTGTTCCCTCTAGGCCCGCCGGGAGCGAGGCGTCGGACCTCGCGCTCGTACCACATCTGGCGATGCCGGCAGATGTGTTCCTGCTGGGGCATTACTCCTTCCGTGGTCATTCTCCCTGCCCATTGCTGTTGCTCTACTAGTAGGACCTTTTTGTGGGTGTTTAATGGAAGGAAACGTTAAATAAACCCAAATAAAAGGCAGCCACCGCTGCAAGGGCGTAAGGTGGGAACGTAAGAGCCGCGGGTGGATGTTCCGAGACTTGTCCTACGCGTCTCCGATGCGCGTCGCCTATTCCCTCTAGTACTGGAGCAGCTCAGAGCCATTGCCCTCTTGTCTGACTGGGAAGGATGATGGTTGGGATGACACTGACTTTTCAGGTGGAAGCGGGGCAACAAGGGCTTTGCCATGTCGAGCGCACAAACCGTGGTGGATCAGGACCCCGAACGTGGTACTGTAGGCGTCCGGGGGCTTTTCTGCTCTTCCCGGATCCCACCTTGGGAATTGCTCTTCTCAGCTGTACGCCTCCCTCCTGCCTCAGAGCAAGGCCAAGAGGTCACCTCATCCCAGCTGTCTTTGAGGGAAACCTCATCTAAGAGGGGTCAGCAGTTGAGGTCGAGGAGTTCAGAAGGGCGATGCTGTCGCCTAGAGGGTGTTCCCAAACACCCCGGTAGAAGGAACTGGAAAGCCGGGAATGAGGTGGGCTGAGCTATTGCCACGTCCCTGGGGACTGTTGCCACAACCAAGGGCGCTTCTCAAATGGCCTGGGCTGAGATGGTGAGTTCAGGATGGACCACAACAACCCGCCCGTTGCCTTTTTCCCTTCTATTCTCCGGGCAGCTGGGAACGTGCTGGGAGCTACAATGCGGCCACCAACCAATATCAGTGGCAGTTTGTACAACAGTCAGACCCTCCGGTACACAGCCACGGTGGGGTCCACATGCCCACGTCCCAGGCTGAAGTGAGCCCACGTGGCCCACGATGGCTCTGCCAGCAGGAAGGGAGAGGCTATAAATGTCATTCCTGAGAAGCCGCTCCCATCCCTCTTCCACACATTTTGGGGTTGGTTTAACGGGGAGTTTGTCGCCTCCGTGTCTCTGTTGGCATTTGTGTATGGGCTGTTCTTGTGAGAGCCCATCGTTCGTGAGGACGGCGTTGTTCTGGACTGTTGCTCATCAAGATGAACCGGTATCTCCTGCCGAAGCAGGTGTTATCTTTCAGGTGTGCCACTGGACTCTATTACTGCTTCAAATGTGGCAGAACCCTAATTTATCTTGAATTTTCCTCGCTCTTCCAGATTTCAGCCAATGTCTTGATTCAGAAAACCGACGATGGTATATTATATTAACCTTTTTTCTCTTTTTTTTAACTGAGGTTTATGGCAATTCAACAAAGCACAAAAGCCCGCCGCTTTCCAGCAAAGCCTTAAAGCAGCCACTTAAAGCCAGATGTCCACTTCCATGGCTCTGATTCAGTAGAGCACTTGAACAAATGCTCCACGCTAATCTCTGCAGTCTAATAGTCATAAAACCCATCCAGCTCCGCGTCTGCGTCAAGCCAAAACCAGAACACATAACAGCATCAGAACTGCTCAACGGACACTCCATTATTTTGACACCAGCGTCAACAGACACCTCCGTTATTTTCCTGCCTCTAGGAGTACATTCAATCAATTGATTGTGATGGAAGAGCGTGATTATGAAAATCATACCCCGTGCGAAATCACCCATTTCGTGTATGGGCGCTAAGGCACATCGCCCGGGTCCTGTTCCTGCGCCATCTGCGGAAACATCCCTACGGAGAAGCTCAACCTTGAGAAGCCGCAGGCTCCCCCAGCGTCGTAGCCAGTTGTCTCTCGACTGGCTACTGATGCTGTTGCCAAAAAAAGTGCCTATAAACAGTGATTGTGCGTTTTTGCTCCGCGACGTGGTAGCTTCACGTCGCCTGGTTCAGTACTCAGCCATCCTGCGTTCTGCAGCTTTTCATACTCCCTACAAGAACGGGTGGCAGGGGACGGCAACGCTGGCGGAGACGGCGCGATATGGGCAGCAACAGGCACAGGAACGTACGGTTCTGGGGGTGTCCGTAGCCAGGCAGACGCAACAACTCTTGGAAGTAGAAATGCCTCCACATTCAATAACGTTTTTGCTGGGGGAGTTAGAAAATTCAGCTTTTTACGTGGGAGCGCAAGTTGGAGAGAAACCAGTGACGTTTTCTGAGCGTCTGCGTGGTGTTCTCAACGCTGCATGAGTAATCCTCATCCTGTAAAATGTGGCTTGCATTTTTTGGCCAGGCTTCGCAGATGGTGCTCTCAAAGTCGAGCAGGCCATATATCTGCCCCCCTGTATGAAGTGCAGCTCTTTTCTGAGCCCGAGTGTTATTTCCCTGCTCCAAGAAACCTCACTTTGGCGAGCCCATCCTTTCCAGTGCTTCATGGAGCTGCGTTTTTGCTCCAGCCTGGGACGTGGGGTTCGCTCCGAGTGGTTCACCGCCAGCCTGACGTCTGACATCGCGGCCTTCCCTCTGGCAAAAGGAGGCGGGAGGATTCGCGCAAACACGCAGAGGACCTCTGCTCCCGACAGCAACCACAAATGATTTGCTGGATGTGATGATCCATAGGAGCGTGTGGGAGGCGGTAACAGCAAGAGGTGAACACGCAGCTCTGGAGGCAACAAGACCGTTGGAGACATCGGAGCCTTTATTGCCTCAAACAGAATGCTGCTGTTGAAAATTACTCGTTAAGCCACCCTCCTCTTGCACCCTTCAAACGCTGCCTTCCGGTTAGGGAAAAATATGCCCCTTGGCCTGTTTAATTTTCTTTAAACAACTGGTTTGGTTTGGTTTGGTTTGGTTTGGTTTGGTTTGGTTTGGTTTGGTTTGGTTTGGTTTGATTTTCTCACATTGCTTTGCCTTTTCAGGCTGTTCTTAGCTCCCCTGCAAGGCCCAGCTGGCAGAGTTTTGTTAACAAGGCTTTCCAAAATCATCCTCCTCCCCCAGCAGGGACCCAGCCTAGCCCCTGTTTGCACTGGCTGGAGGGCAGGATCATCCCCATGTCACTGTGGAGCTGGGAGTGGAGCCTGCTGGCAGGCAGACCCTGCTCGCTGCCTCCTCGTCCTCACAGCCATCATGCCAGAGGGCCAGAGGTGTCACGCCAGCAAAGCTGGTGCTCAGCTCCCCCTGCCCCCCCCGGCCCCCGCCACCCTGGTTTTGCCCCAGCCTTGGCCTAGAGGCGTGAGCCTGGAGAGGGCTGAGCCCTGCCCTTCACCGTGCACGCTCTCCCTGGCATCCCGCTGCTTTTCCCGGTGGGGGAAGCGGCTCCTGTCCTCCTCCTGCCCCCACCGGCACCAAGAGGCTTGGGCAGGTTTGGGCCTGCCAGGGAACTTTGCGGCCATGGTGTCGGTGAACACGAGGCCACCGAGCCTGCAGAGGAAGGTCTGGATGGCAGCGAGTGCGCTGACGCTATGTCTCCTTTTGGAGACCGTGCCTGTCCTCTCCCCAGAAGGAGGTGGCCTCGTTTCACACACAGGAGGGATGATGCTCACTGAGCATCCGCTCGGGAACGTGGTATTTGGCCTCAAGCACCTTTTCATAGCTCTGCTCCATGTACCAGCCAACACTTCTGTCCTGGGCCTTCTGATGCTGCTCCTTCCTTTGCTCTCCATGGCCCTGGGCCTTCCCACCCTGCTGGCAGTCCCACCCTTCCTCATTCCAGCATCCCATCCTCATCCGCTGGTTGCTCACCACCCACTCCTTCAGGTTAATCCTTGATCCTGGCTCTTGTTCCCATTACACCGTGCTTTTCCTTAGCCCGCGGGCTACTAACCCGCCCTCCTCTCAGGTCCCCAAGTTGATACGGCAACTATAGCCCCTTCCAGTGCCTGGGGGGCTACAGGAAAGCTGGGGGTGGGGGCTTTTCCCAAGGGCAGGGAGTGACAGGACAAGGGGTGATGGGTTTAAACGGAAAGAGGGAGATGGGGATGGGCCATCAGGAAGGAATTCTTCCCGCAGAGGGTGGGGGGCACGGGGACAGGTTCCCAGAGAAGCTGTGGGTGCCCCATCCCTGGGAGTGCCCAAGGCCAGGCTGGGTGAGGCTGGGAGCACCCTGGGCTATGGAAGGTGTCCCCGCCCATGACGGGAGGTGGCACTGGAGGGGCTTGGAGGTCCCTCCCCACCCAAACCGTTGCATGATTCTGTGATTTCCAAGCCTGGTCTCCCCTGTGGCCCAAACTCCGCTGTACTCCAGGTGTCTGCCGGCTGCCCGCTCCCTCCTCCATCCCGACCCCCATGGGCGAGGGAAGAGCCTCCCACTGTCCTCGCACAACAGGGGGGCGACCCGGCCCTTTCCCGTGGCCCAGACGCAGGGCGGGGGGGGGCACTTCACCCCCCTGTCGCGCTCAGAGATGGCTCCGCTGTCGGTGCCGAGCAGTGCCAGCCGATGAGCGCGGAGCCGATGACAGCGGAGCCGTGCGGAGCCGATGAGCGCGGAGCCGATGAGAGCGGAGCCGTGCGGAGCCGATGAGCGCGGAGCCGTGCGGAGCCGTGCGGAGCCGAGGCGCGGCGGCGGGGCGGGGCGGGCGGCGCTATAAAGGCGGTGGCGGCGGCGGCGGGCCGGCAGCACCATGGACAGCTGCCGGGCGCTGGCGCTCTGCGCCGTGGCGGCCGCGCTGCTGCTGGGCGCCCGCGGGCAGGGGCCGAGCCCGCCGCGCCGCGACCTGGGACCCCTCGGCGCCGGCGCCTCCCGGGAGAAGGAGCTGGTGGGGCGGGGGGCCGGGGCGAGGGGGGGGCAGACCCGTCCGGGCGCGGCCTGACGGGCACTGCTGGGGGGTCTCTCGGCAGATCGAGGCACTGCAGGAGGTGCTGGAGAAGCTGAAGAGCAAGAGGGTCCCGCACTACGAGAAGAAGTTCGGGCAGGTGCCCATGGTGAGCGCCCCGGCGGGATGGGATGGGATGGGATGGGATGGGAGCGGAGCAGACAGGAAGGGATGGGATGGGATGGGACGGGATGGGATGGGAGGGGACGGGATGGGAGTGGAGCAGACAGGACGGGATGGGATGGGATGGGATGGGATGGGATGGGATGGGATGGGATGGGATGGGATGGGATGGGATGGGATGGGAGCAGATGGGATGGGAGCAGATGGGACGGGAACAGATGGGATGGGATGGGATGGGATGGGATGGGATGGGATGGGATGGGATGGGATGGGATGGGAGCAGATGGGAGCAGATGGGAGCAGATGGGACGGGAACAGATGGGATGGGATGGGAGCGGATGGGAGCGGATGGGAGCGGAGTGGAGCAGACGTGGTGGAATGGGACAGGATGGAATGGGACGGGAGCAGATGGGATGGGCTGGGAGCAGAAGGGATGGAATGGGATGGGATGAGAGTGGAGCAGACAGGACAGGATGGAACGGGATGGGACAGGACGGGAGAGGATGGGATGGGATGGGATGGGATGGGATGGGATGGGATGGGATGGGATGGGATGGGAGTGGAGTGGACGGGACAGGACGGAATGGGATAGGATGGGAATGGATGGGATGGGAGCGGAACGGGATGGGATGGGACAGGACGGGACGGTGACACACACACCACCACCCCTGCCTCACCGCCCGCCGCTGCCCACAGTGTGACGCCGGGGAACAGTGTGCCGTGAGGAAGGGGGCCCGCATCGGGAAGCTGTGCGACTGCCCCCGGGGGACTTCGTGCAATTCCTTCCTCCTCAAGTGCCTGTAAGCGGGGCCTCCCCGGGACACGCCGCCGGCAGCGCGGGCATCGATGTCTCCCTGCCCCGACGCGGCGGCCCGGGACAGCGGCGGCGGCTTCCAGCGGCTTGTCCGCCCGGGAAAGGCAGCGAGGAGCCGCCGCGCCGCCCGTGTAACGCCGTCCGTGACATCCGACATCCGTGGAGCTGTCTTCTTTCTCCCCTCCCCTCCTTCCCCGTTTGATTTTGTCCGTCCAGGAAACCCCCCCAGCCTGTGCCTTGCCGATGCCGGTACCGGGAGCTGCAGCGTCGTACTGGCGCAGAGCCCAGCCGTGCCGAGCCGTGCCCGGGAGGGGGCTGGCCCCGTGCCCCCCTTCCCGAGGCGGACCACATCTACCCCGGAGGGGCTGGGGCAAGGGAATCCCCTGGGTGGTTGGGGGGCGAAGGGGGTGGGGAGATGGGATTTGGTCAAATCATCCTGAGCCCCTTTTTCTTGCCTGCAGCCAGCTCGGACACCCGGGGGGAGGGTGGCGCAGGGGTTCAGGCCGAGCACCCTCGTGCTGGCCCTGCGCTGGAGAAGGTCCCGCATGAGATACCGGTTCGGGGTCCGGCCGGGGTGGGGCTGGGGAGAGGTCAGCTGCTTTACCCGAGCCACCACGGAGAGAAAGCTGTCTGGATCCATTGCAAACTACCAGGGGATATCCTTGTCACCAAGACCAAACTGCTCACGTTTCTACAACGAACTGATGTATATAAATATCTCTGTCCTCCGCAGGTACGCTGCGTGTTCCAGCAAACCCATAACGTGTCTTAATCCTTCGTCTGTTAATAAAGTCACTGTTCTGATGACGGTGTTTTGGAAGAAGTTTTGATTTCACGTGCGGGAATGGAGAGCCTGAGGGTCACTGCTCTGAAATCACTGCACCCGCCCCGGTGTTACTGTCTGCTTGGCCCAGGCTGTCAGCCTGGTTGGGACGGGGCTGAAAACCGGGGTTCATGTCTTCTGGCACTGGCTCGGGCCATGGCTGCGCCCTGCAGACCTCAGGTTTTCCCTTGGGAGAGGGCAGGATGCATCCCAGCTGCAGGGACCGTGCTAGGGATGCAGCGCAGAGTGGGGGAAACCACCCTGGGTGGGATCATCTTTGCTGCTTTGTGTTTTGTTCCCGTAAAAGAGGGACCAGCGAAGGAACATCCGGCCTCTCCCTGGGTCACAGTTCATCTGTGGGTGCCTGTGCCGGAATCAGCTCCTGTTCCTACCAGCCACGAGATGAGGGGCCGCACGGGCCAGGGCAGAAACGGGGGCAAAGCGCTCCTCCAACGGGTTTCTTATGTGATGCTGAAGAGAGCACAGATTCAGGTGAGAAACACAGAGACTTGTGAGAGCAAAAGAGATTTCTGTAAGGCACTTGCTTTACTCCTGAAGAGTAAGAGCTCATGAGCAAGCCTGGCTGAACAGGCACAGGAAAACTGACTGCAAGGAGAGACATGGCACGGTTTATTATCATTATTACTGTTATTGTTGCTGCTATTATTACTACAATTTTCCATGACAGAGATGAGCTGTTCTTAGCCCAGAGAAAGAGAAAATAAATTGGAGCTGGAAATATCCAGGGATGTTTCCAGGGGGGCAGGAGTGTTAAACTGGGGCAGGAGTCATGGTGCAGACACTGTTCAGGGAGGAATTTAGGAAGATAGGAGGTGAGCAGGGATGGAGCAGTGGGATTTTCCAGGCAGAGGTGGCGATCAGCTGCGAGTGCAGTTTTCATGCCGGTGGGTGGGTGCTGACCGGCATGGGAGAGGTGCGATGGTGCATTCACAGGGCTGGCAGCGAGTGTCACGTCTTGTAAATTGGTAACTGCTCGTGGATGCCTTTAAGGCATTTCCCAGAGACGCTCTGGAGGCACTCTTCAGTCGTCATGTCTTGTGGAATAATGAAATAATTCTTGTAGCATCTGGGTTCGGTGTCATCCTGCCTCAATAAAAAGGACTTAAATTTAGGTGCTGGATGCTTTCAGGCACGGAGCGCGTGGGCTGGCTGTTCGGTGGTCCCCTCAGTGCTGAGCCCAGCCCCAGGTACCACAAGCCGTCTCAATGAACCCTGTAGACTGTCTCAACATGTAATGTTTTTACTGAAGGTTTATTTGCACAAAATTGGGCTGAAACATGAAATACTGGGCTAAAATATATCAAAGATGATTCATCTTGTGTGTTAATTTTATAGCTCTTGTTTTGTCTGGTCACAGCGCTCAAAATTATAATCATGGTTTAAATAAAGATCAGAATTATAAATCTAAACCCTAACTTCAGGAAGCTGGGGTTTATGGTACACTTGCATGATGCTGTCATTGTAAGATTACCCTCTGCAATATTGCGTGCACCAGCCTGAGGGTTTGGACACGCTGTCATGGTGGTTTAGAAGCATGAGAGTGCCTATAGGTCTGGGGGTCTCCAGTGTCCTTTGAACAGGAGGCTGTAATGCCCCCAGGGTCATCCAGGGGCCTTGAGGGCCATTCCTGCCTCCTAGATCTTCTTCCCACCCTGCCTATTGCTTAGGACCCCATTTCAACCCTGCCGGGGCCCTTGGCCCATGCCCCACTCGTGCATAGGGTGCTGGTCTCCAGCTCCCCACATGGTCCCCATGGGCTGATGTGCCAGCCTGGCCTTGGCACATCCCCATCCCTGTCCCTGAGGAGGTGCATGATGCCCCTGGCCTCGGTCCCCCTCTGGAGGGTGGGATGGGTCCGGCTGTGAGGCTCTGCACGCACGCAGGACGCACCCCTGGGTGCGATGGGAGATGGAGGCTGGTTGTCACTGGTGCGCCCCAGGGCCAAGGCTGGTGTCAATACCTTTTAACGTCTTCATTAATCACCCAGAGGATGGTGCGAAGGGAACCACACAGTTCAGCACAGGGAAATGCCTCTGGGGAGGAACAGCCCCATGTACTGGGACTGGCTCTCTTGGCGAAGGTGGGAGAGTTGGGTCCTACCGCACAGCTGAGGACTGTGCAGCTCAACAGAAACTTAAATGGCCTCATGGCAGTCTCAGCTTCACAATTTCTTTGCAAAAGTTCTGCAGGTGTCAGTTTTTTACCCACCGAAAACAGAGAAGGGGCAGAGCAGCTCCTACCCAGCTCTCTGCGGGCGCTGATTCAGAGGACAAGGGCAGTGATGGCATCAGCATCACGGACACATTCCTCATGAAACAGGACAGCCTTCCAGAGCAACTTGTGGAGAGACCACACACCTGTTGCCATGGTTCTGGCCTGTCATGGAAAAGGTATTCAGGAATAAACCTTCCCTTCACTATCCTGTGCCTCTGCTGACTCCAGAGTCTGCAGCAAAGCTGGATGGGACACCTACAGGAACAGAAAGCAAGGCTGTCTTAGTGGACACCAGTGAGGGGGCCAGGGAACATACTAGGAACATCCTAACACTTCCAAGGTGGGCCTCTACAGACAATTGAGCTGAGTACTCAAAACAAGCATCGCAGCTTCTGAAGGTTCATCTTAGGTTTAGGCAGCAGAGAGGGATGCAAGAAACTTCGGACTCCATCCCACGGTTGAGCAATAATGTGATTGTTATGAACTCAAAAAGCCCAGCTGTCTCACATGTCGGCCTATTAGGACTCAACCATGGCAAATCTGCTTGCCTGCTGGCCACTCCATTTCAAGATCCTCCTTTTCCTTTAGACTGGATCTTCCAGCTGGAAAGGGATGTGAAGGGAAAACTACTCATGACAGATTGGCTGGCAGGTCCCTTCTTTCTGTGCAGTGGGTTGACCAGCAGCTTCTGCTGGCCCCACTGCCCAGGGGATCACTGCTGTGGGTCTCGGCTCCTCATCAGCTTCTGAGGCCTCTGGCAGCTCCCAGGCGCCTGGATCTGGCTAAGCCAAATACACCGTACACACCAAGACTGAAACACAAAGAGATGCCATGAAAAACTATAGCAAAAAACTGTTAATTCAAGGTGGTTTCATTGGTAACTGATCTTTAAATACTCCTGAAAGAAATAAAAATTAAATACATTGCTAGAAATCAAGGAACCCATGTGGATAACCCACCTTTGTCACTAGTCTAACCCCAACCAAATGAGCTGGTTGAATGGCAAGCAGCGGGTCAAAGCGGCCCAGTTGGATATCTGGATTGTGCTGTTTGTCCCTTCTCCTTGATTTCTGTGGGCTTTCCCCATGTTATACCTGCTAGCACAGAATGTGATCCACCTTCTTCTGGTCCACCTCTTCCTAGGTCATAGAATCATAGAACCATAGAATGGTTTGGGTTGGAAGGGACCTCAAAGTCCCGCCAGTGCCACACCCTGCCATGGGCAGGGACACCTCCAATAGCCCAGGTTGCTCCAAGCCTCATCCAGCCTGGCCTTGGACACTCCCAGGGATGGGGCACCCACAGCTTCTCTGGGAACCTGTCCCAGTGCCCCCCACCCTCTGCAGGAAGAATTCCTTCCCCATGGCCCATCCCAATCTCCCTCTTTCCGTTTAAACCCATCACCCCTTGTCCTGTCACTCCCTGCCCTTGGGAAAAGCGCCCCCCTCCCAGCTTCCCTGTAGCCCCTCAGGCACTGGAAGGGGCTCTGAGGTCTCCCCGGAGCCTTCCCTTCTCCAGGATGAACCCCCCAACTCCCCCAGCCTGTCCCCATGGCAGAGGGGCTCCAGCCCTCTGACTGCTGAACCTCTTCCCAGAAACCACCTAGTCAGAAATACAAAGATGATCAACTCACATTGCTCATCCGCCGCCAAGTCTTCTCCATGAGTCTTCCACACAATTCCCAGACTTGGTATCCCTGGTGGAGGCAGCACAGCAGCTGCCCTTCCTTAAGTGGCATCAGGGAAATGTACACCTTTGGGTCGCAGCCTCTGGAGCAGGAGATGGCACATACTGGGACAACAATTGAGATTCACACCAGAACTCAGAGTTCGGCAATAATGTTGCACGGATACGGAACACTTCACACTGCCTGGAAAAATCTCCTGACATTTTCTGCTGGGGTGGGGTTTGCTGCTGCTTGGATTCTGGTTGGTTTGGGGTTTGGGTTTTGGTTTTTGTTTGGTTGGTTTTGTTTGTTTCGGTTTTGTTGTTGTTTAGGGTTTTTGGTTTTATTCTTTCAGTTGTTGGGTTCAGTGTTTTTGGTTTGGGGTTTTTTATTTTTCCTTCCTTTCCTTTGGTACCTCATTCTTTGAGTCACCAGAGAAACCAGTTACACACCAGTCAACACTGATGTGACGTGTCTGTGGAGGTCTTCAGGCTTTCTACTTGTGTGTAACTTGTACAGTACATGCTGTTGCACCCACACAGTTGCAATTCGTTGTAAGGTTTAAGAGGAGTAGTGGGGGCTTTACGCCTTTGTGCTGGTGGTGGATCGATATAAAATCTGCAGATGAACAAGAGATGGCAGTGTTGCAATGGAATAAAATTCTCAGCAAGCAGCTGTCTCTGGTCTAAACGTTTTAGCTTAACTGTGATGGATAGGAGGCTGGATTATTCAATTTTGGGTATTGGTTGTTTTATTTTTTTTTAAATCAAGCAAGCTGGAGCAGACACCAGTACTTCGCCTGGCTAGAGCATCTGTGGCCTCTTACAACCATCTTGCTTCCTGCATCCTCATCCAGGGGTTGTAGCTTGTCTCCAGTCCCATCTCCAGCCCCATCTCCTCTGACTGCAGACCCCAGATGGATTCTGGACCTGGTACATCACTTGCCTTCCCTGGGCTGGTGACAGACCCTGTTACCAGCACCCAGCTGTGTCCCATTGGCAAGGGCAATGCCTGTGCTGGGACCCACCCTGACTCCCAGCTCAGCTTCCCTTGGGCAGCAGACAGCCTTTGCTGCAATGATGTTTGGGCACAGCACATGCGTGGTCCTGCAGCCATGGGAGACTGAAGGCTGTGCTGGGTTCAGTCAGGAAAGGGTTAACTCCCTTTACTGTGGTTGCTAGGAAGCTGCTAAGAGCAGCACTAATAAGGTCTCAGCTGGGGCTAGGCCTGTACCAAATTCAGGGTCTTTCTCCGCTTTTGCTACGGCAGCTGTGTTCCCAGCTCTCGCTGTCTCGCCACAGGCAGCGTAGGGGACACAGTCCAGATAGCTGACCCCAACTGCCCAAGGAAGTATTTCACTCCCTAGTACGTCATGTCCCGGGTCTTGGGTGGGAAGGGGGTCCAGGAGCTATTACTCTCCCTTACTCCTGTGCTCACTTACTCCCGGACACTTTCTAACGCTCCCTCTGGCTCCCTGCGTTAGCTGCTTTGCTCACTCCTGTGCTGGCTCATTCAGGAGGGAGATGATGGGTTGTTTAGAGTTCCTGGCCGCGCTATCGCTGACAGGGCTCGCTCAGAATCTGCTGCGTTACTCCCGGGCTCCGGCCCTCGGGCTGTGGCTCTCGGGCTCTCTGGGTCTGACTCTCACTACTCACACCTGGGTGTGCATTGGTCAGTGGGTGGTGAGGAACTGTATCATATTGTATCATATTGTATCATGTGTTTTATTTTCTACTATTTTAATTATTTATTATTAGTAATAAATAGTTCTTATCGCACTTCTACGAGCTTCCTTATTTCTTTTTCCTCTGACTCTTCCGCTCCACTGGAGGGGGGGAGGGGGGATTTGTGAGAGCAGCTTTGTGGCATTTTGCTTGCTGGAGTAAACCATGACATCAGCTTTAAGTCTCACTTTTGCTTGCCCTTGAGTAAGCAACAAGCTGCTCCAGTGCCATGCCAAGGGGCTTGGAGACCCTGCTCTGCCATAGTTGGTGGGGTGGCCATTCGTTGAGGACACAAAGGATGAGCCCATGCATGCCCAGAGGAACGCAGAGCTTGTCACATGGCGTTTTCCCTTAGGAAATAGCCTGGCAGCCCTGCAGAACCAGGTGGAGGAGATGCTCATTTGTGCCCTTCCTGCAGCTGGTGGCTGTAACCATGACTTTGGCAAGATTATGCAGAGCGTGGGACCTGCCTGGAGCTCTTCCACATGGTCTGCCTGCAGTGGCAGCTGCAACAAGATTGGAAATGAGAACAAAAATACTGATTAAGACTTCAAGTGTTGAATTCCTCCCTAGTAAATGGCAAATACTGTTCTGTGTGCAGTATTTAACCCTATGGGAGGCTGGAACTCTGCCTGCTGTGCATGGAGGGGGGAATGCCTCCCTCCCTGCAGGCACCACTGGGAGCAACAGGAGACAGAGCAGCCAGACTTTGTCTCAGAAGTCCCTCCCTTCTTCTGGTACACTGTGATTGGCTGGTAGGACCGTGCGGGATTCCCAAAAAAAGCTCACACCCACTCAAGGAACCAGCCTGTGGGCCTGTGAACCACAAGTTGCATTTCAAGGTGTGGCACAGAGCAGGCAGATGGTGAAATTATGGCACTAGCCTCAGAAATTACAGACCAGTGTAATGTTCACCATTTGTTTGGCAAATAATGAACTAAAAGCCCCTGTCACAGAGCACTTTAACTGGGTGCCCCAAATCAAAATGTGGAGTTATTTTACAGCATACAACCTGCTTTTGCTGTGTTGATGTGTTGTCAGCATTTATAAAGAATGACTGTTGTAACTCCTGCAGAATGAACAGAGCTCAACACGTGCACTCAGACCCTTCAAACCTTGTGGAGCTTTACAAAAACCTAAAAGAATCCTAGAATCACAGAATGGTTTGGATGTGAAGGGACCTCAAAGCCCCTTCAGCCCCAACTCCTGCCATGGGCAGGGACACCTTCCATAGACCAGGTTGCTCCAAGCCTCATCCAGCCTGGCCTTGGACACTCCCAGGGATGGGGCACCCACAGCTTCTCTGGGCAACCTGTCCCAGTGCTCCCCACCCTCTCCACGAAGAATTCCTTCCTGATGGCCTGTCCCAATCTCCCTCTTTCCATTTAAACCCGTTACCCCTTGTCCTGTCACTCCCTGACCTTGGGAAACGTTGTCCCCCCCTGTCCCCCCCCCCCCCCCCCCCCAGTTTTCTTGTAGCCCCCCAGGCACTGGAAGGAGCTCTAAGGTCTCTCCGGAGCCTTCTCTTCTCCAGGCTGAACCCCCCAACTCCCCCAGCCTGTCCCCAGGGCAGAGGGGCTCCAGCCCTCGCAGGATCTCTGTGGCCTCCTCTGGCCTCGCTCCAACAACAGCTCCATGTCCTCCTGATGTTGGGGGCCCCAGGGTTGGAGGCAGAACTGCAGGGGGGGGTCTCCCCAGCATGGAGCAGAGGGGCAGAATCCCCTCCCTTGCCCCCCGGCCACGCTGCTGTGGATCCAGCCCAGGATTCGGTTGGCTTCTGGGCTGCCAGCGCACACGGCCGGCTCATGGCCAGCTCCTCGCCTCCCCCCAGCACCCCAAATCCTTCTCCTCAAGGCTGTTCCCGATCCAGTCCCCGCCCAGCCTGTCCTTGTGCTGGGATTGCCCCAACCCAAGTGCAGGACCTTGCACTTGACCTGTTGAACTTCATGCGGTTGGCACAGTCCCACCTCTCCAGCCTGTCCAGGTCCCTCTGGATGCCATCCCTTCCCTCCAGCGTGTCACCGCACCACACAGCTTGCTGTTGTCACCAAACTTGCTGAGGGTGCACTCGATCCCACTGTCCATGTCACTGACGAAGCCGTTAAACAGTAGTTGTCACAGTACTGATCCCTGAGGAACGCCACTCATCACTGGTCTCCACATCTGTATGCCTTTGCTTGAAAAGGGAGACTACACCTGGGCATCTAAAACAAACGAAAGATCTGAGAAAGGTTTTGACCCACCCATGTATGTAGATTATTACAGAGCCCAGGCTAGCAGTGGCGTTCCTGGTTTTCAGTGTGTCCCTGTGGTGTACGTGCAGGGGTTGGAGGTATGTTCTGTAGCTTGTGTCACAATTCTCAAAAATAACTTCGGGGTGCCCAAGCGGGCAGTGGTTTGTTTTCTTGATGAAGGGATAGAGGTTAGTACAGTGACAGTATGTGTACATACACTTTCAATATAGCTTTTCCCTGGGGGTTGCTTTGTAATACAGACAAATGGCATTTATGCTGCTGCCAAAAAAAATGCATTTTTGGGTGGCAACAGTGTAGGCAGTTTGGTCCTGGCAAAGCTCCAGGACCCTAAGCTTCCTGCAAGCTCCCCATCTCACTTTGTCACACTGACCCACCAGTATGCCCATAAATGTATTAAAACATGCTCTAAGTGTTCTTTTTCAGCAATTTTGAAAAAAATTGCCGGGTACAAAATTTGAAGACTCTATGAAATGTGCACACAGGCTGGGTACATGAATACACAAGTTGCCCACCTTGGGTGATTACTTGCACACCCATTTTTTCCTCCAGAAGCTAACAATGAAGGAGCCGTCAAAGCCTCTGACAGTGTGCGCTAGGGAAGTGTAGCCCTGAACTTCGTGTCAATAAACAACTGAATAAAGCGCACAAAATGTGTCCCCTTTTAAACTCCCATTTTCTTTCATTTTTCTGCCCCTTCTTCAGCCAAAGGGTCATCGTGGGCTATCTCCATGTAAAAATGTACTTTGGGAAATGTGTCCCAGTTTCCTGGGTATGTTCCATGTCACAGACAATATAAACATGCCCTGCTCCTGGATCTTTTATCATGGGCACGGTTTATGGTTGTACTTGATGATCTTAAGGGTCTCTTCCAACCTAAATGACTCTATCATGCCATGACTTTTGATCACTGGTTCTTGTTTACATTATAGATTTGTTCTTAGCATGTTGCACACTTCCAGCGTGATGGCTTTTTACAGCCCCTACACGCCTCACAAAGCATCACAGCCAAACAATCTGTTTGATTTTTAACCACCAGGGCCTTGTGCCTCTGCAAACACCTCCCAGACCTGCAGCGCAGCCTGCAGCTGGAGCACCTTATCCTCATCCCCAAGTAAAATGCACAGTGTGCGGTAACAGAGCCAGCAGCAACATGTACAGCTGTGGGCCAAAGTTATACTGTGTAAGACAGACACCACCAACCTTTCTTACCCCAAACACTTTCCTGGCATGCTTAACACCGTAATAATGTTCATTGTGTAAAAGGAGAAAACGGCTCTTGGCATATCTAAGACTGCTGTTTGGCTTAAAGATCCCCCATCCCTTTTTTCCCATGGATGGGGGGGTGATGCATATATTAACTCCTGAAGTGACCCTCTGCCCCAGTGTGAGACATTCACTGGCCTGCCATGTGGGCAGTTAAGGGCCCATTTTGTCCCCATAACCCCTTGCCAACAAGATGCTCGAAGCAATTTAAAATTAATTTACCCTTCCTATTTAGCACTTTGTTGTAACGGTTTTTCCTGGTTCGCTGGTTTGCCAGCCAAGTCCCTACAAGTAAAAGCCCCACCAGCCCTGTTACCGCCACCACGTTGCCTGCTGCTCCTCTGTGCCCCAGAATAATCATGGTCTGAGCTGAGAAGCTCTGCAACACCCCAGTGCTCCTACAGGTCCACAGGGTCCCCTTATTCAGCCCCTTGGATGGGTCCATGCTCCCTCCCCGTGTCCCCTGACATGTTGGTGCTTCTGCAGCCCACTCTGTGTGTACGAACCCACCTTTTGTTGAATTACTCCTCATCCACATTAAAACTTCATTAACAGCATCCCATTAGCTGTTAGTAAAAGACGTTTTAGCTCATTCATGCCTATGCTTTTACAAATATAGGTATTTAATTTCTGTATCTTTATAAATGTATATACATACACCAATGTGTAAGTATGTAAATGCATACGTATATATGTACAAACAAGGGTATCTATGCATAGATAAATAAAACATATGCTTACACATACCTGTACGCTCTTTTGTATATGTACTTCTATATCATGAGTACCATAAGTGAATGTATATAATGCCACAGCTGGCATTTCCTGGGCCAAAGGAAGCAGGGAGCCAATCAGAGGGAGACCAAAGGACACCTGAGTGGAACAGCCCATCACAGGGCAAGAGAGTGGCATCACAACATCCTAAACTGGCAGCTCCCTTGTGCACAGAAGGGTGGGATTTCCCTGTTTTGATGTACCATTGGGTAAACTGGAAGGGGTTGGTGGTCTTGGCAGCCAGTCACAGCTGAAGGGGCGGTACCTCTGGTTGGCCACAGGAAGCCTCTGTATGCGCCCTCTCACTGGCAAGCTCCTGCTGAGGCAGCTCGCTGGTGGCCCTTTCTGCTGGGGGGCTGCGACAGAACCTTCACGTCTTTCTTGCTGACATCATGCAGTGTCCTCTGCTGCAGTGTCCTCTGCCAGTCCCCACTGGCAGGGAAGGTGGTTTCTGTCAGGAGGGGCTGAGAAAGAACCTGAGGGATGGCCATCAGCCAAGACCATGCTGCCTGCAGCCTTTCATGCAGAGCACATCACAGCACTCAGCCCATGGCGGAGTGAGAGCAGAGCCCTCGGAGGGTCCCTCCCATCCAAACCACCTCTCTCCCTGGCGCTCAGTGGCAAGAAGTGCTGTGCTGGGAGCTGCAAGGGGTGTCTCCCTCAGCTCTGGTCCTTAGAGCCCAGCGGGTCTGTGTTCCTCAGCAGAAGCTGCACTTTCTTCTCCCAGGGGTGTTACAACAAACAGGGGTCTGGTACCCCAAGTGAAGAGCAAGGAAACCATGGCAGCAGCAACTGAACTTGTTTCTCTGAGCACACACAGCATCTGCTGCTTTCGACATCCTGAAGAGCCTCAGCAGGGCAGGGAGTGACATGGCAGAGTCTGTTCTGGCACACTCCCACTGAGGAGCCACCAACACCTTTGAGTCTGAGCAGTACCAATTATTTGCCTCCTGCTTTCCTGCTGCACTGCTTAGGCCTGCATGGCACACAGCAGAGGGCAGGAGAGCACTCACCTGGGTGTTTGCAACTTATTTTTGTTTTCATTTACAGTACGTAAAAACACAAGGATAGGGAAGGTGTCACCCTGTCCCTTTGCTCTGTGACAGATCTCCACTGCTGCAGATGTGCCAGGGCACTTGGGATCCTGCTGCAGAAAGCATCCCTCTGGTGACTGGGGGGGGGAGATGGCACATCATCCCAGCTGATCCAGGCAAGCAAGCCTGATGAGGGAGTACCCATTCCTCAGGCTTCTCCTGACAGGCAGCATTCCTAGGAAAGATACTATGGACCTCAGGAGATGGGTAATTTGAGTATTTTTCTCCCAGCACACACTTCAGACAGCCATGGCCTGGAGGTTAAGTCGCAGCTTAAACATGGCAGGAGTCACGTCTGGAGGCTCGTCTGGCCCTTGACCACTTCTGCTGGAAGACAGCTCCAGGGCAGAAAACCCAGGAATAAGAGAAATAGATCTGGTCTTTTGCATGAACCTTTATGGTCTTGCAGAAATCATTCCAAGAAGTCTTCTCAGCATCAGAAACCTCCAGGGATTTCTGTGTTTCCAGAGAAAAAGGCCTCAGCAATGGGCTAGTACTGACTGTATCTACTGTCTTAGGGCTAATGAGGTTCTGGGACAGTTTTTCCATAGGGATTTCCAAACATCAGGCTTTTGAAGACTTGACCTGTGCCCTGTTTCTCTCTAGGAAGGAAACAGGACCGTCTTCATGGCAGAGAGCGAAGTTTACCAGCACAAAATGCTGCAGGTCCCGCTTCAGTGAACAGCTGTGACCTAGCTGTGAGCCCACACTAAAGCCACAGTGCAGCCACACTCTGCTTCTCACTTCCATGTTTGATGTTGTTCTTCTCTGCCTCTTTTTTTCTGTTCCTCTTGTCTGCCCGTGGTTTCTGGCATTCCCATGGGAAACTCACCTCCTGATCTTCCTGAGTGTTCTCCTCAGGGAGGCAGGCTGAGATTTAGGCGAGAGCTGAGGAAGAGAAGAGCAGGGAGTTGTGTTAGGAGGCTGGTGCAGGTTTTTGGCCCATACCCCGGCTCAAGCCTGGTGCCTCCAGAAAGGAATCTGGGACAAAAGAATCTCTAGGCAATTATACCCTTATAATCAGAAGTTCCCACTCCCCTCGCTCAATGGTTCTGTCCAATAGCAGTATTTGTGCCTGGGGTCTCCTTGTTTCTCACTGGATCCTTTCTTTCTCCACTTGGGCTGTTCCTTTTCTCAAGGAGGCAGCTTCTGATGGATGTGGCTACCTTATCTTTCCAGTTTACACCAGTTTTGGGGTCTTCCCTCATGTAACTGAGAGTTCGGCAGTATCTAGGTGAACGTTCATAGCTTGTGACCTATGGCGTTTTACTGATGCTACGCAATGGACTCCAGTTAAGCTATGAAGGGACTCCTGTAATGGAACCATGTCAGCAGGCTGGTGCAGGTTTTTTGGTCCGTATGCCAGCAGCTGCCTGCTCTGCAGTGTCAATGGGTAGCTCTGAGAGAAGGTTGCTGAAACCAACCTGCTTCTTCCAAGCCAGGGTCACTGGGATGTTCCCTTGAAAGCTACACAACTGCAGGCTTTCATCTGCCTTAGCAAAGCCTGCAGCGATTTCTCTTGACAACATATGATTTATTAATAAAGATTATTAAATTATTTATTAGGTAAGAAAGGCTCAGGAGTCAGGAAGGCCATTTGACGCATCTTCCTTGGATTGAAATCAGTGGGTTTATATATGCAGCCAAAAGCGTTGCACAGAAGTATTTGGGAAGGAGCTCGCTTGCCTTCTCTATCCAGCCCTCATTTGAGTCACCAATGCCCATAGACAGCTCCACAGGTATGGAGATGGACTGAGGATCATCACAGGTTGGGTGATGCCGGTTCTTTTTCCTTAATGTGAACCACTGAAAACCTAAAGAGTTTCTGAACGTTCAAGGTACTATGGCAGTGTTTTCCTCCTGGAAGACTTCCCAAAAGATCAGTGGCAAAATTCACAAAATTAAAATCACAGCGGATGTTAATCATCTGCGCTTCACAGACACATCAAGCACAGGCTCTGAGAGCTGTGGTCTTAGCTCAGGACGCTACGTGGAAGGGGGAGCTGGAAAGAGAACACTGCTTGCTCAACCCAGCTTGTCTTGCAGTCTGTGTTTTGCCAGGGCCCCAGGACAAACAGACAATGAAGAAAAACGCTTTTTGGTAACATTTGATAGTGATAATGCCGTCAGTGTCCAGTTTTGCACTTGTGTTATCACAGTTAGCTCAATCCGAAACTATTTACTCCTCAAGGTGAGCTGAAACCTGATGGTGTAGACTCTGATTTCTGAAATATGCTACTGAGATGTCATTTTCCAAAGTATTTCCCATCAGTGCAGCAGACATTACAGAGAACGGGGCAGCAGAACAGGCTCTAGAAGAAAGCTGGTATAGGTTTTAAGGTGGGTTTTGCTTCTGTTTTTACTGCTTCTGAGAAGTCACTTCACTGCACATGCTTTTACTTTTTAGAGCTGTGTTCAGAAGAGAATAGTGACCACAAAATACAGCGTCCAACAGATGCATTTCTGGGTAGTCCACCCTCTCTGCTCTTTCTCCCTCCTCCCAGACTCGGGTATGGCCAGATATGGCCATAGAAATGAAGACAGGTATGTCAGGTCCACAAACACTGCAGTGAAGCGTACCAGGTATGAAAGAGTGTCCTGATGCAACAGGGAGGGAAAAATCTGTACGGTCATCTTCTCACAAGAAAGAATGAATCCCCAGTCTCTACCGTGAGGTTAACTGTGAAATGAAGGTGGGTGCTTTCTTCTCTATAAGATGTGGTTTTCCTTTTTTCAGCTACTAATTGCAATGTTGAGAAAGAACTCCCCACTGCAGACACAGGATCCAGCCTGAGAGAGGGAGGGGAACAGGGTGCAGCTACCCAGGGTCTGGATAACTGTTTGCCTCTCCGTGGCAGGCCCAAGCATGGCCGTGATGGGACTGTGCCATGGATAGGCCTTGCTGGGCCCCAAGCTGAGCAGGGAACAGCCCTGTGCCCAGGCAGTAAAAAGGCCAGCAACGCCTGGGGCAGCGTGAATAGGGCTCAGTCCCAAGAGCAAGAGGGATTATCCCCGCTCTGCTCAGTGTATGCCAGACCTCACCTGGGCACTGGGTCCACTTTGGGCCCTTCATGAAGGAAAGACATTCACAAACTGGAGGGATTTCAGGGGAGGCCATCAAGACAGTGGGGCTGGAGATGAGCATCCCCCTTCACTAGGTAGGAATATGTGGGAAGCCAGCCCAAGCCCACTGTCGTCTTGGAAGTTCATTTTATCAGTTATCCACTTTTACACTTTAAGTTAGGCTGGTCACCATATGCACACATATTCCTATTATAATCTTGATGTGTTATCTTTTTCCCCCTAACCTCTGCCTATCATGTTAGGAGAAATCACTGCAAAAGCAACACGCAGGATTTACAGGTGGGCAAGTCAAAATGTGCTTCTGCGATGCAAGGAAAGAGGGTGAATAGAACCAGAGACAACCAGACCTTCCCTCACTTCCCTCTGCTTTGCATTCCCATCTGTAGCTTCATCTGATGTTCCCAGAAGGCTCCTCTGCAGCAGAAGAGTGAAGTCCAGTGCCTGTTTTGCAGGTGTCCACACACCCCTGTTGCTGATACGGCAGGTGGGAGCTCTGCAACCTTTGCTCCAAAACATGGCACAGCACTCACCGTATCAGCAGCCATCCTGCACCATCTCCCCTGCATTCGCTCGTAACTTCCCAGTTGCCCATGGTCCGCTTGGACAGGGACTTCATGCTCCATGCCCCTACCAAGGAGCTGAGAGCATGCAGAAGGACACTCAGGTCAGGTGCTTGCCAAAATCTGTGGTCTGCCAGGGTACGAACTGAGGCACGGCACATCACCACTGTGCCAGGGCAGGGGGGCGTGTAAATACCCTGCCGCGGAGGTGTGATTCAGGGACAGCCTAAAGTAGGTACAAACGCCATCTCCCACCCACCTGAGGAGGTCTAGAGAAGTAGAAGAGGGGCTTCCCTCCTAAAGCAGCATCTTGGTTCCATCCAGGCAAAACTGTGTCAGGCAGCCATACAGGCCAGTCAGTCTTACCTGTGTCTGGCAAGATCATGGAGCAGATCCCCCTGGAAAACACCCTAAAGCATATGGAAAACAAGGAGGGGATTGGTGACAGCCAATACTGCTTCACCAAGGGCAGATCGTGCCTGACGAATATGGTGGCTTCTACGATGGGGTCACGACCTTGGCAGATAAAGGACAGGCAACCAGTGTCATCTACCTGGATTTGTGCAAAGACTTTGACACCGTCCCACATGACATCCTTGTCTCTAAACCAGAGAGCCATGGGCAGACATTGAGCCATTGACTGCAACTCTCTGAGTGCGACCAGCCAGCCAGTTCTTTGTCCACCAAGTGGTCCACCCGTCAAATCCATGTCTCTCCAGTTTAGAGACAAGGATGTCATGCGGGACAGTGTCGAAGGCTTCGCACAAGTCCAGGTAGATGACATCGGTTCCTATCCATTATCCACCAACACTGTAACTACAGAACCAAAAATTCATGTTTCTGGTAGTTCTGCTAGTGTTTAAAGCATAAGCTTCTTAAATTTAAAACATAAATTCCTTTTTCTAGTGTTTGTCAAAACCAAACACTTCTGTGTTTAGAAGACACTTCCTGAGGTTTCCACAAGCGCCGTGGCTCAGAGGAATAGCATACTAACCCCGCACAGTGCCGCTGACTCCCGTCTTAAGCCAGGACATGACTGTCTGTATGCCTGGCAATTGCCGATTTGCAGGGAATGTAATTCCTTAATTCCGTGCTGATGAGTTCCTAGGCACTACCTTTTAGGTTTTGTTCCTGATAAGCAGTGGATACTGAATGCAGTACAAGTACCAGGAAAGCCCCGTTTTTGAGTAACGGTCTCAATAACTGCTCCTGGGTCTTGCAAAATAAGAGTTTCTGTCTAAAGGCAGTTTGCATGTCCTAAGACAGTTCTGGTCCCAGTGTATTTAGAGTTACACAGTGTGATGTTTTCGTAACACACCTGTAAACCTAACGAGCCTGAGCAATACTGAGCCTTATCCTCAACAAACTATGTAGAAGTAAGCATTTTCTGTGAAGGGAGATGAATTATGGCAAAATGTTACTATTTCTCTAGGAAACAGTGATGCTGTATGATGAGGTTTAACCTTGGGCAGCAGTAAAGTACCACACAGTGGCCCACACACCTCACCTTTTGTGTGGCTGGTGTGCCACACTTTCCTTAAAGTGAAACCTTTCCTTCACGCTGGTCAGGAGCCGTCTCCATGGGCTTACATTTTGTGTCCTCCTTCCAATTGCCTTGTCAATGCCCCTTTCTCCAGCAAGTGACCCCAACTGCTTGACCTCTCTGCCCTCTAATTCCATGCTACTGGCCCCGTTATCCTAGCAGCCGAGCAGCCCGGTGATAATATGTTCACCTGGACAACGACCAAAGTCTCTCTGGATATCTCGGAGCTCGCTCATGGATAAAGGTGGTGTGGTCACAACTGCTTCATCCTCTGTCTCTGACTCCTGGGACAGCCCTGCTCCCTCCTCGTTCGTTTCTGTTTCTTGGGATAGCCCTGCTGTCTCCTCGTCCTCTACCAGACGGACTGATTTACATGTGCATTTCATTTTCTGTACTGCGGCCACTGACTGACCCATTGGCCCTGGCACATGGGGGTTTGCATGGCTGCATTGCACCCTGCAGCGGTTGGAGCCACCGTTGGAGATGGATCATCCATGGAGGATGGAGTAACTGCAGCACCTGTCGTGGGAGTTGGAGCTGCCTGGAGGGTGTAATAGCCACGATTGCGGCTGCTTGGGCCTCTGCTCTGCCCACTGCGTGGATCTGTGCTGCCCCCCGTGGCGACAGGGCAGTTCAGGTGGCTGCCCCGAGCCGGCCTCTGCCCCGAGCACTGATAGTGGATTGGGCAGCATTCCAAACACTTCTTTGCCTTCACACAAGATCAGGAGAACATTCAGAAATGTGCTGGTTCCTGGCCATAGGCCACCCCAACCCCAAGAAAAATTTCCAAAATGCTCATACACGTTGCCATTGGTCCAAGAGTAGAGGCAAAAAAACTTGGACTAATTTCTCCACATGAAACCCAGCACTGACTAATCTCTCCTCTACAGACTGAGTCCCCGAGGAGAAAAAGGGAGAGGTGTAATTATTGAAAGCCTCCAGGAGATAACTCGCAACGTACCAGGGGGCTGACAGTATTACACAGAGACAGAGATACAGATGCAGGATTCCGCCCGACATCAGCAGTACACTGACTAAGCTAACAAAACACTTCAACCAGGTTTGATCATTTAAGATCAGGATAATAAGGAACACGTGAGGCAGTAGATCCCTCTGTACTGTTAGCAACTTAAAGAGCCAAGAACTCAACGTCTTGGTCAGCCACCACCACATTGCTCTAACGAGTGTGTACCACACAATTATCAGATCTGGTTTTATCTCAACTCGCAAGCCCCATGTTGGGTGGCAGAAAGAACTGTCATAGTTCGGCCTCAGCTAGCGGTGATGTGGCACACAGCCGCTCACACACCTGCCCCCTCCCCCAGTGGAGAAGGAAACTTGGAGGAAAAGACAAGGAAGCGTGTGAATGGAGATGAGAACTATTTAATAACTGAACTGTAAATGAATAGTGTAGTGATACTACTAATATTAAAAATACTACTACTTAGAAGTAATTAAAACAATGGAAAATAGAACATACGATACAATGGGTCACCACCCGCCAACCGGCACACAGCCAGGTCCCGAGCAGTGAGAGTCCAAGCCAGAGAGTCCAAGAGTCCGAGCCAGAGTTCGACAACATGACTGGGAAAAACCAGCTGACCCCCCCAACTCACTAGCAAACAAACCTGCCAAACCACTAACAAGAGTGCTAAGGCGCCAGCAAAAAAAGGTTATCACCCACCCGGGCCATTTCCCACTTACTCGCCGGGCATGATGTACCACGGAATGAAACACTCCTTCGGCCAGCCTGGCCCAGCTGTCCTAGCAGTGAAGAAAATTACCTCTTTCCTGACTAAAACCAGCACACTCTAGAAACAATGTATCATCCTATAGACACTGTAAATAGTATCTACTGTATCTTAAGAAACATATTCTCAGCAAGCGCACTTCAAGTAAAAGGTAACTGGTTTACTTGGTTTGTGTGTGTATACATTTAAAATGTATGTTAAAGGTGGTCTGACACCTTCAGAAGAATGATAAACAGCGCAGAGCGGAGCTGAACAAAAGCAAAGGAGATGATCCGTACCTTTCTTGCCAAATACAAGACTGGGCAGAATTATAAGGAAGGGGAAGGCAAGGGCCTGAGGTGAGATTCTGACCTTGCTGGTGTCAGCATAACTACTGTTCCATCCTTGTTTAGAATGAAGATACATCTGTGGAATTAGGTTTGCTGTTAATGAGGTCTGTTTTAGGACTTCTCTTTTATGAGTGGAAAGGAAAAGGTAATGGAAAACTAGTAACACAAAGTATCTTCAGAAGGGAAAGAGGAAGCAAAGAGACTTCTTCTCTCCAGTGATCCCGTTATCCTCTGGACTGGACTGGCACTTAGAATCTCTTTCTGATTTCATGTGACTACGTGTTGTATATGGCATTGATTTTACTCTCCCCTGCTACCTGATAATTGCTACCACAGTTGAGCTATGTAGTGAGGCAAGAAAAGATGCAGAACAAAGGATTCTTTTGTTTCATACTTTTGTGATCATGGCCGAAATAAGAACTAACCGCTTGTTTCGGTCTGTTGGCTTGTCTCAAGAGTAGCTGTCAAAATTGTTCTGGAAGGCAAAGGCCTGTCCTTATCCAGATCAACTGCAAAACTTCTTTTCCAGAGAGAGATTATAACTGTTCACTCTAGCACATGGAGACCTACCACATAAGTCAAAACAAGAAATGGTCCTCAAGTGAAGCTCTGCACGGGAAGCTGTTTGCTTCTTTCCTTGGAAGTACTTTCAGCATGACAGATTTTGCTAGCCTGCCATAGGGAGCACAGTTGGTAGTATAGAAGACAACAAGGTGAAGTTACACCTTGATTAGATAAATCAGTTTGAATCTAGGTTGGCTGTTGGTACCAGTTTCTTAATTACTCTCTTTCGTAACCAAATAATTTCTTAGATTGTTTCCAAGAGCATACTCATGCTAATACTTGAAGGATACTCAGTTTTCAAGAGCTCCATTGACAGATGTTCCCCAGTATTAAGTATTTTGGATGTACTGAAAAGCAGTTTCGTTCATGGCTTCGGCCAGCTCTGTAAAGCATGTCTGATCTTCAGTCATTCAGGGATAAAATGCATTACTTCTGATAGACAGTTTCTACATTATTAACTGATTATTAAAATTAGTTACCTACTTAAGCTGTGGGAGCTGACTTTAGATATTCACTGATGCATGTGTGTTCTTTCAGAGCCTGAACACAAGAAATTGCTTATGTAAGGTGTGACCTGGAAGGTGTGTGGGGGTCAGCTAGGAGGTTCCTGCTGGCAGCGAGGTTTTTTAGCTGGCAGCATAGGGGGTTTTTTCTCTCAGCAGCACAGTCTTTCTTTGGACCTCCTGGTGGGTGATTAGCAGAGAAGTGGCAGGTGATTTGAAGAGCCCACTGAAAGGACTTTCTGCTTTCTGCTGAAGACATGTCATAAACTCTTTTTTGAGAAACTTCATGCTTCCTGGAAAGGTGGTGGTAGTTCCAAAGAAATACCAGGGCAAAAGTTGTTCAGATTGAAGATTTCCAATAGTGTTTGTGCATATTAATGTGAGGTATGTATAGCTGGGCTAATTACTGCTTTCTTGTCTGGGCAATAGCCAGCTCTCGGAGGAACATGTGTGAGCCTCCAGGTTCCTGCTGTCACCAGATCTGGGGCAGGAGAAGGTGCACTGAGCAGTGAATGAGGCCCCAGAGTTACCTGGAGGTTTGGCCTCTGCACACCATGAACACGAGAGGGTGCTGGTTACTCTGTGGAGACTTTTGCTTTTGGAAATAACTTTGTCCCAGTTTTGGAATGGAAAAGCTAGAGGAAAATATGCTGCCCTGAAGAGCTATATGCTGGGAACTGAAGAGACATGATCGAGGTAAGCAGTATGCAAGAAATCAGTTACTCAAATTAGGTTCCTTAACAGTAGCGAAGTTACGGATGTCTCTATTGTTTGCATCCTTCTTCACCCTTCTTTATCCTGTCTAAAGTCAATAACAGTAGTATTAAAAAGGTTGAAATCTTGTACCATCATAACACCACATCTGGAAGTCTGGATAAAGCAGCTGCAGGGCTCTACCAGATGTGGCTTTTGCAAAGTCACCCCTGCTCAGAAGTAACCCTGCACTGGAGACTTTTCATGACACCCAAATCCTGGATGGGCTTTTCTACTCCTTTTTGACCTGCTTTATGACATGATTATGAGAATATGCTCATCCAAGTACTGTTAAATATATATACAGATGAATTCTTGCACCCTGTTCTATAAACTCAGCAGAAGATGGAAGCAGTGGACTGTGCACAGTGTTTGCTGGGATAGTGTTGGAGAGCAGTTTAGCAGCTAGTAGAGAAATTACCACATCAATTTACTTCATTATGTATATTATGCCTGAAAATGTGGTATCTACATAATTGAGCAGCTAGGAGCGCAGATTAGCAGCCATCCAGCTGAGGGTTAGTTCAGTAAGCCCAGTACTTTGCCTGAAGAGCTACCACCTTAATTAAAACTAGCCCAGATACACGCTTCAAGAAGGACAATCGGCATTTAGAGAGAGACATGAGCAATTTCTTGTGCTCTTAATGATAATTTCTTACAAATTGCAGTCATTTATTTACCAGCTTTTTCACTGTAAAACAGGGGTGTAAGATATGTTAACTGTATTCACAGAAATTCTAGCTACTCCTTTTTGTCCTGTGTAAGAGAATGAAAGAGATGTTTGTGCTTCTTTGTGTATACTGTGGTTCAAGACTGATTTTGAGGTGGAAAAGTTAACTAAAGAATGACGATGCTGTGTTAATTTTAAAATGCATCAAGTAGGACCTTACCAAGATACTTCAGAATTGCTAATGTGTGCACACACACACACCCCCTCCTATGAATCAATCATTAAACCTTTCTGTATACAAACATGCACACAGGTCAGCAGCAGACATAAACAAGTTTCATCAGGTGATGGAAAAGGGGGGACGCTCTTTGAAATAGTTTTCTTTCTGTACATGCCAACTTTGCTCCAGTTCCTTCTTGTTCTTGAGCAAACAGTACTTTCTTTAGTACCATTATTAACCTTGTCTTGTCTTTCTCAAGTAAGCATATGTTATCCTCCTTGAATGGCAGTAAGTAGACATTTTCATTCCATTTCATACTCAATTATGTCCATTTTCCTTTTCTTACTCTCCAGTTAGACATGTATTTCAGCACTGGAAAACGTTTCAGTTCTGAAACACATGCATCAGTGAATATAAAAAGTCAGCTCCCACAGCTTAAGTAGGTAACTAATTTTAATAATCAGTTAATAATGCAGAAACTGTCTATCAGAAGTAATGCATTTTATCCCTGAATGACTGAAGATCAGACATGCTTTACAGAGCTGGCCGAAGCCATGAACGAAACTGCTTTTCAGTACACCCAAAATACTTAATACTAGGGAACATCTGTCAATGGAGCTCTTGAAAACTGAGTATCCTTCAAGTATTAGCATGAGTATGCTCTTGGAAACAATCTAAGAAATTATTTGGTTATGAAAGAGAGTAATTAAGAAACTGGTACCAACAGCCAATGTAGATTCAAATTGATTTATCTAATCAAGGTGTAACTTCACCTTGTTGTCTTCTATACTACCAACTGCGCTCCCTATGGCAGGCTAGCAAAATCTGTCATGCTGAAAGTACTTCCAAGGAAAGAAGCAAACAGCTTCCCGTGCAGGGCTTCACTTGAGGACCATTTCTTGTTTTGACTTATGTGGTAGGTCTCCATGTGCTAGAGTGAACAGTTATAATCTCTCTCTGGAAAAGAAGTTTTGCAGTTGATCTGGATAAGGACAGGCCTTTGCCTTCCAGAACAATTTTGACAGCTACTCTTGAGACAAGCCAACAGACCGAAACAAGCGGTTAGTTCTTATTTCGGCCATGATCACAAAAGTATGAAACAAAAGAATCCTTTGTTCTGCATCTTTTCTTGCCTCACTACATAGCTCAACTGTGGTAGCAATTATCAGGTAGCAGGGGAGAGTAAAATCAATGCCATATACAACACGTAGTCACATGAAATCAGAAAGAGATTCTAAGTGCCAGTCCAGTCCAGAGGATAACGGGATCACTGGAGAGAAGAAGTCTCTTTGCTTCCTCTTTCCCTTCTGAAGATACTTTGTGTTACTAGTTTTCCATTACCTTTTCCTTTCCACTCATAAAAGAGAAGTCCTAAAACAGACCTCATTAACAGCAAACCTAATTCCACAGATGTATCTTCATTCTAAACAAGGATGGAACAGTAGTTATGCTGACACCAGCAAGGTCAGAATCTCACCTCAGGCCCTTGCCTTCCCCTTCCTTATAATTCTGCCCAGTCTTGTATTTGGCAAGAAAGGTACGGATCATCTCCTTTGCTTTTGTTCAGCTCCGCTCTGCGCTGTTTATCATTCTTCTGAAGGTGTCAGACCACCTTTAACATACATTTTAAATGTATACACACACAAACCAAGTAAACCAGTTACCTTTTACTTGAAGTGCGCTTGCTGAGAATATGTTTCTTAAGATACAGTAGATACTATTTACAGTGTCTATAGGATGATACATTGTTTCTAGAGTGTGCTGGTTTTAGTCAGGAAAGAGGTAATTTTCTTCACTGCTAGGACAGCTGGGCCAGGCTGGCCGAAGGAGTGTTTCATTCCGTGGTACATCATGCCCGGCGAGTAAGTGGGAAATGGCCCGGGTGGGTGATAACCTTTTTTTGCTGGCGCCTTAGCACTCTTGTTAGTGGTTTGGCAGGTTTGTTTGCTAGTGAGTTGGGGGGGTCAGCTGGTTTTTCCCAGTCATGTTGTCGAACTCTGGCTCGGACTCTTGGACTCTCTGGCTTGGACTCTCACTGCTCGGGACCTGGCTGTGTGCCGGTTGGCGGGTGGTGACCCATTGTATCGTATGTTCTATTTTCCATTGTTTTAATTACTTCTAAGTAGTAGTATTTTTAATATTAGTAGTATCACTACACTATTCATTTACAGTTCAGTTATTAAATAGTTCTCATCTCCATTCACATGCTTCCTTGTCTTTTCCTCCAAGTTTCCTTCTCCACTGGGGGAGGGGGCAGGTGTGTGAGCGGCTGTGTGCCACATCACTGCTAGCTGAGGCCGAACTATGACAGTTCTTTCTGCCACCCAACATGGGGCTTGCGAGTTGAGATAAAACCAGATCTGATAATTGTGTGGTACACACTCGTTAGAGCAATGTGGTGGTGGCTGACCAAGACGTTGAGTTCTTGGCTCTTTAAGTTGCTAACAGTACAGAGGGATCTACTGCCTCACGTGTTCCTTATTATCCTGATCTTAAATGATCAAACCTGGTTGAAGTGTTTTGTTAGCTTAGTCAGTGTACTGCTGATGTCGGGAGGAATCCTGCATCTGTATCTCTGTCTCTGTGTAATACTGTCAGCCCCCCGGTACGTTGCGAGTTATCTCCTGGAGGCTTTCAATAATTACACCTCTCCCTTTTTCTCCTCAGGGACTCAGTCTGTAGAGGAGAGATTAGTCAGTGCTGGGTTTCATGTGGAGAAATTAGTCCAAGTTTTTTTGCCTCTACTCTTGGACCAATGGCAACGTGTATGAGCATTTTGGAAATTTTTCTTGGGGTTGGGGTGGCCTATGGCCAGGAACCAGCACATTTCTGAATGTTCTCCTGATCTTGTGTGAAGGCAAAGAAGTGTTTGGAATGCTGCCCAATCCACTATCAGTGCTCGGGGCAGAGGCCGGCTCGGGGCAGCCACCTGAACTGCCCTGTCGCCACGGGGGGCAGCACAGATCCACGCAGTGGGCAGAGCAGAGGCCCAAGCAGCTGCAATCGTGGCTATTACACCCTCCAGGCAGCTCCAACTCCCACGACAGGTGCTGCAGTTACTCCATCCTCCATGGATGATCCATCTCCAACGGTGGCTCCAACCGCTGCAGGGTGCAATGCAGCCATGCAAACCCCCGTGTGCCAGGGCCAATGGGTCAGTCAGTGGCCGCAGTACAGAAAATGAAATGCACATGTAAATCAGTCCGTCTGGTAGAGGACGAGGAGACAGCAGGGCCATCCCAAGAAACAGAAACAAATGAGGAGGGAGCAGGGCTGTCCCAGGAGTCAGAGACAGAGGATGAAGCAGTTGTGACCACACCATCTTTATCCATGAGCGAGCTCCGAGATATCCAGAGAGACTTTGGTCGTTGTCCAGGTGAACATATTATCACCGGGCTGCTCGGCTGCTGGGATAACGGGGCCAGTGGCATGGAATTAGAGGGCAGAGAGGTCAAGCAGTTGGGGTCACTTGCTGGAGAAAGGGGCATTGACAAGGCAATTGGAAGGAGGACACAAAATGTAAGCCCATGGAGACGGCTCCTGACCAGCGTGAAGGAAAGGTTCACTTTAAGGAAAGTGTGGCACACCAGCCACGCAAAAGGTGAGGTGTGTGGGCCGCTGTGTGGTACTTTACTGCTGCCCAAGGTTAAACCTCATCATACAGCATCACTGTTTCCTAGAGAAATAGTAACATTTTGCCATAATTCATCTCCCTTCACAGAAAATGCTTACTTCTACATAGTTTGTTGAGGATAAGGCTCAGTATTGCTCAGGCTCGTTAGGTTCTACAGGTGTGTTATGAAAACATGACACTGTGTAACTCTGGCGCTGAAACAAAAAGTTTCAATGGAGCCGAAATGCAATTTTTCAGAAATGCCAAGTCAAAACTTTTCAGAATGTTTAAAAAATTTTAACTTCTTGGACCAGTCCACCAACCTCAGAAAGTTCTGAATGCTACACAAGATGAGAGCTTTGGTTTCCGAGCCATTCTTACTTGAATGGAATCCAGTTTAAAGCAGCAGAGAAAAGGGAACGCCTGACACACTGAAATGAGTACCTAAACAGTTGCCTCTTCTGATAAACTGTGAATTCATAACATTATATAATGTCCGACTGTCTTCCAACGCATCCTATAACATGCTGTCTTCTGCGATGAATACCGTTACACGCCGTCTAGGTAACTGGTTAAGGCCTTCCTCAGTTCGTGAGGTGACACACCACAGACGTAAGGCTCTGAAGCAGTTTTGGAATGAAAGAAGACTGCCTGTCCACACTCGCAAGATGATTCTGAGGGTCACTGCTCCATCATAACACAGACCATACAATTCAGCAACATCATGAACAGAGCTCAGAATGCAAGATCCGCCCTGAAACATCTATGAAAATATTAGTATGCAAATGTAAAGTAATTTCTTCCTTCTTAATAAATACAAAGTAAGGGGGAAATAGCTACTACTTTCTTCAGTGGTGCTATGAGTTTTAAAGACTTTGATCTGCACCTAAATTTAGACAAAAACTACAGAAAACATTCCCGTGTCGCGTATTTAGTGAACCTAAGTTGAAAAAAACACAAATAGCTTTGGAAAATCCTGTGGGCTTAGAGAAGAGAAAGCAAAAGCACTCTAAGTACACTGGGACCAGAACTGTCTTAGGACATGCAAACTGCCTTTAGACAGAAACTCTTATTTTGCAAGACCCAGGAGCAGTTATTGAGACCGTTACTCAAAAACGGGGCTTTCCTGGTACTTGTACTGCATTCAGTATCCACTGCTTATCAGGAACAAAACCTAAAAGGTAGTGCCTAGGAACTCATCAGCATGGAATTAAGGAATTACATTCCCTGCAAATCGGCAATTGCCAGGCATACAGACAGTCATGCCCTGGCTTAAGACGGGAGTCAGCGGCACTGTGCGGGGTTAGTATGCTATTCCTCTGAGCCACGGCGCTTGTGGAAACCTCAGGAAGTGTCTTCTAAACACAGAAGCGTTTGGTTTTGACAAACACTAGAAAAAGGAATTTATGTTTTAAATTTAAGAAGCTTATGCTTTAAACACTAGCAGAACTACCAGAAACATGAATTTTTGGTTTTGTAGTTACAGTGCTGGTGGATAATGGATAGGAACCGATGTCATCTACCTGGACTTGTGCGAAGCCTTCGACACTGTCCCGCACGACATCCTTGTCTCTAAACTGAAGAGACATGGATTTGATGGGTGGACCGCTTGGTGGACAAAGAACTGGCTGGCTGGTCGCACTCAGAGAGTTGCAGTCAATGGCTCAATGTCTGCCCATGGCTCTCGGGTTTAGAGACAAGGATGTCATGTGGGACGGTGTCAAAGTCTTTGCACAAGTCCAGGTAGATGACACTGGTTGCCTGTCCTTTATCTGCCAAGGTCGTGACCCCATCGTAGAAGCCACCATATTCGTCAGGCCCTTGGTGAAGCCATATTGGCTGTCACCAATCCCCTCCTTGTTTTCCATATGCTTTAGGGTGTTTTCCAGGGGGATCTGCTCCATGATCTTGCCAGGCACAGGTAAGACTGACTGGCCTGTATGGCTGCATGACACAGTTTTGCCTGGATGGAGCCAAGATGCTGCTTTAGGAAGGAAGCCCCTCTTCTACTTCTCTAGACCTCCTCAGGTGGGTGGGAGATGGCGTTTGTACTTACTTTAGGCTGTCCCTGAATCACACCTCCGCGGCAGGGTATTTACACGCCCCCCTGCCCTGGCACAGCGGTGATGTGCCGTGCCTCAGTTCGTACCCTGGCAGACCACAGATTTTGACAAGCACCTGACCTAAGTGTCCTTCTGCATGCTCTCAGCTCCTTGGTAGGGGTACAGAGCATGAAGTCCCTGTCCAAGCGGACCGTGGGCAACTGGGAAGTTACGAGCAAATGCAGGGGAGATGGTGCAGGATGGCTGCTGATATGGCGAGGAGTTGAGCAGGAGGACACGGAGCTGTTGGAGCGAGGCCAGAGGAGGCCACAGAGACGCTGTGAGGGCTGGAGCCCCTCTGCCCTGGGGACTGGCTGGGGGAGTTGTGGGGTTCAGCCTGGAGAAGGGAAGGCTCCGGGGAGACCTTAGGGCCCCTTCCAGTGCCTGGGGGGCTACAGGAAAGCTGAGGGATACTTTTCCCAAGGGCAAGGAGTGACAGGACAAGGGGTAATTGGTTTAAATTGAAAGAGGGAGATTTAGATTGGGTATCAGGAAGGAATTCTTTCTGGCGAGTGTGTGGAGGCACTGGGACAGGTTGCCCAGAGAAGCTGTGGATGCCCCATCCCTGGCAGTGTCCAAGGCCAGGCTGGATGAGCCTTGGAGCAACCTCATCTAGTGAAAGGTGTCCCTGCCCGTGGCACGGGGTGGGACTGGGTGGGCTTTAAGGTCCCTTCACACCCAAACCATTTTATGATTCTTTGGTAAAATATCAAGCCTAAATTTTGTTGAGTCTATTGAAGGTAGCAGAAGTGCAATTTTTTTAAGTTCAAAGTGCACACTGTCTTTTTGATATCCTGCTTTACATTTAGGGTATTGCGATCTTCAAATGGGTATATTTTACCTGAGCTTTAAAGAATTTTTGTAGAAAGTAAGGCAACATGCAGACAGCAGGTCTGTGATACTGGATAAGCAAATAAAATTTGCATCAGCAAGTACGAAGCATGATCCATTCTGTTATTTTCAGAGGTAAGAGGATCCTGAGGCAATGAAAGAGAAATGCAGAACCAGTTCTATTGCTAGCATTCAAATATCACACTAGCGATATAATTTGCTTAGGACTGGAATATTGTGTACACATGCTTTAATCTTTTTCCCTTCAAAGTAATGAACAACGGTACTGTAGCAGGTTTCACTAAGCTCCAGCCCAAATACAGTATTTAAAAGTCAGTAATATTGAGCTCCAAGTTTTCTTTTAAGGTTTGAGAAAGAAGAGTTGTTACCTTGCAGAAACATGCATTTTGTTACCTGCTTGTGAGGTGCTTGAGACAACACTGGTTCTACAGCAGTTGCTTGAAGACTTGATTGCCACTAAAATGAAGACCAAATCTTAATCACTGCTGTCCTGTATCAATACCTTTGTCCATTTCTTTCATTAATCCTAACAGGTTAGATAACCTCTCACCATCTTTTCCTTTCGGAAAATCAAGTAGGATTTATGCTATTATTAGAACAGTAGCACTGATAAAAGGTCCAGTAACAAGCAGGAACTCAAATAAGGGGATGCTACGTGTTGTTGGACAGCAAGAAGTCATCTTGCCACAAAAAAGATAGCAGCTGCCCTGTGGACCCATGGTAGGCTTGGGGCAGGAGGGGAGCTGAATTTTTAGTTCTGTCTGCATCCTGCTTTAAGAACAAAAGTAATGTAACGTGTTTTGGCCTTAAGACCTTGTTATTGATATAGCAGACTAATTTCAGCATGGATCAGGAGAGGAGGATTCTGTATGGTTGCAAGAACTATGCCATTTCTACAACTACATTTAGAGTACCACTGCTCTATGTTTGTGATGGTGAGCGCATCAGAATACTAAAATAAGAAGTTCATAGATTAACTGCATGACCTCCCACTGCAGACATATGGCTTAAGTGTAGAACGTGTAGAAATTAAATACATTTGAATACTGGATAACTGAAAGTGAAAGGAACATTTAACGTGTAATCCTTTTGTAATGGTGGGTGCAGATACTAACCAAATTTAGGTTGTGTAGGCGTGGACTAGCAATAATGGGGTGGAGTGGCCATGTTTCCAGCTATAGGGGTTCAGGTCACTGCATAGTGCCTACATTCACAGATTCAGTGTTGATAGGTGTAATTATTTATGGTCTCCAGGAGATGGCACCCGAAGTACTGGGGTGCTGACAATACTAAATACAGATACCAGATTGCTCCCACCACCAGTATTACACTGGCCAGCCAAACAAGACCCTTCAACCAGACCCAAGCATACATAATCCGCATAGCAAGGAACATGTAAGGTAGTAGATCCCACAGTTCTAATAACTATGAGAGCAAAGAACTCAACATCCTAACCAGCTACCACCACATCATTACAATGAGTACTAATACCAATTCCATTTTAACACACAGTAATCTTATCTGTTGTTATCTCAACCCTTTGAGCCCTGCGCCAAAAAGGACTGTCATGGTTTAAAACCAGCCAGCAACCATTTTTTTTGAGGTTCCCTGTAAAGCAATCATGAGATGTTCTTCAAGATCAAATTTTACTGGTCTTTTATTCTTATTTAAGTATTGGAAACAGATGAGTCAAATGCAGCTACAACATTTCTTTAGGGGGTGCTTATTCACTTTCTGACTACCACCGTATTCTCAGTGCTCAAAATCCTTTGCTATATTGCTCTTAGCAGAAATTGCAAACATTAAAAGGAGTATATAATCAGAATAAGGGAAAAATACGTAAACGGAATTACTGCTATGCAGGCAGCTAAATGACAACTCATAATCTCTTTGCAAACTTGTACAGGTCAGGCAGTGAAACGTTCAGATCTTGTCCTGACCCCTGATGGCCCCCCCATGCCTCCCCAAACCCTTTCTGACTGCAACTCAACACTAACTTTTTCAGAGCAAGTTAAGCTGTTTGTCATTTGAGTAACAAAAAAATGTTTCAAATTATGTCCCTTCTTCAATAGTTATACAACTAATAAACACTTGCCATATTGACTCAAACATGGGGCCAAAGAAATGGCATTTCAAATTACCTATAAAGACTAAAACTGTTCCAAATGCCCAGTACAATGTAGAACTTCCCTCTGCTGCAATCAGACAGGAAAGATGACAATATGTTGGCATAGCAGGTTTTCAGGTCAACAGCTATGCCAACATCTTGCCTCCCCTCCAGCTCTGCATAAAGGAACTTCTTGGAAAGGCATCTGTGGAAATTTTACAATTTTTTCTGTGATTTGTTTGATCTGAAACAGAAAACCAAAATTTAGGTAGAACTGTTATGGGAAGCACTGTATGTGAAACATCTGAATATCAATCTCACAGTACAGTGTACAGTAACTCTAATTGTTGGGTTTTAGCCCTCAGGCTATGAGATCTAAAAATATACCCTCACAAAGGGCCCAGTTTTTAATTCTATGCCTGTAACAGTTGCAGAGCAGAGACAGTGTTAACTCTTTTTCATAAAGCAATAATGTGTTCAGGATTTTCCTTACCAACCTATCAAAAAAATCCAAGAGGGAGGATGGTCGATCTACAGGTGTATATCCTATATATTGCAGTAGAAGCGTATTCTCAAGTGACTTTATTTTAAATACTCATTTTCTGGATTGGGTCAGCCTCTTTGTCCCAGGTTCACCTAAAGGGAAAAAGTGATGCCAAAGGAAGAGATTTAAAACAAACATTTTGTTGTTTAATTCCAGCCAGCAACCAAGCACCACACAATTGCTCGCTCACCTCCCCTCTCCCCAGTGGAGGGGGAGAATCAGAGGAAAATACAAGAAAACTCATGGGTTGATATAAGAACAATTTAATTAATTGAAAGTAAATGAATAAAACAGTGATACTAATAATACCAGTAATACTAACAATACTACTATTAATATGTAATGAAAATAATACTACCACTACTACTAGTAATATATGATGCAAATAATGGGAAAAAAGCCAAATTATGTAAGGGCTCACCATCCGCTGACCAACACCCATCCAGTTCCCAAGCAGTGAGAGCCAGAGGTGAAGACCCCCATCCCACCCCCAAGTTATATACCGAGCATGATGTTTTATGGCATGAAACACCCCTTTGTCAGTTTGGGCCAGCTGTCCTGGCTGTGTACTATCAGAAACTGAAAAAGTCCTTGACTTGTTATAAAGATTTCTCAACAACTAAAACAATATTCTTCTCAGCACAAATCTAAGACATAGCCTCACGCTAGCTACTGTAAAGAAAATTAACTCTATCCCAACTCAGACCAGCACACATTTGCTGTTATAAAAATTTATCAGCAGCTTCATTCATACTCAGAAATCATACTGTCACCTTCCAGTAATCTCTTTCCACTTGCAGATATGATTTTTTGGGCAGCAGATTTGCCAAGAAGAGAGATTTTCAGGATGAAAGTGATAGCTTTACAAAACTGGAGACAGCCTCATGCAATTTACTTTGCCCACAGTGCCACAATTCTGTTGTTTGGTGATTCGTTTGTGGTGGGGGGTAATTTATTTTAAAAAAAGAGGCGCAGGGAGAGGAGGGCAGTGTTCTAATTTATTTCTGTTACCACCTACCTGGTGCTGTAAAGTAGCAAAACCAGCAGGATTGAAATGTAACCGTCTAATAAGTTTAAAGACATTTGATAAGTGTATCTAGAACACATTGACTAGGTCAGTCATCTGCAACACCAAACACATGCCTTAATAGACAATGTTACCAACTGTGGGAACTGTCAAATGTGCCTTCAATTTTCATTCCCAAACTCTGTATTCAAACCTGATGCCTTAACGGTACACTGGCACTGGAGCTTTTTTGTTTTCCCGCCCAGATTACTACTGGATTTGAGGGAATAAGAAGAAAGGCAAAGTTATTCATTTACATTGGCTACACGACCTTTAACAAAAATACAAGTGCATTCATGGTCACCAGACACCGCAGTAGCATAGTATTTTGTAAGTAATCTTGGAAGAAGCTGTGTTCTGGTAAACCCTTGCAGACCTGCGGTTGCTGCACAATGTAGCCTCCTTCAGGTGTTACTGTGCTCTCAACGACCAAGTCACTTCACCATATACAACCCAGAACTGTCCAAAGAGGAGTGAAGACAGGAAGGCACACTTTCCCATATTATATAAATAGAATAGAAACAGTTATGGGACTAAGCACTTCATCACCTTTCAAAATACCACAAAAGAGCACCTTTTGTTGCCCCTGTTAACACTTAGGTCTTTAATTATCATTACAATTAGCAAGCAAGCTGTTCCTCTTACACAACTGAAAGTCTGTTTTTCTACCAATTATTCTCTTACAAGAAAACAGTGCAGAGTTGAAGACCTGTGAATGCCACTACATTTCAAAGAGTCCCTCTGAAATATTTAAAAGCCATGTTAAGAAAAAGCTTTTAAATCTACCATTTGGAAATATTATCAGTGAATTCCATTAGAATTTTCCGTTCGGGTTACTGTATTTTAGGATGGGAAAAAGTTTTAATTCTTCAAAATGGGAAGTGATTTGTAAGTTCAAAATTCTTATTTCATAAAAATTGTGGATGTACAGAAAAAACATGCTTACTTGCCTATTTTGTATTTGCTGAGTCCTTCTGCCTTCATAATATAGGTTATATTTGAAGCAGGTGTGTTCATATACAACTTTTTTTTACCATTATCTTACAGATCTCTTATAAATTAGTATGGATACACTAAAACTTCCACAGTACCTCTGCATTTGCTTAAGCTAACAACTTCCCCAAGACTTCTTTTGAATTGAAAACTGCCCATGTTTGGGATCTGATTCTACAGAATTTCTGCGTGTAAGTGTACTCACATCAATGGAGGGTTTTTATACTCTGACATGACATACAATAAACACGAATTAAACTAAACAGCAGTGTCAGCAGACGAGATCAGGGTGTGTTAACACTGATGTTCTCTGACCTGCCAATCTGATGTCTCATACAATCACTTCTGTCCTAACAAAGCCTGTTGTTTTGGAGGCCAGTGTATGAACTGCAGCTCAGTCTGGACTTAGGCCAAGGGAGGTATTGTTTCAAAGCTGCATATCCTAGCTGTGCCACTAACCCAAAGAGCCTGATTTGCCATGCTGTGATAACCCAAAATCTACAGTGCAAACTAGCAGCAAGGCTAGGCTTCACAGCAGTAACGGGCTGCCCTGGAAGTTAACATCCCATTAGAAAAATCCAACACTGAAGACAAAAGCCGAGCTGTGTAAAGCTTGCAGAACTACCGTGTGTAGCTTGCAGGACAGGGCAATTCTGACAATCTGTACCACTGCTGCCACAGGTCCAAGTTTAGACCAAGTTTATTCTGAAAGAATAAAGGAAGCTGTAAATAATCTAATATAATTAATGTGGGTTTTTGTAGATTTTGTAGATTTCTCCACAGACCCTCCTAGCTAACAAGACAGGTTAACTACCTGGCAATACATCAAATGCTACCAAATGCACAAAGCAAAACAGCTGTTGAAAGAACTGTTTTCTGATTAAGTAGAAAATTTAATTGCAACTGATAAAAACAGAGGTGGGATGGTGGAATGCAGATTGTGCATTTTTCTTAACAACATGCCAACTTCATTAGTTCTCTGTTAAAAAGTTCAGTAGCAGCACACAACTCTTCAGTATGACCAGGAAAGAGTATGAGAGGGGAAAGCAAAGAGGCTACAGGCTGACTTCATTTGATGCATTAAAGCTTCTCCCACTCTCAGACTGCTCTTCACGGATTTCAAACATGCTGCAACAGGGGAGCAGGGAAGAGAAACAGCAAAAGTGTTTGAATCAGATGAATAATCAGCACCTCACAGAAGCAAAGCCGTAAGTATAAAAGGATCTTGAAACAAAGGAAAAACTCCACACGAACACAGCAGCTTTTGGGAGGGGTGAAAAGAAGGGAGAAATAACCACTGCTGACACTGATTCATGAAAAACCTTACAGCAGGGAACGCAAAGATGCCTTCCAACCCCCAGCATCACCTGCTTATTGTGTATAGGCCTGCTCTGAGCAGGTTTAGACAACCAATATTTAAAGTGCTGGCAGCTGCCTGAAGCATCTTCTATGATAGGGCTCCCACTATCAGTACCAGTAGCTGCACTGGCATTAGCTCTGTGTGTGTGAGGGAAAGCATCAGGAGAAAGCAGGCAGCCTTAGGGGCACAGCTTAATCCCTGTAATTATGCAGGTCTGGTAATGTAAAGGTCTGCAAACAAATTCTGAAGCTCCATAAAACCAGGAGTTTGGGACATTCCCTGAAGGATCTTTGTTTTAAAAACAAGTATTTTGGCAGCCTCTGACATACATTATCCATTTCAGTATATTTTCTCACTAATTATAGAGAGACTATGCCTAATTTCCTCAGAATAATAGCCTGAAATTTTAAAGATAAGAGTCTGTCATAAATTGACTTAATAGCATTTTAATTAATTTTCATTTATTGCACTGGCTAAAGTATTTTTCCCTAATAAATGCAGAATAAGCACATATTTGAAGGAAAGAAATACATTATTTCAAGAAGACCAACCCAACATGTGCACGCACAACACTGCTGAGGAGTCATAAAGTAAGTAATAGTACACTTTCAGATACTTAATTTTGTTTAGCTAGAAATTCATCATACCTGTTACGTAAAAATGAACGACAAACTTACAGGAGATACCAGTAAATTAAGTCACATGACTAATCAGGAAAGTAAGCTTAAAAATGTTTTTTCTAAAAAATTAAAGCGGTATCTTTTCAAGATCAAACACAGTAATGACCTCCATCAGTAAATCTGGTAAAGATGTTTATCACAATTACATTAAGCTTCTTACCTGTCTTTAAGAATAAAAAAATTATACAGTTGAAGCACAGGGTCCTTACATTTCTCAACTCTGTATTTGAATTCTTAATCAGTGTTATGTGAACATATCCATATCGGATGTGAAAACTCCAAACACCCAAATTATTTAGCCACTGACAACTCAGCCTTCTGGGTAAACTGGATTTTGCCACTGACTGGCTGGAAGCAGGTATCAGTATTCCACTCCCCTGTACAAATTGTGTCCTTCTTGCACACTCTGTGACACATTAGTAAGTCTTGGGAAATGACAGGTGGCCACAAAAAAACCAAAAACAAACAAACATGAAGTAGCTGAGATTCTCTGAATCTTTATCTTTCCCTGATAAGAACCGATTAAGTCAGTTTGCTCATGTGTAGCCAGATGCAATAAAATCTATCATAAATAAATTGCTAGAATTGAGGTCAGTGATGATGGGAAAGTCTACAACCTTTAAACAGGAACAGGGCATTCTATAAACTCAAATTTAGCTTTGGTCTCTGGAAAACCCATTTTAACAGTATTTCAATAATGAAAATAATAGGTGTGAATTTTCTTCAGGAGTATCTTGTATACTGCTGGTATACACTTCCACAGTGAAGGGGGCCTAATGGATCACTTCTTGTGGTTTAACCTCAGCTAGCAAGAAAGTACCACTCAGCTGCTCCCACACCTCCCTCCCTCCTCTAGTGGAGAAGGAGAATCAGAGGAAAAGACAAGGAAGACCATGGCTCAAGAAAAGGAATATTTAATAATTACATATAAGTGAATATTATAGTGATACTAACAATACTAATAATACTAACAGTAATATGTAATGGAAATAATGGAAAATTAAGCAAATGATACAATAGCAGACCACCCATCAACCGACACACAGTCAGGTCCAGAGCAGCTTGAGTCAGAGCCAGAGAGTCCGAGAGCTGGAGGCTGAAAGTGACAGCAGCAGAGTCCGAGCGAGAGTACGAACCAAGAAAGCCAACGGAGCCACCAACTCACTACCAAACAAACAAGCGACCTATGGCCCCTAGTCCACTCTCCACTTATGTCCCACACATGCCATGCTATGGGATGCAATCCCCCTTCGGTTTGTGTGGGTTGGCTGTCTGAGCTGTGTGTCCCCCTCCACACTGCCTGTAGGGAGAAAGTTGGGAACGCAGCTGCAGTATCTGAAGCTGATGAAGTCCTTGAATGGGTGCAAGCACTCACCACCACCAGCTAAAAATCAGGGTACATCCAAAACATAGCCTCATACCAGCTACTGCAAAGAAGATGAACTCTGTCCTGACTAAACCCAGCACATTTCCCTACCCATTGCTTGACAAGATAATCATCTTTCAGCTTGGGACAAAGGTTGATATAAATGACAGATAACACTCAAGTTAAGCGACAAGGGTAAATGTTGTTTTGTGAAAATATCAGCCAACTATGTACTTGTACATTCTCTGTTGGCAACGAAACAGCCTTGGCTACTTCCTTTGTTTGTTCAAATAGTCTAAGATGAACCAGTTCTCAAGGCCCGCTGGAAAAATTCAAACGTGCTGCAGCACCCATGTTGTCCTGTTCATCCAAACAACTTTGTTACTACTGCTGACCTAAAAAGGAAATCCCCATGCGATGGTGTGGGGTGCATATGCTGCATGGCCATTGGACAGAGTAAGATACTTGGCCAGGGCACTGGTGTTAACGTTATATTTAACCGCACCATGACGTATCACTGCTGAACTAAGGGCTCAGCTGCACCTGAACAATAAAACAAATGTGTAACAAAACCACCGTCTCATCAATAGGTTATGATAACTAACAAAAGGCGTATACAGCCAAGAAGCAGCAGAATACAGTGATTTGTTAAGAATGTCTAAACCTTTTGTTATTTCTACCTTGTGCGTTTCACTCGGACTGTACTGTAAGGCATTTAAAAAAGACTTGCATGCATACAGTGGCATTGTTGACCTTCTGTTCCTCCCCAGTTTAACAAATGAACTACTAAATCTGGAAATACAAATCAGGTATATCAACTTGAGCTATGCACCATTCTGCAGCTCATAGGCTGTGAGTTCTCCACATGGTTCAGCCCATTTTTTTCCACTCAGTTTTGAAACCAGAAGCCGATTCCCGAACATAGGAAAGCACTAAGTTGTGAGAAAAGTTACGGCAGTGTAGTCCAGGCAGGTATACAATACGCATCAAGCTACCTCTGCCCTACGGATGGTTCCTATTAGCCACACCATTCATGAAACATGTTTATGTTACCTGCCATATAAGTGATTGTTGTCACCTCGTCTAGTTCACAAACAGGGACTTCCAGAACTGCACCCTGTTGCAAATGAACACAAAGATGGTGCAGACATCTCTGTGTCTCACAAGGAGTCAGAGATTTGAAAACACATGATTATTCATTAGTGATGTTGCAACTAAGCTAATCTAGTTATGAAATCAATTATTCTGTGTTCGTTGGTGTTTTTTCAGTGTTCTTGACCCTACCTATCTGAAACTCTCTGCTGCACTTGGAAGAAAGGTGTTAATTACTATTCCCGGGTAACTTCTTACAGGGGCAGGTGTCTTGCAAATGTGTTCTTGCAATTTAAAATGTTCTTAAAATAGCTTGCTGTGGGCAGCATGTTCCTAAGTAGGTCTAAGAAACACTGATTAAGGAAAGCTCCCTACCGTGTCAAGAACATCTTTATTGGAAAGAAATTTGCAAATTAACAGGGGTTGATCTGGATTTCTGATTTTTTTAAAGCATGGTTTAGTCCTGCTCCAGGCCAATCCATGAAGTTTTGCTTATCCGTTTTGGGGTCAGACCTTTTCAGTTCACTGCATAGAAAGCTATCCAGTGTCTACCACAGCAGTGCCTTTCTCCTCACTCATCCCACGACCTACATTTCAGGCACTGCCAGTGAAGACAGGTCTGCTTACTGGGAGTTGAGGTCAGTCAGTGACGATATGATGGGGACACAGAAGTTATTGTGGAAATCGTGCATTTTCTTGTATTTTCTGTTTCTTTCATGTCGAATTTTTAAAGGAAATAGATATAGCTTAATAACTTGACAATTCCAAAGCAGAATCATAGGGAAAAGGAAAGTTTCCTAGTATTAACCAATAAAAATTATTTGGATAGCACACAGAAATTACTCTTCTTCATGCAGAATGCGTTAAAGAATCTATCCATCTGTACAACTGGTTAAACCCAGCAGCCTCTATAGAGCATGTTTCTGGGGAACACAAGTAGGGTGGCTGGTGGATACATACACTGAATCCTATCTACAGTGCAACAGGCATCGCTACAGAAGAATTTCCAGATGGAACAGTTGTGTCTGCTGGAGGATTCCACGGGCAGTCATTGCTGAAGAAGACCCACTGCGCTGTTCTCCGAGATGCCAATGATGTCAAGAACAACCCAGTAACAGAAGAAAACTGATTTTTTTTCCTGCCTTGTTCAGAAACATGACAAAATTTTTATGCTTTATGCTTAGATACCTAAGCAAGACTAATTTTGCCAAGGTAATGTTTTAGCATGAAGTCTGTGCAGTTAATCAATTGCTTGATTTGCTGCACCCAGAAACAGAAAGATTCGCCTAAAACAGTATCCCACTGGACAAAATCTACATAGCTACTGCCAGGGAATGTTAACCTCTAAGTGGATTTTGATAATAATCTCATGGCGTTCTATTGCTTATATTAAGCTACTTTCCCTTTTTAGGTCCACTTGAGTAAATCTACAGAAAACATATTGACTTAATCCTTGTTTGGTTCTTTCAGGATTAAGGGAGCCACCATTACCTGAATTTTTAAGTTCTAAGATAAAAGAATGAAATCTACAAAAGAGTAATTTTAGGCATATATTATATATTAAAAAAAACTACAATGGACTGACATTTCCTCACAAATTTTATCGTGTATTGAAGTGGGTTATATTTGTAACATTTGTACACAGTCACAGGAAGAAATAGCGCTTCTCTCCTTAATCATACTAGTTAATAAAACCAGGATCTAGTGGTCCTAAGATGTCCACCAACAGACTGATGTAGTAATGCATTCAAGAAAAAAAGGCGTCTTACGAGTAATCATCAATGCTGCGTCTCTTTAAAACAGCATAAATATTGACATTAGACTATGGCCTTACGCGTTTCATTTCTTTTTTGCTTTTTTACTCTTTTACTAATTTTAAGTCCCAACGTACGTTTGTTGGCCTCTGCAAAGAGGCTTTAAAGCGCAATCAGAGAATAATAATTCACCGCTCATTTGCTCCACTTTAAAATCTGATCTTACATATTTTACCCTCTGTAATTTTTCCATCTCCTGGTTATCTAGAAATTATTGAATACTATTTGTAAATACAACTGCTTCTTGTATTTTACTGTATGAAGTATTGGCTCAATTCCTCTGAATGTTAGGGCTCATTTTGATAACAAAGTCTGTGGAAATGACTAGTGCACAGTACTTTACTGGATCAGTTCTCAACAGATAATTACTTAGGGCCAAATATGAACTCCATTTTTTTCTAATTCACTGACTTTCAGAAAGAAATTTGTATTAACAACAGTTCCTATCAATATGCTCACATATCTTTTCGAAAGTGTTCTACCTTGTCAAGTCCACTCAAAAGACTATGTTGTGGGAAATTAGTACGCGTAGTACCTGAAAGGACAGAATTTGCTTGTTGCAGAAGTCGCAGGGAATATATGAATTAAATACAAGGCGGGAGAAAGGAAAAATGTGATCATCTTTCTGTACCGACACTGAAAGCCCTCTTGGCAAACTGAATTCCTTCTCATTCCTACATTTCCCATGCAAAGTTGGGACTGACTTCTTTCAAAGTTTTTGCAAATGCCTACTGTTAGCACACTGTTTTCTGACGAGCCAGAGTGAAACGCACAGGGGCAGACCAACAGATGAGAGGAGAAGCTCTCTGCTCTGCTGCAGAAACAGTCACTGAAAGGACTTCAAACCCAGCTAGGATATCCACAACTAGCAGTCATCTGACCGTATTTGCCCTAGTATCTACCAAAGATTTGCAGATCTTGTGAAATCTAATTAAACACAGAATGCTTGTCCTAAATGCAGATTTAGGAAGAAATTTAAAAAACTGTATTTGGTGCAGAATGCATGAAATTAAATAAATCCAGGATCTGATTAAATAAATCAGGTGAGGGATATTAGAAAAAAAACAAACGTAGAGAATAACTATTTCACCACATGAAGGTAGGACTCTAATAGGGAAGGGGAAAAAAAAAAAAAAGTCAATTTGTAGCAGTGTCAAGCTTGCCAACACATATACAGGCTTATAATGCATGTACACAGATCTAGGGCACGAATCACCAGTCTGCCTGTGCCACCAACCTTAGTATTTATTAACTGGAGTTCTTGCCTTTGCAAGTCGTAAATTTCCTTTTTTTTTTTTTTTTTTGGTGTTGCAAGACAGATGTAATTTCTTCTAAAATGTAAAGGCATCTAACTTACATTATTTTTAAACTTGTATACACACGTGTACTGACACTGAAAACAGGCAGCAAAGGACAAAATACAGAGAAAGATTTACCGACTGTGCAGTATGGCAGCACCATCCTAGCTTTTAGCATTGTCGTGGTCTAACCCCAGCCAGCAAGTAAGCCTCACACAGCTGCTTGCTTGGGGGGAGAGAATCAGAAGCGCAAAAGTGAGAACACGCGTGAGTTGAGCTAAAGACAGTTTAACAGGTAAAGCGAAAGCCGTGCGCACAGGCACCACAAACCAGGGAATTCCTTCCCCACCTCCCAGGGGCAGGCAGGTGTCCAGCCGTCCCCAGGCAAGCAGGGTTCCAGCACGCATAACCGTTACTTGGGAAGACAAACGCCATCACTCCAAATGTCCCCCCTTCGTTCTTCTCCCCTCCCCCCGCTGCGTGTGCTCAGCACGACGCCAGACGGCCTGGGATATCCCTTTGGTCCGTTGGGGTCAGCTGTCCGGCTGTGCCCCCTCCCAGCTCCTTGTGCAACACCAGCTACTCACTGGCGGGGGGGTGAGGAGCAGCAAAGGCCTTGACTCTGTGTGAGCACTGCTCAGCAATAACGAAACCACCCCTGTGTTATCAGCACCGTTTCCAGCACAAATCCAAAACGCAGCCCCATTTTAGCTGCCATGAAGAAAATTAAATCTATCTCAGCCAAAACCATTACAAACATCATGTGTCTCTTAAAAACAAGTGGCAAACTTTAAGAACTCATTCATCTGCCCTATTCTTAAACTTTTCATAGCTCCTTCCCATTAAGATATTCCTCCTACCACTAACTGTTCCTCTCATGGAAAGTTCTCACAGCATCTGTTCATCTGCCAACTGTGCAGCATCACTAACAAGAGAGGGAAGACCCAAGATGCAGAAGAGACAGCCAGAGCTATTTTGAGCTGAGCCCGACATTACATTCACCTACACTGTAAAGGCAAATTCCATTCTCTTCTTCCCTCAACCCCTTCAAAGAAGAACCAAACCCACAGTATTGTTCTTCACTGAACTGTACATCTACTGTGGATTTTGAGTTGCCATGAACACAACTTTGCTTAGATTCCTTAAATCTGTCCATCCTGTACCTCTTCCACCCTCCAGACATGTTACTTCTTACATAATGGGAGGGGATGCAGTGCCTCATTGTACTGGCCAGAATTTGACTGTCCTCCCTGTTGATTTTTAAGGAGAAGTAGTACTGATTAAACTAGTGGTTTCCTGAGGAGACACAATGACAGCCGCATGGATTGCAGAGATAGATGGAAATAACACAAGGAAGCCCTAACTAAGAACCACAACTGGGATTTACCAAAGGATTTCTTTTTACTCATAAATATTATTTCTTTCATTTCTTCCATCCCTGTCCTCCCATTCACAGCTCCGTCATACAATACTCCCGCACTTAAGAAAAAAAATAAAATTGCACATACTAGAACAAACATCATTCCGTATATGAGATTTTGGAGTTGTAAGAAGCCTCCAAACAAGCGAATAGCTTCCTTAATTTCTTGGAATAATTTTGGTCAAACACAAAGAAAGAGAAACTTCAAGACAAGGGACTGCTCAAAACTAAGCATGGACAGGGCTTCTTCCCATAGTTCAGGACAATGCTGGCTCGTTCTTTACTGTGCGGCCAACCATCACAAAACACTGACACGCACCACCTTAAAGCAAAAATCCTGATTCTATTCCCAGACTAAAAACTCTTCTGTAATTGCAGAGTGTGCTGCAAATATTTAAACCATCCTGTTTGTTTTCAAAAGTTTTTTAAAAACCCACAAAACCCCAGCCCAAAACCACTTGCACAAAGTCCAAAATCTGAGATCAATTGTCATGCTAATGCAGTTGCTTTAACTTTAAGGTTGTATCAGAACATTACAGCTACAAAGATACTTAAAGATTTCTCCGTTTCTACATACTGTTATGCTATTGTCTACAAGGAGTGGACTACTGCCTTGAAAACAACACTTACCTTGTTTCACTCAACAGCAAAAATCCACTTGACTTTAAAGGCATAAACCTCATTTCCTAGGAAGCAAAGCTGTATTTAAATCGAATATTTAATCATAAACAGGGCTAATTATAATTGCCTATCTAACTTTTCTTTACTTTTCCTCAGACCAGATGCAGGAAGCATTAAAAATCATCCATGCACACACACAACCATGATACCTGATTTAGAGTCAAAATGTCAAATATCGAAGAAATAAAGATTATGCCCCTTCAGAACAGACTTTGGCTAGCCAGGTGTTGTAGAAGTATGGGGGTTTTTTTCTCCTTTTTGTACATAAACCTACTACACATGGGCTCAGATGATCATCAGCATTAAAAGTTACAAAAATATTTTAAGAAATGCATTGAGAAGGTATTTTATTCATCACTAGTTCTACTTTGAAATAATGTCAATAAATCCCCTCTTAAAGCTATGTGTCCCTGAGTACACGAGCAGGGCGACCACTTAGTGCTACTGTTTTAAGAAGTTTCCTGAAAAACTAAGCTAAATGGACTTAAACTGACGTACTACTAAAGGGAACGATGAGGTTACACTGCAATAGCCTTCAGGGGTTCCTTCTTAATACAAAAAACAAGAATCAGAGATTTCAGCAAGCCATGGGCTGTAGGTCCACAGTCTCCAGCACCGTTTTGCTGAATTAGAGATCTCATCTGATGGAGATGCCAGTGGCAGCCTGTATCAGAAATGTCTCAAACACAGCAGCACAGAATAATTACTGTCTTCCAAAAAAAAAAAAAAAAAAAGGCACATTGAAAAAATATTAAGAAAGTAGCTCATAGACAAAAAAGATGTATATATAGAGAAAGAACAGCAGGAAAGCGGAAAATATTGTAGTGTTTGTAAGTTTTTGCTTAATAAGGGCACAGCCTCCAGAAAACTTACCATACTATGGCCTCAACTCCAGTCGTTGAATGAAAGAATGAAAGGATCCAGTTAAACATGACAGAGGAGCACTCATGCGACTAAAAAGCTGTATGTTTGACAGTATCTATAGGAAGAGATATTGCAGAGATCTGCAAAGGGCTGAACACGAGACGAAACTGTGTGTCTTATGAGGAGTTAGCCGTAAAACACGGTAGTTGGCCTGTGAAAGCGTTTACCTTAAACCACACCTGAGAACCACGGCAGGGTCTGGCCACCGCTCTACCCCTTTCCCCATTATTTGGTTAAGAGAAATTTATTCTTTAGTCCTTACCGTTCATTCCTTACGGCTAACCCGAGACCCGCTTCAGTTACTACTGCTGAGGAAAGTGACTTTTCGCACTTTGCCTCTCCGGCCGACGAGAAGAACCGCCCCGCGGCCGGGACGCCCGGCGGGAGGGAGCCGAGGGCCGCCGCCGCCGGCGGGCGCGGAGACCCGCGTCCTTCCCCACGCACCTCCGCCTCGCCGAAGATGCCGGTCACCGAGCCGGCGATCTTCCCACCGGCTCCCCGCGCCCACTGAAAAGGCTGCGAGGCGGAGAACCCTCGGTTCGCGTCGCCTCCGGCCTTGGGTGCTGACGACGGGCGCTCGATCGTCACCAGCCCATGGGGGCCGGTCCCCCTCCAGGTCACACCGCGCTCCTCACCCTCCTCACCGTCCCGGCAGGGCCGCCCGACGGAAGAGCTCCCCGCCACGGCCGGAGGTGAGCCGTGGCCGGTCTCGCCCTCGACCGCTGCGGGCCCCGCGCAGCCCCCGACCCCTCAGTGGGCGCCAACCATCGCCCCGCGGGGGCAGCGCCGCCCGCCCCGGCCCCGCAGCGGGCCCCATCCGTACCTGCAGCGGCGAACGGGAGAACCGGGCCAGCTACGGCGCGGCGGGCGGCTGTCCCGCTTCCACCGCCGCACACCTGCCGCCGCGCCGGGAGCCGCCGCCGCCGGCCCGGGAGGGGAGCGGGGGGAACACGCCTCAGCCTCCTGAGGGGGGCGGGCGCGCGCCGCCGCCCGGCGGGGAAGGGGGCGGGGGCTGTGCCCCGACGGCGGAGGGGCCCGAGCTCTGACCGCGGGTCGCGCGGGGCCGTGCGCAAACGCCCCTTCAGCAGGCGCGCGGGCTTCGCGGCACGCAGCCTGTCGCGACAGCGAGCGTGGGTTTCCTGCTGCGGGTTCACGCGGGCGGGATACGCGTGTACACGCACAACTGTACGTCTCCTCTGAGCTATAGGTGCGTCTCAAGCACGCACGGCCTTCCCCACGTCGAGCTTTCCCACTCCCCGTTTACTGTAGGGCAAACAGCACGATACTGTGGCCCATGTAGAATATCCACACCGCTGCACCTGTCCACAGTTCTTAGGGTACCAACATCTTGATTTTTAATTAAGAACACCTTTTTTAACTCAAATACCTTAGTTTTTTGTGTCTGTAGGAAAGAACGTTGGTCATCAGCAACATGACCTGCCAGGATAGTTGGGAAACGCAGGCCAAGTGTTGGACTTGGCTCCTTGTCACAGCGGAAAAGCAGCAAAAAGCAAGATTAAAAGCTAAAAATAAAAGGTTGGATACAATCGTTTCAGCAATCCACTTGAGGATAAAGGTAGTGAAGCCCTGCGGAGCAGGGAGTGAGCAGGAAAAGGAACCGTCCCGTCGTGATTTCTCCCTGTTGGTGTTTTACTTGCGGTCCCGGTTGGAAAGTTTGGGCTAGAAGCTGTGATACAGAGAAGCTAAAGAAAAACGTAAAGTATGGCCTTGGAAGTCACACTTCCATACGGGATCGTCAGCTCTGGGGTATTGTTCCAGGAAGTACGCAGGCGTACACCAAAGAGCAGCCTGCTGCTAATTAAAAGTCATGCTAATTTCTAAATTTATCCACATTTACTTCCATTACATACTATTATAAAGCAGTGATTAGGCAAATCTGGTTTTCTTTATTCCAGTTCTGGTTTGTACTCTTATCAAGTCTTTGTGTACAGTAATTTTCAATATTTCCTTCTATGCTCGGTTAATTGCATCACGCCGTTCTCTTTTGTGCGGCGTTCTCACAGCAATTTGAAACATTCTTTTGAAATTAAAAGAAGGCAATTGTAAACCCACAAAACTGACAGAGCAGCTAATGAGATAAAATCTTCAGGTGCCTCGGTAAGAGGGTTTTCAGTTATGCCACATGTGGACTGCTTTTCCTTAATGCCCTCTGTAAGAAATGGCTCAGTGACCATCCATCTTCCAGAAGAAAGTTTGCTGACTCTGGATAGACATTAGTTCCCTGCTTTTTGCCCTGCAAAACAGCTGGCCATGGATTTTTCACCAGCTGTAAAGTTATAAGTTTTAATCACCTTCTTGGTGAGGAAGGGAAGCAATCTATGCTACACAAGCAGTCTCTCACCAATTTACTCCATGACAAATCAAGGCTTTTATAGACCACCCAGCACATACAAAATACCTCCTTACCTGCCCCAGTGTGTTAGAACTCAGTTTGCTCTGGTTTGAGATGACTGCTGATGTTTCTGGCTGTGGGGGCTGTTGCTCGGATGTTTTCCATGGCGTGGACAATATTCACATGTTGAGTGGGCTTCCTCTGCTTCCAAGCACGATTAATGCAGTGTAGCTTTGTGAGAAATGCAGCCATTGTGTCCTTTAAAAGCAACGTTAGAGAAATGTTCTATAAATATTCTGGTTCTGTAAATATTCAGGGCTGCAACTGCAGTGTCCTCTGGCAAAATCTTTTTTTTAATGATTAAGAGCAGGAACAACTGAAGAGGGTAGCTGGAGAAACAGACCACCAAACCAGACCACCTCCTTGCCAGGTCTCTGCTGACTACCAAGCACTGTTCTGCAGTGCCTTCTGATGTCAAACACTCTTCTAACCTTAAGGGTAGTTAGCTTCTGCAAGGACAATTGAGTGTACTCAGCGTATTGTGGAGTCAGGCCCCTACCAGGAGTGGCACCGTAATTGTTTCGGTGGTTAAATGGTAGTCATACCTTTTAGATATCAATGGGATTATTCAGAGGAGAAAAGCAGAGGCAAACACGCAAGGCTGAAAAACAGGGTGTATCAAGTCGATCTTACAATTTCCCACGGTTTTGTTTATGCCTAGTGAATTGGGATTTATCAGTCAGCACTGCAGATTCCATGGGTTTACGGAGTGGTGTGTGCATTAATTTTACACTTTATATTGCCTGTGCATACTGTCATACTAATGTCTAGTCCAGCCAAACCTACTCCCTACCTTGCAGTAAAATTGGTGCTATACGTACTCGTTGATTCACGGGGTATGATGATGTGTTAGGGATTATAAAGTGCTTCGCAGACATCAGCTAAATGTTCCTTTAAATAGTTATTCTGACGATTCTGTTGAGTAGGAGTGCTATTTTTTTGTTTTGTTTTGGATTTTGTTTTTGTTTTGTTTCAGAAGCTCATGACAGCACAGCTTTCTCACCTTTCAAGTGTTTTTAAGATGTACCTTAAATGAAACACCAAACTAAAACTACGCTCAGTTCTGAATGCCTTTCTCCCCAGCTGGCAAAATCTGAAAGCTTTCGGACTACTTACAATCGTAGATGAAATGAGAAAGAACAAAAGGAATATAATAAAAGGATAAGTGCATTTTTATGCTGGAAACCTGCATTTGATTTCAACAAATGTCAATAAACCGAATGCTGTGTATGTCCTGTTAAAAAAGAAATGTAATTGTCCAAATCACTTTATTTTTATAAGCACCTATAAATCCACTGACAGAAGCTTTTATCCTGATATACACTGAGTGGCTGGATATAGTGCACATAGTTCCTTCTGCCTGTTTCTGTTCAATGTTCAAGCTCCAAAACTTAATTTCTAGTCCCCAGGTTTGGTGACTGTGTATTAATGCAACTTTTTCACGCCCATACAACTGTTTCTACTCAAGAATATGACCACTGAAGCAAGGAGTTCTTTGAAATGTCACCTGTTACCTGTGGTTTGCAGGTAGGAAACCGGGCTTGGTGAGCTGGTGTAAATCGTGTAACAAGCCAGGGTGCAGCTGGGCAAGGAACGCCAAGAAGGGGATTCTGTCCTCATTTGTCAGAACAAAGCAGAGCAGCCCAGGAGAGGGGGAGAGCTCAGCTCAGATAGCTGCATTCCCTGTATGCTGACCTCCTTCGAAGACAGAAAAGCTCCCTGGTAGAATTTAGAAAGTTCTGGGCAGTGAGGATAGCAGAGGGGATGGTTTCTTAACTTACAGCCTGGATTCTCTGCAGCACGTCATCTCGTGTGCATCAAGACCTGAGATGGTCCAGGGAAAGCTGCTCACATGGTCAGCTGTATAATCAGGACTTTTGCACAGTTCTGGCCTTTCCCAGCAACATTACAATGTGAGAGTACAGGTAAGAATCTCACTCGGAATTCATAAATTCTAGTTATTGTCTCATGCACAAGGCAAACATAGGGGAGGTGGGAAAATTTCTCCAGTCCCTTTTCTGGCAGTTTGTAAAATGTTATGTTACCAACATATTACACAAAGTAAACGCTACTCTGACTTTAACTTACGCAGTCCCTTGAAAGAAAGAAGGCAGCCCAGAATGGTGCAGATGGCTTATAAAAGTTTAGCAGCTCCATAACACTGCCATCTCCCCCAGTTTTATCCCTCTGGTCAGGGCTGACTTCCCCTTAAAATTTCATAGAAATTTCAGTATGTGATTAAATGATATTTTTCATTAAAATTAACTGTTTGTCTGGAACATTTGATAAGTTTTGTCAGAAAATCAAAAATTCTTATTTGTTTAGAGTTTTAATTCAGTTTTTTTTTTAAGAGCATCTTTCGTCTTCTTTTGACTTGAAAATTCTACCATTTTTCTAGCCAACTGTGCTCCTTTATTGAAGGAATTTTTAAGTTGTACTGTCTGGGAACTAAAAATTACCAAAAGTTTTTCTGAAACACTGAAAAGGCAGGGTTTCTTTAATCTTGTACGAGCTCTTTACACCTAACTCCATGATCTGGAGGAGGAAAAGAAAACCGACAGTATTTTTGAAAGACTTGGGTTAGCAAAAATGTGTAGGAGATTTTATGTTTAGAATTTTTGGTTTATGGAAATTAACCTTTTTTTAGATCTCTCTTTTTTCTCTATTTATCTGGGAGAGTAGTAAGTGATAAAAAGCGTAATATAGACAGGACACTAATAAGCTGCAGAGAGCTTCAAATCGATACCAGAAACCCTGCATTCTGTGGAAATGCTAGTCAAATTTGAGGCAATAGTAGGTCTTTTTGAGTTATAGGAAACAGCATGAAGCATCCTGTTTGCCAGCTTACCTGCCCTATTCCTTTGCCCCAACCCACCTCCCTTCACTGCCTTCAGACAGATCACTGAAGCTGCAGACATGCCTAAAAGGAGACCGGGGTTCAGGAAAAAGTGAGCAACTTCCGAACTCCCGACCTTCATCAGGAAATCTAGAAGATGCACGCAGATACACAGCGAGGATGAAAGAGCTACTCAGTGCTGTAGCTACTCAGACCAAGTCATGGTCTGATTTGGCAAAATACTTGTTTGGCTGTGGCTCTTTGATACCCTTTTGTCACATTCTTTGTGAAATTAATTAATTCACCTGTAAGATAAAGGCATGACTAGCACATACCAGCTACCTCGCAACGACCAATGTACCAGTGGGTAACAATATTAAAACAATGAATCCTTGAAATGAACCGCCTGCCTGCCTGCACAGGGGCAGGTGATTTCTTAAACATTGCTTTTCAGTAAAAATGAAGAGCCTCTTACCTGAGGAACAGGTAATTGAAGCGATTTTCCACCATGTCTCCTTAATATGCAAGCAATTCATTATGTGGCACACACCATTTCACATAGGTTTAGGGTGGAACAGCACTTGCACTATTCTCTCCAAGCTCAGAGTAAATTCTGCTTATTTCCTTTAAATATGAAATGCAACTGAATATCTTCACATTGAACTTGATAAACACAGAGAAGTGTGCTGCTGCTTTCCTCCCACTCCCCCTTCAGTGTGGGTAAGGTTCCTCTTGTCAAGAGCTAAGCACTATCAACTATCAGGCCACTAAATTTTGCATGGCAGAAGAAACTGAGTGAAGCTTTTCCGTGCTTTTTTAGTGGATATCTGAAATAGAGAAAATTTGTAGTGCTTTAAAATATCACAAGACCCAGAAAGCAACATGGATAAAAGAACAGAAATTACCAAAATGAAAGTATTTCCTTCATGCAGGAAATAAATTGCTCAAAAAGCTCTCCAAAATTAATTAGCAACACATGGATTCTGTCATTTAGGGTCTTTGCAGAAGCCCCAATGAACACTGTGATTGCTTTGAATATGTTCTTGCTTGAAACAGGAGGACAGATTCCAGCCTATGCTATGGCTCACATGGACCTGCCTGGTCCCTCAAGTGGGTCACTGAGCTGCCCCAAACAGGCATCAGAGCTTTCCCCCTGTGGGAAGACCACATTATTAGTGGGTAGCAATTCTCTGTCTAGAGTGGCTGGCAGGCACTGCTGGCTGACCCAATGGAGTAGAGAAGCACCTGATTTGGCACATTTGACCTCTATGAGGTCAAAAAATAACCGTTTTCCGGTTTTGGCAGTATTAGTGATCTGGGAGAGCAGGATGCAAGGCCAGCAGTCAGGCTGGCTGCTTGTCTGCTCTTTTCACCTTCCGTGTTCAGAGGGGAGCTGGAAACCCTGCGTCATTTCAAATCAAGATGAAATCCTATAGATACTACTCTGGTAATATGTATATTGATTAATGCCCTCCATTAGTTGTTTTGCCTCTTCTAAGGTTTGCAGTGTTTAGCATTCATCGATTTCACCCTGCTTTACATTAAAAGGTGAAGGACTGTGGTGAGGTCAAAACAAGCTGTGCTATTACTCATATTAATAGTGACAGGTGTTTTTCCTTCCTGACCACCAGCTAGTTCTTCATCAAGGATTTAAAACCCTCATAAATACATGTTTCATTGTACCGCTGCAGATGCATTACAAGAGACTGCAGATGTGTCAAATGTAATAACAGTGTGTATGAGGCTGCTAAAAAAGGAAATTCTCCCACAAAGCAAGGCTAGAATATACATTAGCTTCCTCACACACTTCACTGAGGAATTTGTGGGTTACCATTTCCACAGACTCACTTCATTAGAAGAGCCCCAGTCCTGTGCTTACTCAATTTTTCAGACCATAGTTTGATAAATCCTTGGTACATTGCATGTAGAATAGATGCACAGTTCACCATGAAAGTTCAGCACAGTTTATCACGGAAGAAAACACAAACATATGTACACATACATATGTGTAAATATCTGTTCATATGGGCTTGACATGAATACTTACTGAAGTACTGGCCTGATATCAAACAGCTCCATCTACGTATGTTTCATTGTCCTGGTCTTTGTAGAATTCCCATGCCAGTTTTCTGCCGTTTTGGAAAATTAAGTTGCTGTAAGTTCCAGTGCGCAGAGCGTGAAGGTAGGAATCAGAAGCAACAGCGTCTCTCTTTCACCTTTATTACTGACTGGCCTTAGTACTTTGCACTCACAAAATGCTTGATGAGTGTCATTAAGTAGGTAGGTATCATGGCCTCATTTTACCGATGCAGAAGCTTAGGGTCAGAGAACACAGTTAATTGGGGTGAGGATATACAGTGTCATAAAAAGGTCTTTTCTATCTTCTGCATCAAAACAGAGATCCCAGTCTTGCGCTTTTAAGGGGCGGAAGTTTTGGGGTGGGGTGCGTCATGCTTGACCCCTGTGGTCAATACTGTGATTTTCTGTGAACTTGTGTCTGCACTCGATGACCACTGAGGACGAGCACACCATAAGAATGAATAAGATTGGTTGGCCAGTGATTTTTGATATTGTATGGAAGTTAAGCTGAGTTTTAGAAAAGGCGTCCCTTACTTGAGCGACACTGTTGTGTGGATTACACACACAGAGGCAGTTTTAGGAGGCCACTACTGGTGTCAGGCAAACTGTAATATGGGAGATGTCTACAGAATTCCTCTGATTTGAGCAAAAAAGGCAATTCTAGATTTTGAGCCAAATCACTGTAACTCCACTGGCATCATCAGTTTTTCAGCATCACTGATTTGGGAACTCTTGTTCTTGTTTAATCAGGAAAAGACTTTCTAGAAGGACATGATGCCAGATTCTCCTGATTTTTTAACCAAATCTGTTACAGAGCAAAATTACAATCTCTGCTTATGTTAGGATTTGTCTGCTTTTAAAGGTCTGAGCATAGTATCCATGCTTTATCGGTCTCCCTTTTCCCTCCACACCTATGCAGTGAGTGTCTGACACGTTAAAAGCTGTTCATCTGTCCTTGGATCTCATGGCTGACCCTCCCTGGAGACTTTATGCAGACCATGTTACAGGAACCAACAAGGTTGGAAAGGAATTAAGAGAGCCAGGCTTTACACCACAGCTGGGGTGATGGAGCTGTGCAACGGCAGCTTGTCTTATATGGATCCACATGTTGTAGATGATGGCATGGCTATTGGATCCTTCAAATAGTTGCCCGTGGATACAAGGGTGCTTCCTTCTGAGGATGCCCAGGGTTTGGCCCTTCCCTCTCTGCCCTGTTCTCAAAGCAGCAACAAGAGGAGACATCCATGAGAAGCAGCACACAGGGTTGCATTTACCTCTGCTTTGTGGGTTGCACAGAAGCAGGTGAGATATTTTGCAGCATTGGAAGGGAACTTTTGTTGCCTTTCTGCCATGTTTGAACAATGGTTGTGGGCCTCTAGAGATCTTCTTTCTCAGTCGGAGGTGAAAACAATGTGTGCTTTAAATTAAGAGCATGAAAGCTAATTAAGCATAAGTTAATTTTCCATTCTAGCCATCTCTGGTAGATTGGAGTGGCAATTTTTCATCCCTAAACTTTCAGCATGAGTGTCTTGTATATTTCTACCTAATTGTATTTGTGCTTAAACCCATTTCCTAGGAACGCTTGCTTTAAGACATCGAATTAACGCTCGTTTTTGGTGAGGATTTTCTCTATCTAATCAGGTATTAGCTATTCCTAGTGAAGCAGAGGTGTTTTACTCTGGCATGGAATTGTCGTGCAAGTCACAAGCATTCAATGAAAATGCATTTAGAAGTTGCTATTTATTTCCTATGACTGGACTAAATTTTTATAGAGAGGGACGTTTAAAGGCCAGATATTATAATAAATAAAATCCTTATTTTGTGTGCAGTTGGAATGTGCTAAATTTGCTATCTATAAATTTATTATACATTGGCACATTCAATTTATTAAGGCCTTATTTGAAAACTGTGTATAAATTGTATCCATCTAATACAGTTACTGCATCTGATAAAACACATTGAGATATATAAAATTTCTCATCAGATGCATCTGAGCACTAGTTACAACACTTTTTGGAGAACAACACCCTGTAAGAGGTAAATCAATTAAAAATAGTTAGAAATGGTCTTCAATACGAAATACCTCTAGGTCCTGGGGAAAGGAGTAGGGGAGGGGTATATTACTGTACTCTATTGTCATCGTGTGAAGCCAGTACAAAGGCACCATTTGAATTTAATTGAATAAGGATTAGGCTTTCTAGAAGCTGTTCATGACCATTTACTAGTCAATTCATCATTTCAATCAATGTTAAGCTCCCCTTTTCCCCCAAGACTTTTTTTATTGCTGTTGATAGGAATGATTCACTTCCAAATAGCTGAGGCATCTTCTGTTGGCCCCACATGAAGAAAACACAGCAGCTGTGTAAGGTCCCAGGCCTACTGTCAGTAATGAACTGTTCAGCCCCTTGACATCAGTTCCTGAGCAGACTCTATCAGACAGAAACGAAGGGGAGAAAACTTTCTGTATGGTTGTACTAGGCTTTCCTGGATAGTTTTTGAAACAGAAGTAATATTTTTTTATTTTGAAACAACTTAACTATCTTGCATATTCTGGGCATTGAATAAAGAGACAAGAAATGCATGAAAAACTCCTTTGGTTAAGAAAATCATATTCACTTCGAACTATTGACAGGCTTGTCTGTAAGAATGAATAAAAGAAAAATAGTCTGAGCCCTGCACTGTGACATCTAAAGCACTCCCGTGTGGTCAGTGTCAAAATTTGGTGTCCACAAATGAACAGCCTCCCCATATATATATTTAAATCATATAAGGCCATATGTAAAGCATATATAAAATATGCATGAAATCTGTATGTTGTTTTTGTTGTTTGATTTAGCGGTACTGCAGGGATCATGCAGGCAAAGCTCTCGGTACAAGGAATAAAATGCTCACACTTTAACCAGCTGCAGAATCTTCTTCTTCAGGCAGGTAGTGTTGTGTCAGAACGCTTTACCTCATTCTCACTGCTTTAGAATTACCCTTTTAGTTTCTCTCCAGGGTGTTGGTGTTGTTTGAGAGCTAGGATTGTCTCGTCTTGTTTAGAGTACTCTTGGCCTGTTGTCTTATTATTGTAGCCAACCAGTATTAAAAGCAAAGACAAGACAGGGCAGTTAGGATTGCATGCTTGTGCTAGAATTTCCCTTTTTTCACCCCATTTAAATGTTTCTTACTAAATGAATTTATAAGTGATTGGTTCCTACCTTATCTCATGTATTTTTAATTAGCATACTGAATTAAGTTAGAGCTGAATGAAAACTTGGGAGTGTTGCTGACTGAAATGAGATTTCAGGTCTCATAGACTGGGTTTTAATTTGGATAACTGGAGGGTTCAAATTTTATTATTGGTGCTGGGGTGTTCCTCAGAATTTTTCGTGCTTCCTGGCCATGAAGGACCTGATCTCAGGTGGCCCTGCTTTGGTTAACTGCTGTCTCCAAGCATCCCTGGCAATTTAACATATTCTCTGTTTGTACAGAAAGGGCTGATGGCTTGAAACAGCTTACAGTCTGTGCAGGTAAACCTGAGACTTCTTGCAGAGGCTGAGGAAGCTCACTTAGCAGTTTGTTGCGCAGACACGTCAGTCTGAGCTACCAGAATCAGCCCCACAATCATATTTAGCCCTGCAGTAACCTCACAGACTTAAGCCTTTTGTGATATTGGATCAGCTTCGTTCGTTGCTTGTGTTTACTCACAGACTTCCTCATAGCAGATTTATTAAAATTTGGTGTGCGTAACAGAACAAACATTGGATAAGACCCTGTTGCTGCCTGGGGAGTCAGGCAACAGGCATCCAAATGCAGAGTTACTTTCTGAAAGCCTTACAAATGCACCGAGTCAGGAGAGTCACTAGAGCTTCTTGTCTTCACTCTCTATTCTTTAATAACTTCAATAAGAGTAGGCTACCAAAAGTATGATGCTTAAAAAAGCAAGTAATTAGAAAGCAAGTTCAGCTTTTGTCATTTATTTTCATGAAATAGAAAACAGATTTCCTCCTTCTTTGTTTTCCCTCTGTATACGCTTGTGGTTCTTGTCCTGAAATCTTTGTTTGGCATCTGAGCCAGCAGACCTTCGCTAGCACTGATATACTTATTTCTATGCATTTACTCTGTCTCTTCAGAAAGTTTGGATTTTGCCAAAGACAGTGGAGTTTAATAACCTACAGTGGTTAGAGTTTAATAATCTACAGTTACACATTTAAATTCTGATATGGGACTTTAAATTAGAGACTTAAACATAAAAAAGCACAGAATATCAGCCTAGAGTCTCTTCATGACTTTACACTGTAAGGGACAGTTGTATGGTACAGAAAGGCTTTTCAACTACAGGATGGCATGAGATTAGACAGTATGACTGTAATAAATTGCTAGTGATAGCAGTATACAGGAAAGCATTTAGTTCATATAAACTTTTTTTTATTATTTATTTGATGCTTTAATAATACCCTGTATCTGGGTGGTCAAGAACAGAACTGTCTATTCATGCTATACTAGGCTTCTTTTTATGGATCCTATATTTCAAAATTGCGTTGTCTAAGCACACGTTTAATTTAATAAGACTAGACATATACAGGTATCTAGCCATATGCATATGTATTTTCTGGATTAGAGCCTTTAAGAAAACTTTAGAATAAGGTAATAAGAATGACCAGAATAAGATTATTTTTTTATTATTATTATTATTATACTTGGGGAGCTTTCACCGTTTTATGTGAAGGAAGGTTTTTTATTTCAGTGATATATCTGTTGGGAAAGGAAGGGTTCATTTATAAGCTGATACAGGTGCCGTATCTATTTAGATTATTCTTTGAAGTCTTAAAGGAAGCAGATCTTTGAAAAACTGTCAATAGTCATTTCAAGGATATTACCTTAATAAACTGTGTCTGGTTTTTAAAGTCTAGAAGAAGAAGGCAGGGCCTGCACGTTGTGTGCATATGCATGCAGAGAGTGCCCTTGAGAGAGCTGCCTAGCTTATAATGAACACAGTCATCCTGCGCTTCAGCATGCCATGGCCATTGGGCCATTCAGTTTGAGCTTGTCAATTAGTGCAGTAAGAGTGGAAATTTTAGGAGGGCTAGTGGGTATGTTAACACTGCGGTCACTGCAGCTTCTATGGACACACCTGAGTTAAGCTTCCTAACCAGATGCTGCTGGCAAAGTCACCGTTGCAGCACGAGTGCGGTGCAGGCCACTGCATGAATATTTACACAGCTGTTGGAAAGCAGGATTTGCAGTTTGCTGAGTTTCGTGCTACTACTGCCACTGGCATTCGAATGGTTTAAGGGATGAGGATGCACAAACCCCGTCCAACACGACTGTTCAGAGAATCACAGAATCATGAAGGTTGGAAAAGACCTATAAGCCCATCCAGTCCAACCATCAACCCAACACTACCGTACCCACTAGACCATGTCCTCAAGCACCACGTCTACACGCTCCTTGAACAACTCCAGAGAGGTGTTCTTGGTTTCCTTTGGAGACTGTGGAGTTGCTGAAACAGTGCATCAAAACGAGTTGCAAAGATCCTCCATTGGACACTGAATAAGCAAGTTTCAGGACACGTCAGGCATAGAGCTACCTCTGTGGCACACAGCACTGTTGATAGTTACTCTGAGAGATGTAATCAATTAACTGGATGTAACAATGGTAAATGGAATAATATGGCTTCTGAGACCTGCCTGTACTATTAAGCTGACTGGTTAGTTTGCTGCCCGTGACAGGTTGCTGTATAACTTTCTGTAGGACAGCATCAAACTACCTGAGCGCTCCTGCGAACACTGCCTTTATAACTTTTCGAAAGTCACTGCTTTGCTGTAGTGGTAACATCTGTTAAGCAGAATTTCAAACTTAATGAAACCTAGCAGATTTGGCTTTCACAGTGAAATTGAACAAAATTCCTACCACTTTCTTATAGGCTTCCACATGACTCTAGAAGACAGATAACAGTATTTTGCAATCTCTTTAAACAGGCACCTACTGATCTCATGATGCCCACACCCATTGTGGGAGCAAGTAATTCGGTTTTTCATTATCCATGTGGCTTCCACAGGTGAGTGCCAAAATAAACATTCCTAGAATTTGTATCGCTGAATGGAGAGATTACATCTGTAGGATTGTAGCCACTCCCAAGTTTGGTGGTAGAAATAATTATTAGTGTGCCATATATACACCTTTTATTCTTTGCATGGTTTTGTTTTTCAAGCATTGTAGGGGTGCAAAGAGAGCAGAACTGCGTGTCTTAGTGGGACTACCCCTGCATCACTGGTACTCTGGTGAAGTCTTTCCACTTTCTTAATCAACAGTCTGCACGAAATCTGAGGTCTGTTTCAACTGATTGGGGTATCACTCTGTTCTGAAATGCTCTTTTTGGATATCCTTTTGTCTGTGTCCTGTGTTGTCATTACACAGCTTTGGATTCTCAACTGCAATAGGGAAGAAATAAAAAAAGCATGTTTACTGTGGAGTCCACTTACAAAGGTGCATGCTGGATGAAGGTCTGGTGCATAAACGTCAGCCAGCTTGCTTGCAGGACCTGTTTCAAAGAGTGGTCCACTGACACAAAAGTGAGTGACATTCTAAGAATGCAACAAAGAATCTCATTCAATAGTCATCTAGATGCACATAGGAGTACATTGTTGACACTTAGGTACGTTTTGTAACCTAGAAAATATTGTGTTTTACCTTTGTTTCATGTTAGCTATGAGAATTGTGCAGCTGGACTTCACAAAGTATTTGGAGAGATCACTGGAATATGCTATATATAAATGCAGGATAATTGCAGTGGAATAACCCTTTCCTTTATGAATTGTTTTTACTCGTAAATCTTGGAAGATGGGGGCATCTGGTGACTTGATCCTTTTGCAACGTGTCATACATTTTGGAACGAAAAGACCCTTGGTTAAGATGTTCATTGTTTATTCTAGTTGAAGTAAATCTGTCTGAACCTTCTAGAAAACACTGGATTCTGACTGTATCCCATATGTTTGTTGCCACTGACTTGCTTTAATTTAAGTAAAGCTAAAAGGAGTCCATGCTGAGTCTCGGATTTCTCTTAGATAAGCAGGACTCAAGTAGCAAGGTTTTTATTTGGAGTAGTGTCGCTTTATTTGCCATTCTTGCTTTAGCAGGTGTTCAGGGGCAATTAGAGGTACACTGATCTGTCATGAGCCTCGTTGAACTGTAATGTAGCTCTGCTGACAATTTAAACTCAGGGTTTCTTTTGTATTAACAATTAAAATACAAATAAATAAAACCCCTGTGTGAAACAGCACATGAATTTGTTTAATAGGAAAGCCGGTACGACGTAGATGAAATTATTTCAAAGAAAAGGAGCCAGCAGTATTATCTGAATGCATGAAAGCCAATATTAATATACAAACATGCACTTAACGTTGTCCTAGCAGTTTGTCATGGTTCGTGTGACATGTTCTCTGTTTCCAAATAACCTGTTTTTTCCGTCTTACTTCATTTTCTTGCCTTTTTAAGCAACCACTATTTCTGATACTAATCATAAATAAACTTTTCTTCTTCATCCATGATTCCTATGATCTCGTTTTGGTTGGAATGACTAAATACCCAGGTATGCCTCCTTCCGCCCAGCTTCTCCTTCTTGTTTTAAAGCCCCACTGGAAGTTTCTAACCATACATTGGTTTGTTCACAGTTGTGTCTTCAAAGTGTCCCACGATCTCCCATTATTAGAGATCAAAATGAAAAGTAAACACAGTTTTGTGTGATCAATGGCACTTAATGAGTTGCAGACTAGAGAAAATCAATTAATTCACAATTTATTGTATTGTCAACTTGCTGTGATAAGCAGTTTCTGGATGTGTTTGTGAGTAAGATCAGGGATTTCAATAAAGTGCTGATATCTGCTACTGAAGTTCGACTATTCACTTCTTAATGTATTATTTCTTGACTTGCAGCTTCCTGTAAAAAGCAGAATGTAATAAGAAGATTGGGTTTGGCAGTTTCGGAGATTTACAGACCCAAGCAATGCTACTCTGGGTCCTCTCCCTCTCTTCTAGGCATTCCTGCAATTTGAAGAGAATCAGTGACGAAAGAGGGGAAGAAGTGGTGAAACGAACTGATTGTCTGTAATTGTTCTCATTAAGAGTGATCCTGAAAGGCCACAGTGGGCATTCCTGTGGTTCTGGAATAGTTTTGCCCTACTAGCTGCCCACAAGGTGACCCATCAATTTCCACAACGGTGGGCTGAGCTAAACCTTACTGAGACCCGTTCTGGAGTAAATTGGTAGGGAAACAGTTCGAAACACGCAGAGTGCACCCAACTCTATTTTGTAATAGGTTCCCCAGGGAGGCAAGCTGTTACTCGTGCTTGCAAACAGCACACAGAGCCAAGCCCTCTGGGGTGACTTCAGTTGGTGGCAGTGTGCACGCTTGGTGCTCTTAGCAGTGTGGCTCTGCTCTCACACTCCTCTCTATGGCGGAACAGCGTTGTCTCACAACTATTTTTGCTCTTTCTAATTAGCCCTTTCTGACAGTCACTAATAAAAAAGTTCACTGTCTTTTTCGTCTGGTGATACTGAACTGCCAGACATAATTAGAGGTAAAGAATACTCTTTTGTGCTTCCAGGGGGATATGTTTTCCTGTGGAATACCTTGCATATGTGTTTAAAACTTACTCAAGTATCAGTTGTCCCCATGCTCTGTTTGATTCTCGTCTTCTATAAAGCACGGCAATTAATAGGAAGACTGGATCCTGTTGAAGTCCTTATTGAAGTCCCTGTTGAAGTCCTCACTTATGTAAAAGTGAGTGCTGCATATATTTATTTTCTCAGATTTATATCATATATGGGTTACAGCACACACTTTCTTATTACAGAAAGCATGATCTAGTTTTTGCTTTACTCTAACCTGCTGCCATTTTTCCTTTATAACCCAGATTTTCTTGCTCTTTAGGGTAACAAATATGCTTCCAAGTTGTTTAGATAGTGTTAAAGGACATAACTGCTCTTTCATTTAGGGTTGCTATGAGAAAAGGCTTGTGTAGACATGATTATTTTAACATATCAAGTTTATGCTTAGAATCTTCTGGAAAAGATTTATCTGCACATCTGTTGGTGTGTCTGCCCTTCATCATAATAAACGTCATATATTTGATAACTTGTTATCAGAGGGACTTTCGGTTTGGGTTTTTCTGTTTCCTTCCTGCTTTCTCTAGAGGCAACTTTATCTGAGATTTAAGGTTAGTGTTAATACCATCTCGCATAGGTAATATTCTTAAGGATGTTATCAGTAGTGTCTGAAAGATTTCTGCATTTAGGAAGCAGATCGGGTCCTGCGTATCTTTCCCCTGTATCTACATACTCACAGAGTCTCTAGAGCTCTCAATGAATGATAAGAACTAGTCTCATAAAACTACAGAATTAGGATCTGTAAGTGTGACTTCTAAGCAATTTGAATTACTTGAAGAAAGGGGACGATTTTGTTCCCACACGTGCAACAGTAATGCATTTTCTTACTAATACAAATCATACAAGAAGGGACTTATTCTCAATGCTATTTTAATCCCCAGATTAATTTCTTTCTTGGCTTGTTATGGAGCACTTGAACCATTTGAGTGCATGTTGCCCAACCAAAGGCTTTGTCTTGGGACACTTGGATACAGCAGCCTTTATTTGCAGTTGCTTTGCTGTCAAGTTTAATGTAATCCAATAGATTTCAAAATTAGGATCAGGCCCACAATTTAATAAAGTTGGCCTGTTACTTCCAAATATTTTTGTTATGAACTGGCATTCATGGGTCATTGTGGAAATGCATAAAGTTTAACCACCAGTTGAAATGAAAATATGCTTTGCAGAGCTGCAGTCCTCATCACCACCTACCAGTTATTAAGAGCATATTATTTACCCCTGGGAAATGCTTTCATCACACAGTCCGTGAAACAGTGTCCAATGCCGAAAGATAACAGCTGCTTCTTGGCTGGATGTTGAACACCTTAACAGTTTTTGGAGGACAAAAGAAGTCCTAGGGCCAACAGGAGTTGCTCAACGTTTTACAAGGTCAGACTGAATGAATTTAAAATAAAAGAAATACCTTACATAAACCCACCTATACATGCACCTATACACCTCTTGGACACATTGTGGTCTCTCTTTATTTAACAAACCCAAGGATGACAAATAAATCAACTTTATGCCAGTTCGAGTTGATATCAGTGGTTCCTTCGTTATTTGCTTCTTTCACTTGTGGCTAGACTTTACCCTGCATGTCAGTGAAAGTTTTGAGCTATATACAGTCATTGTTAGAGCATTTGTGTGTCCGGTAGGAACAATACAAGCCCTACAGTGGAAACAGGGGTTAATGGATCGATAGTAAGGCTGTGTTTGCTGTTTGGTTTAGCTTTTACTCTCTATTATAATTCTCATCAGTAAATCCCTTTATGGAGCACCTAACAAAATAGTTCAGGAATGATTTTCAGATTACACTAGACAGAGATTTTCAAAGCTGTCTAGACACACTTTTTCACTGGAAATAATGAAGTAATTCAACATATTTTTTAATTAAAGGTTGTGTGTCTAAATCACCTAGATTGCCCTGAAAATCATATTAAATTTCATTAATTGTTTGGCAGCAAGTTTTTTTTATTCAGTCCTTAGATTGAGTTAAATACGGGTTTTATTCTGTTTACAACAAAACTCCTTTGCACCTCTCTGAACAAAGAAAAGGACCTTAAAGTAACAGCAAATTAATATTGTGAAAACTCCCTTTAACTGCTAAGCATATTGCGTAGAGCAGAGTTGAATTTATAGAGGTCTTCGTGACTATACCTGAGAGTTCTTGCATATGGGGACCTTTTCCCAAGTCTTTTGGGCATGTTTTGTTCTTTGTGTCAAATAAATGGTTGGTCAAATCTGGTATTTTAACAGTGGCATTAACTTTGTGATTTAATTTAGTGCCTCAACTTGCAGACTTCTAAACAGCGCTGCTCGGGACTTGGGGGAGCAGAGAAGTTCTGTGGAGATGGAGAAATTCTCTGCTTAGAAAAACTAGGGAAACTGTGGTCATAGACGAGTGAACTTTGAGATGTCTCAGACAACTTTGTAGTCAAATGGAGGACTTAAAGCTTCAGAGGAAACAACAGAGGGAATAAAGGGCTGTCAGTGTTTTTACAGTCCTGAAGAGAAATATTTGCTTCAACACATTAACTGAAGACTAACCTGTAGTTGGGGATTTTTTCACTATTTTGAGCATGGAGATGTAGTTGTTTAAAAATTCTGGGCTTTTTTACCTTGGAAAGTCTATTTTTGGACCATCCACACTTCCAAAGAGATGATTCCTCTGAGAAATGCTCACTTTTTATTTGAGGGAGAAGTCCAGTGTTTTTCCCCAAGTCAATCTCCTAATTGGGTCGTGTCCACTTGGAATAAAAGCGTGGAAAGTCACCCATCCTGTGGCAACCCTGGATGAGTTTGCAACTATTAACTATTTCTGTGCCATCAGAAGTGTGTTTTGTGTACAGAGGGGGCATTCTAATGGCTTGCTTTTATAAACCTCTGACTGAAAGCACGTTTAAGAGACAATTATTTAGGACACTAGATTACTAACATTCATCATTCCTCTGCTCTCCCAAAACACAGTGTTGTTTTGCTCTAAATGGCTAGGAGAACAAAAGTAATATTTTACCATATAAACGTATTTCAGAAAGTGGCCAAATACTTTAAAAGCGTTACTTCCCATGTCAGCAATCTGGAAAAAGGCATTTGGACAGCTGCAGCGCTACTGATCAGTGATACTCTCTTATTAAAACACATCAGTGAGGACACCACTGACCACTGCTCAGACTAAACGGGTGCTGAGGTGCCTTCCTCTTGTGGTTCCTCCTAACGCTTCCAGTCTGATCACAGGCTATGCCTGAGCTTGCTTGGTGGAGCGGCGTCAGAATCGATGAATAAACTGCGCTGCCTGTTGTGCAAATGTGACACAAACTTGAACACTTTTTACATTTTTAGCTGTTTGCACTGTTACACGAGGCTCTGCTTTGTTCCTTATTCTTAGCAGCAAGCCCTGGATTAAGCTATCTACTGCCTGCAGGTAATCTAACGTTTTCTTGCTCGAGCAGTGGGGGAAGCAAGGTTCCTGGTGCAGTCTGCTCTCTGCGTTTACCACTTTCTCAAGATATTTCTCATGAAAAGTCCCATCTGGCTTTGACTCTATTGCTGCAAGGCAGATGTCAGCTCCTCCTGCTTTTCTTTCTTTTGTATTTTATTAATTTCCCTTTGATAAGACCCTCCGTGCTACGCAGGCAATAATCTTTATGTTACGGATGTTTCTCCTTTCACCCTCCAGCAGGAGAAAAGCACTTTAGAGGCAGAGGTGTCCTCAAGGTAGATTTTTCTTACTATTAATATTTTAAGATTCTGCCTGTGGAGGAAATTTGGAAAGTACCACGTTCTTGGTGGGGCTGTAGGAGACGAGGTGGGGTTTCTCCCAGCTTCAGCTGCAGAATGATTGACATACATGCTAGAATAGCAATTACCACAGTGAGTTACCCTAGGGTTGAGCACCTGGACTGCTAAAAAAAAAATGTCCTAAAATATCTTCTGCTGATAGACGTAGGCTAGATTGGCCTATTTATCTATTTTTAAAATCTGAATGCTGTAGTTAACATATATTGCTCAGTTCCTGTTTTAATCCTGCTTTGAATAGCTACGTGTTGTGGCTTTCCATTGTGGATTTCTACATCATTTGTAAAATTGATTGTAATCGATTCAGTAGGCTTGTAAGTAACTACTTATAATATCTACCTATTCTCTAAGACTAATTCAGGGTCCAAGCAAGGCATCTGCAGGGTGTTTTTAAAGACATGAAGAGTAACGAGGCATCCCTGTTCCAACTGGCTTCAGACTCACTGCGCTGACTTGCTGTTATTATGTACATAATTGCCGTAAGAAAAGTCCCATTAAGACTGGAGGTGACTATCGGCCATGTAGAGTCACTAAATATATCTTTTGTTAAATCTCCACTGGTTTCCTGATCATTGCTATCTGCAGCATAACGGCAGTGACCCAGCCTATCTGCTGTTTGACTGGTGCAGCCTGATGGAAGAGATCAGGTGGCACATCTGTGCATCCACGACAGAAGGCACAGAACAGCTTGCACTGTGCTCCTAGGTCTATTGTCCAGACACTGTATGAGCAATTGTACTGACTCAGGCTTAGTAGAGAAAGGTGATAATGTCCTGACATTCTAAGGTGAAGCAGAGGTCTGCGGTGGTACCACTTACTGTAATTAAGATACTTACATCTAAAATGTTGAATATTTTCCAAGTTGCTTGGAATATTTTCAAAAAACACCATTTGCTAAACTGACAACTCAGTGCGTAACTTAGCTCAAGTGAAAGTACCGCACTAGCAGAGAAAGAGCTTTCACTGTTTTACTTCCTGAAGTTTCACAACAGCTTTGCAATTTTTTTAAAATGTTTGCATTCTTTTATATTACTACTTCAGTAGGAAAAAAAAAAAGCAATCTTTCATACATTTACAGTATTAGTAGCTTTTCTAAAGACTCAAGTGTAGTTATGCTTTCCAGAACATGTGGCATACCGCCACATTTATTTCCTTTTTGTGTACCAAAGGGTCTTTTCCAAACTTAAAAGTAAAAAATTATAAAAATGCAACGCACGAACAGTTGCACAGTTTTTCTCTTTATATTCTTTTTTTCTCCAAAAAAGGAATCATCTGCTGGATTGAAAACTTTTGTACTGCGCTGTGTTGCTCAGTGCAGAAAGAGTGGCTTTTCTGGGTAAATTTTTCATTCCTCAGGTGTTGCAGGTAATTTCTCATGGAGTCTTGCTGTTGGTTTATTTTGAAGTTTCAATTAAAAACAAGGTGGTTTTCCCCTTTAATTAAGCAGGCTTTGACCATGGAAGGACTTCTGCAAGTGTTAACTTCATACGTGTGAATACTCCAACTGACATCAAATAACGTTCATGCTTAATGTAAGGCACTTTTTGGAAAAAGGATTCAAAGGATCCATGGTGGGTTTAAATGTACAAATTGGTGTTATTTCAAAGAAAAACACCAAAGTAATTTCCAAATCTAGCGGTAAAACTGTAAAAATCCCTGCTGGTGCACATACAAATCCACCATCAGTGACATTAAGGCAAGTGGAGCTGAACGAGCGTGAAGCACACTTCACTACACTCACAGGCATTTATTTGCACACGTGAGTCATTTGTGTTTTTTAATTCAGTAGGATTTATCCAAGGTGGCCAACAGCAGCAAACAGTGCCTTAAAAGCACCTCTCTTATTTTGTAACCAGAATCACATTATAGCCAAACCATGGAGTAGCCCTGAAGAAAGTTTCTGAAATCTGGGGAGCCTTGTGTTAGAAGTGAGATGACATATACAACTGTATAATTGGACCATGTCACAAAAACTAATATCCTGCTCAAAAAGGAAAATGTTTCTACTGTGTGTTTTAAACCAAAGGAAAGGGGTGAAATGACAGGTGAAAAAAACCCCATATTCAATCATTCTGAATGTGTTTACCAGTTTGTTTTCTGGATGGCATCCTGGCCTCTGGATGTAAACCTGGCTTACGAGGTAAAGCTGGTAGATCTTACATCCTGTAGTTGGCATGGATGGGGAAGGGAAGACAGTTGCTATCGTCCTTAAAAAAATATTCAGGTCCAAAGCTATCTGGACTTCTCAAGTGTTACCAACTTTCACATTAACCTTTAAGTTCTTTAAAATCTCTGCTGTTCAGTTGACCTGTTCATCGCTTATAAGGAACCATTGACCGGTAACGTAGGATGCCACATGAGGATAAAGTGAGAGTGGACTGGCCTGCAAGTGCTGTGGTTTAGAAAAACCCGCCACAAAACACTTGGAAGGGTGGATAAATTAATGGATAATTAGAAAATAATTCGAGGCGTATGTGTTTTCCCATGTCATAGATTTGAAAGCGATACCATGATGTACAGTAAGTTTTTCTTAAGTAAAAACCAGTTTGTCCTCACATGGTTGTAAACTCTGAATGTTTACTAGCACTGCCCAAAATCTTTCCATCACCAGACACACTCACATAAAGACAACAGTAGTGCCCCATGCCAATACCTACGTTATCAATATCGGTATTTTAGAGTTGCACAGAATGCCCATCAGCACGCACGTTGAAAAAAACAAGAAAATTGAACAAATGACTGAAATGTTGCCCTTACCTTCTAGTGCCTGGCGTCCGAGTGTCTTTCATGGTGATGGCATTATTAATGCTGGTAGTTCCTAAAACATGCAAGACACCTATTCCACGGCTTTGGTTTTCTTCCGTGCTTGTGTTTTGGCTGACCAGACAAAGGCCACAGGTAGATCTGTTCAGGTAGGTTTGATATTGAGCAGAATGAGTCTTGCCATCCACAGGGAGAACTTTTGAGCCATGGTCTTCGGAGACACGTAATTCTTAGTCAACAAATTGTCCTCTCACTGGTGATTGATTTACTGTGATCCTTCTCACGAATCCTTTTTGTGATTCTTCTAATTAATTGATGAGGGAGATTAGTCTGAGTGTTTATGGACAAAGGGAAAACCCAACCTTAAGGGAATATATTTCCACCCTTTTCTGTTACCCTTTCTTTTTTCCCCCTCTCTTTCACGTAATTACTACGTAGGAAGAAAATATTTCAAATATCGGCTAAAATGACTCATATCCTGGGTTTGCCAGGCACACCTCACTCCTGTATTTTTTACACCTACATCCAAACGCGATCTTTAGAATGACAAATTCTGAAACAACTGTCTAAGGAAGCAGAGGTGTTTTCATGTCAATGTGTCATTAGGTCCAGTTGAAACACAATCAAAAAAACCAAGCCCAGTGTGTTTGGAAGTACAGGAAGTACTCCCTGTTCCAAGGTCTTTGGATGTATTCCTGTTATCATTCTACAGTTGATCCAAATCTTCTTGGGCACACAACCATGTTTCTGTGAGATTGCTACTCAGTCAGTGAGTATGACAGCTTTATGCATGGTTGATGTTGTTGACCCCATACAAAATTAGAATTGTGCATATTGACTGTACTTGATCCTGACTGAAGCCTTTCATGTAAAATTAAAGCTTAAAAAGTTTCTGAACTAATTTGAACCATCAAAATGACTTTATACTAGATCAGCACTTTGCCACATGTGGCTACAGTGTTTCTCATGTGGTAGGAGGAACCCTAAAGGCAAATTTATTTATTTACAAAAGCACAGTCTTAAATTAAACTGTTGTATGTGTTTTTTTCAGAGAGAAACTTCGCCTTATAAGGTATGTAGCTTATCACAGTTCTTATAGTGGGTCCACCTCCAGGGTCTTTGAACACTTTAACATATTGCAAGTTTATCATATTGCAAGCTCTACATGGAATATTTTTGGAAATAAATTGAAAAAAGCTGTCATTTTTACAGTTAATATCCTAATTGGGCAAGGAGAAGAAGCCATTTTTAAACATTTCTATGGAGAGTTAACTTTTTATGGGTTGCATTATCTCAGAGAAGTAGATCTACTGTCCTTAAATCTAGATTCTTTTCTGCTTAAGAAAAGCCTTTTCTGCTTTTCAGCTCTGTGAAGGACCCTGAGATCTGCTGAGGTGCCTCATAGGATTGCATGCTATTTTGCATATTCCAAATGCAACGCAATATGCACAAGGTGTCCCCAGAGCTGGTCTGTCTTCCCCAAACCAACAAAACAGGAACAAATTTTCTTAAAGTAAAATTTGCTACAAATTTGTCCTTTGCCTGGTGAGAAAAGTGCAGACAGTGACTTCAGCAGCTTGATATTCAGCTTGTTTGTGCCACCAAGAATCCCTTCAGCAAGAGGTAGGTTGAACATTCTGTCTGAAGATCACTGATTATTGAGTGTGGCTTTGCACCCAGCGTTCCCAAGCCCAGCAGGTAACGTGGTGGTGCGTGTGTTGGCACTCCTTTTGCCAGACCAGGAGTGAATGGAGTTGAATGGCATAGCTGGGATGAGGTTGTTGAACCTCAGTCCAGGAGACAGGAGGAGGGAAACAGGGAAATATAACACCAAGGCTGAACAAGACATCATTCTGAGCCCTTCCATTGTGAATTTTATTTTTGGCAGATGCTCAGAACCTCATTTTTTAAGCTGTCCTGGCAGTATCTCTAAAACTTTTCCTGTCTAGGAGGAGGCTGTGTTGTTCATCCCTCTGAACTGATTTTATAAATTAATATAGGCATATACAAATATATATGTGTCATCTCATGGAAGGGACAAGACGAGGCTTCTGACTGTAAATATTTCTGCTGCTTTATTACTTGTAACTTTATGGTTTACTCCTTTACAAAGAAAGCTATGCATCTAGCCTTTTGAGCAACGGCAAAAGGATGGTTTTGTTCTTGGCATTGCCAGATGTAGCAGATGTGACACGTAGTCACCTGAGCAACAAGTATCATCAAGCATAGCAACTTATGGTGAAATTATTACGTTTTAACTGTTTCAGGGTAGATGAGAAAGTGGTCCAGCAAAACCTGAGATACCAGATGTTGTTCTGCAAAAATCAAAGTTCTAAATGGTATATGCAATGATAGAGAAGTGATAGAGAATTAATAGAGAAATCAGACTTTTCTGCCTGTGTCGCAGTCTTCACGCCTACGGCATGACAGTGCCCTCAGAGCCAGACACAAGGATGACCGAATCGTGAAAGAGTACTCTAATTTACTTGCCCATTTTACTGTGGGATGGTTTGCATGGCTTTGTTTCTGACAATCTTTACACTTTCCCTTATTTGATGATTATGTGGTTCAAACTGGATCTTGAAAGAGAGGCCTGGCAACCGACTGCGACATCCAACAAACAGCAACACACCACATTTCCTAGGAAAGCTGAGTTGGAATGAGTCTGAATCAGAGTTACTCCGTATCAAGATGTATGAAAGGAGCAATAACACTGCCAAGGGAAGAAAAGCAAAGCCAGCAAGGCATGGGTTCACTTTGCATACTGAACATTTGGCTTTTTCCCCTCGAGGTAATGAATTGAAATTAATTTCCCACCCCTTTAGACCTCATTTAGTCAGCGGTTCCTGAGCAAAGCGTTATCTCCTGTGATTTAGAGTTGTGAAATACGCTAGTTAACATGCATTAATACACGTGGTTACTCTGATATTGTCACTGCCCTTAAGTGTTTGCCTTCAACTCCTGTAACATTCAAGTGGAAGCCTGTCACTTGTTAAGGCTGTTAATCATCCCATAGTCAGATGTCCTGCTGTGGGTGCAGGTGAGCTGTCTTCAGGAGGCATCGCCCTCAGCAAGGGAGGCATTGCCTCACAAGTGTGTGCCAGTTGTGCCAGTGCTAGATCTGAAAGGAGCAGTTAAAGACAAGGCTCAAACCTGAGCCCTGCCTGGATTAAGGACTCTTTGGGTTAACGTAGTACTGGAATTAGGGAATTAGTTATTCAGCAAGAGGTGATGTCTCTTAGCAAGTGGAAATGGAGTTGTGTTACCCATACGGGGTCTTACGTGTGACTGGGATCTGTTTCGGCCCATGGAAGAACTGCTTGCATTTTGGGTCTGATGTCTTTGTGAACCTCTTTGTTTCTACTGTCAGACGGTGCGTTACATAGCCATGACTGGCAAATGAGTATTCATTCATGGTCTGCTGTGTGAAGAATATTTGTATGTAGTCATTGAGGGTGACTGACTCCCTGTAAGGTGTCTGAATTGCCCTCTGGAAGAGGCTGCCTGTGTCCATACACTATGGATTAGTGAGCCAATTGCTTTCCTAACTTTTGAAGAAGCTTCGATACTTTGCAATCATCTTCCATATTGTATTTGGTTAATTTTGCTTTCTTTCATTCTACAAGTAATTTTTTTCTGATTTTGAAAGAGTGCAGGTATTACAGCATTGATTTTACACTTGGGTCATGTTCTCTTTGGCCTCATCAATAAAAAGTCCATTTGGGACACAGTTGTTTCTGCAGCAATGTCCTGGTCCTAACAAAACCATGGTCCTGAAAGGTTATTTTCAGTAGGACGTGAGATTTGGGGCATCAGGCCCAGCAGAGATATACTGCATCCTCAGCAAGATGAGTGCTCAGTATAAAAAGTGATCCTCAGAGCTTGACATCACTATTGATACTCATGATGTGGGAGGAACTGGAGCCGACAAGTTCAGCTGTAGATCATGTCCTTTCAAAGCATAAAGATTTTTGGTACTTCCCTACCAAAATGTACAGTGGACACGAAAAAAGATCAGAGAGTTGTCTGAACGGCAGAAATCAGGAATCGTATTTTCCTGAGAGTTTGTACCTCAAGACTCAGTCTCTTAAGGATTAAGCCCAAGTCCTGAACAGTACAAGTAGATTTATCTCCTGTCCTTGGCTACCTCTCATGAAAACTGTGACATTATATATATATATATATATATATTAATATGACATTATATTTCTGAGACTTCAGTTCTTCTGTCCCATTTAGTTTAATGTGGCCCACTGATTCAAATGTAGTTCATCAGGGGAGTCAGACCTGTTCAGCCTTTTCGACTTCTTCCAAAATTCAACTTCCTCATGGGTTTCTCAGTGCTCTTGTTTTACCACAGACTGTGCTGAAATCTGGTGCAAGGCTTTTAATCTCTCCTTGCATCCATCCTTCCTGTTAGGAAAATGAGAGTAAATGGTTCTCCTTCCTCATGAAGGATCATGAGATCATCATCCATGTTCATGAACCCTATTTGAGATCTTTGTAAATGAAAATCAAAGGGAATATTTGTAAATTTTTGTCCAGCAATGTTTCTCAAAAGGCTGTTTAGCACTGTACTTCAGAGTGAGATTCCACAGTGTGGTTTTGTGGTGATAAATCTGGTTTAAAGCTTTTCATCGGTTTGCCACCCTCAGTATCTTGTGTGGAGTGTGGCCTGTGCCGGTGAGTGACATGAACTAGATTGCAAATAGTCTTCTAAAGCATGGAACGGCAACCTCGGTGACTCACTCTGTAGTGTGTTCTTGATAAGTGTCTTGACCTGCATCGCAGAGGAGTTCCTTGGTGGTAAAGTGTGTTTTCTGAGACATAAGATAACGCCATTACCATTTGTTTGTTTGTTTTCTTCTTGCTCTGATTCAAAGCTTGTTGTATATGAATTTTTTAGTCCCTTTAATTTCTGGGACAGTTACAGTGTCCTGACCTTCTCTGGAAAAAAAACGTTAATTATTTGTGTATAATTTTGATGAGTGGTTATTCTTCATATATACTTACTTAATACATAAAATAAGAAGTTACATCTGTCGATGCTTTACAGGTTGCTGTCTAGACTGTCACAATAAGTAGGAAATCTTAAAATTGTACAGTAACAGCATAATATCTTACAAATATGAGATCTCACAAACTCATTGACTTTGGCTCCTCCCTTCTGTTCTTTCATCAGTGCTAGACAAAATGCAACACGGAAATTATGTAAATTTTAGTCTTGGAAGCAGTTAATACTATATTAAGGAGAGGAGTAAGATAATGGGATACATAAAGGAATGTCAGCTGGTCATCTTGTACTAAATAAATAGTTGTGAGAAAAAAATGATTTCCAATTACTTTCATCATTCCTTCTCCATGTCTTCAAACCCTTTTCCCTTGAATATTATCAGTGCAAATGGCATGAAAGCAGAAAGAGAGGTAAATAGAACGTTAATGCCACAAAGAGAAAATGGACACATTTGGTGATGGATGCCATGTCTCCCCTATCAAAAGTGCCAGAGTCTGTCATACCTGTGTGATATCTCGTTCGAGAGACCCATAGCAGATAGCGCCACAGCGAAATGAAATCAGGGACTCTCCCTGCTGGAAAACACCAGATCTGTTTCTTTTTAAAAAGAGTCCAACCATCCTAAGGTGTATGGATTTTCTGTAGGTGCTGTTGTTCTTGGGTTTGTCCTTGGGTTTGCTGGGAGTGGGCTGGATTTGGGAGGTTGCCAGTGGATATAGTGAGAGCACAATGGTTCCCTTCTGTCCTTCATGCGTTGACTCGTTTCATTGCATAGCTTTAGCATGAAGGGTTTACAATATTCACAAAATCACAGAATAGTTTGGGTTGGGAAGGACCTCAAAGCCCACCCAGTCCCACCCCCTGCCATGGGCAGGGACACCCTCCACTGGACCAGGTTCCTCCAAGCCTCATCCAGCCTGGTCATCCTGAAGCATCCACAGCTTCTCTGGGAACCTGCCCCGTGCCTCCCCACCCTCTCTGGGAAGAACTTTTTCCGAATTTCTTCAGATTGTCTTCCTCGTATTGTGGGGACAAGCCTAAAACAGAGGTACAAAACTGTATTCAGGGAGGTCCAGGTAGGGAATGGGACATTCCCTAGGGAGTAGGACGCAAACTCTGTCTGCTTCGTGAATTGGGATGGCGAAGATTAATAAACTACCTTTCCACTTGGGTGTGAAAGTTCTGCCGGCCATCCTCGGGAATCCCTGTTCCCCGTCACCCTGAAGAAAGCAATTACATTGCAACAGTTTTGACTGAAGGGCATCTGTGTCAAAACCATTAATTGGATAATAATTGAATAGAGACTGCAGGATCAAACACCAAATGTAATATAACTGTATCTTCTGACAACTGGAAAAACATTCAAGTTTTAACATTGGATGGGTGTTGTCACTTTTGACCGCAGCAGAGCTCTGGAATTTGTATTAATGGTAAAAAATGCAATGACTGTACTGTTTTAACAGTTGGCATAAGGAAGGCCTCATTCAGAACAAATGAGTCATAAAAAGAACTAGGTTTACACACAGTAATTAACTTCTCTTTGTCCTGGTGTATGATCTGTTAGATGCTGGCACTGGGCCACCATGATAAAGGAGATGAAGATAACTGTTAAGAAAAACTGCCTAAGTCGCCTTTCTTCTGCTTCTCTACAAAACAGATTCCACATCTCCTTCAAATGCAAAGTTTGGAGATTTAGTAACGGGCCGTGTTGGTTACAAAGCTATAACGAAAAGGATAGGAGAAGCTCATGGCAGTGCATGTACAGGATCGTGTGTATGTCATGACATGTATGCAGTGTTGTAAATCCCAACATATAACCAAGTTCTGCAGTCTGTGATTGTCTTAGGTCGCGCTCCTGGCAGCAATTTCATTGGCTTCTGTGCAATGTCGGTGTGTGCGAGGAGCTTCACAACCTTGCAGGACTGCACTGGCAAATTAAAGTTTGTAAAATCAGGGCAGTAAAGCTTTAGAATTAGACTTTGTTATGTCTGTAGTTTGTTCTGTGTCGTCGTGGTTTATTTTAGTGTTATATAGACACTAAGGATATATAAATACATATATAAAAATACAAATCTTTTACTGAGCTCAAACCTTTGAAAAGTACAACATCGAAGAGATACAGTGCCAACATTTCGTAGCGCGGTTGCTTTTTCTGATTGGTTGTCTTCATTTGAGTTGTAGTTGTGCTTTTAAACATCACCTTTATTTATTAATGGTTATCTTTGGCATTGTATTTGTAACCAAAATTTCTCACCTGACTATATTTAGCAGAACGGGAGTGCTGTACTGGGAAAGAGAGAGAGAAAAGGAACATCTGGGAAAAAGCTGTATAGGTTTTAATTTATGGCTAGAATAGTAATCTGCGTTTTCATACCAGCGAAATGCAAATACTTTAGAACCCCTTTTCATTGTTGGTAAGCGAAAATTAAGTACACGTTAGCATTAAAGTGATGAGAACTGATGTGACTGATATAATTCTGCTGTCAAAGATGACATCCAAAAGAAAAAAAATAGAATAAATTAAACTCATATTTAAATTGTAAACATTTTTCTTAATTTTATAGATTATGCCCTGTGAGTGCCAAGAGCAATATGTGTGTTTACTCTAAAACACATTTTCATCCACATGGTGTACCTTTATGTTTTCCTTACACTTCTTTGCTGAGATCAAAAGAAATAACACACTCCACTTGGTGACTTTTTTTGGAAGCAAAATCCCACCACTGCACTTCGATTTGTATTTGTGACGTACCTTAACTTGCTGGGAAGGGGCAGATGAGGAAGGCCTGGGAGCATTCACCGGACTACAAGAGTGTCCATGCTGGATCACTGGCTTGCGTGTGACCCAAGCTGGGAGTAGCTATAGAAGTGTTGGGTAACTAACCCTGTTCTAGATGAAATCAGATTAACCCTTCCCGCATCCTCCTGGCCAAATGAAGGGTCATATGATGCCCTAACTGGGATTGCTGTAGTGCCCTCCTGGCAGGTACTCCATTAAGGCAGGTCCTGCTGCCAGCAGCCTTGGCAGTGCTGGACCTCACTGAGGACCAACCACCTCAACAATGAGCAGAGTTTTCAAGAAAAGGCATAAACTTGGTGCTTGGCTGGGAGAAAGCAGAAAAGTAGTAGCATCCTTTCTGTCTCCCCAGGCCACAGCGCTTTGGGGTGTAAAACGGGTCCCTACTAATTTTTGAAATAGGGCATGATTTGTTTTCTATTTGAAATTGTTGCTTTTTTTTTTCTTGACAAAGGGTTCCTGTGTAGAAGGATTTGAGAAAGAAATAAAATTACTTAAAAAAAAAAAAAAGAAACAAACAAAATTTCTTTTTCTGCAGGTGTACATTTTTCAGTGTGAGGCTGAAATGTGTCCCACAAAGCCCTTAAGTGTGTCCATAACTCTGCATATTGCTGCTGCGGCTAACTGCGCTGCTGTTGCCCCTAGCGTTTAAGTGCTCTGCTGGATCAGGGCCTAATGTTAGAGCCGTTTTCAGTTCTTTCAGCTCTCAGCCTGCTAATGTTGATAACACCGTGTGTGAAAAATAGCTCCACCGTGATTATGTTAAAAGAGCCCAAGGGCCACACCACAAGCATGAACTTTCTGGAGTAGGCAGTACTCATTTCCAGGTGGCTTTCTGTATTTTGTCCTACTGCTTGCACGTTCTCTTTTACACTCCAAGTAGAAACAAAGTGGTATTTTTTAGCATGAGTATAGAAATCTCTTCCTCATCCCTGAATACACAAGTGTGTTGGAACAGCCCTAGACCTATCTGAGTGGTTTCTCTTTCTGCTTTTATTAATGCTTTTTTATCAGCCTTTCAGTTCCTGGATTTGGATTTTCCTCCCTTTTGATCCAAATATTCCTTTCTAACTATTAAAAATAATAGAGCTGCTTGTCAATTCTTTACCTTCTGTTTCCCTCAGCTGGGATATTTAACTACCTACACACCCAGTCTAAATTTTTACCCACAATTTCTAGATTATTGAATTCATTGGGTTTTACCCATTTGGGGCAATATTTGAACAGCCAAAGCTCTGAGAGAATATTTGCTTTTAAATCAGAAACTGATTTTTACTTGTCTTAGGTATTGTGAAAGTTGTGTATATTAGCTGTCAGTTTTCCATACAGTCTAAACCAACTGCCCTAGTTCAAGGATCACAGAAACGGAATTTTGACATTTATTTTTTGCTGCCTTATAGGGGAAAAAAAAAAAAAAACAACCAAAAACCAAAAGTAAGCAAAAAACTTGTACCGATTAGAAGGAAGGAATTCTACTGAAATGCATGCGAAATACATATAAAAAGGATAAATTTGTAGAACTGGTGAATATGATTCATGTAAGGTACAAAAATACTTCTACAGTGAAGGCCAGTCTATGCTGCCCGCACTTCACTTTAAGCATATGAGGAATCTCACCGAAACGAATGTTGTAAAACAACCTTAATAGTATCTCCTTTATGTTTAAACTCAGACCCACATATGATGCTTTAATCTGTGTTTTGTGCAGTATGCTTTCCAAAAAAATTCCAGTAAGACTGAGTTTGTTTGTGATTTTATTGTTTAGTGCTGCTAATCCATGCCTAATGGTGTTAATGACCTGACAACAATAAAGCCACCTTGGGACTGTCCTCTTCCCGTAAAATAGGTACCTGGCACCTGCTGCCAAGTCAGATACCCATTGCTTGAGAGCAGTTGGTACTCATCCCGTGCTGTGCTAAGACTAAAAAATCGAAGCTAGTCACTGCAGCGCCTAAAGCGAGCTGCTTGTGCTGTGCAGAAATTAGCTCTTACTGAAGAGTCGCTGATTTGTTTTGCAGATCATTCATGTTCTTTACTAAAATATAGGCAAAGGTATTTGGCACGAACTGCTGTTGTGCAGACTGCAAAAGGAGGGACAGAGTCGGACCTTGGGGTAACAATATTCATACGGACTACAGAACTCAGCGTTTTCTTTGACATTTACCCTCGTGCAGAGCAGGCCCACTTAATACACTACCCCACCTGTTGAAGGCGTATATGGAAGTGCAAATATTGCATAAAGGAAGTGCTGGACCCTGCTCGGGCTTGTATTTTACTCACAGTTAGTATTCCAACACCAAAGTTTAATATTTGCTTTCCTTGGATATTTGTGCCAAGAAAACACAACAGCTCAGAAGTGAATGTACAATTAAAAGGTTTCTTAAATTCAAATGGGTTAAGAGGTCACTTTCACTGGGCCCCATCTCAGTTCTTCTCTTTCTTCAGCAGAATTATTTCTTCCTCTGTACAGAGCCAATTATTTGTGATCAGGCAGAATATTGTTTTATGGTATTTTGCTGCCTGTTCTTGCCCAGTAAATGTACTAGTAGCAGTCCCTATCGTAAGAGAGATCGCTGTTCCCAAATGCTACCCAACCTGCTCAAGCTATGTTTCTCTGCATCTGACTTTAATTCCGCAGTCCTCTTCAGTCATAACAAGATTAATACATCTGGATGAGGTAAACGAGACTCTGAAGGAGCTTCAAGGGCCGTTAACGTGCAATTTCTTCTTTTTCCTGTGCGTGTTCTTCAAGAAGCGGAGATTCTTCCTTTTTGCAGGGTTGTATTTAACTGAAAGAGGTTACCTCTCAATGCACTGTATTCATATGATAATCCAGACTGCTACACAACTGTACTCCTTTCTGTGCTTTGGAATGTACCAGTCCAAATTAATTGACTTCAGAGGTTGCCCTTAGTCCCCCAGATCACCAACAATTCATTTCTGAAACCTCAGGATTCAACCAAGGGGTGGTGCCAGCTGATGGCAGGGACGTGATGGTTGTCCAGTGTTCCACACGGGGAAGCCTCATGGCTGTGTTGTCCTTCCCACTGAAAACCCCCAGGACTCCTTTGGTTAGGAACCTGCGGGAGAGGGTTCTTGATTATACTAAATAAGATGAATCACAGCAGTGATGGTTTATTGTGTCTCTCACTCTGAACCCCAAATTTCCTGGATGTAGAAATGTAGATGACATTTCCACATGGTAGAAGTCTTTCTGGTATTGATGGAAAATGACAAGAGCATTGAAAGTCAGGAAGAACTAAACATTAGGTGAACTATTTGATGCTATTATTCATCAGATGAGTCATCTAATAGTGTTGAATACATAAATTAAAGAGAGTAATATACCTCATTCTAACAGATGAAGGTTATTCAAGTAGTCGATAAAATTCAGCTCTTGGTCAGGCTCCTTAAAACGAGACGGGGTTGTCTCAGATTGTCATTTCGAAGTGTCAGAAGGGAATCTGTCCGGTGTTTCTGGTTCACGTCTCTCTGCCTTAGCATTCACACATTTAGCAAGGGAAGCAGGAGGTGATACCTAACAAGAACTCCCACAGACTCACGCTATAAGCAGCATTTCTAAGACCAAAGGAGATGCAGGGGCTCCGATTTCTTGGTCCTCCTCCTGCTGCAGAGCAACTTCACCAGCTCATGCAGTGGGGCTGTGCCCTAGCTGTCACACACCGTGGTAATTTTGGAAGACTGATACATGTTCAGACAGGGGGTTTGCTTTGCAGTCTCCTGTATTTCAACATACAGCCAGTTGCAATCTGTCCCAAAATAGACACCAGTGTTGTTCTGCTCTTTAACGATGGGTGGATGTAAACAGCCAATGGCTTTTCCTTCTGATTAGTAGGTCATCCTTACTTCTCCAGTACATTTGCATGTTTGTTGGAACCTAGGAGAGGACGGTGCTTACACTACTTACGGAGAGTACAAGGTTGTAAAATGGCAGGACCTTGTGTAATGACTTGTAATGGTATTTTTCTCTTCCTTTCTTTTAAGACAGTAGCGTTCAGGCCTAGGATACATTGTACCAATGAAGTCCAAGAGGATAGTTCTGTTTTTCCTCAATGTGGTTTTTTATGTTGATTTGCTGGAAACTCAGTTTTTTCAAATTGTCTTTGAGCTCCTGAATCTTTGAAGTAGGTGTGTAAGAGGCTACCTACAGTCAACAGTGAGGGATAAAAGCCTCCAGAGGATGACTTAGACTTGTAGGTTACGAAATCTAAATTTTCAGTTGTTTCAACAATGGCTTTACGTCCCTGCTGTGACACCCACAGATCACCCAAATCCTTCTTCTTCTCCACGTCAAACCCTTCTTTCCAGCACCGGAGTCCTTGATCTTCCCCTCCCTTTCCCCTAGGATAAAATCTGCCTCATCTCTGACTCACTGCCACGTTTAGCCCCCTCATGCCGTTGAGTGTTTGTCCCACATATCCAAGGTTGTTTCCTCGCTCCAGCCCTGGATTTGTGACTGCACCCAGTCTATCCCTTGTATTCAACCTCTCTCTCAGAGATGTCCCTACACCTCTTGGAAGATCACCCACCATTAGAAGTCACAATTAACATAAATGATAAAATGTGCAGGAGTAGGAGGCAGGGCACATGCTCCTCGGTGCTGTTTCATACTGACTATATATCTCAGTTTTCAGGTTTCTTCTGCAAGTCCAAGCAAGCAACTCAGTAAGCTCAAAGTACTTAATATAGTATACGGTGTTCTTTGCCTTGGTTTGCATTATTTGACAACCAGTTTTCAGGTTCTTTTATATGAATCTTTCAGTAGTGCCAAGTTCTCTTCAAAACTCACTACACTTCAGTGAAGTATTTTCAGGTATGTGTCTGTGCATGTATGAATATATACATAAAATATTACACACACACATGCACATACATTTACCCTTTCAATATATTAAGATTTTTAGTATTTCCTTGTCTAACTGGTGCAGATATTCATGCCACCGACATGGTAACTTGAGCAGTTGAAAAAGGCATGCGGTTTCAGAGCGACTACTGACACATGTTCAACACTTCATGGGGCGAAAAATATTTTAGAATCAGGAATTATCAATTCATCGGGACATCTTGTGAGAAATGGGCAAAATTGACCGAGTGCAGTCATGACCATTAAGCTGCAGGCTCCTATGTGTTATGCTGCCACCAAAATCTGCAAACTGGAATACAGCTTTCATTACAGAACTTCTTTTTTTCTCTTTCTCAGTTACTATTTGGCTGAAACCTTTAATACTAGGAGCAATCTCCTTTGTTTCCCTTCTAAAAGGCACTTGCTGTCAGTGGAGTGTGGGGATTTGGGAATTTCTGCACTGTTTTGTGCTGTACTTGTTGGTGGGGTGGGGAAGGGCAATAGAAAGTCTTTCCCTTGCCAAAATTTGGGCTTAAGGGAGCATCCTAGCTTACTGGCAATATTCCCAAGATGTCCTGTGGACTTCAGGATTTTGTGGCACCTGCACAATGCCATTGTGCAGCTTCTGATGCATCTTTCAAGGCTTTGGATAAGATGCTGGTCTGGGTTTGCAGGAAAGTCCTCAAGGTGGCCGGGCAGAACTTCCCTCCTTGTTTCTTGTCCTTCTATTGTTCACTCATACTGTTGTGCGCTTTTTACAGAAACAAGACCCATCCCAGCATTTGCAGAGCTTCACTTTATTTTTAAGAAATATTCTGTTGAATCAACCCCAACTTTTGTGTTTGCTCTCTCTCCTGTGGGTCTTTCACATCCCTTCTCCAAGTGTTGCGCTGGTGTAACTCGGCATGAGTTGTGTGTATTCAGCCGAAACTCAGCTCCTTTTGTGTATCTCCTTGCGATCTAAGGAAGAGACTGTTTTAAAAGAATCAGTCTATTAGCTTTGCATTCACGAACAGTGAACTTATCTTACCTGCAGGCACAAAGTGCAGCTTGCTTTCTTCCTGTGGTTGGTCTCTGGTTTGTAATATGCGTGTGCCGTATTTTGGTGCTCCCTGGTAACAGTCACCAGTGTAAATTAAAGTAGCCATGGGCTAGTGAATTTAACACCCACCGCCTATGGCCTCAAGGGACCACCCCAGAAGCACTAGTTGGACCATGTGCCTGTCCCAAACCACATTCCCTTTCACTGGCCCTGCCCCTTACATAAAAGCCCAGGAGGGAATGTTTAAAGGTTGACTCCTGGGGATTTCCTTACGCCAAAGGCATCGTTTGATGGGCAGCTGAGGTAGGTTTTGAACCGTATAATACCACTGGAACTGGTGCAAAGCAGATGGAACAGACCCAAGCTCAGCCCACAGACTTTAATTGCATGATGACTCACACAATGCTTCTTCTCTTCCTCCCCCTCCCTCCCATTGAAAAAAAAATTGTGCTCCATATTTTTACCAAGTCCTAATTGCCTGGATTGGGCCATTTTGAGCTCCACTTAAGCATATTCAGATTTGTATTTCATTTTCATTTATTTTTCTGCTGGGCAGGTGTCTAGAGGCATATTGGCTGTGGAGGGGACATGTAGTGATGAAATTAAATTGCTTGGGCCTCGCTTCCCTTTTAGAAGACCTTCAACCTTACAGTGTCATTTGCAATGATGCCAAAATTATGTATGTGGCTTTGTCCTTGAACGGACAGACCTACCTCCCACACACAACATTTTCTAAACAGAGCATCAGGAGTACAGCTGGAGAATGAGATATATAACACTGAATTTCCTCGAAAAAAGAAACACACAGGTTTATTTTACTAATAATAATTGAAAACCAATACTGGCTTTTATCTTTTGAGATGTTTCGGTAGCACTGAACCTCTTCATACAGGTTTTGACCACTAACACATAAAAGATCTTTAAGTTTAAAGAATTTGAGTTTAGTTTTACTTGCAACAGAGCTTTTTCTCCAAGTTAAATAAAATATTTTTAGTTGCAAACTCTTAAACCAAATGTTTTAGAAAGCTGGGTGCAATTTATGTGAACAGACAGCCCTCATGCTTGCTCTTTTCCTGGCAAATATTTGCTTCCAATGGACTCTCATTTTCTGATGAAGAAAGCAATATCTTGAAAAATTCCCAGCTTGGTCCCTTCCTGATCAACCTACCTCCCAAATGTGTGTAAGGTGTGTGGTTTATGAAGCCATCCTTTAATCACCTGGAACTCCGGATTTCCTTTCCTGCTGTCAATAGCCATCTTAGTTATTGCATCCATATCGTGACACCTGTCTCCTGGACATATCATGATATCATCCCATCCCATAACACTTTGTAAGTCTGCTGCGTATTATGCCTGGACCATTCCTGTGGGCCTCCCTCTCTTTTGTAAGGATTCTGGTTTTCCTACCCACCCTCCAACAGGATTTTGGCTTCCCTCTAGACTGCTTTTCCACGCACAACTGGTCTAGCTGACAAAACCAAGAAAGGTCAGCTTGTCCTATGGGAGGAATCAAGCAAAATCTCGCTTTCACGTGACCACAAGATGCTACCCACGACTTTCCTGTCCCTTACACCCCCTTCCCCAGGACTCTAGCTCTCCCCCTTGATGACACCATGACCAGGATCATTTGAGGATTTACTCACTAAATGTTGCATGCCAGGAATTTTCATGGATATGAGTCACCCAAAAACATTGCAGTTACTGTGTCTGCAACTTGTGAGCAACGAGTACATGGCCTGGGACAGAAGGAGAAGGCTGGAAGCACATCCAGCTCTTTAGATTTAGATTTCAGACTAGTAATTATGCTGGTTCTTTAATTTTGGACAAACTCATGTATCTATGCCAAGTTGAGAGATATTTATGGGATGTCAAGGGCCTATTTCTGGCTTTCTAGGCCGCTTACAAGTAGAGTTGTCTGACTGGCTGAGAAGAAGGGGTATCAGAATGTTTGCTACAAGAGAGATTCATCTGTGAGAGATGAGGTTTTGCCATTATGGTGAATAAGGTGATCACTTCACATGATTAAGAGAGGCCTGGCGATAAGCAGGTCTTTCAGATCTTCCTCTTTACATGGCGGTTTTGAAGGCAACTTGTTGTCATTAAACCACAACAACAGCCTAAGTGACCCTGATGGCCTCCAGATGGAACACGACTGTGTGTCACATACCAGACAGACTCGAGGAAAGCAGTTCTTGGCTGGGTTTGGGGCTGCACTGATAAGTTTGCTCTTTGCATAGGTAGCTGATCTGGCCTTGGACCACTCTTGAGGAGACAGCCCGTATGTGTCCACCAGGCCAAATCAGGATTTGTGCTGCTCCTTCGCAGCTGGGGAGCAACACATGGCTGGTTTTGACACTTATGACTCAGAAAGAATAGGCAGGGGAGTCTGGGTGATATAAGGAATCCCTGAGACTATGACCCTCTGGAACACCAAAAGTCACCTCTGTGCACTGGCTTCTTGTCTCTTCACATGAGATGTGACTTCAGCTACATAAGAGCACCTCCAGGATGATGGGTACCTGCCATGGTGTTCTGTGGGCTGAATCATGCATCGGAGTAGGATCTATTCCAGGATGATGGGTACCTGCCATGGTGTTCTGTGGGCTGAACCATGCATCTTTTGGAGTGGGATCTATTCCAGGATGATGGGTACCTGCCATGGTGTTCTGTGGGTTGATCCGTGTGTCTTTTGTAGTGGAATCTATTCCGTCTGTGGTTCTGTGTGTCCCTTTATGGATAGATATATGTATAGCATGTCCTTTTTAAACAGCAGATGATCAGAGAGGTGATATTTCCAGTGCCCCTGGATGTAAAGATACGATTCTCTCTCACGTCAAGTCAGAAATCTCCAAAACGCATTACATACAGTAAATACTCCTCTGAAAATCCCAGCATGTCCAAAATTTCCTCCTTGCTTTCTGCCCAGAATGGCTGCTAATCAGAGAGGGGAATAAAAATGAATATAAAGCATATTCAGACTTGGCTCCCTGCCATCGTTTAGTAATGGCTGGCTCTTATGAAAAAAAAAAAAAAAAAAAAGGTGGACCCAACATGAGGTAGCAAAGACTGTGCAGTTTTAAGGGAAAGTAAAAGAGGAGGCCCAATGGAACAGATGTCTGGTTTTCCCAGCCACTAGAATGGCAGCATTTTTGTCTCCTCATCAGTGGAAACATTTTAAAGGGAGAAAAGGAAGTCATCAGGGCATAAGGACTGAAGGGACCGTAAGAGAGAAAATTCATAAATTAGAGGAAATGACGATGCAAATGCAGACTTCCTGCCACCAGTGACATTTGCATCTGTGTAAGCAAATAAGTATGATGGCGTGTAAATTAGGAGACCGTAAATACGAAAGTGGTAGGTAGGGTCTAAAAAATACAGCAGAAAAATATATATTACTCTCTTTTGTAGAAACATGTGGAAGCCCCAGTTGGATCTCCCAGGGTCTGTGCAGACATTGCAGAAAGGAATCCCAGCCAACAGAAGATATACATAGTCAAAAAGGGAGGGGGAGAAGATATGCAAAGGGTTATTGATAAAGCACAAATGAAACCCAATTCTTCTGACAGGGGCATCTGCAGAGGGCCCCATCATGCTGCACTGTCTTTGGCTTCACGATCTGTTCCAGGAACACTGGAAGCACTGGTGAGCACTGGTGTATGATGGTAGGGTTTGTTCAAAGCAGAGAGGAACCCAAGACCTTTCAAAATCCACCTACATACAATGATTTTGATGAGGAATAAAGCCACAATCTAGCTGTAATTGAAGTAGGGTGTGGTTAGAGCCAACCTTCTCACTGACGCAGGACCTGTGGCAGTTGGCAGAGTACACGGTGCAAGAGGGGTACGTGAGGAATGGGTGGGCTGCTCAGGCTACGCAGCACGGGCCAAGGGAGGCTGACCTCAAGCTGCGTGCTGCCGAGGGACTCAAACACAGAAAGGTATTCACCAGTAGTCAGCGCTTACACTCTGTACGTTGGACTGGAAAGGTCTATGGTTGGCAGCCCTGCTCTGACAGACAGCCTTTATTAATCATTTTTAGCAGGGAAGCCTCTTTTCCCATTCCCATCCCTTAAGGACTGCCCCCTCCAACTGACGGCTCTGCCTGGAAACTCTGTGCAAAGGTGAATACACTACACTCTGAGTTCATTTGCAACTGGTTGAGTCTGGGTCTCTGCACGTTGAGGCTGAAATCCTGCAGTTGGAGATGCTGGGTGGAAGGTTTTATTTCATGTCTTGACTGACAACTCTACTGGGCCTATAACCTAGCTAATAGGCTAGTAACAAAAATGTCAGAGACATCAGTGGACCCTACCTGTACACTGAAGTACTATGAGTACTAGGAGAGAAGCATCTACTTGATCTAAGAAGGATGTAAATACGAGCTGAAAGAAAACAACACTTTTCCATGAATGGAAAGTGGACTGGATTATGCCTTAAGGGCAGGACCACATTCAGGAGGTGGCACTGCCCAGAAGGAGGCCAGGAAAGGAACCGTGACTGCCTTGTCTCCACAAAAGCAAAAACCTATAACATCCTTACCACCCCACACTACTGCCCAGTGCCAGGGTCCCAAGAGGGACCCGTCTCCAGCTATGATACTCAAGGGAAAGGTGCCCAAGAAATTGATTTTAGCCTGCCTGCAAGCTCAGCATGTTTCCCTCAAGGTTGCATTCTTGGGTTAAGTTTCAACACTTTTTGAGTGCGCTAAAATCTTGGCACTAGTTTTCATCCTATTCCTGTTGAAATAATTTTTTCCACTGATCTGTACTGCCCTCTCCTCCTTCCATGCTGTTGTGGAGGTGCGAGGTTGTGAAACTTAGCCCTCCTTGTCCCACAGGGCATGCTAACTTCAAACCTCGGCTACTCGTCCTTCAGAGAAATTTCCGGTCCTCAGGGGTGCTGTACCAAGCCATCCTCCTGCAGAGCTTCTTCTACCAACGCCCTACGGCTGGGAATTGAAAACAGTTTAAAGTTCACTTGCAACCCAAGGAAATTCTTTGTGTAATGCCATGCACACAGCTCGGGCTTTAAGTCCACCCAAGCGTTCATCGGGGCTGAACCAGTGAGAGACGCCCAAGTGGAGAAGATGGAAAACAAATGCTCTGCCACCACCCGAACAAAGGTCCACGATCTCCCCCTGGAACAGTCTGATTTTCTTCATGTGTACTTTCACTCTCCACACAGTACTTTTTGCTTAGATCTTTCTTCTTAGATTCTTCTGTTGTAGTGGTTTTCCGAAACGGTGACAGCTTAGTTTATGGTCTGTTCCTGTGTGGTTGCTGTCTGCTGTAATGTATTTCTGTGATGGACATGGAGCTGCTCGGTGTTTGTCTTTCCCTCAAAACCTACCAGCCGCAGGAGCAAACACCAGAACATAGCATTCACAGCCTCAGCAGGTCAGAACTGATTTTGATCTTCTTCTTACAGAACTGTTCAAAGTACTGTTTACAAATCAGTACCTCGTAAGCCTTTCTTTTGTATTTCTCTAATGCTTTTTAAAGGAACTTGCTAATTAAAGGAAAAATAATCATATGGCAATTGCAGCCATCGGTTGTTTTGGTATGTTAACCCAGCATCGAATGTTCCAAAGTCAAAGAAGAGCCACTTCACAGGCAGAAATCTGATTTTTTTCTAAAGGATGCAAATGTCCTTCCAGTTTGAGAGTAGCATTTGAACTGTAGACAGGAGTGGGCAAATAAACCAGCCCAGTTCTGCAAGCTTTGGGTTTTAGAGGAAAGTGCACCACTGGGATGGTGCAACTCTGGCACTTCCAGTTAGTCTGAAGTAATTATATCACTTGCAATAAAAGGGCTATTTCCTTCTATGAGCGGTTTTAACCTCTGCCGGCACTGTGTGTCAGAAAGTTGCTAAGATGTCTAAACATCTCTAAGTATGTCTCATACTTTGAGTTAACAGAAGCAATTTTAAACACTTTAGAAGATAAAGCTAAAGTACATGAACACGTATTACAGTTTACCTAGCAGGTCTCGTTCAGACCGTATTTCTTATTGCTGTTGCATGTAAGTGTCACAGCCGTCATTACTTAGCCCGTATTCAGAGCGTGTGGAGAGCACGACCACCTAATTTGCCTGGGGAAATTTGACCAGGCTTATACTTTCACTGCATTTATGCAAGTTGGAAACTGTGTCTTGGCTTTGATTCGTATTTCCTGTTGTTTGTCAGTTTGTGAAGAAACACCCGTGTGATGTGTACTGCAGGAAGCCTGCGCTCCGGCTGGTCATTGTGCCGGTGCTAAAGAGCATAGACACCTTCTTAATTTGCAGGGCTTTCATTTTAAAAAATTCGATACTACCATTTCAGGGATTCCACAATTTCTTTTTCCTCTCCTTGCGTAGATCAAAAAGTACTGGCTGCTGCCAAAATCTTTACTTTCTTTGCCCTGTGTTCAACAGTCACTGATTTTTACCAAGGAACTGTAAAATGGTTTACAGCAGTTACCTACCAAATGCTCCTGAGCTTTGTTATTTTTGTTGCTTCTTTTTTTTTTTTTTTTTTCCTACCTCCTATTCCACTAAAAGGTTCCAGATGCATTTATTTTCAGGCAGTTAATTATACCCAGAGATCAGATGTTTGGCTGATTCATAGAGAAGCTTACAGCCTTCCTCACGGTCGTGGTTTTTCGAGCAGGAACTAGCTTCCAGGTTTCACCTTCTTTCCTCTTACGATCTGATTCTCATTATGAGCAAGGGCTTCATCTCACTTCATTCGCCCATGACTGCAAGATTTTCACTGTAGGTAAGGCTGGGGTTTATTTTTCACATATATAAATTTACATACCAATGTGTGTATATATTTTATATATAAGCATACAGAGAGAAATATCTATTAAAATATGTTGATGACCTATCTGTAGATATTTTAAAAATTTGTTTACTTTTTCTTATAAGGTAGGATGGTACAAAGGTATTGGGATCCTTACAAGTAACTGTGACAATCTTTTTTTCAGATAATTCATTTTAGCAAGGGGCACTGCGAGCCCGTTCATATGAATACCTGAAAGCGCATAGCTGATGGCAGAATTTTATAGCCATTACCTGAGAAATTACCATTTTTCAACTGTTTAGTTTTTCCTCCAGTTTTTCATATTCTTTACAAACATTGCCCAAAGCTGACATTACAGTGTTGTTAGAAATGCAAGCAAGCACAGCAACTTCTTCAAAGGAAATCTTGGGTAAAACGGCTTGTGAGAAGCTCGCTGCCTGCATCGAAGGGATTTCAGATGTGTCCTCTGACCAGACCTGTTCTTAAATAATGAGTTTTCAAAGTGAAAACTCGCCAAGGGGCATTTGATCATCTGAAAAATGTAGCACTTGGTTCTCAACTTGTACAATACCCACAGCTGTGCAGGAAAGCAGCATGAAGACACAGTGAGATCCACATTCATTCTATACTACACGGACAAAATGGGATTACCTCCCTAAACATCACAGGTTAATCTCTAAACATTGCTGCCCCAATGGCTAGCTATTTTTATCTTGTTTTTGTTTTACTTGCCGTCATTCAGAGGTTTCTGCCCTGCCTATCTGTGATTCAGAGTTGTCACAGGCGTATTGAGAATCCCCTAGTACTGTGTACGTATGCACTTGGTTTATATAAATTTGTAGGAATTCTGTTGGTTGGGTTCGGGGGAGGGTTTTGTTGGTTTTGGGTTGGTTTTTTGGTGGTGCTTCGGGAGGTTTTTTGTTGGTTTGGTGTTTTTTTTTTTTCAAAAAGCTACAACAGAATTTTCAGACTTCAGCAGAACCATGAGTTAATCGCAGGCATATTGTTGTTGATAAGTGATGTGGGGCATACTGGGAACATCTCAGTCTTCTGTAGGCGGCATAAGCAGCTTTTGGTCTGGTGATTTTCATATTCAGACACTCTCACTTTAAGCAAGGGGTGGAGTGTTTCGTGGCAGCTTTGCATTTGTTGTAACAAGAAAAAGACCCATAAGCTCTCTTTAACACCCAAGATCAGCCGTTTAAATGCTATTGTTGCTTCTTTCTTCAGCCAAAGCATTTTGTTCTTGTACTTTTTCAAGTACAAAAGAAAAGTAAATGAAGAACCACTGTGTACCCCGTTCCCAAGGAGGCTACAAGTTGCTTCTTTGGAGAGGTAGCTTAAATTAAGCAAATCGAAACAAGTTTCACAGGCTCATTCTGCATATAAAGACAGCTGGTATCCTCAGATTATGATGTTTGCTCACTTTATTCAAACCAGCAACTGGCAGAGCTCTGCGAGTTTTCTGTTAGCCGTAAGGTTTGGTCCAGCTCTGCATTTGGTGATGCCTCTCCAAATTGCATAACCATCCTTGCTTCCTCCAGTCTCCCTCTTGTCCTCATCTTCAGTCCTTCCTTGGAACAAATCCCGGGAACCACCAGCTTCTCTCCCTTCAGTTCTGTTCCCACCCCCCCAACCCTTCCTGGCATGAGTTACAGATCTGCATCGTGCTGACCCTTCCGTCAGGAGGGATGAAAGCAAATCTCTCCTCGCTAGCCACTCCGTCATTAGCTGAATTTCTTGTCCCTCTGGAAACTAAGGCGGGAATGATCTTCCCTCCATTGCCTATGGGGACCTTGCTTTCAGCATGAGAAGTTTTTGGCCAGGACAGTTGTGACAATCATACTTTTATGGGCCTCTTCCAAAACAATGGGTTTTCCAGCGGTTTCAGAATTTCAGCACAGATGTTCAGAAAGGAGTCAGAAAGTTGGATGCTGGGTACATTTTTTTACAGTAATAGTAACATTTTGCCCTTCCTACATTTAAATAAACATTTTTCCTCCAGCAGAGGGTTTTTTTCACACCAGACAAATTAAATCTTTATAATACAATGCGAGTTTTTATTTTATACTTTTTGCTTATTCCATGGGGAGATGAGCTTCCCTTGGTAATATTTCTGATACCTTTCATTCTGTGCCACTGTTGAAAAAATTAGGTATCTACTGATGGGCATCAGTCAAAAATATTACTTTTTTCCAACATAAAATGGAAACAACTGGACATCTGTGGATCTGTACACACAGATGAGAAAGCCAAATATTAAATTAATGTATTAACAATGTTTATAGTTTTATTACCCTGTAATTATAGCATACCTTCTGATTGTTTTTCTTTTCATCCCAGTCTATAAAATGTAGCTGCCTGAACCTGTTTTGAATGTCTGCACTCTTAGTGTTTGACCTAGTGATGTTTTGCCAGGTTCACTGGGAGAAAAGGTGGTTGTAGGGACTGTTATTCTGGAGAGTATCAATGCTTACCAGCCATCGGAAGGTGAACTAGAGACAGTGGAGGCTTGGTTTGGGCCAATAGCTATGTTTGGCATCCCTTCTGCCAGGTTGAGTGGAAGGACTAATTAAATGAAGCCTTGAGCAGCAGTGGCTGGAAATTTTTTATAGTTTCAGGGATTTAACTGGTATTGGTTGTGAAAACAGAGGGAGAAGGGAACTGTTGGTCAAAGGAAGCAACTGTGAGTACCACCCTCTGAAATGTAGACCCCTCTGAGCACATAGTTGACTGGAATTTACTGCTGTTGTTAATTTCTGTTAAATTCCAGGAAAAACAACGGTGTATGTATCTATACTTTTGTTAAATAAATACCTAGAAAACTGAAAATTATTCATATTATCAGCTCATCGTCCTCTCTGAAGAAACTGTACAAAAGCCAGCCTATTGGCTAATGACTGAAAGCCAAGGTGAAACATCATCATTACTTGACCGTAACAAGACTTTGATGGCCAACTGTGACTGGGCTTGGCTCTGTTCATACCTGTGGTGCAATGCCTACTTCATCCTAAAACTCTGCTTTCATGCCATGGAAGATCTTTTATTTCAGTTATTCATTATTTAGTAATTTAAAATGCTAACATGCATTTTATTTTTACTTTATGACTAATTTTAAATATTAATAAAGGTTAAAATAGAGTTTATGCACTGATTACACTGGACCACTTCCATTAGCAGTCCGAGTCCTTTCTGTTAATACTGAACAGCAGCTTCTGCAATGAATGTCCCAAAAAGCTTAACAGGAAAAAATCCCATTATCCACTTAATTTCATAGAAACAAGATGGCATTTTGCCGTTGCTACATCTATCTAGTGCAACTTTCTGTGGGGTGGAAAATGGGAGGGTTTTGGCACCAAAATAATTGCGTGGTAATTTTTAGGAGTTGACAATGAATGTGGGTAGTTGAGCCAATGAAATAACAGAGAGACGTCTCCCCTGCAGAAGAAAAGCTGCGAGGCGTTTAACCATTGCTTGTAAGGAAGATTTTTCTTTTATATTCCCCTTGATGATCTCTCTCAAGTTTTTGTGGGTCAGTCTTAGAACTCGTGCTACACAGTTCATGGTGTGCAAAGCATTGTCCCACCACATACCCCTGCCTTCAGTGAGGACATCTGCCTCCAACTGGGCGCTTAGAGTGACAAGTACCTCACCCAGGTTGAAGTAAAATGACAATCCTGCAGGTGGAGGCTACCTGGCTTTCTGGATTTAACATGGTATTAGAGATCCAGTGCAGGAAAGCATGCAGGCAGGTAAAATTGCTCCTCCCCAGCTTCACCCAGCTTCAGGGGTTTTCCACGCCACAGTTACCAGTGAAGCTTTTCTACTGGTGTTCCTGAAACCGCCTCATCATCAACTGACGTCCACTGCAAGGGATCCTGTGGCTGAATTTAGTGCAAAAGCCTGACTCCTTGTAGAACTGGACAGCCTTTAGTTGATGACTGGAGAGGGGTGGCCGTCTGATACATTCCCATTGCCCTGAATTGCTGATGCTTAGGTATAGGAGCACTGGCCCAAGCTGTCTGTCAGTCGTGGCTCACTGCAGGTCAGAGAGCTCATCCCCACCACTGCCTCCCGCTCTAAGAGCTGAGCATTTTCCCTGATGTGTCTTTGTGAATCACCCACTTGGCAATTGTGAATGGCAGAAAATGAGTGTTGAGCGTTGGACGGAACTTCTGTTGAGTGACTGGGACATGGTGTAGAGGGGTGGTTAGGAAGGAGGGTTGATGAGCTGATGCATCAACTGCTTCAGGGGTGGGAGACAACATTTTTCTTCTTCCTTTGTCCCCTCGTCCCCGTATACTCCGTTCGAGACTCTTCACCGAGGACACAACGCGGAGCAGAACGAAGATGTGTGTAGCTCTTCATTCTCTACAGAAGACTGACCTTCACGTGAATGGCAGAGCTGCACACATCTTAAGGTAAAATTTCCACTGCTATCTGTGGGAATTTTACCACGGGAAAGAGTACAGGTCTGGGCCCAGCATGTGAGATTGGTCTGTGTTTGCCAGGGGTTTTGTTGACACTGAAGTTCCTAAAGAGAGATAACCACTGTGATGGCCAATTGATACTCAAAAGTGTCCTGTCTGGGCTTGCCTGGATGCATGACTCACTTGAAATGCTTTTCCCTTTGAGTCAGTTGTATGGCTTCTGGCACGGGAATTTATAGCAAAGAGAGGCATTTGCCGATATTGAAATCTTTCCAACGTGCAAGCAATGCATTAATTTTTGGGGGTGTAAGCACAGCTTTGCCTTCCTGTGATGGTGCGAATTGGGCGCTGTCTTCTTGGAGGCATTTTTCTTCAGCCCTTGGTCCTATACAGACTTGGGACCAGACGTGATAATTTGAAATGGTGCAGCTCAGGGCCGTGGTTCAGGAAGCGGCTGCTGCCTTGGCACCTCTGCCTTTCTTCTGACTGTGCTCCAGTCATTATTGTGGAATTTCCTCTCTTTCCTCTCTTATACTTGTAATTCTTGGCCTCAGATCCAGCCACACATTTTGCATGGGGTTGTTGTATTTTCTCCCCTTGGATTATTACTCCCGTGATTAGAGAAGTGCATGGTTTTAGTCCCGAGTCCTGACACCCTCGTACTAAGATCGCCACGTTACGTTACCGGTCAGAACAACCTGGAGCCTGCCAGGCAATGTGACTGGGGTACCACTAGTTGTGATTTTCAAAGCACTGGATTCAGACAGAACTCTTCCCTGAAAATTAACATAGTATTAATGGAATAATATGGACAGACTTCAGTAGACAACTGGGATATTATGCATCATGGCTGGTCCTTTGATCCACCTTTCAGCTGCCATGTTAAATAAAATCTATGCTGAGTGCAAACATGTGAGATCTCCTATCTTCTCCTTTGCTGTTTCAGCAAGTGCATGTGTCTTTCTCCCGTATATCCAGCAATTTCTGTTCCTCCTCTGTCAAAGTCTGGAACGATTGCTCATTTAGTTGCTCGGTTTGCAGGACTGGAGTCATAACTTGTTTATTGTCAGACCTAATATATTAAGATCAAGAAAATCACATGTTGTTTAGATATGAGATATATATATATGAGGAGGCATAATTCTGGTATTTTCTTTTTTCCAAAATCAGAAAAAAACCCACAAATTTCATATACATTTATGTATTAAAATGAACGGATGAATTAGCATGAATAAAATACAATGTTAATAAACTACTTACATGCGACTTTTATTGCAATCCATTTTTTTTAAATAATGTCAGCTGTATTCCAGCTTCTGCATTTTTAAATCTTATAAAGCACTTTGTGGTATCACAAGAAAAAAAAAATCTGCCTTCCAAATCTTATATTCAGAATGTAGTTCTACGTACTGATCGTTGAAAATATTGCTTGTGGGCTTTTATGCAGGCAAAAGTCCCACTTGAAATCAAAGCCCTGAGGTGACTGAGGATTGCCCAAAGAGGTACGGGTTTGTAGGACTGAAACTGTACTGTGCCCCAGCTGAAAAACAAAACCAAACTGTTTGAGATCAGTTTTCCCTGTATGGAAGGACTGGCTAAAATCACCTCTCCATAAATTAAGTGGTGTCTCTATGTTATTAACTAGCTTTAAAAAAAAGGATTTTGGGAGAGGATGAAGAGGCAAATAATCACCAAAAAAGCTTAATTAATCTTTATTAGGAAATGATTACATGTCTTTGGACCCACAGCTTAATTTCCATTGTTTTAATCCTTAGACTAAAATTCTCAGAAGGGCAAAGCTTTAGGAATATTTCCTTTTTCCTTGGTTTAAATTCGTTGTGCTTCACTGGTTTGGTAAAACAAAGAGCATGAAGAAAGAGTATTTCTCCCTGTTCAGTGCTGAAATACACAAGTATATTGTCTTCACGCATTCAGATCCTGAGCCTAAATTAACTGAAGCCTATGGCAAGATTCATATTTTCTTGACTGGGTATTTTTTTTATTTTCTCGGATTTATCCCTGGAGCAGAGATTTACGTTTTAGAATTCTAGCAAATTGGGCAAATGGAGCGCAAGTTGTGCTGCTGTAACTGCAGTGGTCGTCAGTGCATCCCCAGAATCTCCTCAAAGAAATGGGTTTAAGATGCAGTGACAGAAATGTAAAGCTGCCAGTGCCTACAAGAGTCTCTGCTTCTGTAAATTGCTGTTAAAAACTGCTATGTAGGTCATCAGCACGGCTTTGGGAAGCCTGTTTGACTGTTTCCACCAGCACTTTTTTTTTTTTCCTCATGTTTCATCCAGATTTTTGCTGCTAATTAAGTCAGACTCTTCTTTCCTGGGCATAGGGAGCAGTTGATCACTTCATTAAAATCTTTTTTACATAACCTCCCGTCTCTGCCCATTTATATGTGAGTTAAACATACCCACTCATCGCTCTTTTTACCCTATAGATCGTGTTTCCTCAGTCTGTGATCATTCCAGTTTTCTGAATGCCTTGCAATTAATCTCTCTTAAAGTGTCAGATCCAAGAAAGGATACAGGACTTAAACTGTAATGAATGGTAGGCTAATTAGCTCCCAATTTTGCTATAGACCACTGCTCTGAATAACATCCCAGGTTAAGTTCTTTTTCCTGATCCTTTCTAAGGAGCTTATGCTGTGCCCTGTCTCGCTCTATATTTGCCAGTTTTCCTGGACAAATGCTTAATACATTGGTCTGGTTCAACCAAATTTGACAGAAGATCTTCACGATTTTTGCGGAAATCTATGGCTGGGCAGGTAACAGAGAGCTCAGCTCCCTTCCTAGAGATACCTGCCTGTCTGGGGGGTTAGCATGTGTGTCCTCTCCTCTCTGCCGTTGCAATTCACATCTGGCTCCCTCTTGCTTGTGCACATGTGGCAGAAAAGGGAGCATAAAGAAGGAGATTTGAAAAACATGGGAGTGTGCTGCAAGTATTTTTTGGGGAAGATGAAACGGAGGGAGTAGCTGCAGCTGTTCGTTTGGAAGAGAATAAATGCAATTTCACATTTCATTAGTTCCACCACTGGCAGTGATTTGGAGGGGATTTTTGTCTGTTTCAATTTGTTTTGCTTGTGGGTTGGTTGGTTTGTTTGCTTGTTGTCAAAAGCTTTGATCTGCTGGCTCATTTTCAGACTGTCATCCACTGTAAACCCCATATGATTTCCTTCAATTATACTACTGGACTGGCTGGTGGTTTATGTCCTTTTCCTAAGTGCAATTCGCACTTCAACAAACATAACTCTCTCTCCAAAGAAGGACGGGAAGGACTACATGGGTCACTGAAGCGCAGCATGTAAATGCAGTTGCTGGGAAGTGTTAGTTGCTGCACACTCTAGGACAGAAAAGGGTTTCAGAAAATGTTCGTCCTAGACCCACACATCACTGTACTTATTCCTGGACGACATCCAAACATCCTTTCAGTGGCCCGAATTGACTCTGACGGTGCTTTTGCAAAGTTTGTGCTGAAATATTTAACATGCACCGTTCCTCACTCACCCCAAAAGCACGTTTACGGTACGAAAACTCTTCTGTAATAGGAACAGGTTCGGTCAGTCTGCTGAGACCCCGGTTGCCCTGAGGAGTGGAACAAACTGAGCAGGGAGGGAGACCAATGATATTCTCCCTACAGCTACAACGATCCCGTTTAACTCCAGGGTGCACGCGGCAACGCCAGTGAAAAGAGTTTTATTCTGTTGCCTGGGAGGGACGTGTTGTTTGGGTAGAGGAGTTCGTCCTGCTGAACAAAACGCTTCCGAAACAGTAGGGATAATTCGATAACAGCAAAGGAAGGCTATGAGGTAGGCAAAAGTCAACCATAGCAATAATATCACAGTTTAGCTGTTTAGGCTTGATATAAATTAACTGTTGATTCGTGTTGCCTATACTCGTCCTCCTTTCCCGCTCTTACCAATCTGATGCTGTGCTCATAATTCAGAGAAACGATAATAAGACAAATATGACAAATTCCAACCGTAAATATTAGCATGCGCAAATGCTGCACGCAGCTGCAATATTTGCATTTACAGTGTACGAAAAATACGCCTGAGTAGACAAAAGGTGCACAGTTGTTCTATTCATGGCTTAATTTTGGAATCATAACAGAACGGTTATTAGGTTTTTGATGAGCTATGCTGTAGAAAATTAAAGCTCTTCCTTAAATACTGGCAGGCAATAAATCAGTTGCAGAGCAATGGAATCGTGGGGGTTTTTGGTATGACTTGAAACAGTCCATTTGATTATGTTAGTTGCTCAGGGTGGGGGGAAGATAGCTCCATGTTCTTTTTAATGCCAGAGATAAATCTGAAGCCTGTTACACTGTCAAAGACGAAACTCCTCTTGCTTTTAAACGCATGGGCATTGGTCTGAAAAGCTCATTCTGAGATGGAAATCTGGAGGATGTGAACCGACAGAGGTACCCAGTGCTGAAAACTAGGTCTTGCACATGTGCACTGTCACAATAATCCACCGGATTTTCACTTTGCTTTTTGGTTACGGTGGAGAGAAGTGCGGTAAAGATACGTGATCCAACGAGACTCCGGTAAGTCATCAAAGCAGACATTAATGTTTCCGAAGTAAGCAGAGCGGGCGTGCTGACCACTGCTCTTAGGTCAAGTTTCCTCTTGCGCAGGGAACCAGGAGAATGAGAAAGTTTCCTCTCCTTTACAGAAGAATGTGCATGCTGAATGAGCGTTTAAAACTGAGTTTAAAAACTGAGAAACCAGCATGGCAATTCAACACACAAGTAATGCCAAGAGCTTGTTTCACACTAAGTAAAACTTCATACAAATTATCCTGCTTTTAGTGTATTTGCCAGTGCAGTCTCTGCTCCTCTGTATTTGGTCATTTTTAGAGGGAACTGAATTGATTTTAGGCCAGAGGTGCCTGCGGAGGTTTCTCAGGACACGTACGGTACTGGCTGTCCACCTTATTTCCAGATACCAATTTAAATAAAAGCACTAAAAGTAGATTTATGGTGGGATGCTTCTTTACAAGGTATTATCTCAGCATTCGTGTGAGCAGGGAAAGGAATGGGAAGGAGCCTACACGTTTCTGTACGTACCAGACACAGGCACAAGCACATGCAAACGTGCATATTTAAATATAAGCATACATAAGATATGAAAAGAGGAGGCTGGCCTATAAATCTCAATAAAATGTTGATTACTGTGAAAAATGAGTGTTTCTTTTCCCTGGAGTGAGACAGACGTAACAGGCCTTGTGGGCTGCAAAACCGCTTTTGGTCCGTTTGGAGTCCTCCAATGTCATAGTGTCCGAAAGACTCATTTCACTTCTTTTCCTTTCCATTGCTTCCCTGCTCAGGGGCACTTTGCAAAGAAAAACGTGGCAAACAAAGCTGCAGACAGACGGATGGAGTTTGCACAGTGATAGTTGGTGGTGTGAATTTGGGGGTTGCGCGAACGTGCTCTCCCTGAAGTGCCACAGCTGACCCTCTTTTGCTTCTTCCATGCACGCCAGTGCTGTCACAGATTCGATATATTTGAAGCAAATGATTCTGTTCTTCCCCCTTTTTATCCCAAATTCAAGACACTGGATCCTGGAAGAACTTTGTTGAGACAGTGGTTTTGCCAGACTGTTTTTCCTTACTTATTGCTTTCTTCGTCTGTGAAGGTTTTTCAGACTCACAGCAACCCAGAGGTGTGAATGCACTTCCAGGGGATGCCCAAGGCTTTGCAAAAGTAACTGCATCCTCTCCTTTCCTGGCACACAGCGTATTTTTTTCATTTGCACACTACGTCTGCCTCCGATATCACAGCAAGTACAGCAGTTATGATTTTATACCCTTTGTTGTAGTGAAGAGAGCGTTCCTGTGTAGGAGTAAAGGTGGTCTGAGCAGTCACTGGATATTGTTTGGTGTGACAGACATCCCATAACTGTCCGTAAGGCTATACAACACTGTGATTGAACTTCATATTCCCGCTGTAATTTATAACATTTTAAGGCATATTCCCTCTCACCTAACAAGTAGGCACATGGTAAGCGAGCTAGTCATTTTATAAAAAAAAAATAAGCAAAAGAGGTACAATTGCAGTGCATGAGTCTGCCACCCCTTTACACTAAAACCAGGTTGCTTTGATGAGTAAGAATGACTCATGAGAGCTTACTAATGCTTTAAAAACCTGACATTAAATTAACCTAAATTTTAAGCATTATTAACAGAAATGTCAGAAGTCAAGTTGCTATGGGATCCTTTATAAAGAGAAGTCATGGTATATAATGTCTGGGACTCATAGATCCAGGTTACACAACTTCCTTAGGTCTTTTTCTTCCCTTCTGTTTATAAATTGTTGATGGGCTAAGAGGCAAAAGCTCCTGCAAAATCTTTGGCCTTTCTTGGGGTGCTTGTTCACAATTTCTCATTACTCTGTGGGCATGGATATAATGTAACCTGTGCATGTAATGGTGTTTACATAGCCCACTGTGACATCACCATCTTATTTCATTTTTTCAATGAAATTCTACTGAAGCTTGAAATTTAAACATGCTTTAACACATTATGTTTATCGCGTATGATTATGATCTCATGTGGCTTTTTTGAAGACTTCTGTGCCAATGGATTAGTTCTTCTTTGTCAATTATTAAATTTTTTCTTAGGCATTGAAATAATTTTTTGAAGAAGGCAGCATTTTGACCACCTTGCGATTATGACCTATTTGGGGACAGAAAACCAATACAATACAAACTTAAAAACCACAAGATTGAAAAAATTGTGAACCACATACTCCTATGTAAAAGTAAGGTTTATTTGAATCGGCTCTAAAAACATAAATCAAGAGGAATATTACAGACAGCTGAGTGTTGACATGCAAAGTTTCAGCTCCAGGAACCACAGTTGTGTTTTAGGGAATATAAGGAAAAAAGCTCTTTAATTTCTGAAGAAAAACACTGCGAGGCTTGTACTTATCTCTGAGCTTCCTGCTCGTATCTTGCCAGCCAACTTCCCTGTTGGCTTCAACTGAGGGATTTGCGAAAGAATCAGTAACGTGAAGTGAAAGTGGTTTATGTAAGTAGAAATGCATGATTTATAAACAGTGCTTTATTAGTAAGCAGCAGTGAGAGAAGCACAGGCTGATATCAATCCTGCCTGAAGTCAGTAAGATTTATCTCCCGTGTCAGTCAGTACGTAACAGGATCGAGCCCTTTGTAGCACGGTGCTTTGATGCTGCACGGATTTGTCTTCGAGACTGTCTCTACATAACAATAATTAAAAATCAGAATAGCAAACTTCCCTCCAGTTAGGTGAAATGCACTGTATATACTTGTTCTCAAACAGCAACAGGTGGGTTAGAATTCCATAAATACCATGCTAACATGAAAAGGAAATAATTTCTTCTTATACTGTTAAAGATTTTTCCACGGGTTTCTGGAAAGAGCCATTTATAGCAAAGGTCTGCCCAGGCACGCATTCAGAAAGGTGATTTTCAGCAAGCCAAAAAATCCTCTTTTCTCCTCCGTGAGTGAATTTGCTTTGCCCGCACTAGGGACAGTGGAACTTCAAGTACTCTGAAATTTCAGGCATGAGACACTTCCACCACCAAGACTATCATCTTTGCAAAAGGGTTTTATGTAAAACTCAAAACCTGAAAAGAAGCAAGGAGTTTACATTCGACTTACAGGACCATCAGTATCCAGCAGGACTCTAAAGCATACAAAGCTGGGGAGAGCTGCTTTTGGAAAAATTCAGAATCAACTAAAATAAGTTTTCTGGGATTACCAAGCCTGGTTCTGCCAAAACATGCATTCTGGACAATTCAAAAACAGACCAGGGTGCTGCGGAGGTGATTGAGAGTGGGGTGGTGTGGTTTGTTTATGACCCATTTCAATACAATGCAATAGTATCGTGCGTAAGACATCAAATGTGTGACTCGATCTGATTTAAGAATCTCACATTTGGTAGCAGGAGATAATTTGTACCATCGTATCTCAGTTCAGTATGCATTTAAGCACATCTGCTCTTAGCACGTGCCGAGCTGCATGCAGTACGTAACCGCACCTTCGCTGCGATCTGTAGCTTTTACTGCTCTTTCCTTAAAACAATTCACAGCCACTCATCACCAGGTTCGTGCGCTGATACAAACAACGCTTTCCAGGCTCAGCCTCTTCTTACATGCACGCTGCCAACAAGAACAAAGTTTGCCATGAAGGTGGCTGGAGGAAAGCTTGCTAATCACCATAGGTTTTTAAATGCTCAGCAGTCTCCAGGTTCTCCGGCAACAATACATCTACTGGTAAGAATCCTATTAAAAAGTATTCAGCAGAAATCCAGACAAATGAAATCCAAGCCGTCAATTTAGTGTCTAGTGCCCAGGGCACTCACAAAGAATTTAAAACACTTTTAGCCAAAAATGGAAGACTATTTTTTTTTTTCTATTCCCCCTTATTCTCTCTCCCAGGTCACAGGGAACTGACAGCCACAAGAGACACCCTGTGAGCCTGTCCATGCAGCCTTGGCTGAGGGCCAGGTGAAGCGATGGACATTTTTAGTCCCCAACATGCTTGGCAACTCAACTTGAGGATGCTTGCTTGCAGCAGGGCACGTGCCAGCTCTCGCAGATCCACACTTGCAGGAGGAGCACTAGACCTGGGAGGCAGCACCCTGCCACCGGCTCCTGGCTGGCACCTGGGCGCTGTGAGTAATCTTCCAGCCAGGGGGTGCATTCCAGCTGAAGAGAGCTGTCTCTAGTCCTCCAGCCCCAGGCAAAGCCCCAAATGAGCATGTTTCCATGGGAAAAATGAGGGGCTCACCAGGCACACTGAGCTCTCAAGACCAGTTCTTCCAAGGGATTTTGAGGAGCTGTGGTACTATGTGTTGGCTAGGATAGAACCACAGAATCTTTTAGGTTGGAAAAGACCTTTAAGATCATCAAGGCAACCATTAGATGGGAAGAATTCCTCTCAGGTGAAAGAACTGGGACTGCGGATCACCTGGCTCCTCCTGGCTTGCTGGCCCCTGAGCTGATTTCAAGTCCCAGCTGGGTGCAAAAGGCATGTTTCCGTTTCTCCTCATCGTCAGGTCAACAGCATGGGAAGCGTAGACAATGGGTAAAACCGGCTTTTCGGTGCTCACAGCAACGCCACCTTGGTCCGTGGGCAAGGCGGACAGCCAAGGGCAAGGCCAGCCATGGCCATGGCGCCCCCGCATCACCTACAGCCAAGCCCAACACCTGAGAGGTCCGTGGGGCAAACCGCAGGGCTCAAAAGGTGAGCGGGCAGTTCAGCCGTGCCATCACTCATCCTTCGCCTGCAAGCAAAACTCGTTTTCCACATATTCTTTATTCCACTGCCAATCCTCTGAATCACCGTGTCCTTCCCTGCTTCCCCCTCACTCGTATGCACACCTAGCTTGAATGATGTTTCCAAAAGATGGAAAAAAAATTTTAAAAAAATCAAAGTTTGCCCCTACAGATGTCTTGGGATATTCCTTGTATAACCCTGCCTCTGCCTTCCTCACCGGGCAGGGCACAAGGTACAGCAGAAACAAGAACGTGCGACGTTTTTCTTGACCTTTATGCTACTGGCTTCATACTAAGCAGCACGAATAATTTCAAAATACCAGGAAAGCAGTTAAAAGAAAGAAACCAAACTTGACATGTAATAAATAATTTAACACCTCACCCTAATGCATCGTGCGATGCCTTTCAGTCGCGTTATGGAAGTATACTCATCAGTTTTTGTGGTGTTTTGCATAAATTTCATTAGTAGGAGCAGGGTAATATTAAAACAGACACATCTACACAATTTTATGGCTTTTCAGTTCATTATGAAATACTTCACCTCTGGGCAGATGACTAATACACTATTAAACTTCTCTATCCTTGAGTTGTGTCGTAGCCAAAAAAGGGGTGCAGTCACTCACGATCTTTATTAAATAAGCTGAATACACCCACTCAGGGAAAATGCTGTTGTATGACTTTAGCGTGTCCTGCGGCAGTGTTAACATGCTTTTGGGTCATTTAGCTCCTTGTTGTGGAACTACAATAATAACTCTGCAGTGAAGACGGGGAGAAATTTCCATTATAGCCCTGTGCTCCGTAGCTTGGGAGGCATTGCCCAGAAGTTTCAAATTTCTGGTTAGGGTAAGGAAAACTGCATGTAGCCTCGTGGCAGCTCGTGTGTGGACCTGGGGCTGCCCTACAGCCCGACACAGAGGACAGTTGCTTGCTGTCATAGAAAGGTCATTGCTTTTCTTCAGTAATAAAAGGGCGGGGTGGACAGCTGTATCCCGATGCTAACCACATTTGGGTGATCCCAGCTCAGATCCTCCCTCCGACCAAGACCCCTCACATAATTGTCCTTATTTTCCTGGATCTTTGGTATCTTATATGTAAATCAGGATAGTTAAACTGGGGTTTTTTTGCTGCTCCAGCTTGCACGGGGTTGTGTGAGCTTGATCCTCAGAGGCAGGCGAGATTCCCCAGACACTGCTGCTTAATTGAGGGGGTTACTAAAACAAGGCTGAGTGTCTGGTGTAGCAGGTCGCTGCTGCAAACTACAGAGTCTGTGTATCGGGGATTACAGGGAACTCTAGTAAACCATTTGCGTGGGGCAACATAACCCTAAATAAATCCTTAGCTCCAGTTCTTCTCTTATAAAATTGCAAACTTCTCATGGATTAATCTTTAATAGGATAGATATTAAACTTGAATCATTTCTTATTGACTTTATTATTAATTCTGTCTAAAACTAAACATAAACTCCTTTTTTTTTTTTCTTTTAAACCAAAATGTCCAGGATAAGGTGAAAACAACCAACCGCTGAGAAAGGTGAATAGCAAATTCAAATGGGCTATGTAATACACAGCATGTCAGGAAACCATCTGTGCACATTATTTAGACAAGAACCAGCCTATTTTCAAGGGGCGATAGGAGATACTTCACCTTTCTGCCCATTGAAATTTCTCTATGAAACACCAGATGAATTAAGCCAATAATTTCAGCAAGAAGCAGTTTTTTCTGGTAACATGGGTTTAAGCAATTGCTTCTTTGTCATTGTAACGTCTTTGTCTACCCTCAAAGCTGGCCCTATTAAATGCTGCATGAGAGCGACTCAGATGCATTTAGAAGAACACCACTCTAATTATCCATACAGGACCAAACTTGACAGGAAATTTGGGATATTGCTCTGGCAGCAGCTGACGGTGACGACACTGACAATAAACTCACCGTACGAACAAATGCATTCAGCGTGTCGTTATGAATGGCGAATCACCTGATTCCCTTGTCTTTGGGGATATATTTGTGTTTGGGTAGGAAAACTATTTTTAAATTGAAGCAGTAATGTTGGGATTTTTTTAAATTTTCATAATTTTTTTCTCAATCTCACACTTCTTGAAACGAACTTGGATACTGTAGGCATTTTATTTCATAAATGAAAAGGTTCCTCATCCTCTTGTTGGAGCATATTCTAGTGATAATGCGGTAAATTCTAAGAATTCTAGTAAATACTAGTTATTCCAGTGTGTTGGTTTTACTGGGGCTAAACCACGCCAGCCAGTAACTGATGACACAACAGTGTAATTTCTAATAATTCTAAGAAATGTCTATTGCAGTAGGAAAACAATAGGAAAGCTAAATTTTAAATCTTTCCAGGAAAGAAAAAGCAAAACCAATTTATTTCTCTGAATAACTTCATCAGTAAGAACTCCTTCCTTTACCCTTACTTGTTTTGTACACTGCGTTAGTATGGAAGTACCTGAACTGAAAGCATCTTGACGAACTATTACTCAGCATGAATAAAGGAAAAAATAACAGGATGATAATGAACCAAAGACTTTTTTTTAATTGCTTTTCAAAATCCGTATTTACTGTGAATGCCTCAGCTTTACGACTCTCATCTTTAGCGTTACAGCGCTGTGCAACAGATCCCAAATTTTCTGTGCAGAAACACTTCTCATTTAACTCTTTGGACATAAATTTCCTAATGTTGATCTTTAAAGAACTTTCAAGGTGTCTAAACACTTAATGTAAAAGATAAAGCGATGTGACTGTGATCAGAATTCCGCTGAGATAAAGGTGCTCAGATGGCCACAGTTACACTGCTAACGAGAGGCAAACCCCATCTTTATCTCATTATGATTTTCACCACAGTAAAGGATCTTACCATGTAACTATTTTAATTTCTTTTTCTGTTTTTCTAGAACTTGCAGCTTTAATCAAGACAGATACAATCAGAAAAAAACACCACGTGGACCACAATAAAGTAAATATTTAAAACACTTGGTCCTTAGGGTTATTGGTACTCCAAAGGGATTAAAAATCAGGGTCCTGTGTATTAGCTGTTATTTTATAAAGCCAGGCTAAAGACAACAGGAGCCCAGCCGTACAATGCTATGGTTATTATTAAAATTAAAAAATCAACAACTCGTAAGCAGATCAGCAAAAAGATGAATAATTTAGACTTCAAGCTGACACATACTGGAATAACTTCCTTCCCCCTTAAAATTCATAAGTCTACACAGGTCTCACAGTGTGATTCAGATCTCATAATCTAATGAAACAAACTTAATCAGAGGCGTTCATTAAATAACAATTCTGATACAGAGATAATTAAGAATGACTAACTAATTAAAGACCTACTTTCTTTTCCTCTATCGTTCTGCAAAAATTTCTACAAAGGTGTAATTTGCCAATTAAATCATGAGATCCTAATCAATGTTTCAGGTACTTAATTGCTCAGTGTTGTGCTCTTCTCTAAGAAATCATGGAAATTTCCATGAGAATTGAGGATGTACCTTTTTTTTTAACCATCTTTTCAGTTAAGATGTTGATAACATCTTTTTCTTTACAGTCTTAAAAGGAAACAGACTAAAACCAGGAAAGGCTTTAGGTTTGGAATATACTGAAACTGGGTGTGCTTGAAGCTGTGCGTTTGCAAGCTGGTGTTTAGGTGAGTAGGGCAAAGCCCCTAAGGGCACCTTTATCCCTGTCCATCGAAGGGCAGAAGCACACACTCCACTTGGAGGATGTATCTCTGTAGCGTCGCACAACTGATCTTTTGTTTTCTTCTCCTTTCCTCCTTGCTTCTAGGTAAGGCAAAATTAACGCCACAAAACCGAGCATATTAGCAAAAAAAATTAGCGAAACTTAGCATAGACTTTTTCCTTGTTCCTTTGTGATGTAGATAATTTCTGCAACCAGGTCAAGAATGAAAGAGGATTCCATACTGGGTGCTGGTGTGAATTGAGACGGTACTGTCTGTCTTGGAGGAGCTCCATCATCGAAAGGTTAGAAGATAACTTGATAGGTTTAAAAATGGAGAATATATTAAATATATTTTCAGTTACAATTATATAATTTGTCTTTGGAAAATGTGATGGTTTAAATCACCTTCTAGCACTATCCTGAATTTCCAGGTAGTATACTGATTTCCACGTGGGGCACGACAGCAGGATAAGGACCAATACCAAAACTCCTTCTGAAGTGTTCAAGGTTGCAAATCTGGCTACGTGCAGCTCATAATTGTTAATAATAAGGAAAATGATAAACTGGAAATATACATTTTTGTGAAAAAAATGTAATCCTATTTTTAGAACCATTCATAAGGGGTTTCCCTCAGGCTTTCCACTTCACTTAACAACAGAGCTGGATTTCTTGTGTAAGTTCCCTGGGTTTAATTCACTGGTTTTCTGTTTGACTGTTGTTTCTTTTTTTCTTTTTGCAGGTTTCTAGCATTATTATCATTACCAAATATAAGTGATCCTGACATATCTTATGTGATATATCTTTTATGACACCACTGTGGTATTAATAAGAGAAAAAACAATCAGTGAGGCTCACTTTTGAACTGAAGTTGAACGTTTATCACAGAAATTTTTTCACATGTCCGAATCCAAACCAGTTTGCTGTCCGTCAGTTCCTATCATCCTGTTTCCCCAGTAGCAAATGGAAAAGCAAAGAACAAGTCCCACACAGACTACACAGTTGCTGTACCTTCCCAGAAACTTTCTCTTTGCCTGGATGTTTTTGCCTTCGTAATTCCTTTGTCCGACTGGCGACTGACTCCTTTTACGCCCTGGGTTTCCAGAAATCGCCTAGATAGCCACAGCTTGAGTTTAACACATCCCAAGACAAGTGACTAGCAATTCAGTTGAATTCATTTAGCTTCCAGTTGTGTTCCTCGAGGAGTCCCTGAACACTGGCTAAGCAGTCTTCATTTTTATAAAGAATCTTTTTTTATGGGGCATTATGCAACCTGAATTAAACAAACAAACAGGATCTAGTGTAAGTGCTTGAAATACTTAAGAGCCACCTTTCCAGTGAGTTAGTCTTTTCTTAGCAGTGGGATTTCCATTCCGTGTGAGGGGGTTTCTGCAGATTTTCCAGTTTTCAGGAAGGTTTTTCAGAGGCAATACTGCTATGGGCTGCAGGGGTTCAAGGCTGACACAGCCCCACCCTGGCAGCCATTTGGGTGCTATGTTTTTTTTCACACCCTGCCCCACAACTCAGAGACGTTTAGCACCCACTCACCACCACTATGTTAGGCCAGGGTTATTAACCCTTTTTCTCTGGTCTGGAGAGAAGTTAAAAGTCAGCATTTTCATGCCCATGTTTCTGTGTTGTATTGGGGCCGCTCTAGCGTGTCTCGATGGCATTGGAGACCACCTGAAGCTTGGGATTAACGGGTTAGCAGTGCCTGGATGTGCCTCTTCTCCATGCCTGTCCTCCTGGTAGTCCAGACCTGTGGTTGCCAAGCTGAATTAAGCATGGCATGGAGACATCAGACTGGAAGCCCCAAACTGGTATACCTCCCAGTAGCCATTCTGACCGCTTTACAGTTTTACAGCTTGTGCTTCTCAGCTAGACCTAAATAACATGGACAAAAACTGGAACGGCGACTTCATGTCCCAATACCTCCGTTACCTTTGCAAGAGAGGTGATGTGAAGACATGCCAGCAAGAAGTAATGAAGATATCGCGATCACAGAAAATCCCAAGAACCTTGAGTCATGACAATATGACGAGTATGCAGGGCTCTGCAGAAGGCAATCCACTTTAGTACCCATTTGCAAAATTAGCTTACCTGAAAATGTTTAAGCACGGTACTATGCCCAGAAAGAAAACCTCTCCCGACTATCTCTAAAATTTCTAGGGTTAATATGAAGATGGCAGGATTAATTATATCAGACCATCTCCTGTTTTTTATGATAAACTCTTATGTACTAGTGGAGAACCACTTCTATTAGATGTGACCTGACCAGACTTGCTTTTGTACCGTAGCTCAAGATTAAAGCATTTCTTACCACCACATTTTTTTAACTAATCTTCTCTGGCTGACTCATAACAGCTGTTAAATAACCAGATATTTAGCTAAAGATGAACCAAACCTATACATTTAAAGAGGTGATATAATAACCAACTCCTTTATGCATAGCAAACTGCTTCTGTCATCATGTGAATGCTTCATGCTGACCTCACTGTCTGCCTCTGATTGAACTGACCTAATGACATAGCTGACAAAAGGTGGTAACAGTGGGATTAGGCATTTCTGATGCATTATGGAGGAGGACAGAGACCACGCAGGACAGCAAGGCATTGTGCGGGGAGAGGGGAAAGGTTGGCATCATGTTTCTGGAAGGTTGGTCGGAGTTTGTTCCTGAGTGTTTCAACAGCAGTACATGCAGAAGTTCACATGCCGTGGTTTTACTTATGTTCTTTACCCCTTTTTTAGTTATCTGACAGTGTCTCTTTCCTCCCACTTGGCTGTGCAATGAAGTCATGGCCTTGTGAAGTAAAATGACGTGCCCAAATTCATGCAGGACAAGTCTTTTTATGTACAGCTCCCTCCTGCCTTATACCCCACAGACCACTCATGATGAAGAGACAACATGTGCGTATGAGGGCTTTTATTAAAATAAATCTATGTAAACATTCAGCCAGAAGAAAAAAACGCCTTTTTTTCCTTTTTTTTCTCTCCTCCTGAGAGCTGGTTTCCCAAGACATGGAGAAGGCCGAGGTACTCAATGCCTTTTTTGCCTCGGTCTTCACTGTCAAGGGCGCAAGCCGTACCCCCAGAGTCATGGAAGACAAGGGCAAGAACTGGGAGAATGGAGAGCCACCCATGGTCAGTGAGGATCAGGTTTGGGAACACCTGAGGAATCTGATGGTGCACCAGTCCATGGGACCTGATGGAATACATCCACAGGTCCTGAAAGAACTGGTGGATGAGGCTGCCAAATCTGTATCCACCTTATTTGAAAAGTCGTGGCAGACTGGTGAAGATCCCACTGACTGGAAAAGGGGAAACATAACCCCCACCCTTAAAAAGGGAAAAAAGGAGGATCTGGTGAACTCCAGGCCAGTCAGTCTCACCTCTGTGCCTGGCAAGAACATGGAGCAGATCCTCCTGGAAATCATGCCAAGGTACGTGGAGAATGAGGAGGTGATTGGTGACAGCCAACATGGCTTCACCAAGGGCAGATCCTGCCTGATGAATAAGGTGGCTTCTACAATGGGGTCACGACCCTGGTGGATAAAAGACAGGTACCTGATGTTGTGTACCTGGACTTGTGCAAAGGCTTCCACATCGTTCCACATGACATCCCTGTCTCTAAACTGGAGAGGCATGGATTTGACGGATGGACCGCTCGATGGATAAAGAACTGGCTGGCTGGTCACACTCAGAGAGTGGTGGTCAATGGGCCAATGTCTGAGTGGAGACCAGTAGCGAGCGGCATTCCACAGGGGTCGGTGTTGGGACTGGTCCTGTTTAACATCTTCGTCAGTGACATGGACAGTGGCATCGAGTGCACCCTCAGCAGGTTTGTTAATGACACCAAGCTGTGTGGTGGGGTGACACGCTGGAGGGAAGGGATGGCATCCAGAGGGACCTGGACAGGATGGAGAGGGGGGACTGTCTCAACCGCACGGAGTTCAACAAGACCAAGGGCAAGGTCCTACACATGGGTTGGGGCAATCCCAGCACAGGGACAGGCTGAGTGGAGAATGGATTGGGAACAGCCCTGAGGAGAAGGACTTGGGGGTGCTGGGTGGGGTGAGAAGCTGGCCAGGACCCGGCCATGTGTGCTGGCAGCCCAGAAAGACAACCGGATCCTGGGCTGGATCCAGAGCAGCATGGCCAGGGGAGCCAGGGTAGGGATTCTGCCCCTCTTCTTCGCTCTGGGCAGAACCCCCCCTGCACTTCTGCCTCCAGCTCTGGGCCCCCAACAGCAGGAGGACACGGAGCTGTTGGAGTGAGGCCAGAGGAGGCCACAGAGATGCTCCAAGGGCTGGAGTCCCTCTGACATGGGAGTTGGGGGGTTTAGCCTGGAGAAGGGAAGGCTCCAGGGAGACCTCAGAGCCCCTTCCAGTGCCTGAAGGGGCTACAAGAAAGCTGGGGGGGGTTGGATTTTCTCAAGGGCCTGTAGTGACAGGACAAGGGGTAACGAGTTTAAACAGAAAGAGGGAGATTGAGATGGGCCATCAGGAAGGAATTCTTCCCGCAGAGGGTGGGGGGCACTGGGACAGGTTGCCCAGAGAAGCTGTGGGTGCCCCATCCCTGGGAGTGTCCAAGGCCAGGCTGGATGAGGCTTGGAGCAACCTGGTCTAGTGGAAGGTGTCCCTGCCCATAGCAGGGAGGTTGGAACTAGATGATCTTTAAGGTCCCTTCCAACCCAAACCATTCTATGATTCTATATTCTCTTGGTTCCATTTTCACTGGTCCTGAAGTCCCCTCTAAATAAAACCTTTGTAGTGATGTTTTAAAAGAAATGGAGTTAAGTCTAAGAAATGTGAATTTGCTCCATGTGAGTAAGTTTCGTGAAAAATATAGTGGCAATTTTAAAGATTACAGGCACATTCCTGTAACCTTTTAAAAACATGCTCAGCCTTAAGCTTGTGAAGAAGTGCCTTAGGACTTGAGGTTAATGATGTAAGTAATGGGTCGTCTCAGCACAGACCTGAATTCATACAATAGTAATTCATACCCATAATTGAAAATGCTTGGTTTTGTTCTTCCCGCAGTAAACTCAGGAGCACCAGTGGCTAAAACTTCAGGACACCTGAGTTCCTTCTGTTCCAAGTTATATTTGTATTGCCAGGGAGCCTACGAGAGCTCAGTTGCTCTGCATTCTGTGCAAACATTGAATGAAGGAACAGCCTTTTTAAGAGCCGAAAAAGCACAGCAATTATCATGCTACTAGTGTGAGACAGGTGATAGTGTGTCTCACTGATGTGGTTTGCTGATCTCCTCTGAGTGTAAAGAGCGATGAGAGAGAAAGCCTGCTGTTCACCTGAAAATGACCTGAAACCAAACTCCGGCATGTTGAACTACTCTACGCTATCAACCACGTTATCGATACGAGACGTAGAGACTGGAGCATGAGGAACCTGGACAGTGACAAGAAGTTACCTGTATTTGGTGAGAAAGCAGAAGAGGGAAGCAGTGTCACGGTGCAGAGTGAGGATGTTTAAGCTGCTGTATAAGGAAGTGATCTTTTGCAGCAGCAAAAAGGAATGGAAAGGGTTGACCTAAGCCCCTGCTTGACAAAGTCAGGGGTGATAAAGTTGTGATGAAGCTGAGGGATTTGGAGAGTGGAAGAAATTAAACACATTGTTTAGAATGGTCATATCCTTGAGGGAGAGAAAACACTGCTCAACCGCCCAACATCTGTAAGGGCGGACACTGAGACTGCCAATCCAATATTCCAGACTGAGAGTCGGTGTGGCAGGTAAGCGTAAAGAAAGGGATATGGGGAAAGCCTGCCAAGACAGAGGGGTGGCTCAACACCTTGTTGAACCTGGGCCAACATCCAGCCATATAGACAGAGGTGTGAGAGAGACAGACAACACTTCATTTTTGAGAATGAAATGGGCCTGGAGCAGTCTGTGTTTGCCTTGTCTCTCCCATGTGGACTTGTCTTTGTGTAACTTTGTGGGTTAAATAGGAATAACTCTTAATAAAAAACTAATCTACAGAATACTGTCAGCTCAAGTGGTTCTTATCAGACATAGCATCTTCTTACTCACTTGAGCACACACATGTGAAGTAACCCAGTGATGGCGAGTGCAAGGTGCTCAGTCCAGTTTCAACCAGGGAAAGATTAACCTGACTGCTACGGGAAGCAAAACTGCTGAACGCAAGACGTGGTCAGAATGGCAGTGGGGACAGAGCGTTGCTCTCTGCTCTTGTTCCCAGGAGGCCATGCCTGCACAGCACTGGTGGGGCTTGCAAGGACACTGCAGCTCTCTGACCACTCTGCCTCCCCAGCCTCACTTGTTTCTGCTGTGCAGGCACTGCTTCTGTATATATAGCCCAGTTTCCCGCAGGAAGGCACCTGCTTAGTCACAGTAACTGTTTGAATTCCTCTCTTTGCCCATTCCTTAATAACCTGTTGACCAAATCTGAGCCAATGCAGCAAGGTTCATGGATGTGTTTCACACGGGCAGCGTGGGAAGGCTGATGGTGATGCTGCAGAGAGGTGTTTTCAGACACCAGCCATCACTCCCAGGTGTGCAAGGAATGGACTAGGAGCCTCCTGACTGTGCACTGTCGTCTGCCCAGGGAGGGAGCAGGGCTCCCATCAGCACCAGATGTCTCCCATCCTGGGAGGGGATGGGGTGTGAGCGGAGAGGGCAAAGGGAACATAGCACCCCACACCATGCAAAACTGGCCTTGATTAGCTGTGCTGCCTGCAGGGCAACTACCCCAAAACAGCAGTTTTACAGCAAGGGTGAGGATCCCCAGGGGGCTTGGGCTCTGCTTCAGGGCTGATAGGAATGGTGCAGTGCCCATGTGTGGGGTCTTCCATTAGCTAGCAGAAGAAACAAATAGTCCATACAGTATTCTGTCCAAGGGCTTCCAGAGGAAGAGGAACAGTTTTCTCACAGTCATAAGTCTTACCATCCTTTGCCCTCCCACTCTCCACCCTTTCGTGTAGTGCCAAGTATTTCCTCTTTATAAACAGATCCACATCTCTGTCCCAGACTTAATTCCTGTCATCAGCTTCTCTTACCTGCAATCATCGTGCTACTGAAATCACACACTCGGAGGCACCTAGTGAAGTGTACAAAGTTCTGTTCAGAGTAACTTTTACAGCCACACACACATCCACATGGATTATAAGCACAGGCTTGAAAAGAGGAATTTTTCAGCCCGTTAAAGTGTCTCACGTTTTTGCTGTACACAGCAGCTGTGCTGGCATCACAGACACTCCTGGCTTTGGAAGATCCGATGTGGCTAGATGATGGACATCAGTAACACAGGGCTGACCACCCCAGGCCAAGCTCCACGCCACCCGCCACACACATGGCTCAGGAGGTGGCGTTTGTCTCTGGCTCCTGCCCTTGCCTCCACCCTCAATGTGGGGAATTCGGCATCCTCCCCCAGACATAGCGCCATGGCAGAACAAATATCTTTTTTTAAATTTATTTTAAACACCACTATGGATCAAATTCACACAGATTCGAGAGGTCAGGGCTACCTGCAGTCTCCCTCCCCAAAGCCATGCCTCTTGGGGCACTCGCCAAACTGCATTTTGTGCCTGTTTTCCAGCGTTACACACTGTGGATGTGTGCCTGGTGATGAGACAGCCAGGTAGGTGAACAGAGGCAGGAGCAACGTGAGCACGTGCATGAACTTGTTGCGAAGGTGAAGTGCTGTAATTGTTCTTCACAACAGAAAATCTCTACTCATCTTCCTTCTCCCTGGAGGATCTTCTCCCAAGGGAGCCAGTAAACACTGGCAGGCAGCAGGGCAGGGAGGGAATATGTCCCACTCTGAAGAATCCAGAGGCCATTCACTGGTGGCTGTGGAGCTTGCAGTAGCCAGCAAACCACAGCACGAGCTGCAACCGCGGTACAGCTCCCAGAACTGTTTCTAGCCCCTTCTCTCTGTTAAGTTCATGCCAAGAAGGTCCAGTACCAGAAAACAAGGAAAGGAAGGAAATACGCTTCCATTCCTGGCTCATGCCCTGGGCTGTGCGAGTGGCTGAGAGGCACGGATATGGGGTGGTTTAGAGCAAGAAAATAGCAGTGGCTGTGCCATGTAAGATACTGCAAACCAGCTGATGAAGACATGAGGTTTTGAACACGTGTTCAAAGATAACCCCCAACTTTCAGATGATCGTTTTGGTCTGGATGCATTGATACAGGCACACATGGAGGCTGATGGGTGTACACCCGCCATGAGGTACTCTTAGGAGGACTACGGAGCAAACTTCCTAAGGAGGTGACTGTATATTCTGGACTCTGCTCCTGTCACCCACTCTACCTACCTGTAGTCATCCCGCTATTGGCATAATTCACTCCAAAGTAGCCCTAACACTTCCAATGACCCGGAAATACATAAAATCTCCAGGATAAGCAGGATATAGAATTGAAGAGGATTCCAGTTACTAAATCTAATCCAGCTGATATATACAATTAGTGATTCTTTTAATTTATAATATACAGTGGTGGAGAACTGCTGCATAAATAAAGATCGCAGTAATTTAGACATAAACAGAACAAGACACTTGGCAAATGTGCAGTCATGTATTGGGTTTTCCGTGACGTACATTCTGTAACGTAAGAGGAGACCATCTAAATACTTTCAAAATTCCAGAGAGAATCTCGATATCACAGATTCATAGACAGACCCTCAGTCACTTCATTTTGAAAATAACCTTTTCACAAATCAAAAGGCCATTACTGCTGCTTCTGAAGTTGAGAATGGACCAAGAGCAGCCCAGAGGAGAAGGACTTGGGGGTACTGGTGGATGAGAAGCTGAACATGAGCCGGCCGTGTGCGCTGGCAGCCCAGAAAGCCAACCGGATCCTGGGCTGTATCAGGAGAATTGTGTCCAGCAGGGCAAAGGAAGGGGATTCTCCCCCTCTACTCTGCTCCTGTGAGACCCCACCTGGAGTGCTGTGTCCAGCTGTGGAGCCCTCAGAGTACGAAGGATATAGACCAGTTGAAGCGAGTCCAGAGGAGGCCACGACAATGATCTGACAGCTGGAGCCCTCTGCTATGGGGACAGGCTGAGAGAATTGGGGTGTTCAGTCTGGAGAAGGCTTCAGGGAGATCTTATTGCACCTTCCAGTACCTGAAGGGGGTCTACAAGGAAGATGGGGGGGGGGGGGGGGGGGCTGCTTTTTACAAGGGCCTGTAGTGACAGGACAAGGGGTAACAGGTTTAAACAGAAAGCAGGGAGATTTAGATTGGATATCAGGAAGGAATTCTTCCCGCAGAGGGTGGGGGGCACTGGGACAGGTTGCCCAGAGAAGCTGTGGGTGCCCCATCCCTGGAAGTGTCCAAGGCCAGGCTGGATGAGTCTTGGAGCAACCTGGGCTAGTGGAAGGTGTCCCTGCCCATGGCAGGGGGTTGGAACTAGATGATATTTAAGGTCCTTTCCAACCCAAACCATTCCATGATTCTATGATGGTATGAATGTGGCCATGGTATTGCTGTGCCCCACTGTGCTTGGCTGGGTGACTGTGATGTCCCTCAGAAAGACGAACACAGAGAGGTGAAGCCAATGCCTGTTCTGCAGCTGCTGATCGTAATGCCAAGACTCCTCTCCCTCGCTGTAGCCAACACAGCTTGGCTACATGCGAGGAGTTGGGCCTTGTCCTACAGGTGATAAAGACTGAGTTCTCAGCATGCAAACGTATTTGCAAGATGTAACAGCAATTATACCTAAAATGCTTGTGGTTTGATTCACTTTTTTAATCTGTGTGGCAGGAATTAGACATAATATTCAGCTCCAGATGGCACAGAATCTTTCTGGGATTTTCCCTTCCCCCCATCCTATCCCATCCCAGCCCCCCTCCTTCCTTTCTTCTGTAGGCAGTGTGCTGTTCTGATTTATATTTTTGAGTTTTCTCTGTATTCCTTTTCAACTTCCTTTATCTCTGTGTGAGAATTCTTCAGGCACAAATTTCTACAATTGCAGCCTCTCACGCATGACTACTTTTTGTCTTAATTTTTGTATTGTTTACAAATAAAAGCCTTAACATGCAGGAAATCCTGAACAAAACTACACTGAGTCCTTCAGTGATCCCTGAGGAAGTGGAGAGACAACTGTTAATAGGACATCCTATGTATCCAGGAGAAGTCAAAGGAACGCTAGCTAAATCAAGGGTGTTCCATATTGGCCATGAGATACACTTTTCTCAAGCACTCAAAACTCTCAGGAAATTTTGCTCCTTTATTTGAGAGGCGAGCATCCCCAAGTGTCAAATTACCTATGAAAGGCAGAGAATGAGGGGTTGCCCGCATTTCCAACACCTCACTACTCCATTATCATGTTGAAGATGGAGCTAAAATTTCAGGCCGAGTGTCAGAGATTTGGTTGTCAAACACTTCAAATGTTGGGCTTACCCTGTGAAACAGACTGTGGTTAGCTTTATTCATCCCTCTCCTTCCCATCTGTGTCAGTACTGGAATGGAAATGGTTCCATCCAGATGTCCTTGGGTTTAAGGTCTCTCAGACAAGTGGAAAAGGCAGCAACAATTTGTTGCCAGGACGGCCAGTGGCATCCTGAGGTGCGTTAAGAAGAGCATGGACAGCAGGTTGAGGGAAGTTCTCCTCCCCATCTGCTCTGCGCTGGTGAGGCCTCCCCTGCAGTGCTGTGTCCAGTTCTGGGCTCCTCAGCTCCAGAAGGACAAGGAGCTGCTGGAGAGGGCCCAGCGCAGGGACACTGAGATGGGGAAGGGTCTGGAGCACCTTCCATGTGAGGGAAGGCTGAGAGAGCTGGGGCTGTTCAGCTGGGAGAAGAGGGAGCTGAGGGGGATCTGATCAATGCTGACCAGTATCTAAAGAGGGGGTGTCAGGGGGATGGAGCCAGACTCTGCTCAGGGGTGCCCAGTGACAGGACGAGGGGCCATGGCCATCAGCTGGCAAACAGAAGGTTCAGCCTGAACGTGAGGAAACCCTTCTGCCCTGTGAGGGTGCCAGAGCCCTGGGACAGGCTGCCCAGAGAGGGGGGAGTCTCCTTCCCTGGAGACTTTCCAAAGCCCCTGGACTTGTTCCTGTGTGATCTGCTCTGGGGGATCCTGCTCTGGCAGGGGGGTTGGACTGGATAATCTCTAGAGGTCCCTTCCAACCCCTAACACTCTGTGACTCTGTGAATTTTGTTGCTGGAGTCAGAACTGTACATTGGCATAAAAAGTCTCCATCTGTTACTCAGCGAGCTACGCTGCAAGGCCAGTGTGCTAGTGCCCAGAGAGCTATCCCAGAAAACAGCTGGGTTAAGAGTCAGTTAGTCAAGCCGTGGGGACTGTTAAAATTTCTACCTGGCACAGAGAACATTTTCCATACTATTTCAACTTTTTAAGTTATCTTTACGCATCTTCACAGATTACAGCAAATAAGACACCTGTTCAGAGAAGAGGCATTCGACTGCCATGCTCATGTCAGTATTTGCCAGTCCACCACCTAAACAGGTTTCTCTAGTTACTTAGAACTACTTGGTAAATTTAACATGCCATGAAGGAAAACAGTAGGTCCATCCCTGGTATTCACAGCACGCCTTCTTCTGTTAGACTCTTTCATAACTTCTCATTTTTTAGTCTGTTGGGTTTACATCTCCATTTTTAGAGCACCTGGGGCATTTTTGGAAAGGCAGACCTTGTTTACAAACTGTCTGCCTTGCCCACTCTGGCATGTTGAAATGTCACTGTGCGTGCTGACACAGTAAAGGGGATATAATTTACAGGTGCCTTTAGGGGTGGGTGGAGGAGGCACAGGCAGAAATTTTTACACAGGCTGTCCTGGAAATGAACTATGCTGTAGGGGCAGCAAGAGAGCTCTGGTGTCAGGGAGGCAGGAGCATGCAGAGGTATTACCCAGCAAGAGAAGAGTCTGTGGCTGTGTCAGCTCTATATAATGGTGTTTAATGTCACGTGCAGTGTGACAGTTTGTACCACTGTAACATAGAATAATGCAACCACAACAATCATGGGTACAACTATGGTTCAGCAGTATTCAACTGTAAGATAACAATGAGATAATATAATGATGGCAGCAGACAGCGACAGCAAGCTTAGCAGCTTGTGGTCATGGAAGAGTTAGCGGTACGCTGCTATGGTTATGATGGCTGGTCCCAAGGCCCTGGATTCTCCAGGTGCCACAAGGTCTGCAAGACCCTGCTTTTGTTCCTGGGCATCCACACTGATGTCATGGGGCCTCAGGGTGTCACATTCCAGTACCTGAAGGGGACCTACAAGGAAGCTGGGGGTAACCTTTACAAGGGCCTGTAGTGACAGGACAAGGGGTAATGGGTTTAAACTGAAAGCAGGGAGATTGAGACTGGTCATCAGGAATAAATTCTTCCCAGAGAGGGTGGGGAGGCACTGGGACAGGTTGCCCAGAGAAGCTGTGGGTGCCCCATCCCTGGCAGTGTGCAAGGCCAGGCTGGATGAGGCTGGGAGCAACCTGGTCTAGTGGAGGGTGTCCCTGCCCAGGGCCAGGGGTGGGACTGGATGATCTTGCCTTCCAACCTAAACCATTCTATGATTCTGTGTGATCAGGGTGGTCCAGAAAAGAGGACAGCCACCATAACAGCAGATGCTCATGACCCACTACCATCAATGCTGGCCCTTTTCTGCTGACCCCACCCTTGTCATCCTTGAGTTCTCTGTTTAGCTGCTTAGGACACCATGACTTATGGCCCTCTGGGCTTCACTTATTCAATTTTCTGGACAGATTCATCACTACTGACTTGCTGAGCTAATGCAAAAGTGACCAGACACAGCATCCTCCTATTGCCATGTCTTCTTCCTGCAGCTCTTCCCCAGGGGAGTCCATTCCCTGAAACTGGCTCAGGGGTGACCACTGCTTTCATCCTTGCCCTAGGCATCCTAACCATGCCACTATTGCCATAAGTTCTACAAGTCATGTTAAATGAGCAGGACGCTAAATCTCTTCACAACCATTCATGTCAGCAATTTCACTCTGGTCTTACAAATACATTTCTAGTTAGGCTGGTCCAACAGTACATTAGCATACTAGCCTTTCACCACAGACAATGCTACACCTATTTGTTATGGTTGTTACATAGTATGAGTGAAGTTACGTTAAGGCCTTACTGTGGCTCAGTGGTCCCCTCTCGCCTGCTTGGGACTGAGACCCCTACAGTCACTGGGTTTCCTCTTACAAATTCATACAAGGATTGTTCCTCTGCTTTGGTTCCTCACCTGTACCATCTGCAATTCAGAAAGGGTGTATCATCTTATGTCCTCTGTGACATAACACAGACCCTTTAAAGTGGGTCGAGTGTCTTCTTTCCTCAGTACTGATAATGAACCAGACACACATCTGATGCTCCCTGAGAGGCTCCTGCAGAATTCTGTAGTCTGTACTGGTCTCTTCATCACAACGTGGTTTTGTCCCGTTACATCTCCCATCGAATGCTGAGAATTATTTTTGAGATGTGAAGGAAAAAGACGATTTGCCTTGCGACTTTTCAGGAAAATACGCTTTGAATGAATTTTGTTACAGAATTTTATCCCAGCGATGCAATTTATGAAACACCCAAAACAGAGCTTGAGGAGGTTTTTGAATCAGCCATAACATTTGCATGTGCGAGTTCACCAGCCAAGGTTGGAAGCATGAAGCGATGACTAAGTAGGCTGCCTCGGCCCTGATGTATGCGCCGTACAGAGCTGGGCACATGTCCAAGCCACTGATTTGCTCCTGCTGTTCCTATGCAGGCTAACAGCATATTTGCTATCAATTGCCATCGCTTGGGATTTGCTGAGCTGTGGCTAAGCAGGGCAAAGCGCCTGCAGCAGTCGTGACTCATCAGCTGGGTTTTCTTACAACAGGAGCCAGTTACTACTGAAGGCTGTGGGATGAGAAGCAGGGCTCAGCATGCAGGACCCCCATCCTCATCACCCCTCAGCTGATTGAAGTCACTCGTGTTTACCTTCCCCCTCACCCTGCTAAAATCAAGTGAGGCCCACGGGGCTTCAAGCCTGACTTCACCTACTTTTAGGTGGTGTTTTGTATGCACTTATTGATGTTCTCTAACAACAGAAAGATAAACTCATCTGAAGTGAAAATGCCTCGCAGATAGTGTTACTTGGACACAACACTCGAGCAACTAGTCTCCTGTATGTGATTATCCAGCATTCTCATGTTATTTTTCTTGTTCTTCCCAGGCTTTGGAAGTGTGTCACTTTCCAAGCTGTAGTTAGTAATGATCCCTGTGTGAAGCTAAATACAACTTCTAGGAGATATATGGCATATATTGTATCTAATATATAATTTCCTAGAGGTATGTGAGTAACGATGTTTGGTTATTTGTTGGTTGTTTTTTTTTCTAACTAGTATTTCTAAAGAAACTGTAAGATAAACAACTCTAAGTTTTTCCCAAAACTAACTGCTTTTCCCCGCCTCATTTCTCCAGAAACTGGAACTTGTATGTTTGGTCCATGCAGAAGCTGTGATGTAGCTGCCTCGTAGCTCCTGTCACCTCCAAGCCCTGTGCCCAGGAGGCACTACAGTTTGCGTGACCGCCTCCTTCTGTTGCCTAGCTGGTTTTTGAGTAAGGTTATCTCTCCGACTCCTTATCACAAAAACCTTTTTTTTTTCATTGGGAAGTGTACTGTTTTTTAAAATTTGGTTAAAAAGAATCAACAAATTAAAAGAAAAAGGTAAGCCACCTCAACATATAGAAGAGTAGGAGGTTAATCTTCAGCAGAAATATGTTTTTGAATAGATCATTTTGATCCTTTTGAACTGCACACAAGCTTCAAACGTTTCTTGCTTTAATAAAGTGAATTTGATGGAAGTAGGCCGTTTTTCAAAAATAAGGAATTTGAGCTATTTTGGTTTTTTTTCAGTTACAGAGTATCATACATGATTTACCCTTTTGTAGAAATGTCTTCCTGCAATAATGACTTCTTCTTCAGAGCACTGGCAATTCCAAGTACATATACCAATAGATGGGTATGTGCCCATCATGCCCAGAAGACATCAGCAGGTCATTCATCATCTGCAGGCACTTTCTGCTAATGCAGTGATTCAATTTATGCCAGCGTTACTAGGACTAGCTGTCACACAGCATTGGTCATTTTTTTCCACTACTTTGGTGGCAGAGGAAGTGGAAATTCTGGGAACTACAGTAAAATGCAAAGCCATAACAGTGTTGGCAGCTCAAATTCTCTAGCATGTATCTTCATAACCGCACTCCCAGATAACAACCTTTTTCTCTTGGTGCCCTAGAGAAGAGGTGAGCATTTTAACGTGCTGGCTCTTAAATCTGAATTGACTGGGTTTTATGAAAAGGTTTTCTGCCACTGCTTTATCCAGTCATTTACCAGAGTGAATAAACTGACCTCCAAGCTGTCAATAAATTGGATAAAATCAACAAAATACCACCACTGTCCCCCTTTCACCAATATGTAAATAGGTCTCCACCAGTAATTTCAACACTTCAGTCACGTAATTCCTGCTAACACACCTCAGTAGTAACAGCCACATAGCTGTGTCACGTGTGAAGATTTCCAATTCCTCTACATTTTCTTGAGCTTTATGCATTATTACAGTGGTCACTTATACTAATGGCACACTTTGCTTGTATTAGAATTCAGCACAGCTGAATTGTGATGATATGCTTATTTTTCCTTCGCAGATCTCCATCTTCAATGACATCATAAGATATTTGCTGCCTGGAAAAGACATTCCAGATTTCAACACAAAAGTGATCAGAGGACCAATTCATAATTATTAGGCCAATTTTTTAAGTAATGTTTTTCAGACACATAAGATCACATGTTAACTGATGTGAAGTGTTAAATAATATGTCTTTCTCATGGTGGCTAGTTAATAATTCATATTTAAAAGTAGTGTGACATGCCTTTATGGCCGTAAAATGATTATGGCATAGTGGCAGGATTTCAACGGGTGATCCTGCATAATATACTGCTGCTTTTTTCTGCAGGTTCCTATTATACAGTGCCATGCCATTACGCCAAGCCACGCCACGCCATGCCATACCAGTTCTTTAGGGCTGTTAAAATACTGTAAAAATACTCTGTACAAAATCAAAAAGGGTCAGACTATGTTAAAAAAAAATCAGGGTAGGGCAGCAAATGAAGCCATACGACATAAAGGTACCAACTACATGTGCAGTACTTGTCCAACTTCCCGCCTTGCAACAGCCAAACCCATTTCATCAGGCATTTCCCAGCAAAATCCAAAGAATCTGTGAAATTACGCAATTGATACTAATTTTTTTCTGTAATCAGCCTGAAAGGACAGAAAACAAGCACATACTGTTAGACCTGAGCAGTTGGTGTATTTCAGCTTGTGCTGCGATCATCAGAGCAGATGCTCAGAAGAATAACTCTACACGTAATAACGTGAGTACTACCGAGCTCAGTCACTCCCTGTTCAGAACAGTTTTCAAACTATTTAGGAAGTTAATTTAAACATTTCAGAGCACAAGAACACTTATAACTGACTCATTTAGCAGGTTTTCTTTTAGAGGTTCTCCCTCCCCCTGCCATGAATGGCAGCGTACTGATGGCCCCAAGTGCTGTCCATACACACACCAAGCCTACCAGAGTCAGCAGCCTACTGCTATGGCAACGTATCAGGATCCTGTTGTGGGAGAGCTTATACTGGGATGAGAAATTATCAGCCTCATTGCTAGAAGCAGCAGTTGACAAAGAAGAGGTGCCTTTGTAGTGGGGTCCCTGTCTGCTTCAAAATGCCCGTTGCCATATAAAATGATCATTTTACACGTGCATCACTATATTTTTCCACTAACCCAGCAGGACTCAAACCACCAACATTTAGAGGTGAAAGGCTCTTCAGTGCTGTGTTTCAGTGACGAACACCAGTTACTTTTGTAAGGTGAGAGAGGATTTTTCAAATGCCTTCATCCTTGGCCCACTACTGCTGCCACAGGGATCAGTCCAATATAAAAAGAAACAGATTTCATACCAAAGCAGCTAAATGAACAGAAAGTAGGAACGTCCCCATGGGTGTTCACCTGCAGTGTCTCTCCCCCATTCATTTTTTTTGCCAACTCTAACATTCAGTGTGGACACCAAATCCTTACCCTACTTGACAACTGGGCATTGAATTCCTGGTTTTCAAACAGCTGTGAATGCTAAAGACACCAGGGTTTATTTTAAGTTGAAGCATTTCATACTGTTTGCAGGTGTAGGGGTAGTGGTTACATAGAGGTTTTCTCTCCCATTTTGCAAGAATGTCTATTGCTTGAACAGGGGCTGTTTGATTCAGCGTATAACTTCGAGTGCTGAAGTTAACACATCTACTTCCACGCTTAACGATCAATGTGGATTTAATACTCATGCTGATTCAGTCATATAAAACAATCATCTGGACAAGCAAGCAAAAAACTTCAAAAAAATTATTTCAAAATCCTTGACAAGTGCCAAATATTTCAGAAAAAAACCTAACACATCTAATCTGAATCTTCTATGTGTTCCTATTTCAGAGATTTCATAAAGTTAATTATTTTTACAGTGACTGGGCTTGAAGAAAAGTAATGTAAGGCCTATGTGTGCAATTTTAGCTGCACAAGAGGTCAGTGAAGAAATTATTCAGCTTCTAGTCCGATGCAATAACATTCTCATACGCTGCTTGTGATATCAAATCGCAAGGAACTCACAAACAGTGCTGATCGCTTTCAGCAATATGGCATCACAGAACTAATACTATTAATGGATGCATAGCAAATGCAATGAGTTCGGCTCAGTGCCAAAAATTGGGAAGGTGAAACATTTCCGGATTTTCCCTTTTTTTTTTTTTTTTGTGGTGGAATAAAATTTAAGGCAACTATCTCTCTTCTACCTTGAACACGGCAGATTCTTTGGATCAAAGGACCACCAACTTACAGAAATTAGTATGAATCAGAGAAGCTGATTCTGAGTGATTTTGCTAATCATTCCTCTTGTAATAGTTTTTTCTGGAATGTTAGGTATTTTCAGTTCAAAGGCAAAAGAGTGTGGGTTTTCTCTACACCATCTGGATGCCCCATCCCTGGAAGTGTCCAAGGCCAGGCTGGATGAGGCTTGGAGCAACCTGGGCTAGTGGAAGGTGTCCCTGCCCACGGCAGGGGGTGGCACTGGGTGGGCTCTAGGGTCCCTTCCAACCCAAACTCTACTACTATTATGTATTTCCCCTCTACAAGCAGCTGTTGGACTGAGTTCAAAAAGCTTCATGTAATACAGTTGCTCCTCGCCCACACAAATCTAGCCTGTTAGGAAGAATGGTCTCTCTATCTGTTACACATGCATGAGATCAAATTATGTACTAAGGAAATAGCCTGAAGCCCTTTACCACAAGACGTTACCATGGCATTTATACTGTATTTATGTGGACAGATGCCTGCTTTAAGTTCTTCACGCCACCCATTTTCCTTAATGCATCATTTGATTCATTGCACATTTGAATTAAGCTGCAGAACTTAATAGCCTAATTGTGTGTCATAATGAGTGGCAGTTATGTGCCATATTTGTGTGAACAGATGAGAAAATATTTATATTTATTGCGAGGATTTGGGGTTTGTTTGTCTTTGATGAACTGTCATTCTCACGTAAGGAACAGTCACACTGGCATCACTAATCAGTATTTAAGTTTACTGTGAAATTAATTTAAGGTCTGATAATACTGGATAGTTGTATGTTTCATTTTGCAAAACCCCGAGCACATCTAACGTCCCTACAGCTCTCCACCAGATAGAGACGTGTGTTAGGCATGCACTTACCTTTAAAAATCTTAGATTTAGCCAACAGGTAAGTTGTGAGCCAATTAACTGCTTGGGGTAATATTGTTCTATGTTATAACCAGTCATTTTGCCCAACAATTTCCTTCAAATTTGCCTGGAACACAGTATTGACACAGAATGGCGGAGTTACAGGAAACTGTTCCAGTGAACAATCCAAACTAAGACCTATTCCAGTACTTTATCTCTTGGAGAAAGTTTGCTGCACGTATGTATTTGCCACTACACTGAAAGCAGAGCAAGGCACAGTGACATCACACAGACATAAGGCTTAGTTTTTTCTGAGTTTCTTGGGCTTCTACTTCAGGGTGGTTTTTTTCTTTGGGTGTGTGTTTGTTTATTTGTATGTAGGTCTTTTCTGGTTTGGGGATTTTTTTTTCAGAAACCTCAAAACGGGGTGGCAAATCGACAGGTGAGTGAAAGGATTCATCAAGCAAACTGTGAAGACAGAATGAGATGGGCAAAACAGAAGCCTAGAAAAAAAGGAGTATGAGATGAATATAGGAATATATGATCTAAGCTTTACAATGAAAGAGAAGGAAAAAAGCACAAAAAGAAATAAAATGTGCTATTAAAAAAAAAGTAATGTGGTAAACCTGCACTCCTTGTGCCCAAGGATACATTTTTTTCTCCAATTGCCTCTCAGCTTGTGGTTTGAATCAATAAGAAATGAGATTTCCAGACTTTCCATTTCCTTTCACGTTGTCCAGTCACTACATCCTGCAGAGATGAAAAACATTACCATGGCTGGGAAAGGGTGAAGAGAATTCGGGCTGGAAGCACCTCTCTCAAACTGAAGCTGACCCGACAGGTCCATCCTCCCAAAGCAGTTATCCCTACACCAGCAGGCAGGTAACGCACCTGACTTCAGCTTAACGCATCCTAACCCAGTTGCACACTTACAGGTGAATTTTACAATCATGTCTCGGTATCCAGGCATTTCTTTGGCCAGAGTGTAACTAACTGAAAAATAAAAGTAGCCGCCTGAGAAGCAGAAATTCTGAAGCCTGGTTTCCAGTACACTTCAGAAGTATTTTCTGTTTGACACAAAAAGGACACAGGTTTTTAGCCTTTTCCTTTGGAAGCAGTGGTGGGAAAGAGAGAGTTATTAACTGACTCCCCCTCTTCTGCCCAACCACGTTTTCACACAACTTAAAGGAACCTTATTTTTCAGGTCTCTCCCTCTCGGATTGACATTGGACAGTCATGTCAGAAATTAATGGAAGGGGGTGAGAAAACAGGGTGCAGATACATCCAGAGGCAGAAAGGTCGAATACAACCAATTCTCCCTAAAAATCCTCTAAAATTACTATGTGAAGCATAAGCATTACTTAAGATTTTTCTATCCTCAGCTCCCTCCTTGCTCTGCTTTGTAGAGGAATGTAAAGGCCAAAAGCTATCATATGGCTGTATTTCCTATAAGGATCTTACGTTCTCCTCCCTATGTGCATGGTGCAAAGATCCTTTCACATGGTACCAGCACGTGCTCAGTTTGTGCAGACCTTTTCATCTTCTCTTGCAGTCCAGGACATCAGAGCACACACAGTGCAGTGCATCAATTCATGGCAAGAATACCTTGTTTGTCTTCCTTTCAGTCCCTTAGTGACTTGGAGAGATAACTAAATAGAAACTTTCCCTAACAAGAATATGAGCTGAAAAACAGATTAGATAATCAGGCCAAAGTAGCCAGACATATTAGCTGTGTATTCTGTTTTGTTGCTTGGGGGGTTTTTTTCCTTCCATAGACATTGTTTTCTGTGTCTTATATAAAAAGCTATTATCATGAGGTTAACACCACTCAAAAGCCCGTGACACAGCTGTTAATAATATCAGAGATAAAGGAGCACTTACTGCTGGCTTTCAGATGGGTTTGAAGTTACTCTGTTCCCACTGAGTCAGTTGCTCCTTGCCAAGATCTTTTGAAAACCTCCACTTTGCTTCTGACATTTTTTTGAACTAGCACCTTTCCACAACAATAATGAGCAGCACATTCAGACCATCAGTATGTACACCCACACAGGATGATAGCACTGTGTCCTGCCTGCTCACACATCAATTTCTATTTATTCTGTTATTCTGCCAACTTTTCTTTATTCTCTCAGCCAACCTTCCTTTCCACAATTCGAATGAGTCATGGGATCATATAATCTGTTGTAGTGTAAGCAGTTTTCATACAAACTTGCTGAAAATGGTTTCCTTAGAGCCCCACCAAAGGCAGTGACTTTAAGTACTTTCTAAATAGGGCGCTGAGAATTACTTCTTTAGATGTCTCTTCATTTAGCAGCTGAAGTACCCCAGCTCCATAATGCATCCTCCAGCAGTATTTCTTTTAGCTCCTACCTAAACCCATAAAATGGGTTGTTTCAGGACTGCCAAGAAATGCTCTTCAACCATGTGGTCTCTCAGACTGTACAGCTCCTTAATTTTGCACAAATCCCACTGCAAACATCCCTACAGGAGCCCGCAGTGTGTCTGTGCAGTGCATAGTTTCCCCCAGCCCTCTGCTTTTCCTTCACAGCAGGACTATCAGCACATGAAGCTTCTTTATGGCTGCAAGGTTTTACACTGCTAACAACTTCTGACAGTTCACTAAAGCTTGTTAAACTCAAATGATTTTGATAATGCATTACAGCAAAAAGACAAATCAGTTACCCCAGCATAATCTTTCCTCTTTCTTCATCCAAAGATTTATATTAATTGCTTAGAAAAGGAAGATAATCTTGTTAAATAGACCTTACTGAATCAGAAAACAGAAAAAGACATTTTTAGAAGCACAGAGGTGTTGCCACAGGGCCCACAAACCTGTTAAACAGTTCATTCCATCCACATGGTTTTTTTAGGCTTCTACAATTATTCCCTTTTCATTTAATTCAGGCCTAATAACTCTAGAGACAACCATGGTCTTCTGCTGCTTTCCTTCTGCTTTCCACAGCTGTTGGAGAATTCTCCCAAGTCATTAAAATTTAAATCTGTTCTTATGCGTTGTCCTGAGGAAAGTTGGGGGAGCTTAGGCAAAGTCCTTTTCTTAGGCAAGGAGGGGTGCAGATGGTTGAGCTGCTGGAGGGTGGAGGGCCAATGAGCTCCCGGCAGCATCAGGATGAATTTGTGAGTAAATGAGTTCAAAACTAGGATTTGGATCACTAGAACTTGTCATTGCAGAGGAAGGCCAGATTCTGTAACTTAGTCTGGCTCAGTGGAAGAAGTATTGGACTGGGAGTCAGGACACCTGGATTCTGCTTCTGTATTTTCGCTGTTTGAGTACTTTCAGTTGCTTCTATTTCTGTCTCACGTCCTCTCTGCCTGTTTGGATCTGTCTAAACAGTAAGGGTCTTCCAATAAACGCTGTGCAATGCAAAGCACTGCCCTCACAATTAACAGCACTGTTGATTGTTCATACTAGACTGTTCCTTGCAAAGGTATGCTGGTGGCTACAGCAAGGCATGGCTCTCTCTTCAGAAGAGACACCCTGCACAATAATACCCTTGATAACCATATTCTACGTATTACAGCAGCTAAAAAACAGTCACAAAGGATGTTGATCCCAAGAACTGTGATTTTTATGTTATAGCTACCTCTTAAATCTTGCTCGAAGGCAAACACTGGAAATTAGATACATTTTTCTTCATAATCACAATTTCAGCTTCTGGAAATTACTTCTATCACATGAGTATCTGATGGAGATTCTCTGTGACCATCAAGAAGTTGTGCCTGAGTCTGGCTGAGACTTAGATGCCTGGGCAGTGACGTCTCAGGATACACCTCTGTGTACACTTGAGACCCAGAGAATTCTCCTGGAAAAGGATTTTTGGGACACTCTTTGCAGATATGACCACGGCAGAACTACTCGCTGCAACCGCACTGCCCTCCTGCTCAGGTTTGCCAAGACTCAACCTGTAGCAGGGACAACACAGAAGTTACTCTGTAAGCTCTGGGTGATGTCTCTCTTGGCCTCTGGGATGCTTTGATCTCATGATGAGGTGTGCAGCTCTCCCCACGAGCTGATCACCTACACAGAGACCCGAGCACCAGCTGAGGTCTTCAGTATTTCCACACCCTGACCTCTTTCTTTATCAAGACTTTAGCCCACCATCTGTGAACAGTTTTCCCATCCCGTTTGGGTGTTGGTAGGAGAAATACTTTTAAAATATCACATTTCTCAACTACAATAAAATGAATGCCATACATACAACAGATACTGGCAGACAGAAACTCTCTGAAGCATTGTCCCTTTCCATAGCTGCAAAGCAACATATCCTTTGATTGAGGCGATTTATTTCACTCCTCTTACTACAAAGTGTCAGTCAGCCTATAATGAAACCAACTAAAACATTAGGGATAAACTTTTATATACCTCTTTAGCTTCACCCCAAATATTTCACAACAGTTACTGAACTAAACTTTGTCACCTTCTTGGCTCAAGCCTCTTTTATTATTTTGGACGATGGCAATATAGAGAAGACACATAAAACTCCTCTTTTCAGGTAATATGCATGGATCTAATTTTTAACTGCTGTTTAAAGCTGGATGATGAGCTAGAAGATGACAGCGGCTTAACTAGTGTTGTGGCACAGGCTACGTTAGCAAAGAAGCTGCTCATACCAGGAAAAGGCGTTACTCTGCTGCTAGAGTCAAATCACACTGCCAAAGGGAATAAGCTGTACCTGCAATGGACTCCCATGAAAGAGTGATGGGAGTTTTATTTCACACAGCGTAGCCAGGTGTTGGCTAGAAGCACCAGCAAACCTCAGAATGAAGCGATAAATGCCCACGTACCTCTTCGCCTCCAGAGGACTTGCCGGATCAGGGGTCTAACCGCAGAGAATCAGGGCTGTGAGCCCACTCAACAGGAGCAGGCAGAGGCACGAAGGAGGTGAGGAACTGGCCCCGCTCCCGCCACTCACCGTCCACAGCAAGGCTACGCGGGATGGGCATGTAGTAACTACGTGGAGGATGCGCTGGGCCAGCAGTGAGTACCTGCACGCCTGCGGCCAGGAGGAAGCGGGGAGGCAGCCTGCGTCAGACGGCTCTGAGTCACCATGCCTGCCGGGCCGGACCCCGGGGGGGCAGTTTACAATCACCGGGATCAAGCTTTTAGTCATCAAAGTCGTACAAAAGTAATGCCTGAGCAGAGCCAAGAAGGCTCCTGAAGTCAAGAAACAGTCAGTCATGGGTAAAGAAAATCCAGCTGGGGTTTGAATAACTACACCTCTACATACACCAACAGAAAATTTATGCCAGTTTTTCTTCATTCTTGCCCTTTTAATATTTTTGTGATGGAAGTAGAACCAAGTTGATGCGTATGCTTAAAAAAATGCTGGAAGTAGCAGCATGCAATACATGAGCAAGTCGCAGCAGAGACAAATCACAGAATCATGGAATGGTTTGGGCTGGAAGGGACCTTAAAGCTCCCCCAGTGCCACGGGCAGGGACCCCTTCCATAGCCCAGGGTGCTCCCAGCCTCATCCAGCCTGGCCTTGGACACTCCCAGGGATGAGGCACCCACAGCTTCTCTGGGCAACCTGTCCCAGTGCTCCCCACCCCCTCCGGGAAGAATTTCTTCCTGATGGCCCATCTCAATCTCCCTCTTTCCTTTCAAACCCTTTACCCCTCGTCCTGTCACTACAGGCCCTTGTAGATATAAATGGGGAGGCAGCTCACACTGTAGCTCCCCAGATTAATTTTGTAAGCACTTCTATGCAGAGGCACTCATGTGCTTCGTGCACAACAACTAATTAACTGGTATGGGGGTAGTGTCAGGGAGAAGCACACATCTCTCATTCCAGCAGACCAGTGCAGCTACTACTTGATATAATGTTCATCTTCTGTAATCATTTCCTACACAATCTGGGGAAAAGCCTGACTACTTAATTGCAGTACAGATTTTAACTTATGAAGTCACTTGTGTCAGTAGCATGAAGTGTCAGGGTCTGGACCTGACTGTCTTACCTCGCAGTAGACTGTATGTATCAGATCTCGTGTGTGTGTGTTTCTTTGCATGGAAGCTTTCCAAAATGCACCAGTAAATTACCTGTAAGCTGAAAAATTCCCCTCCCTTCACCTGCAATCAGCAGAGCTGCTGTGTCTGTGGACTGTGCAATCTTCTCCTCATTAAGGCTATTTAGTGCTCAAGGAGTACATAACAGCTTTGAAGCTGATGAAGTCATCTTCTTGATGATGGAAAAAATCGTGCTAGGGAAGGGAGTTTCTGGTGCCTGTGTCTTACTAAATTGATCCCTTGATGATACTTCCACTTGCTGCAAGTTAGGGAAAAGCCAACCATTCATTTTGCACAGGGATGGAGCAATATGAAGTGATACAGTTCCATAGCAAATCGGTGTAAAGACAGACCTCTTCAGCTGCTGACAGAAGCTGCTTGAGTTTCCTCAGTCAGCCTTTTGCCCACGTGCTTGAGAGCTCACAGGCCTTTCTGCTCCACAGGAGGGCTGTAGAAACAAACTCTAGGGAGTGGATCGTAACAAACAGCTGGAAACTTGGGTGTTTCAAATATGCCTGAATGTGATGCTTGGATGCTTCTGTACAGTAGCCAGAAGTTTATTTATGCTTTAAAATTATTTGTCCTAACACCAAGACACAGACATTCATTTTTCTTCGAATCAGTTGAAATCTTAAATTATTAACTCCAGGGACAGGGTTCAACAAATTGTTTCCAGTATACAGGAGAAAACACAAAATTTACATGGAAAGTGCAAGAGAAAGCTAGTTTCATAGTAAGAGCATATGGTAAACACGGGCTTCCTCTTTGGGCCAAGTCTCAGCCAATACAGGACACAGAGGATATTCTCCTTTTAACATACGTGCCATACTCCATCACTACAGAAATAAATTTTGTGAATCTGTAGGACAGAAATAGCAACGCCTACAAGCAGCACAGCGGAATGGGAACTCTTGTCGCTGAGATCCACAGGAATGAATGCAGGAGGTAAACTCAACTTCACTGAGCCTTTATTTTCCCCTCTTCAATGCAAACGTCTTACTTCTTTGAAGTAACATTAGCAAAAGCAATTCAAAGCTCAGCTGTGTGTACACAGCACAGTTATTTCTTCATAGCAACTTTTGTTGTATCAAAAAAACAGTAAGACCTTTTACCTTGATACAGCGCTTTTCATCTTCAAAGCGTTCACAAATACACACCAGCTAATCTAAACACCCCTTTCACATCGTTAAGGTTGATTAACATGATGATTGACTTTGCAGGAGGGACAGTTTAAATTGCTTACTTAAATGCACAGAAGTATTTGACGTCAGAAAGGGGATTAAAACTCAAGGGTCCCTATGTCCTAATTATCTGCCCACAACATTAGAACCTCTTCTCCCAGCCTTGGTTTGTACTGTGAAGAATTATCCTCTTATATAGAGACTGTTTTCTATATTTAACTAAATAACATACCATTTGTGTAATTAAAGTGCTTCTTACACAAACAAGAATGTTTCAGTTCATTTGGCCAAGATTTCACAACTCTGCCAGGCACACAGCCAAACTGTTAGTTGTGGGGACCTTAAACTGCCAGACCTTCCCATCAGTACCTCCAAGGACAGGGTTTTCAGGTGCCAACTACATGTGGGCTTTCACCACGATTCTCTCAAGGCACAGGAAAATGACACTTTACATTTAGGTTTGAAGGGTCTTAATCTGGTGTATGAATTCCTTATTTTCACCTACAGGTTCTTTCTTGGGTTTTGAGTGGTGTAAGGCGTAAATGAGACTCAGCTCTGTTTTAACTTAAGCCAAGGCATCACTGCTTATGAGACACGGCCACCTGAAATGCTGAGAGATCAGAGACTGAGTCATGGTGCATTTATTTTATTTTTTGAAAGGTGAAATGAAACGCCACCAACGTCTCATTTTTATTCGGACAAATAGATCTACATCCCATCAGTGAGAACGTGAAGCACATAGCGCATCTCCTCGGAAAATACGAAGATACTGTTTTGTTTCAAGGTTTTCTGCAATGTCATAAATGGAACTGTGAACTGAGATTGGAAAAGCTGCTCACAATGATAAATGCTGCGTTAAGAATTTCTAGATCATAGTTTACTGATGAACACCCACTGAACCGGATTCCATCTCTCAGTCCCGTAACAGGATTTTAATTTTAAGCTATTCAAAACTGACTTACCAAAAGCACATTGTCTACAGAAATGGAAGTATTTTAAAATGTTTATTTCACAAGGCGCCATTTCTTACCTCTTACTGAACTGCTAAATCATTTTGAAGGCTCAAATGCTGGTATGGCTCGACACAGGTTATAAGCTGGTGTAAGCAACGGGAATTCAGCAGCTGTTGATGTACAGCGGGCTCACCTGAAGAAGTGCAAAATTTCATACTGAGACAGGTTTTCCTCACTAAACTACTAAACTGAAATTAGCATGGTATTAAATTTTAAAAGTTACTTAGTTTGTCTGCAACAACACAGTTTTTCAGCTCCTTTTTCTGACCCTGAGTATACACTGCCAACCCACTGTCTACGATGTGCCAAAACAGTGTCTCAGACTAGGTATCTTTGGAAATCCCGTGTAACAAACTTCTTTTAAGCTTCCAGCTTATTTATTTCTTGAAGCATCTGTGTCATTAACATTCACCATGAGCAGGCTTTTCTGCTTGCTGTTCTGTTCAGATTTACCTTGGATATACAGAGAGCTTTACACAGAGCAATACTCCTACAAAATCCAGTACAGAGAGTCCATAAGCATACACTTGGAAAGCTGCAGTACCAAACTCCCAGGCTGTGCAGGAACAGATAGCACAGGTTTTAAATGGGACTAAGAAAGCACTCTTAACTTATGGTCCCTGAGAGTTCAAATACTGAATGTTTTCACACTACTTAAACAAAGTGAGCTCTTATTCAAAAAGAAAATAAAAAAAATAGAACCAGAAAATCAAATGGATTGCACACAGCTGTTGTTAAAGAGGAGTACGGCAACAAAACTGACACAGCTTTTTATCAGCAATTCAACAGAGGAAAAATGAAGTAAAATTAAACAGAAGGAATTGCCAAAAATTATTCACTACTAGATTTGGAGCGCTGAAAGCAGAACCTATACCTTCAATGGAAGGGCCAACCTAGAATGATCAAAATAAGTCAAATTTCAGTCTTAATACGGTATTATGGCTATACTGCACCGCTCTGAAAAAGTTAACATGCGGCTTCTCCCACGTCCTTCTCTCTGCCTTTACTAAACTATGATCTTCCAAAGTCCATTTCTCATCAGAATAGGCTCACGTTTTGAACGGCAGTAGAAGTCTTCAGCCTCTGCAACAAACATCCCAGCTGTGCATGAAGATTTCTAACTCAGGCTGAAGACAAGAGGATGAAGTGTTTAAAGCCGCAGAGAGTAAATTCCAGCTGAAACACATGTTCAGCACTAGCTGCTATGGCCCTCAGCTATCAGGAATATACTTTTTCCGGTATCCGGTGAACTGCCTCACAGATCTCAGATTTCTCAGCTGCGACAAAAGTGTAGAACATATGTTTAGTGATGAATCTGAGTCTGCGTTTACCAGCAGATACGTGACATTTTTTAACAGACAGGTAGCACTGAGTGGCATGTGCGAATGGCACGTCTGAGGTGTCTCCGAAAGATAAAGTTGCTTTAAAGAAAATCTAAGACAAATGCTTCTTAAAATAAGTACTTGCAATTTAACAAGATGCTGGCTATTTCTGAAAGCTCTGTATTTGATACTTATATCCGTCTATGGTAATAAAATACATAAATATATAAACACTATTGATGTTTCTCAAAAGGTAACATCATGTTATTGTAAAACCAATGTTCTGCTTAACTGTATGGACTTGTGGCAACAAGAAAAATACCACAAATAGGAAAATTATCATTATTAACATATAATGATATAGTGATTACCTCTTCAGATCACTTCAAGCTGCACTTAGCTTGGAGCTACATGTATGTACTTTCCATATATATGTCCTTCAGAAAGAAAACCTTTTTTTCCAAAACATGCTCCAGTGTGTTCTCAGAAGAATTTTTGCATATTGAAAAAAACACCCTTAATTAAAAATGCATTAAACTTATAAATTAATTTGGTTTTATTTGAAAACAAACCCCTTTCATTTTGTTACAAACACTATAAATTAAGTTACAAGTACTAAAAATTACGAATGTTCACATAGTTAAGGCTGCAATTTTGGTCTCATTTTGCCATTTCTGCCATTCCAGGGCTAATCAGCAGTTTTTGCTCAGTTACTGTTTCATAGGGTGCTCCAGGGACTTTGTGGTGCTGCTTAGACCAACCTGCAGTTATCAAACTGAGGAATTTTAGGAGGATGACAAATAAACCCCAGTGTCTCCAGAAACATGGCAGGAGGTTAGGCTGAAATACGGACTGTCTGAAGGTCAGTTTTCAGAGAGACAGAGTCAATGCTTGGCATTTTTAGCACATGCTTACACATTTAAGTAGATAAACGATATCTACTATAGCACAACATTTGTGGAATACTGTTCTCTGGAACTGCAGCATCAACTTAAAAAAGTATTTATGCACCACCAGCTGCAGCACCGCTCTGTTTACCTGCAGCCAGGGAAGACTCCAGAAGCTGCATGTAACCGTGGACACCAGAAATACTAAAAAGAAAGCAGAATGGGGACCCTGGCTGCAATTTCAAGAGGTATTTAAACACAGCACCGTTCACACTGGCTTAATAAAAGCGCTTCCACGAAGAAAGCTTTTAAGAAAGCATTAATACCTTCGCTGAGAGTACATTTTGAGGATGTAGCACCGTTTCAGGGCTTACGGACCAGGCGACAGTGATGCGTGGTGGAGACGTTCCAATGAGGCCGCTGGTGAAGAGCGGAAAGAGCGTATTGGCAGAAATACTCAGAAATAATGGGATGGCAATATCTGCTTCTGGAGAGGATATCCTGGGGGAAAAGGGACACTGAAAAAAAAAAAAAAAAGGCAGGTAGTAAGGTGGGACACAAAATTAGGATAGACCAGATTTTGGTCCCAGGAGCTGGTCTGCATCGTATGTTCCTCATCCTTTCCTGAGGAATTCCAGCCAGTACCGGCTCACGCCCGGAGGCCGGGCCCTCAGGCCGGGGGAGCGGAGTCCTGGGGGCAGCCCCGGCGCCCCCCACTCGGTCCCGCAGGCTCAGACCTACCGCGGAGCTACCGGGCCTACTCCTACGTCCCGTCGGGCCGCGGGTGTCCGGGGGAAGGCGCCGTCGGCGCTACCCGCCGCGGCCTCCCGGAGCGCGGGCGGGCGCTGCCACCTAGCGAGGGCGGCGGGGAGCGGCCCCGGCCGGGGCGGGCCACGCGCAGCGCGCACCCCGCTTCTCCCCCGAAGCATGGCCGCCGCCGCCGCGGCCGTGAAGGTAAGCGCGGGTCTGCGCCGCCCCTGCCGCACTCAGTCCCTCCCGCCTGTCGCCGCTTGCCTGGGCCGGAGCGGGAGGCCGCGGGCCGCGCCGCCCCTCGCCCGCCGCATCCTTCCCTGCTCCCTTCCCTCCGCCCCGCCCGCCGAGAGCGGGAGCACGGCGGCCCCTCAGCGGCGCCAGGCGGGAGAGGAGCCACCATGGCGGGCTCCAGCTGCCGCCGCCTCGCGCGGTCGGGGCCTCTCCGCGGCGGGGCGGGCAGCCCCGCACGGCGCTGCCTCAGGCCGGAGCCGTCCCCGTGGCCATGCCGCGTTCACCCCGGAAAAGGCGGTGTTTTCCCCCATTTTAAATGAAAGCCGAAGGCCTCTGCGGCGCAGGGCTTCCGACCCGGGTCTGGCAGGGAGGGGGACGGGGGGGCGCCTGGGCCTGTGGCTGCCGCCGGGCGCGCAGATCCTGGTGATGCAGCAGAGATAAGCCGGGACAAAGGTCTCCCTCAAGGCTTGTCCGTCCCGCGCGTTTAAGAAGGCCGTGCCGGGGATGAGCAGGCTGACGGCCTGGGCGTGCGGTTTGACCAGCGCGCGGGTGCGTTTTCTGAGGTGCGCTAACTCCCGGTTGTTGGGGTGTGTAGAAATGGATTATCAGGGGTCTTGCTTTTACAGAGACATTCGCAGAGTTAACTGCGCGCAGCTCGCTGTTCACTTGTCAGTGAAAGCCTTAATGCCACCCTCGTTACCCCCAAACGGGAGAGAGGGATACGGATGTTCTCGTGCTCAAAGACCCGCGGCTGATGGTGGCAAAGCGTAACGTGTGCTAGTGTTTGAGGCCCCCTGATAGACAAGCGTCGATGCTTACTGCCCCGAAACTTCCGTGCCTTCTGCTTGAACCTACCGGAGCAATTTCACCAAACAGCAGGGGAAGAAAGACACACTTAGGTGTGATCATCATTCGGACTCCCACAGAGAAATGCTTTTGATTTCCTACTTAGTGCTGTTACTGCTTTTTGTTAGGTTTCACTTTTGTTGCTCTTCATCCCCGTGTTTGAGATGTACGATACTGCGGTAAAATACTTCACGTTTCGTTCCTTCGCAGTGCTGTATTACTTCAGGTTTAATTCCCAATAACCCGAGCTACAGCCTCTGTTAACTTCTACAGGTTATGCCCTTGCGTCCCTTTGTAGGATGCAGAGTCTGGGGTGGCTCATACAGTCTTGCACCTTTCCAGTCTTGAGGTCGCTCCTAGAGGTGACGCACTCTGCCTTTTGCGGAAAGGTGGGACTTCCCTCCCTGAGTCAACTCCGTTCTGCCATTCCTGGCCTTCAGTGCCCGGGCTGCTAGATGGGAATTGTCCTCAGCCACCTTGGCAGGGTATCTCCCCGCTGAGCTGGGAGCGGCTGCATTCTTTTTGGCCATTTACTAGAAGGTCTGTAAAGCAGAATTTAATACAGAAACATTTTTGTGTCTGCAGACACAGCTGATAGTCCTGGCAGTTTTCTAAACTGGAAGAAAAATAATTCTTTTGCAGAGAGGTAAAATGAATTTTAGGATCGGAGCTGCCACCTCCAAGTTGGAATGACGTGGCTGGAGAAGCAGCTGCTTCAACAAATCTCTGTTACTGTCTTTCCACCATAGTAGCTCTCCTGTGAATTACGGTGAGCCCAGCATTTCTCTAGCCAGTGTTGCCTAAGGTGGCTTGAAGGTTGACCAGGTTTTGCAGGGAGGAAGAAGGCAATAGCAAATTCAGGGTAGTCTAGCTCTTCTTCTGTGCTGTGGGTTCTCCACCCTGGGAGCTGTGAATATTCTGCCAGCTCACTTCACTGCTGCTGTTTCTGACAGCATGGCTGTTGGTGTAAAAGCCTTTCTGGGACTGAACTGTGCAGTACAGGCCACTGCAGCAGCAGGAGCCCAAGAGCAAATCTGAAAGTAACCTCACCAGGCCCACGCTGCCGAGAACAGAGCGAGCTCTGTGCTGCCGCAGATCAGATGTGCTGCTTTCTGGCACAGGAGTGGTCGGTTACAGCGCGGGATCTGTGTGTTCTTAATGACCTTACAGCACTGCAGTTCCAAAATAACTTTTCGGTTGTGTAGCTGTTATCTCCAGCATTGCACTCTTCTCTGCAGTCCCAACAACTTTCACTTAACGAGGCACAAAAATTCCCTTTTTAATATCTTCAGTCATAGGGTGCTGATAAAACAAGCATTATACCAACCTAGAACTAGTTAAGTTAATGAAAACAATGTTTCCCCCTAGATTTTTTTCTTAATAGGTGCCATTTCGATCCTGGTTTCTGTTAATGTAGTAATTTTCCATTACTACATTATTACTTCCGTTACATGCGTTATTACTGAATGCATGCATGAACAGTGTTAAAGGTGGTCTGTTCTTGATTTTGAATTTTATGATTCCTCTTGCACACTTCTTACATGGTTCTTAAGGCACAAAAATAGTCATCCTAAAATTTATACAGTTTTAAGGATTTTCATGAGCAATCTAACAATCTGAACGTGTCTGATAAATAAGCAGCCTGAGTGGGATCAGACCCGCCAGTACTGCTGCAAACAGTGATCTAGGTCTTCTCTAATGCTTGAGTTTATTCAGAGTTGGAGTTCGTGGCGTTTTACTGGTATTTTCCTGTGCACTACTCCTCGTGCTCCACAGGGGGGTAGCAAAAGGAAATGGGAGATGTGCTAAAACTACTTCAGCGCGTCAGCGTGTACAGCATCTGGTGTGGGAATTTTCAGAGAAATACTTGATGTGTAACGAGTACCGCAGAACCTCCGCTTGTTGGAACGAAATGCTTGATGAGCCAGCTAACGCAGTGGTTGAACAAATGAGGTCTCTGTGAAGGTGAAAGTTAAGAAAAAGCAGGAGTAAGAGACAGCTGGGGGTGTGATGTGGAAGGGGTGTTGTCTGGTGAAGGTTTTACTTGAGAAATTTGCTGTCTCTAAAAATCATAAAAAATGGTGGAACGATGCGGTGATAAGTCATGCCAGAATGATGCTTCCCCCACCCCACCCCACCCCCCACCCCTCCCCTCCCCCGATAAGCAACTCAGCCATTATATGAATTCTTCAACCTAAAAGTGAGACAAACTTTGCAACAACTGGTTGTGTTGGCGGGGGGGGGGGAAACAGCAGCATTGATGATTGGTGACATTGTTTTTAAATAGTGGGCCTGACAGTACCCCTTTGTGATGGGTTGACCTTGGCTGGAGGCCAGATGCCCACCAAGGTGCTCTGTCACTCCCCTCCTCAGCTGGGCCTCTCCCTTCTTCCTGGGATTCAGATCCACTCCCACTTTTCTCTACCTCCTCCCCCTGAGAGGTGCAGGGAGATGGGGAATGGGGGTTGGGGTCCGTCCATCACACTCTGTCTTTGCTCCTTAGAGGAAGGACTTCTCATCTTCTTCCCCTACTCCAGTGTGGGACTCCTCCCACGGGACACAGTCCTCCACAAACTTCTCCAGCATGAGTCCTTCCCACAGGCTGCAGTTCCTCATGAACTGCCCCAGTGGGTCCCCCCCACAGGGTGCCATCCTTCAGGAGCAGCCTGGTCCAGCACGGGCTGCCCCCCTGGGGTCACCAGTCCTGCCAGCAAACCTGCTCCAGCCTGGGCTCCTCTCTCCACGGGCCACAGCTCCTGCCAGGAGCCTGCTCCAGCACGGGCTGCCCATGGGGTCACAGCTTCCTTCGGGCATCCCCCTGCTCCAGCGTGGGGTCCTCACTGGGCTGCGGGTGGGTCTGCACCCCCCCCCCCCCGTGACCCCCCATGGCTGCAGAGCACAGCTGGCTGCACCACAGGCTGCTGGGAATCTCTGGCGCCTGGAGCATCTCCTCTTCTCCTTCCCCACTGACCTGGGGGGCTGCACAGTTCTTCCTCTCACATCATGTTCTCTCTCTGTCTGCAAAAATCCCTCTTCTGGTTTTTTTTCACCCCTTCTTAAACATGTTATCACAGAGGCGTTATGACTGATTGGCTTGGCCTTGGGCAGCGGCGGGTCTGCCTTGGAGCCAGCTGGCACTGGCTCTGTTTGGCGTGGGGGAGGCTTCTAACAGCTTCTCACAGAATCCAGCCCTGTAAACCCCCACACACGCTACCAAAACCTCACCATGCAAACCTGATGTTCCATTGAAAGAGCTGGAAGTGTTCTGAACCTGAGAACACTTGTTTGAAAGTGGAATTATGCCTAGAAAGATAAAACAAGATACTGTCCAATGATGAACTATAAACAAGAAAATTCAGTAGCATTTTTCTTTTGCTGGAGTCAGGTGAGTTTAGTCTCAGTGAGAATATATGTTTCAAATTTCCTTTTGTTTTCTTTCCCCTTTTTTTTACAAAAGAAATAGATGAGCAAGAACACGAAATCAGTGATTACTAAAGCATAACAGATGGGTGGTAATTGTGAGTCACTTCGTGCTTCTTCACTACAAGTTGTATCAAAACACAACATAGAACTTTTAGCCTGATTTTCTATGGAAATAATACACATTTTATTTAAGTGGCACTTTGCCCCCCATTTTCCCTTTCCATTATGTTTTTAAATTCGTAGCCAATTTCATAAAAATTTGTGAAAAAGTCCTTGAAAAGACTTCATAAAGAAAGTTGAGGAGCAAGTTGTTTTGCCTAAAACTTGACACCCGTGTGTCTACACAGGAGACAGTGACCCAGCTGCAGGCAAGGTTTGAGTGATCACTTCCACCTTCTTAGGTAAAAGACCTAATTGTAAATAACTGACGAATCCCAGCAGGTGAAATTGTCAGATAATTCACTTGTGAAGATACTGTTGAGCTGTCTCTCTTTTCAGGAGCTGTACAGAGAATGCTTAGAGAGAAGTTCTTAGAGATTGGCAGGTCAACTCAAAAGCCTTCACGTTTTTTGAGAAAAGGATTGTTTTGTATGTATAATAGTATATAGTAATGCCTGGTCTGGCGGTTGTGTATGGGACTGGTTTTCTCCTTGTAAACAAGAAGTGTTTGTTATAGTGTGCTTCATGCAGGTATTTCTCATTCATTGGGGCATTCCCAAATTACACTCTGCATTTCTGATTTGGGAATAAATGATGAATTGGCATATCTTTGTGTGTTTTCCATAGCTTTTTAAATTTGGTGTCTTTAAGGAGTAGAATCATACTGTAAGAAACTGGCAAGTTAAATACAGTTGTTTAAAATCCGTCATTTGAAATTTTCTTTCTGGGAAACCGTGCTGGGCATGTTATGTTTTGTTGATCTGTAGCCTAGCTCCATCTCAAGCATAAAATTTTGTAGCTGCCTAGTTATTTTTTCAGACATACTGTTAAGTGGAATGTAATCTCAAGAAGACTAATGTGTACTTTTTCATGTTAGATCGGAATTATTGGTGGAACTGGCCTGGATGACCCTGATATCTTAGAAGGAAGAACAGAAAAATATGTTGATACCCCTTATGGCAAGGTCTGTATAACTTGTTATTATGCTACTTTTTGCTGGGTTTAAAGTTGTTTGTATGCTTTTAGGAACTTTCAGACTGTTAAATAAATGCACAAAGGTGGTACTGTCACGAGTATTCCCTTTTAGTTCTGTGTACTGTGTGATTCTTAGTTTGTAGAAACAAGGTGTTAGAAGGATGATGTGCGAAGGAGACTATACCTCTTCTCATTTGTAGCTTGGATGAATTTATAAACTCAGTCCTGAATTTGCAGTCAAAAGGGATAAACCCGCTCTTTCAAATTTGTGCCATTGTGTAGTGTATGTCAGATTGCTCAAGGAACCTTTCTCAGTTGCAGGACTTTGAGGTATACGGCCACCATTTTCCCTGTAACCACTGAATTATGCTTTACATATCAATGATCTCTTTACAGTCACGCTTATAACCACATAATTTGAAACTGATTTGAAAATGAAGCTCTGAAACTCTTTTGTGGCGCAGGTATTCTTGACCAACCCTTCTTCACATTGCTCCAGCCCTTTTCCTCGGCAGAAGGGAGTGGTGGCCAGGGGTGCTGCTCTATACACAGTGCTCTGTGTTGTGAAGGAATGTTTCTGCCCCAGAGCATTTCTAGTAGGAACAGGCAAGACAAAGGATGAGAGTTTCATAGGCAGGAAATCAAGAGGGTAGAGGTTCTGCTTGACACAGGAAGTTCATAGAAGAACCAGATCTCAGATACCATGTAATTCATAAGACCAGGGGAGTCTGGATGCTTTATCACTGCCATCAGAATTGTATCTTATGACTTCTCCCAGTGTAAGCTGGTAGATGTACAGTAAGACATCTGGCGTGTGGTAGCAAGAGCTTGTCAGAAAGCTGAGTGTTGTGGTGTGTGATTAAATTGGAATCCATACCTCCATTCAGAATGGTTTAAGGAGGAAGGAAGAGTGTAAAGAGCCAGCAGAGTTTGCACACCATTCAAGAAGGGAAAGGAGATAAAGATTAAGGGAGAACAGAACATCAGAAAAATACATTTGATTTTTTCACCATCCTTCAAAAATCTGTTAACAAACTGCAGGAGAATGAAGGGTACTTGCCTCCTCCACTTTCAGTACCCTGCTCTCCAAACAGTTGGTCTGACGTAGAATCCACTGGCTAAACCAAACCAGCTGCCATTGCATTCCCTATTTTTTGAGAGTCATGGATGGTCACAGCATAGCTGTGTCTGGAGGCTGCTCACAAGGCAAAAATAGCACGTGCTTGTAGCAGATACTGTCTGAAGCCTTCATATTCAGGAAGGGGGAACACTCTTCCCCCTCACAAGGGTCTGTTCAGATTGGAGTTAAAGGTACAGTGGCAGCACAGCGTTTGGAGCGCTGTTCTGTAGCAGTGCTGGGAAGCACAGGGTGTGGGTGACCCGGTGTGGTAGGTGGCCTACAGCAGGGTTTGGTATTACTGGGAAGAGTAGGAGTACCTGCAGGATGCCTTCTGCACAAGGGAGTGGAGAAAGCTTCCTCAGTCCCCCACCTTTGGTCAGAAGGGAAGGCCTTTTTGATTTCATTTAGGAAGCAGTTTGATGACTGTCTTTTTTCTGTGTTCTTCACAGAATGCATCATGAACAGAGGAAAATAAATCTTGGTTACCAGTGACTAACTGCGCCTGAGCTCGTATATTATGCATTTAGCATAAGTGCAACTGAAAGAAAAAGCTTGTGCATATGCTGCCTGTGTACTGGGGGAGAGGTGTAACTGAGATGTCATGGCAGGAAACCAGGCATGGATTCTGGGTATTGTGGTGAGCTGAACTGGGAGTGTTAAACTGACCTGGATGGAAAACTGCAACTTTGTGGAGCTTCCGTATCTGTGAAAGGAAGCACAGCCAAACCACAATATTTTACCCCTGCCCCTGCTGGCCTGTCTCTCTGCCTGCATGTCTGTACTCCAGCCATCAGTCTGACAGTTGTTTCATTCAGATTCATTCTTGCATAGAACCTCATTAACTTCAGTGTTTGAATGCAGTTTTCATCCTCGTGAAGCAACTGGTAGATCAGCCTTAGCATCAGATGTGCAGGGCTGGGACCACGAGTTACAGTGGCATAAGGTGCATTGAGTGGGTCAAGCTGATGGACTTCAGTTGAAGCAGAATCAAACCTCACAAATTTAATTGGTATCATTAGGTGGATCAACATTTGCTTACTGAGACCTTTTAGCATTCAGGAAGGCGGTGTTACACAGCCTGCCTCTCTCATTTTAGCACAACAGAGATGAGAGAAGCAGCTGTTGCTGAATACGAAAGGCAAATGAGAACTTTTTTGCAAGTGTGCTTGGAAAAGTTTAGAAGTTTGTGGTTTATGCTAGTATCTTTTTCCTAAAGGTGTGTCTTGATTGTTACTGAAGTAAAACCAAATAGAGATTTTTCCTGCTATAAGCACGCTTTTTCACAGAGCTGTGGCATGAATAGAGAGAGAATCTGCCTGAAATTTTAAGAGTTAAAGAGCTTAACCTAAATAAACTGTTGAGAACTTCTTGATCTTTCAGTTGCTGAGAAAATTACAGGTGCAACATCAAGCCTATTTCGTTCAAGCAGAACTAGGAAGAATGACAATGAATGTCGAAAGCCAAAAGGAAAATGCAGGACATAGTTAAAAAAAACATATCTGTTTCATTCTATCCTGCAAAAATGCAAAGTGTACAATTCTACTTTCCGTAAATTTTCCTTTTTAAGTCTTAAGTTCGTTGGCAAGGATATACCCAAAAGACTTTTATCTGAAAACCTTTCAGGTGACAACATTCCTTGGCATCATTGACATTTGACAGCAACAAAATAGAAGTTTCTTTAATGCTGTTTCTTTACTTCTAGAAGCAGAATAATAGCTTACATTTTGTTCATACAGAGGCCTTGAATTGTCTTGCTTTGGCCTTCTTGGATGATAACATTCATTTAATAACAAAACTTACGTCATTACGGAATGTGGGGATGTTTTTCTCAGGTGAAGTGTGGAAAAGTTTAAAGGAAACTAGTGAGAGAATTTTTACTTTACATTGGCATTCACCCTCCCATGATATTTCAAGTTACAGTAGTAATAGTAGTGACAATGCAGCACAGTCATATGGTTACAGTTGTTAATATTCTAGCCGCCTTTTCTTCCTTGTCTGCTTCCACCATTTTCATTGCATCAAAAATCTGTCATTCTCTGGAAAATACCCAAAAACCTTTTGGCATTCCACCTCCAGATATGGAAACTATTATTCTTTTATAGGATAAGAAGATTGCTTGCAACAGCATTTATCTTCATCACTGAATTTTGAAGCTATTAATAAGACTTTCTTCAGACCATACTTTTCGGTTGTTTTACTTTCTGGATGACAGAACTTAGTTCTGAATCACCTTTCCCCGAATCAGCAAAATACCTTCCTGTTCTAGAAAATTGTCTACAGTGCCTCCCTCTTTTTTTCGTCATAGGTATATCTGGCAGACAAAGCCCGGGTGGGGGGAGGGGACAGCATTTCCACCTTGCAAATGAGCTTTGTGTGGTTGCAGCTGGAAGATCAGACCATGTGATGTAACACTTAAACTTCTCTTCTGCCTCCCCAAAATTATGTGCATAGTTACTAAAAAAAAAAAATAAATGTTACGTACATTGTTCCTAAACTAGATCACAGGTTAAATGAAGGCTTGGGGGACCTGAGAAATACCTTCTCCTCTCAGTATTTCCTTAGATTCTTACATTGCTGGTTCATTCTATTTTCTGTTCCAGCTTGCTTCTGAGGTGAGACCAAGGAAAAAGTGAATTCTGTAAGCGTCACATGAACAATACTTTATGCACTTTCATGTTTCAGACAAAGGGGATTTATTTCAGTGTTTTGGCACTGTCCTAATTTGGTGTTAACTGCCCAGGGTTCTTTGCTTCCTTTTCTATTTTGCAACACTAAGTAATAGATATCTTACTTAGATTTTGTGGAAGGGGGAGGTAGTTAAATATGTATATGGATTATTAGTGTTTGAGAACTTTTAATTCGGCCTTTTTAAAATCCTGCTTTAAAAATACTGTATTAGAGCTTTAAATTTGGATTGTTCCAGTGCAGGATTTTATTACTTTATCAGTGCTTCAAAGCTCCTGACTACAGCTGAGGAAACAGAAGAGAGTACAGCACTGGAAAGAACTTGTGGGAGATAGAGCGGAACTGAAGCGGACCCTAGCTCTGTTACTTGGCTAACACATAGCTTGAAATTTCTCTTTCACTTCCTTGTAACTTTACACATGCAGGTTTATCCCTGTTACCTCTGTTAAGGACCCACGTTGCAGAATCTGTGAAGTCTTTTCTTAAACTGCCAGTTCATCATTTAGCAGTGCATTCTTTGTTCCATATTTTTTTTCTCTGCCAAGTTTCTAGCAGTCAGGCAGTCACCTGGAAGATGCCCTGAATGCGTCCTATGGTAATACGTGTAAAGATCACAACCGGTCCTGCTACGTGGCCACCCTGCAGCCTTTTGACCTGACTAGGATGGCAGCAGATAGGAAAGGAAACCGTTGCGGCTCCAACTGGATTTTGAAGCCTGTTGGATTTCAAAGCTGTTGCGTTCTTGCCACATCAGCAGCGTATGCCAGAAGTTCTGGCATACACCACAGGAGTTCTGTGGTGAGGATGAATATCAAATAGCAGTTAAATTGCACCTGTCTACCCCAAGTCTTTTGAAAATACATATGAACTTGAATCTGTCACTTGTAAAGCAAAGGGTCCAGTCTTCAACTTACTGATCTTTTCATTTTGATAGGAGGGAAGGAATTTGGGCTGAAGTCCACTCGAGTTTTTAAGAGTATTTTTGTGTCCTGCTGTGAGCAAAGTTGCATGCTTATTACTTCACACAGCAAATGCGTGCTCTCTAAACAAAACAAATCCAAAAGACCAAACCCCCAGATTATTGTGAACCTGGGTTGTTACGGAATGTTGCAACACCAAAATGCCTTGGCAGCTAGACAGCAAGGCGTTTGCTTTGTGTGAAATCTCACTTTTCAAGCCGTGTCTGGTTCAGGAGAGAATACGTAAAGTGAGGTAAACACTTTTAACATTTAAACGTCAATAGATTAATATTAAATGGAGACTTTTGGAAAGAAGTCAGAATACACTACAGTTCTAAAAATTAATTTTCTGGAACATTCCCTTTATTAAAAAAAACATGCCCTCCATTGGGCAGAAGCAGCATATCCAACTGCACTGCTGTTCAGCACAAATGCAGTTTAGCATCTCATGAAACAGAGCTTTCAGATTATTTTAACAAAAAGGGAAGCTAGAAGCATTGTGTATTTCACATCCCTGATGCATACAGTCCTGGAACAGAACACAGCCCACACAGAAGTTAATTAGTCGTAGTGGCAGTTGCTGACTGGGGGGCTGCCCTACCCGTGGGCAATATGACCATCTCCAAGGCAGGGCACGTGTCCCAGCTGGGCAGCTGAACACTAAATGCTTTTGCTTCCTGGCCAGTTGGTTAGTCAGGAGGAATGCATGTTCTCCCTGCGTAGCTGTGAGAAGAGAGCTCATGCTGTCTCCTGGTCCCTGGGCTGACCAGGTACAGCACTGCTGCTGCCGCTAGTATGCCAGAAGTTCTCTGCCATATCACAGTTTACTTCCCCAAAACAGGGCTCCCAGCAGCATGGAAGGGGGCTTATCAAGAAGCTGGGTGGGGATTGAAGGGTAGGTTGGAGGAGTCTGGAACTCCTCCTCACACCCCTGGTGTGATTGAGGGGCCATGGTAGAAAGGGAACAGAGAAGACAATAGGGAGTGTTACAGAAAGGGACAGATTAAATGTGATTTCTGTTGGGATGAGGCTTCTGGTAGGGAGTGGCACCTGATGACCAAAAAGCCACTAAAGTTTACAGGGGTGACACAGGCTAACTGATTTAAAGGCAACATGTACATCCTTTGTTTTTTCATGTGTATGTAGCCCTGTTTGAAATACCGTTTCAATGTATTAGTGTTTCAAAGCCTAAAGTAAGGAGTTGCAATATTAATGTTAGTGTGAACATAGGAAAATTGTGATAAACCTGGTGTCAAGTTTGATCGTCTTGTTCCAGACTGTTTTACTAATCTGCCCTGTCACATTACAGAGCTGAGCTGAAGAAAATACAGTGTTAACCGGTCTTTCATAACTATCCTGCTTATTTTTAAGTAGCAGCTAAGGTTTCTAATATGGTTGTCAGGCTGTAACTCATTCTTATTTGCCTGTTTGCAGCCATCAGATGCTTTGATATTGGGAAAGATAAAAAATGTGGACTGTGTGCTGTTGGCAAGGTAAGTGAGCATTTTAAAGGGTTTTATGTTATGTGTCTAAAAGTTTTTTCTTTTTACGTTAGGTGAATTGAATTTTTACTCTGATTTCATGTTGCTTAGCGTGGTTGCTAGCAAAGTCCAGCAGACATCTGGGCATTTTCCTGTATAAATCTGATGCTGCAGGAATTGAGGGTATTAAAAATTGCACCCTCAGCAAGTTTGCTGACAACAGCAAGCTGCGTGGTGCAGTCGACACATTGGAATGAAGGGATGGCATCCAGAGGGACCTGGACAGGCTGGAGAGGTGGGACCGTGCCAACCTTATGAAATTCAACAAGGCCAAGTGCAAGGTCCTGCACCTGGGTTGGCGCAATCCCAAATACAGGTACAGGCTGGGTGGAGAATGGATCAGGAACAGCCCTGAGGAGAAGGACTCGGGGTGCTGAGGGCGAGGAGCTGGCCGTGAGCCGGCTGTGTGCTCTGGAGCCCAGAAACCAACCGGATCCTGGGCTGGATCCAGAGCAGCGTGGCCAGGGGAGCAAGGGAGGGGATTCTCCCCCTCTGCTCTGGTGAGACCCCACCTGGGTCCAGCTGTTGAGCCCTCAGCATAAGAAGGATACAGACCAGTTGGAATGAGTCCCGAGGAGGCCACAGAGATGCTCCGAGGGCTGGAGCCCCTCTGCTATGAAGAAAGGCTGAGAGAGTTGGGCTTGTTCAGCCTGGAGAAGAGAAGGCTTTGGGGAGACCTTATTGCAGCCTTCCAGTACCTGAAGGGGGCCTACAAGGAAGCTGGGGAGGGCTTTTTGCAAGGGCCTGTAGTGAGAGGACCATGGGTAATGGGTTTAAACTGAAAGCGGGGAGATTTAGATTGGATATCAGGAAGGAATTCTTCCCGCAGAGGGTGGGAGCACGGGGACAGGTTCCCAGAGAAGCTGTGGGTGCCCCATCCCTGGCAGTGTCCAAGGCCAGGCTGGATGAGGCTGGGAGCAACCTGGGCTATGGAAGGTGTCCCTGCCCCTGGCAGGGGGGTTGGAACTGGATGGTCTTTAAGATCCCTTCTAACCCAAACCATTCCATGATTCTGTGATTCTAAAATCACCATCTAGATTAGGAAAGAGAAATCCATCATGGGGTGCTGCCCTAGTAAGAACGGCAAACCGCCAGTCTGCCTGTTTTTGTGGTAGGTAAGGGGTAACTGATAACCACAGTAATCCATCTTCTTACTGTGTTTGCAAAGTGCTGCAAAGTTCTTGCGTGAAACTGGGCAATGACCTGTTTCCAGATGAACTGTATCTCTGGTACCACTGTGGACTCTTCCAAATCATTCCCTTTGACTACTGAGTCCTCTGGCTGTTACCTAGGAGGCTGCATCCCCTTTAGTTCACCCTCCCTGGGTCATTTTTATTCAGACATCTCTTGCCATACTCAGACTCTGGAAGCAGGATCTGCAGATGAGTGCATGGAAGTTTCACATGAATGTAGGCATGGATATCTAGGACCAGTGTGCTACTAGATTATACAGAAGAATGCTAACACAGTTCTCAGCATCCGGACAATACGGGCAGAGCCAGGTGCGGATAACAGGGTCCGCTGGCAGTCCCAGGTATGTCAGGGTGATTAATCAAGTCCAGGAGCCATCCAGGGAGTCCAGGCAGGAGCAGTAGGAGGTGTGGCCAGAGACTGGGTTGGAGACAAGGCTGCAGCGTGTGTCCACAGTCTGTCCAGAAGACAGGTCAGGAGACAAACTAGCACATAGGTCTGAAGGCCATCCAGGAGACAGGGCTGGGGACAGGCACACCTGTGGCATAGCGCAGGCCAGGAATGAAGGCTGTGCCTGAGCCTGGAGGTGGGAGCACCTAGGCTCACGGGCACCGACTGTTCAGGTGGAGGCCCAGGATGAGGCTGGCCAGGGCAGTTGTGATCCAGTGGTGCCCTCCAGGCACCTGATTCTTTTAATGCCTCTATTTTTCCATTAAGCTGCTGCCCGTTACCATCTCTGCAACTACACTTCTCTTATCTTTGAGTGGACTTCGCTCGTGTTTGATTACACCTGGACGACATCTTTCTCATTTTCTCAAATGAAATGCTAAGCCAGGATCTCTCAGCTGTGCTGTATCAAAGGCCTTGGGTTACAGCTGGCTGAACAGCTCAGCAGTGGTTTACATCCTCACTGGGATTTATGACCATTCCCATACGACCCTCATGAGTTTACTTTTGGGACTGCAGCTTCACTTTGTGTTTTGGGAAAAATAACAAAGTTGATCATGAATGCCAGATTTTAAAAAAACACTTGTGTATTCTAGAAGAGGATTATGACAACTGCAACGTTAAACAATAAATGTGCATGTCTAGTAGCTTATCAGAAATGCTAATGACAACATGGCAATCCTACCTGACAGTGCTTGGTCACGTTGTATGCAACTCCCAATTCCCAGTTGATCAAGTCCTTAAGACCCTTTGCTCTCTGTGAAAGAATGGATTGGGAAATTAAGTTCCTTCTTTCCTCTGACATGATTGAAATTGATTTTTGAATGTGTGTGATTGATGTACCTCTGTAGTGATGACAGATAACATGAAAGTTTGTGCTTATGAGATGAAGTATTTCCTGTCTCGGTGAAAAAAATACGTTGCAACAGTGTGAAGTCATTCTTCTCATTTATGAAAGCTGTCAGATCATTTTAAGAGCAAAGAGAAAAATGTGATGAGTCCGCTGTTTTCTTAGGGAAGGTGGCAGATTAAAACAGCGTGTTCTTTCTGTTTTTAATTTCCTGTGATGTGCCACTTTTTCTGGGTGGGAGAATACAAACAGCACTTCTGAGCAGAAAATTTGTAGAGATGTATATAAATCTTCCAAATTTGTTGTAGCATATGGAAGATTTAATTTGCTACACCTGGTTCTACTTACAAAATTCAGAGAAAAATGCTTTGGGTACTCTGTAGCTGCTAAATCACATTTGGGTTGTATTTTCAAGGTTTCTTTCGTTACAGTCTTGAACTTAAAAATTTTACATTTGAAAAGAAAACTACACCACTACTTCTCAGATCAAATACTGAGAGAACCTTAATGCAGTTAGGAAAACTGAAATGATCAGTTGCACTTTCAGTGCTGTTAGGGAAATCACATTTCCTGGAATTCTCTTTTTCTGGGAGAAGGAGGGCAATTTCAGTCTGATTTATTTTACTCTCTTGCAACATGTATCTTTTCAGGCATGGAAGGCATCATACAGTTATGCCATCGAATGTCAATTACCGTGCCAATATCTGGGCATTAAAAGAAGAAAACTGTTCGCATGTGTTAGTGACTACTGCCTGTGGTTCCTTACGAGAGGAGATACAGCCTGGTGACCTTGTCATAATTGACCAGTTCATTGACAGGTGAGTCACATTTGGGTTTAATTGTGTTAATTTTGGGGGAGAAAAAAGGGGACAAGTGGGGTTAAACTGAATAATAACATGTTGATTTAAGTTTTTGCGGAACGAGGTGATAGCCTCAGTTCTTACCGGAAAAAGTGACGGTTGGACGAGACGGAAACAGGAATGAGATGACAAGAAGTTCAGCTCTAACACACCAGCCGCTGAATAAAAGCCTCGAATAAACTGAAGCATAGCTCCTTGGGAAGAGTCTTCTGAAGAGGTTTCCTGTTCTCAGATGTCGGGGAGGAACATGGATAAGCGCACAGGCCGCTCTTAAGTTTTAAGAAGGATCTGAAATGAGATGGAGAGGTGCAGGAAAGCATAGTAGGAGCCAGTCAGGAAAATGTGTGCAGACACAATGAGGTTCTAGAGAAGAGAGATCAAATGCAACAGAGTGGGAAAAGAGAGGAGGTTGTGTTGAAACAAGAACGGATGCTAACCTTTTTTTATTTGCTGAGAATCATAAGGAAGTAATGTTTTTCAGAGTCTCTCTATTTAAGTCAGTCCTCCCCTCCTTGATTATCTGATGGTTAGAAGAATGCAAGCTACCATTTAAAGATCACCAACTACACCAAATATTTTAAAAATGTAGTTGCACATTGTAAGAGGTAAATTTATTATTAGTACTTACAGGTGCACTATATCTGGAAGTCTTACGTGTCTGTTCCACCCAATTTTAAGTGTTTGGAATGGTTTATGCGGCTGCTCTGTGCTTTTGTGGGGCTGCTGGTAATATTTCATTGCCAACTGACCATGTCTAGCTAGGTTTGTGCTCTGCAGTGCTGTTCAAGTTTTGACTTACTTTGTTTTGTGTGTGTAACTGACACGGTTTTTCTTGTAAAAGAGTGAGTTTTAAGTACAGTGTATCTGAATGACTAAGTACCCTGCAGGAGCAAGCCCCATATAAACTGCTTCCTGTTCTATTAGAGTTGACTTACCGGTGAAGAGCGGCTGTATTGCTGACAATGGTTTTTTTTCAGGTCTAGAAGTATTTAGGCAGATCATTTCGTTTATACGAGTTAAATTACAATCATCCTTATTCTGCCAGTGGTACTTGGAAATGAGTAGGTTTAGTATTGATACTGATTTATGTAGCAAAGATATTAATCATGCTTGGGTACCCGGTGTGGATGACTGCAAGTACACTACCAGCATTATCATCTGGCAGACTCGTAGGTAGGTGAGGGGATCCCAGCCGTGCTAAGCTGTGAGCTGCATGCATGGTCAGAGGCAGCCTCTGGCCCAGAGAGCCTGCAGTTTTAAACAAGAAACAGTTGGAATTCCGATTGCAGCGTTGTTATCTGCTGCGGATGAGGGGTGGAAGTGTGGAGAAGCTCAGTCGTGCAGAGGTCAGGCAGAAAGACATTAACAGAGTCGGGAAATGAACGTAGATATGGAATCTGAGATCATCCTTCATCCAAAATGTCATCATCAAGATTAACAATTCATTTTGAAGCTACCTAATCTCTTCCCACAGCTTTAGATTTCCCAGCACTTGACAGTCTGCATCATAACATCTGAGCTGGAAAGGAAATAATCAGCTGGGTGAAGTCTGGATTTTAAGAACACGACCCTTTCAAGGGGAAAAATAAAAAGGCTATAGAACAAATCAGTATATTTATCTGAAGGGAGGATGAATGAAAGGACAAGATCATTGACACTGCAGCTGAGAAGGCAAATAGTGGTCTCTCTGCACAGCACTGATGAGGCCACACCTGGAATAGTGTACCCAGTGCAGTGCTCCCCAGTGCAAGAGGGACATGGATGTGTTTGAGAGAGTCCAACGAAGGACCATGAAGATGCTGAAGGAACTAGAGCATGTCTTCTATGGAGAAAGGCTGAGACATCTGAGACTGTTCAGCCTGGAGAAGACTCAAGATCTCCTCAATCTATATAAATACCTGAAAGGAGGGTGCAAAAAAGATGAAGCCAGGCTATTTCCAGTGGTGCCCTGTGACAGAAGAGTCAGGAGGAACACACTGAAACACAGGAAGTTCCCTCTGAACATCAGGAAACTCTTTTTCACTGTGAGGGTGACTGAGCCCTGGCACAGTTGCCCAGAGAGGTAGTGAAGTCTCCCTGCTTGGAGATACTCAAAAGCCACCTGGACATGACCCTGGGCAGTCAGCTCTAGGTGGCGCTGCGTGAGCAGGGGGTGGGCCAGGTGACCTCCAGAGGTCACTTCTGACCTCAGCCATTCTGCGATTCTGTGATCTGCGTCTTCATGTGGAGCGTATTCAGGTGGTCACCAGCAGTAATGGCACAGCACATACATGAGAAGGGTTTCGCTTGGGTAAGTTTTCATTTTGATGGAGAAGAATGGGAACTTGTGAGGGCTTGTTTCATGGCTTCAAGAAAGCAAGAAGCTTCTCAGAAAAGCACGTGAAAATGTTTCAGTGTGGAAAACCATATGTGATAATGAATTCAAAAATCACTACTTGCTTGCCCTTTAATTCAGAAAACTGGCAAGTCATCATAGTCTGTTTCATTGACAATTTGATTTCTGTGATAAGTCATTTTCCCTGATGCATTTTTGCCTTTCACAGGGGCGTATCATCTGTAAGACTGATTGCATTATGTATCATTAATCATTATAAAAACAATGCTGCTGACGGGAAGATATTTTTATGGGACGAAACAGATTAATCGTCCACTAAAGTCTGAAAAGATGCCATTTTTCTGAAATAGCTTATAATGAAAGATCAGGGTCTGGCAAACAAACTGTGTCAGCAGTCTTGAAAAGAAGGTACTGGTTAAAGCTGCAGGAACAGTAGGTTATTGTCCTTAAAAGGTACCCTGGCTTCTCTGTAGGGATTAACCCACGCCAGGCACTGCATAGGAAAGAGGCTTGGGTCTAGGTAGGAAGGATTTAGTCAAGCTGCCATTAAACCAGTGTCTTCTGGGTGTCCAGGTACCTCTTGGTCTGCAGGCTCTAGTTCTCCATGGGGAGCACATGGTTATTCTCCTTTCTGGTACGAAGAAGGAAAATGAAACGGGAATGGGAGAAGAGCTAGAACTGACCAGAACGCTGTTGGCAGTTGTAATTAGCTCCCCTCGAGCACGCAGACTCCGGCATTAATGACAGGATCTCAATAAATGGAGGTGTGTAGGACTTCTGCCTCGTTTGGGGCGTAGGTTTGACTTATGGGGGGAACACTGAATAGGTACAATTAGAACTACATGGCATTTCCAGACTTTCGGGAAATTAAGTCTGCAGATCATTAGCACCCCTGTTAAGCATTTGATTTCATACACACAGTCTGCTTTCTTCCCACAATGTATTAGTGTGTGTACCTCAACAAGATGTTTAGTTAAATAAGTACCATAATATTTACATGGTGTTCTCCTTCCACATCCAAACACTAACCACAGCTGTGCTCTTCTTTGAAACAAGTGCCTAAAACAAATCTGGAAGTGCTTCTTTTATGCCTTTGGCTCCTGTAAGTTTATTACAGCGCTGTTCATCAACTGGCTAGATTGGGCTGATTAGGGGCTTTTTAAGGCTTTCTGTTTGGTTCACTGTTGTTCGCTAGGAAAGGAAGAGCAAGAAGGTAACTGCTTACTTGGATGACTCAGCTCAGTCAGGAAGATGCAGAAAATAGCTTCATAAAAGAAATCCTGTAACAGCTGCCAGCTTTATTGTTTGAATTCTCTGTCACATGCACCACTGTGATTTTTACAGTACTGCTGCACTCTAACATTTTTTATGGGAGAATTTTCTTTCAGTGCCCCTGAAGAGGCAGAGCGTGCTGAGGCTGCTTTGTATACAGCAGATGCCATTTTCGTTCTGTTCTTTAATTAAATAGCTTGTCGATAACACAACGTTACTGGAAGAAGGGGAAAAGAGATGATGCAAGTGGTAGAGGACTGTTGGTCACAGGTGGAAATGATTGGTTTGCTCACTTAATTGAGTTGGGTTTTGCTTCCTGGCATCAGTCATGGTCAGCATTGCAGAAAATCTTATGTTACTGTGATAAAGTCAAAATTAAGGAGCAAAAGCCACCTTACTGCCTGATTAAAGGTGTGGCTGTGGCTGCAGGGCGGGGAGTACAAACTGGGGACATCTTTAAAATTGCAGTAGGTGCAGCTTTGAATTTGAAAAAGCGGTAAGGGCAAGGCAGGCATGGCAGAACTGTGCAACAGTGCAGGGGTTTGCTTGAACTGCGGGTACCACTGTCTCCTTGAGCTTGATACACGAGCAGTTGTGCCTAAAAACATGGATGCCCTTTTCCCAGGGGAAGAATTCCCTTTTCTCCTGTACCACCACCCACTGTTTGACACGGCTGCAGCATGGGGGTCCCTGGGGGTTCTCCATAGAGCCCTACAGCGGTCAGGTGGCCAGCAGGAGCCATGCAGCCCCAGCTCTTAGCTGCTTGTGTATAGTTATCAGTCCAGTGCTTTCAGGTGCTGCTTCAGATCTCCCCCACTGGGAGCATCTTTGTGCTTTCCCTTTATGCTGTGCTTGATCCTTCTGGATTGTGCACTTCTACCAGGAGTACTGTGGTTAGTTTCTAGGCAGGTGAGTTCTTCCTGGTTTAATGTAAACGCTCAGACAACTGTATAACACTCAGTTGCGCTCTGTTGTTAGGCAGGCTCTCCTGATGGAAGGCATGAGGACTGCTCCACGTTTAAAACTGTGAGATCCAAGGAGCAGACTGTCTTTGAAGAGTGGCTGTTGTGTGCCTTAGTTCTTGTGTCCTGCTGGCTCCATAAGGAGTATGTGGGGTATATACCATGAGGAGTAAACTCCTCAGGGTCTGTGGGGAAGGTCTTGAAACTCCCATCATGGGAGGAGCCTTGGGCAGATACTGTCCTTTGCTCTCTGGCTCTTGGTCTCTGTAAGACAAGGAAAGTGTCTGTGATTCTGAAACCTTCATTGTCTCACAAGGGATACAGAGAGACACTGAAAATTATGTGCAGCTGCCCTGTACCTTGCAGACAGGTGAGTGGGATATCTGTGTATCTATGGGTCCATGTATCTATGGGTCTGTGTACGGGACATACCCGCACCCTCACTGAACTGCATGCACAGGGAGCAATTCCAGTCAGGATCAACGGTTACTACTGATAGCCTCACAGCATTATGGACCTAGCACCCCCTGATCCCATGGGTTACTCCTGTCCAGCTTAATACCTGTTGATAACAAGAGTCACCTCAGCGTCTCTGATGGTCTGAGCCTCCAAGCAAAACGTAAATGGGCAAGAGGATGGGAGAGTATTAACGTATTTTCAGTCTCAACAGCCCTTTGAAGCACCTCCTAATCCCTTGCAAGGTGGGCACCTCAGAAATTTTGTTTCAGCTTTATAAATTAAGATGTTAGAAGGGGATTTTTACTAAAATTTACAGAAGTCCAGTCAAGTTTGCAAAGGAACTGTTTCCTTTTATTTGGTCCTTTTGAAAGGAACCATTTCCTTCTATTTCCACTCTTGTGATGGGCCATGTCTAAAACACTACTGTCTTTTGCCAAAACCTGAAGTTCAGCTAAATTAAGAATTGTGTAATGTGAAAGTATAAAGTGTGGAACTCCTGTTGTGGTTTAATCCCAGCCAGCAATTAAGTAGCACAGAGCTGCTTGCTCACCTCCCCACCCCTCTCTCCAGTGAAGGAGGAGATGACCAACTACCGGCTGGAGTAGCAGGGCTACAGAAAGGAGGAGAGGCTAAAAGGCATTCCTTCGTACCAGCCATTACTTCACAGATAGCAAGAGTCAGACATGGGTTGAAATCCACCTTTATTCTCACCCTGAGCCCAGCAACTTACAGACACATCAGCTGGGCCTTTATCAGGTAGCTGTGGCCTTTGCAGAGTTGCAGCCTTCCATGCAAAACAGGAATTGCTGCACTCGTGAGCACAAACAGATGCGCTCCATTACTCAGAACAGTCATCGTTCTTACTGTTGTTACTTATTCCCATGCATTTTGTGGTGCTAAACATAGTGGTGTTTCTTTATTAGGCCACGTACTGATGTGGCCATTCTCTTCAAAGAACACAGTATCTGAAAGTCGGAGATTAATATCTGTATATGTATGTGTTCTTTCCTCATGTCTTTTCTGAGTGAAAGGGCCCGACTAACAACATCTGAAATACTGTAATGCAGGAAATGAGTTGGAGCGATCCAGAGGAGCCACAGAGATGCTGCGAGGGCTGGAGCCCCTCTGCTATGGGGACAGGCTGGGGGAGTTGGGGGGTTCAGCCTGGAGAAGGGAAGGCTCCAGGGAGACCTCAGAGCCCCTTCCAGTGCCTGTGGAGGGGCTTACAGGAAAGCTGAGGGGGACTTCTCCCAGGGTCAGGAAGTGACAGCACAAGGGCTAACGGATTTAAATGGAAAGATTGAGATGGGCCATCAGGAAGGAATTCTGCCCGGAGAGGGTGGGGGGCACTGGGACAGGTTCCCAGAGAAGCTGTGGGTGCCCCATCCCTGGGAGTGTCCAAGGCCAGGCTGGATGAGGCTGGGAGCACCCTGGGCTATGGAAGGTGTCCCTGCCCATGGCAGGGGGTGGCACTGGGGGAGCTTTAAGGTCCCTTCCCACCCAGACCATTCCATGATTCTGTTAAATGGATTATGATTTTTCCCATTTCCTCCAATTCTAAGTAATTCATTAGCAGACACTGAAAAGAAGTTTGTAAAGTGAAATCCCTTCTATTTGCAGTTCTTCAGTATCCCATAAAGGAAAAAATTAACCTTAATGTTGCAGTGGATTTTAACAACCATATCCCATTTTGCTTATGTTTTTAATTTGCTGATCTCTTCCTATTTTATAATCTCATGCTTAAGGCTACCCTACTGGTTCTTTTTTTTTTTTTTCCTTTTTCCCCCAGATCTACTGTAACACACAACTTGTGTTTAAAACCTTCTTTTAAATGTTAGCTGGTGACTTGGGTGGGGAACTGTTGTGAGCAGTATTACCAGCAGAAGTTCTGTAAGGCTGGTGCCTTACTTTTCTCCTCTAAAGCACAATATGTGACACACTGGGGGGAAGAAGGAAACGTCTCAAAGAATTTTGTTCCAGCAGGTTTTCAGGGCCCAGTTGGCTGAATTAGCTGCAGACAGTGCATGTGAAGGTAAAGTGGCAGCAGGCGACCGTTCCAGTAGTTGTCAGAATGGCGTGCTGGATGGTAGTTTCTGCAGCATGTTTGGCTGTTTCTATGCAAGGAAACAGTTTCTCAGTGGAAAGAATGGAGAAAAGGGATTCTGCTGTTTGCATGCTGCCATGCATGTGCGTAATCTTGCTGGGAATATGGAGACATCCTGTTCCAGGGTTTTTCTGGCTGAATTCACACCTCTTTTGTTCAGGAAGCTGTTCCTATAAACTGCCATCTTTCAGTGTAGAAATGCAGTGATATGAACGAGCTCTATTTTGGCTAGCTTTGTGGTAATTCAGACTTTATTCCTTCCCTTTTCTGAAAACTTACTGTGTTCTTTTTTCCCTGAGATTATCTGCCTATTAAATTTTGCTGATTTCTTTTGGATAGGATCACAGCATAATGTGGCTGTTGGTGTCACTTTGGAACAAATAAGCATTTCAGTGTCCTGTTAATAATAGATTTTCTCTAATTAATCAACAATGCACTGTTGGACTCACAGTTTACTCCAGCTCAACTCCGGAAGGTTTGTACAGAGGCAAAACAGGATTACAGGTGGTCATTAATATTATACTGATACCTTTGCTCCCTCCCAGGAATGCTGTGGGTTTGGATTTGTGTAAATTTCTTGCTCTCTCTTCTGTTTTGTCCTTGTTCTTCCCTCTGAGCGTGTTTTCTGCTTTTCTAGGACAACTAGAAGACATTGTACTTTATACGATGGGCAGCATTCCACTCTTCCAGGAGTGTGTCATATTCCAATGGCAGAGCCATTCTGCACCAAAACCAGAGAGGTTAGTGAATTCCGTAATTGTATTTAGAAATGTTATTTTTATGGCACTCATTCATTATATAGTAGTCTAATTATGCATTCTTAGAATGCAGAGGCAATCTCTACCTCTTTATTCCCGGATAGATTACAGTTTTAAGGAAAAATGGAAGGCATGGGAAGTAAAAGATCTCGTGTCTGTAGGAGCTGTCTTCCTAAGGAAGGTGTCAGTCTGCAGTCTGGCTCTTTATAACAGAACAAAAGGCCTTTATTTAACAGGTAACAAGGCAAGAGAGCAACAGGGTGGACAAAGCAGGGAGATAGAATTAGGAGTTAGTTCCTTTTTGTTCTGAATGAAACTGCACCTGTGGTAGAGACACTCTACACACTTAATACAGAGAATTAAATAGACAGTACTTTAGCATTCACAGAAATTACGGTATTGCATTTGTGCCTTGCAGCAGTGGGTGGCGATGGAGTGTCTAGGCTTAGTTTAACGGATGTTAAACATAAGCCAAATTACAGTAGCCTTTTATTCTTAATTTTTGCTCTTAGTTTTGTCACTTCAAGATTGTCAGGCTTTAAAAACACTCAGACTAAGCAGTGTGAAACGCTGCTCTGTTTTTCAGCACCTTTCTAAGCTTCTGGGAGAAGTGTATCTGTGATTAAATATGCCACCTTAGCGTATTCTTAGACCTGAGGAAAAGGGGAGGCGAAGATGGAGCTGCGCGTTTCGTGCTGCTGTGGAGGGCTCTGATGAGAAGCTGCCGATACGTTCTGCAGGGGTGCAGGAATGCTTACAGGATCAGTCATATCCGTGTAAGAGAGCTGCTCTCTGTGCAGGCAGTTACTACACTGAGCTGGGCAAAGCTGAATTGTGAATCAGGTGGCCTGATAAGTACCCAGAGCATGTACAAATATTTGTACTGCTGAGCGGTGCTGCTCTTGTCACCAACTCACTGCACTGTAGGCTGTTTTTATTTGGCCAGACACTGCAGTTTTCAAGATGCCTGCCAGCAGGTCCACAGTACTGTTAGTAAAGAAATGCCTCCGTGCACTGGGAATTCAGGTGTTTTGCCACGAAACAGACATTTTGAATCCCACGAGGAAACAAACACTACATGTAACATGTGCATGCTTTTGCCCTTTTTCCATTGAGCAGCAAATCATGCAAAACACATTTTTCATGCAACAAGAGCCTAGCCTCATGCTCTTACCAAAGATCAGTTGGCAGGTAATTGCTTACTCACTGACTTTGGGCATGATGTCATGTCACGACAGATGTAAGGAGCTGATTGAGAGCTAACTCTGCAATTCCTGAAATGGATGAAAAACAGTGTTATTGCTGAAGTGATCAGCAGTACTTCACACTGTGTCTCTCTCTCATTTTTTAAAACAGGTAAGTAGATATGCATAAGCCTTTTCCTGAGGTTGCAGGAAACATACAGCAAGGCGAGTGTTCGTTTGATAGTTAAGTAGCTAGAGGTACTATTCTTTTGGGTATTACTGTTTTTGAAAAGCCAGTAGAGAAATGCTGCTTTTCAAACAGAGAAAAAACATTTAGGTACTTCCCAGTCTCACATGTGATCATTATCTCATTAGCCTATGTGTTCTAATCATCCTAACAGATGTTTTAAAGAACATGTGGTTTTGAGCCCTTAGCGAGGCTGAAAAGGGATACTTTCACTTGAAAATACCAGGTAAAAACGACTTAAACTTTTTTCCTGGAACTATCCCTGAAAATTACTAAATGGCATTTGTGCAAATACGTGAAAATACTCTATTTTATTTGGTTCATGCACTGTAAATTAAATGAGAACCTGAAAGGAATTTATCTTTTCTCCAACTCCAAGCTTTTGAACAATACAGGGCGCCTTGGTTATTGCTGCCTTCAGAAACCGGGGCTCACTGCAACACCTCGTAGGGAGTAAAGCCAACTTTGTAAGGAGTTTCAGGGAAGTGCTGCTCGACTGTGGTTTAAGTCATATCACAGTTGAAGTTGTTTATTGATTTATTAACAACGTGTAATTAACTGGCAGTCAGTGAATCATACATTCAGCAAAACACGACAACATTAGGTGTGATTAATATTAGATTAACGTACAGTATGTTAGTAAACACCAGGACATTTCCAAGTGTCCTTCTGTGGCAGATCCCCATCGTCTCTGCCTCACACTTACACACATATTCATGCAGTTGCATGCACAGATACCCTTCCCAGCGCACGCGGGCTACGTGCACACCCACCCTCTTCTGGGAGGGCAGGTTTACCTGTTTACACCCGTCTGCAGTGGGTGATATGGGTGAGTACTCCAGCTGCACGTGCACTTGTGCTGCTCCGCACAGTCCACTGACCCACGTGCCAGCAACGGGGCACCCGCACAGTCACACGGCACGCTCGGGGTGTTGCTGCTTGACGGGTTCTCCAGCCAGCTGGAGGGCAGGCCTCTTACAGCAGTTTGCAGGGAGGCTGCTCAGCCTGGCCCGTGTGAAGGCCATGATGCTGACAAGGCAGCTTTTATTGGTCCCCAGCTGGCTTCCACTGCTGCGGTGTTATGAAGGTCTGTCCTGTCACAATTTTGCATAGTTCTTTTCAAGCCTTTCCTTTCTGTTGATGGTCACTTTAAACAGATGTCATCATAGTTACTTTCCCCTTCCTCCTCAGGACAGGTGTCCTAGTCCCATTTACACCTATTCCTGCTGTATCAACTGGTGTTTGCCAGGCCATTTACCAAGAGAGAAAGTTGTGATGATTCTGCCGTATGCAAGGTCCTAGCTGAAACGATAGAGACTGATGCAAAGTACGTGGTATGTGTAAAGTGTACGGCTCAGTCACTGGCATGGCAAAGTGTGGTAATAATTTCTCTACAGATTCCCAGGGTAGTGTTTGAAGAACACGCTTGCAAAGTTTTACTTTCAAAAAGAAAATTTCTCATTACTGTTCTCACCAGCTCAACTCCACCGTGGTAATGTAGTGGACCGTTTTCACCATTCTGTTCTCAGTGTAAGCACAACGTAAATAACACACACAGTTTTTCCATTTCCAATCCATTCCAATCCTCCATTTCCATCCATCCTTTCCTGCATGGAAAACAGTAGTCCAACTGATGCTAACCAAATCAGATGAGTTCAAGATCATTCCTGCGAGCAGGACTATTAATTTCTCTTGCTCGATAAGGAAATTGAAACTGGTCCATGCTACCGGACAGCGGTAGCCATATGAAGCTTGTCTTCTTTGTATAAAACTGATTTCTTTCTTGTGTAAGTTTTTTGATGGGATGCAGAAGCAGTGCACCAGGGAATTATTTCTTTTTCCTGAAACTGGCATGTGTTGCAGGTTCTTATTGAGACTGCCAGGAAGCTTGGGCTCCAGTGTCATTCCAAGGGAACAATGGTCACGATCGAAGGCCCACGCTTCAGTTCTCGAGCAGAAAGCTTGATGTTTCGCAGCTGGGGAGCTGATGTTATCAACATGACCACAGTGCCTGAAGTGATTCTTGCAAAAGAAGCTGGAATGTGTTATGCTAGTATTGCCATGGCAACAGATTATGACTGCTGGAAGGAACATGAAGAAGCAGTGAGTGAAACTTTTTTCCTCTGGGTCTTGTCCTGAGGGATCTGGATGAGAACCTCTAGGTTTTGGTAAGAGATCACATGCTGAACTAGATCTGTTCTTAACACCGGTATCACTGAGTTACGCTGCGTGAACAGTTGTGAAAGTAAGAACAGAATCAATTGTTGCTACCTCCTTCATTTTCATAGATTTGCCTCACTACTAGCAAAACTTTCGTCTGCTCTTGTCTGAGTCGGGGGGGGGGGGGGGGGGGGGCAAGCACTGTGTATGAAGCTCCCTAGCTCGGTGTATGAGCTTGTCTTCCTGTAATTGGTCTGGTGTTTTTTCTTCAGCAGCTATCTGCAGAATGGTGTATCTGCTTTAGTTCCCTTACTTGTGTAAAACACAGTCAGACACAGCCACCGGGGAAAGAAGTTTTTACTGGCTAAAACGATTGTGGCATTTTAAGGCTTCACCTTTTCACTTAGAGGTGTGTGAGTTAATTTATGTGAGTATTTAAAATGTCTGCCATCAAAATCGAGAGACACCGCTTGGTTTATTCTGTTTTTAGGTTTCAGTGGATAAAGTTTTAAAGACACTGAAAGGGAATGCGAATAAGGCTACTAGCATACTCCTTACTGCTATACCTCAGATTGGTTCCATGGAATGGACTGACACCCTGCACACCCTGAAAGTAAGTACGCCCATGTGGCTGATGAGTGCGGGGGACAGTGTATGCATACATGCAGGTCATACAGGTGTGTGTTCCAAGGTGTCTCTGCTTAAATCATAACTTCCTAGAGTGGGTGCTTCAACAAACCACATCCATCCAGGGTGGGCAGACAAATTCATTAGGACTCTCACAAGCAAAGATCTAGCTTCAGTTTTACAAGTGGTGTGACGAAAGGTAGAAACCTAAGGACATCTGGTTGATGAAGTGTTACCTTTCATAGTGCAGACAAGATACTAATCCACCTGAATATCCCCATGAAAAACCTGTACCTGCACTCTGCTTTAGCTTAGAACAGTGGAGAGCCAAGCAGAGAAGACTGAACCAAACCAAAACCATTGTGCTCTTTAACATGTAGACGGAGGGGAATCTGTTACAAGATACGGGTAATAACCAGTTTGAAATTATTAGAAGTGTTCTCCCACAGGTTTCATATCCACAGTTCATGGGGGGAAAAAAGAGGAAAATAAAAACATTTCAAAATATATTGGTGAGGTAATTTTTAGGCAGAATTTTTCTTAGACGACATTATTTACGTGTTGTACATCACCCCTGTTTCACAGGCATGCTCGCTGTAGCGTAGAGGGAAAGAACAATGTTAAAGTAGTGTGGATGTCTATCCAGCTTCTCAACAGGCTTTTGTGACAGGTAAAGGCTGCAGGAGCATGAAGTGCGGGAGCAACTGAGGATTACATGGAGATGGTGTGGGAGACAGGGGAAGAGAATTGGAATGTGGAAGAGAGAACACAGAAGGGGGGCCACAAGGATCTCTGTTAGTGGAAGCAGTCTGGCAAGGAGGAAGCCTGTTAAGGAAACTTTTGATAGAGTCCAGTCTCTGATAACTCTCTTAGGTACTTTCTTTCTCTTTTCTGAAAACCACTGTGTTGACTAATATTTGAATTGCTAAGAAAGATGCACACAGGCCTAAGCCATGTCTTCGTATACCTGAAAGTGTGGCCCTGAAATTCAGCTGCCAACAAAACTCCGTGTGCTGTAAAAATCTTTGTGTCTTCTGTTTGGGACCAAATTTTCAGGTTTGTTTCCAATATGGTTCTCTTGTCAGTGAGTCTCATCTCTAGTTTAGTCAGTGTCCTAAAAAAAAGACATATTGAGCAGAATTCACCCCAGACACTTCCAAGCACATCTGACCAGGTCAGGTTCAGGTATGTCCAACCCACATCCTTGAAATCAGTCTTGCTGATTCTTCACGGGAAAACCTACTTATTAGAAGCCTTGGATTATGTTTATGACTCTTCCTCACCCGGTTATCTGAAATGCCTGTTTTAGTGTCCCCTCCATACAGCTGGGAGAGGAAACTGACTTTTCTCTTTCCCCTTTGGAAGCTGTGTTGTGGATGGATAAGGGAGGCAACAGAGTCAGTATTCCTTTTCCTCTCTAATCCACAGAAAACGATTTCAGAGGACTGAGGCACACTTGCTGTTTAATACATGTGCCTAGCTATAAAATCTCAGTCTGAACAAGTAATCTAAAAAAACGTGCTGGGTGCTCCTCAGCCACTTTGGTCCTGCAGGTGTGCAAGGAAATTTCCCAGGTATAACTCTGCTTAGGTACAGAGGGGCCTGCCTGCAGTTCTGGCAGGTGCGCTGCAGGAAGCACTGTCCTGAAGAAGAAAATACAGTGCCCCAGAGGAAGGATCACTCCGTTCTCATGTAGCTCCTTACACACTTGAGCATCTGCTACTGCCTGGTGTCACTGGTTAATACTGAGATAGTTTCGCTTTGGTTTGGCAGTTCTTGCATGTTTATGCTCTCTGCTGACAGTGGCTTGGTTTGGGTGAAAATAGACTGAGAAAGGCAGCTGATCTGAAGGCATTGGAAGAACTGGAAACAGGAACTAGCTGTTGGCAGTGGGGCCTGAGATTTTATGTCAGGAGAGCAGGAGTCATGATTGTTTCTGATTTCACACAACCAAGTACTCTGGAAAAGTGACAGGAAAGTCTAAGGCTTTGGAGGCTTCCTCTGATTTTAATTAGGAGGGGCAGGAAAGGCTACACATCTTTCTGTCTGAGGCATTAAATGGTGGTAAAGGGGGTGAAGGATTGGTCCTAGGCATCTGTGTCAGTGAAGAGGGAGAGGCAGTTAGGCGATACAGCAAAGAGACACAGAAGTACGTGCCTCTGTGCGAGTGTGTAGTTGCACTGCAGAGCTCTGAAAAACGGTTCTCGCTGTAGATGTGTTCTGTAACTTTTACTCTGGGAACTTGGAAGGTCAGATGATGGGTGTTTCTCACTGATCTTTTTTGGCAGCACCTTTTCCTAGGGCTCAAAGGCAGTGCCTCTTGCATGCCCGGTGGTAATGTGGTAAGGAATTCCGGGAGCCGAGCAAGACTGCAGCTGGTACTCTGCAGTCAGTGACAATGTAAATCCACGCCAGCCCACATCCAGGCTGCCTCTGGGCATCTCAGGTGGGCGTTTGCTGGTGTCCATACTAGTGTTCAGGGAACCATGTGAGACCATAAAGCTCTACATGGATACAACTTCCTTTCTGAGCTCTGTCATCTGGCTGCTGTGGCTGGAGGAACTTTATCAGGCAGGAGAAAACACACTGCCAGTCTCCTTGCCCAGCTGGGCTGCATGTAGCTGACTCCTCCCAGGGAGGTGTACATCCCACACAGACACACGCGGTGGTGTCACCTCTGATTTTAGTGGTCCCAGTGCCAGGAAATTTCTGGATAGGATGGATCAACCATGAGTGATGTACAGCTGGATCTTCTGCTCACTGAAAGGAGTCGTTCAGTGAGATGATAATCACGGGCTGTAATGCCCATGAAACAGTGATATTCAGCATCCTGTGGAGAGCAAGGAAGGCAAATAGCAGAGTACGGATGTTGGAGTTCAGGTGAGCATGCTTGGGTCTGACCAGTAAACTAGTAGGTATCGTCTCATGGGAGAAGCTCTGAAGGGGCAAGGAGCTCCAGAAAGCTGGCAGGTCTTTAAGGGCAGCATTCTCCAAGCACAGGAGGATCCACAGAAAGAACAATCAGGAGACTGACTCGGCTAAACAGGAAACAGACCTCCAGTGGAAAAATGCCACATTTAAGGGTTGGAAATGGGGACAAGCCACAAAGAAGGAATCCAGAAGAGCAGGCATGTAGGGATGGTTTCAGGGAAACAAAAGCTTGCCTGTAGTTGACCCTTGGAAGGGACATCAAAGGCAACAAGAGCTTCAGTCACTCCACTGGTATCAAAAGCTGTTTGAGTGCAATGAGGGCTCATTGCTGAGTGGAGTAAACAGCAGGGACAGCAGACAGTTTCAAAGGGGAACCAATGCAGTAGATTCTTTTTTACCTTTGTTAGGAAAAGTATTGGTGGGAGAGGAAAAACTGTCTTGTTGAAAAGAATTTTAACTCATAACAACTGGGAACTGAGCTCTTAATTACAGTAAGGTTCAACCCCTTGAGGTTCAGGAGAGAATTTGTACGGGGATGGTAAAAGGAATGTCATGTTAGAACTGATTTGTCTACACAGCATGGGTGTAAGACAGTCAGTGTGTGGTAATGTGCCAGAGCTTCTGCAGATGCTCTTCAGATGAACTTCTGGGGCTCTGTGAGGAGACGTGCTGATTCTACCTGCCTTTTTAGAACTTCCATGCTAGTCTGTGTGAAACGATACTTGTCAGACCTCTGATAGAAGGGATAATGTACTTTAATGAGAGCACTGTGGTCAGGCAGTGCTGTGGGGTAGTTTAGACTGGGTAAGGTATCTGCAGATGTGTTTCAGCACACTTCATCATTGACATACTTGGACTTTAACATGTCTGTTAGCTAACAAGTTGGAGGGCACAAAGGTTAGTATTTTTCAGTCATTTTTTTCTAGTCTATCACAAACTGAAACCGGCAAAATTAATGTATGTAGACCTCCGTTCTTGTAAATGCTCTTGAGTAATTTTCTTCCCCAAAAAAATATCTCAGTGAAGTCAGTGAACGTTCTCATGTGACTGGAGTGAATTGCCTGGGGTGAATAAGGTGGAGGGGGAAAATTCATCAAGGCTTTACTTCAACTGTAGTTTCATTGGTCTACACCCTGTGGTCCTTGTAGGCTAAGGACCTCTCAAGAAAGCTGAGATGGAGTGTTTCTTAGGCCCTGCGCTTGAATGTGACTGAGGTCAAAGCTGCCTGTCCCTGCGTAACACGGGTATTTAGTTCACTGCTAGCCAGGGCACCAATACAGAAAGGATTCTGTTTGTGATAGCTGTTCTTCAAAATCATGAAGAAACGTGTAGAAATGAGGTTGTTTTAAGGAACTTTATTTTCAGAGCACTCTGATTATATGTATGAAGAGTTTTCTGTGAAGGCAATGCATGTAAGCCTGTATGCTAGCCTTAAAAACAAAAAGCTGACTGCACAATTTTTCATTTGTAGCTGGTGAGCCCAGAATCCTTAATGTGTTTCTGCAGTGTAGTTGTGTAGGTGCCCAGGTGCCCACCAAGCCACTTTATCACTCCCCTCCTCAGCTGGGCAGGGGGAGAAAAATATGACAGAAGGTACATGAGTCAGATAAGGACAGGGAGAGATCACTCAGATTTACCATCATGGGTAAAACAGACTCAACTTGGGGAAATTAGTTTAATCTGTTGTCAAGTAAATCAATGTAGGGTAATGAGACATAAAAGCAAATCTTAAAACACCTTCCTCCCAGCCCTCCCTTCTTCCCAGGCTCAACTTCACTTCCCCTTTTCTCTACCTTCTCCCTCCAAGTGCCACAGGGGGATGCAGAATGGGTGTTCTGCTGAGTTCATCAGACAGTGTCTCTTCTGCTCCTTCCTCATCGATCTCTTCCCCTGCTCCAGTGTGGGCTGCCTCCCACAGGAGACAGTCCTCCACAAACTTCTCCAGCATGAGTCCTTCCCATGGGCCAGTGTGGGTCCCCCCCATGGGGTGCCATCCTTCAGGAGCAGCCTGGTCCAGCACGGGCTGCCCCCCTGGGGTCACCAGTCCTGCCAGCAAACCTGCTCCAGCCTGGACTCCTCTCTCCACGGGCCACAGCTCCTGCCAGGAGCCTGCTCCAGCACGGGCTGCCCACGGAGTCACAGCTTCCTTCGGGCATCCCCCTGCTCCAGCATGGGGTCCTCCTTGGGCTGCAGGCGGATCTGCACCCCCCCGTGACCCCCCATGGCTGCAGAGCACAGCTGGCTGCACCACAGGCTGCTGGGAATCTCTGCTCTGGCACCTGGAGCATCTCCTCTTCTCCTTCCCCGCTGCCCTGGGGGGCTGCAGGGTTGTTGCTCGCACATATTCTCACTCTGCCTGTCCAGCTGCTGTTGTGCAGCACTTTTTCCCTTAAACATGTTACCCCAGAGGCACCACCACTGTCGCTGATGCGCTTGACCTCAGCCAGCAGCGGTCCTGTCTTGGAGCCTGCTGGCATTGGCTCTGTTGGACATAGGGGAAGCTTCTAGCAGCTTCTCACAGAAACGACGCATATAGCCCTCTGCCACCAAAACCTTTCCACGCCAGCCCCATACAGATTGTTGTTCCCAACACCAAGAAGCCTGATACATCGGTTTAAAGTCATTGAACTGTTGTAGCGTATGCCCTCTCCTTAATTCTTTGAACTTTTGTGGTGTTGTGGAAAGTTGGAGATAACTACAGATATAGAAAGGGTTACACCTGTTTGTAATCTGAATGTGAGCTGTGTCTGCTTTCACGTTAAAGAGTAATTCTGTTCTGCGTTGCCAGAGGAAGCATTCACCTACTCTGACTTTGTGTTGCAGACAACAGTGCAGTGTTCAGTCATTCTGCCAAAGCAGTAACAACCCGGATGGACCTCGAAGTTCGGGTGCTCACAAGGAAGAGTGGATCACTTTCGAACTTCCAGAGGTTATATCGTCTTCAAAAATGGTTACAACCATAAAAGAATGGAGTAAACGTTGACCGATAGTAACGTACAAGGCAGCTTTCATAATCTTTATCATTGTGCTTGATAACGCATAAGATGGCTGAAGTTAGATTTTGAGTGTTCTAGGCTTGGAACAGGTTTAATGTCAAGCTGGATCAGGCAGTGGCTGAAGGCAAAAGACAGTAGCGAGCTGTCGTCCTCTCTTCCGTGATACCTCTTAGTCGCTGGAAGAAAGGGAGGGCTCGCTAATGCTCTCTTGCCATTTCATAAAATAAGGTCTAAGAAAGCAGATTCACAGAGATGCACTTTGCTTTGCTATTTCTGCTTCCCATCTTTGCCTTCAGCAAGGGGAATGGTTACAGTTCACTTTGGAAACATACCGGGAAAGCTGAACAGTTTAAAAATTATACTATTTTTATACATTATCCATATTTTTTATTACAGTGGTTTTTTATTTCTGTGCTGAAAGACATGGTTTAATAATTGATGTGTATTAATTCATTAATTACAGCAGTTGTGTAATGAATGAATGTTCTCATTGAAACAAACAGGTGATGCCTAGGGCAGATTTGTGCCTGAAGATACACTTCTGTGATTTACAGGACTGTACAGAAACGTACTTCACTGCCAGTGTCCTGAACACTGCGCTGGCCTTTTGTCACTTCATGGTCTGAACAGGTCCGGTTTTACTTTCTGTTTTAAGTGACGAATGTGCTGGAGTGCTTCATTTCTTTTTTTAATACAAATTGATTTTGGTAATCTGCTGCTTCTTGTCTAGTAAATAAAACAAATGAAACCTGTGCTTCTCCAGACTGTGTGGAAACTGGGGGGGTTTGCATACTTCTGGTCGTTAGTGAGTGAACTTTGTCTGACGATGACTTTAGACATTCATGGCACAGGTTGGTGGTCATACCTTGTAAACACCACTTTTGGAAAGACCACTCTCAGGAAATGCTGTGCTGCTTGGAACTTAAGGTTCTGAGTCCCTGAAACAACAGGGGTTGCTGAGACAGAAGTGGATCGAAATGCAGTCTGATCAAGGAACATGAAAGGTACGGATTCTCACAGTAATGTGGAAAAAAAAATCCAGAGGAAAAGTGAGAAGAGCAGGTATGTAAGGTTTTTATCTCGCTATCTCGTTCTGTTATACCCAGCCTCCTGCCTTTCGATGTGGGTATATTCCCCCTAGCCAAACCAGTACAGGTGCTTTTCAGACGCTGGGGAAAACAAACAACTTTCCTTATTTCTTGGTGTTTTTTTTTAAAGAACTTAGATTGCAGGAGCAATCACAAAAGATAATTGCTGTGTTAGTTGTCCTGGTTTGTATACTGAGTACTAGCAGTGCTGAAGGGCGGTGTGGCGCAGAGCAGGGCCATAGTTACTGTTTCTTCTTACATGTTTCTGTTATGAACTCTTCAGATGCAGGGCTAGATGGTAACACCAGGTAAGGACAGGGAATTGGCTGGATGGCCGCATCCCAAGAGTCACACATAGTAGCTCAGTGTTCAAGTGGAAACCAGAGACAAGTCGTGTCCCCCAAGGGTCTGTCCTGGGACCAGTGCTATGGAGTATCTTCATTAGTGGTATAAAGTAGTGGGGTTGAGTTTGCAGATGACACCATCATGCAGGTGACATGCTTGAGGGATGGGATGCCATCCAGAGGGACCTGGACAAGCTGGAGAGGTGGGACTGTGTGAACCTTGTGAGGTTCAAGGCCAAGGGCAGGGTCCTGCACCTGGTTTGGGGCAACCCCCAGTATCAATTCAGGGTGGGTGATGAATGGATCGGGAACATCCCTGAGGAGAAGGGCTTGGGGGGCTGGGGGCGAGGGGCTGGCCAGGAGCCGGCCGTGTGCGCAGGAGCCCGGAAACCAACCGGATCCTGGGCTGAATCCAGAGCAGCGTGGCCAGGGGGACGAGGGAGGGGATTCTGCCCCTCTGCTCTGCTCTGGGGAGACCCCTCCTGCAGTTCTGCCTCCAGCTCGGGGGCCCCCAACAGCAGGAGGACACGGAGCTGTTGGAGCGAGGCCAGAGGAGGACACGGAGATGCTGCGAGGGCTGGAGCCCCTCTGCCATGGGGCCAGGCTGGGGGAGTTGGGGGGCTCAGCCTGGAGAAGGGAAGGCTCCGGGGAGACCTTAGAGCCCCTTCCAGTGCCTGGGGGGCTACAAGGGAGCTGGGGGGGCTTTCCAAGGGCAGGGAGTGACAGGACAAGGGGTAACGAGTTTAAACAGAAAGAGGGAGATGGAGATGGGCCATCAGGAAGGAATTCTTCATGGAGAGGGTGGGGGGCACTGGGACAGGTTGCCCAGAGAAGTTGTGGGTGCCCCATCCCTGGCAGTGTCCAAGGCCAGCCTGGATGAGGCTGGGAGCACCCTGGGCTATGGAAGGGGTCCCTGCCCATGGCAGGGGGTGGGACTGTGGAGGGCTTTGGGGTTTTTTCCCACCCAAACTGTTCTGTGATTCCATGATTCTATGAAGATGGATTAGAGCCATTGAAAGCCTAGTAAGGTATTAGCTATTGAAATTTAACCTTATGCTTTTCAAGCCTACTTCTCGTTCTTCAGTGGAATTCTCCCAAACTACGTCATTGATCAGTTATGGCCTGGGTGCTTTCAAGGCTTGTGGGGAAAGGAATCGCCCCTAGAGCTAGCAGGAAGTCAGTCTTTCAAGCTCCTGTGTGGGATTTCCCTTCGGAAAATAGAGAAATGGAGCTGGGAAACTGGGTATATTATAAATAAATGCTGAAAGCTTAATTTTCTTCCCCACTTATAGAGGGGAGACTGAATGGAAGTGAGCAATTGTAGGTAGCGCAGGTGCACGAGGCAGGAGCCATGCCAGTATTAGCCAAGGACTGGGACATACAGAATCGGTGGCCAACTGATTCCATGTAAAATTTTCCACTTGGCTCCAAAGGAAATGCCAGAGCTTGGAACTGCATGAAATGCCCAGATCCACACAGACCACAAGCGGAAGTGTCACTGCGGGGTGAGTTCAACATGCCAATAACAGACGCAAGAGGAAGACGTACACCCACTCACAGGAGCTTTTGTCCGACTGTCCCTCCAGTGGCATTCATCCTGCTTCGTCTCGGCGCATGTGTCGGAGGCAACGCATCTCCTTCCGCTTCGACTGAAGACACTGCTGGATCTGGGCCCGGGAGCATTCAGACCCCAACAGCCCTTGTCTGTATTCCAAGGCAGCACCCCACATGGACTCGTATCATGAGCGTTTGCTCTCTGCCCGCGGAGTTGCTACTGTGTCCTACCCTGCTGTTCCGTGTCTGCTGGGATGTTGTATTTTGTTCACCCCAGCTATGCAAGCCTTTTCAAGTCCCTTTCTCTTGGAGGAGATCTCTGTTTTGCTTGAAGCAGCCTCCAGCGTGTGTGTGTTAGCGCAATAGAGTACTGCAGGTTCAGCTACAGAACAGACCAGGCCATGAGGCAGGCCGTTAGATTCACCCTTTTTCTCCCTTTTCCATTTCCTCTAAATCATTCTGTGCAGCCTAGCGTCGATCTATCTTGATAACCTAAGACTGCCCACTCATATCTCGTTCTCACTTGGCTAACACTGCACGCGGTTTCATGCTAACATCCAAAGCATCTCTTAGCATCAGCACAGGTGGCGTGTGACATCAGAATTCAGTTTCTGTATTAATATTCAAAACAGACACGAGAGCAGTTGGGGTTCCCAGAACTGTAACCAGTAAGGGAGTATTTTGTTTATCAAAACCAGCTGAGTATCAGTAAGGGGAGAAATTAATTCAGGAGGTGCTCAGCGCTGGGCGGGATCAGCCCTCTAAGACGGAAACTCTGGCTTAACTGTTTTAACGACTGCTTCCTCTCCCCGCCCTCATCGCGGTGCTGACAAGCAGGACAGTGCAAGAGCATTGAAATCAACATTTCGTCGCCATTAACACTGAAATTGACATTTTGCAGAAGTTTGCACTTGTTTATTTCGGTAGTCGTCAAACTCTCCACCACCTTGGCAGCGAAGTGGCTCGGGCAACTTGTGGTGCAACGCCGTGCGTGACTAGGCATGCTTGGAAATACGTTTTCTGTCTGAACGTCGGGGGCGGCATAGGGAACACCCAGCTGCATGAATTTAGGAGATTACAAAGATTCCCATCTAGAATTATTCACAGGTATTGGGATCTTTCAACTTGTGGTAGTGCACCTTGTGTATTGATTGGGCTGCTGTTCCCCCGTCCCCCTACCCCTCCCTGTTGCTCACTTTGGTTCTGGCTCCCATACACATCAAACTCCTCTTTAGGTTCCATCAGTTCACAGAACCAGGAAGACCCCAACAGATGTAGTCCCTTCCCCAGGAATGGAACAGCTTCCACCATATTAGCAAGTGAAAACTAAGGACAGGGTGCAATGTGACGTCAGTGCCACGGGGCTGCGTGGCCAAGTGGCGGGGAAAGGGCTTTGCCTCACAGCACTGGTGAAAAACTGAAGTCTGCCACCTGCCCCACAACTGCGCTCCCAAGGAAACGCCTTTCCCTTGCAGCAGTCTTGCACTGGTTCTGGAACTATTTTGATGACAAAAACTTTAGGGTGAAAAAAACCAAATTGGACTTTGGATTGTCTGTTTTCTGCTAATTCCTGTGAGTGAACCATAGTCGTCGTTTAGTAGCCTGGCTCCTGGCACACAGGTGGCCAGCCGCATCTCTTGGTCTTTACTAAACTCTCTGGGAGAAAATAACACCAGTTTGGTGTTTTCTGCTGAAAGAGGGTAAAAAGATCCTGTTTAGGATCTTCACGTGACTCCCTATTATCCGTTGCCTTTCAGTTTTGTTCTCATGAAACCAAGCAGTAAGCGACAGCATGATTGCTCCTGTGATTGCCACTCCACGCATAGCCTGCTTCCAAAAACCGCGGGCGGGTACGAGTGACGCCGTGAAGGCTCGGACTCAGCCTGCTGCTCAGGGCAGAGCAAGATGGTCTCAGTAGCAATATCAGAAAACAGTGTTTTGAATTCATGTGGAATAAATCTGAGTGGAATCCTGAAGTTTCTCCATTTTTCAATTTTAACAGCATCTGTTTTTTCCCTGGCTCTGTAGGCTGGGGTCGCCTGTAAACCCTTGTCGGATGGCACGAAATGCAAAAGCAACTTCTGCGTGTAATGTCTGCGGACCGGCTTTCTGGGCTAGCCTGCTGGCAGGGTGTTCTTGGATGCGTACACCTCCCAGTGTTTTCCAGTGTCCTGCCTTGGGGCGAGCGTTCCGCAGGGAATCGGGTTTCTTCTGCGCGGCGCTTAGCATGAAATACAACATCAGAACAGTTGCCCTGCTACCAGTGAGCAGAACATTCACTGAAAACAACCACCAGGGAGGACATACGCAAACTCAGTACATTCACGGGCCGCCTTCGCTTGTGTGCTTCTGCGCGTCAGCTGGGGAAAAAACCGGGCCCTGCGAATCTGCAGAGTATCTGGGTGTCCCCAGTGTTGAATCCCAGTGCTTGAGGGAACAATGTGAGGGTTGTTTTAAAGAAAGAAGTGTTTTCTGCAAAATGTGTGGGCAAAATGTTCTGTCCCCAGATTTAGTGACCTGTGGAACCAAGAGTGACGCCTGGTGGAACGTACCTCGGGGGACACGTTTGGCTTTCCACGCTATGCTTCCTGTGCCGCAAGGAGGAAGGGATTTGACACCACGGAAATCTTTCCATTTCACCTTACAATCTGTGTTTTGTTGATTAGTGCTTTAGAGGAAGCAGCTTTGGTAAGGGCTTTCATCCACGGCGTGTGGAGGTTCTGAAATACATTCTGTGTGTTTTCATAGGGTGCTCAAACGTTGAACATCGTTCTTTCTCACCTACCTGAAAACAAGCCAGCAAGATGACCGAGTCGAAGGAAGGTGATGGTAGGAGTTGCTTTCCCCTTAAGATGCACGTGAGGAGGACAGTGGAATCAGCTCAGTCCTTGGACCCATGTTTGATACAAATTCTTCACTCTGTGATGTTACTAGCACCTTGGCTTGACTCTCAACTCCCCTCTGGCCCTGAGGCTGCTCAGGGCCTGAACTGAAAACGAATGTAGACAAACCCATAAAGTTAGCAGTGTTCAAACGCTTCGTCTCCAGGGGCAAGGCGTGCCCCCTCCCATGGCTTCCATCAAACAGGGTCCTCTGTCTAACCGCACATGCCGCTGGCCGCCAGCCGTGTGCACTGGACGCCTGCAGGGAGGAGCTTGGTTTTAGAAGACACACAGACCCATAGACCCAGGTTGGGGTGGGGTAGAGCTAAATGACCACTGCACATCCTTTCAGGCAGAGGCAGACTCTGACGTCTTTGTGTCCCCTTTCTCCAGGCACCTCTTCCCTGAGCTGCACCTCCCTCTTTTCCCCGTGCTCTGGACACCCTGTGCCCCTGCTCCATTCTCCCAGCTCTCAGCACGTCTGTTCTCTTATGTTTCTGCCCAGTCCACGCTGTGAACCACCATGCAGCGAAAAAGAGGCTTATCTTGGGACTTACCAAACTCTTCTAGCCCACCACCGTCACCTCCCCAGGTAGCGATGTTCAGAAATCACATGTAGGAGGCTGCTTCCTGAGAAGATCGACTACATCAGTGGCAGTCGAGCTGCCTAATTCGGCGGTCGGAAGTTGGGTGTTTTGAATACCACGACCTGAACTCCCAGTGTCTTGTGCTTTGCGGAAACCCTCTCCCTGGCTGCACAACCCTTGGCTGGAGCAGGAGGAGCAAACAGGGCTTGTCACAGGCTGCCCTCCATCCTAAGCTTACACTCGCTGCCACGAGCGACGCTGGGTCTAGTGGCAAGCACCCATCTACCTTTCTGTGAGGCAACCTGGCGCCTCTAGTTGCAAGGTGCTTGGGTTCCAACTCCTAAGGACCACCTCCCATTCTTCTTCCCCTTCTTGGGCTTTCTCCAGCACAGAAACACTTTTTTGGAAAGTGTTCTACCAAAAGCAGGTAGGTACTTGCAAGTACATGGTAACAGAGAGAAATGTGGAGAAAATTATCCGCTGGTCTGTGTTCCACAAAGAAAAAGAGTGTCCTGTCTTAACGTCTGTTCATACAGTATATTAAAGTAATCCTACTTCTTTTTCCTGTAGATCTGGGGGGAAAAAATGGTGAATTACTTCAGTGAGTGTCGCGTTAGAACGGATTGAGAGCTGATTTTTTAAAAAAGTAGTAATTTAGAACCACTAGGCAGATCATCCCTCAACTCAGCTGCCGGGAGCGATTGCCCCAGCGCAGCTCTTGCAAGACATGAAAGCCTTCGGAGGTGCTTTCTCCGGCACCGGGTCCATGGTTTACCTATCCCATGCTCTAATTCCTCGCTTTCTTCTATGAAGGCTCTGAGCATGTTCCTCCTGAGACTCGGGCTGCTCGAGGGCTGTTTTCTGCGTGAGTAGGCAGCGAGGTTAGTGTGTTTCCACACCTCTGGCCCAGGCAAGGTCAGGCGAGGACTTTCTTCCCCGAAATGCTTTTAGTTTTTCAGTTCTGGGAAAAGTTGGTGAAGTTTGGGTGTCGTGTTCTCAAAGCGTGAATGTTCAGCGTGTGTAACAACACCTGAGGGTATGTTTGTTAAAAAAACTTGGGAAGGACACCACAATGGGAATTTCCTGGTCTCGTTATCCAGACGCTGGGGTTCTCGGGCAGAAGGTGCTTTGTAGTGCACGGTGCTGCCAGCCCGTTCCCCAAAAAGTGAGCGTTTACGACAGAAAGAAGCGTCTACCTCAGTGTGATAAGCCTATCTTTTTAAGACTTGTTTTAGAGACAAGGAAGTCGTATTTTTTTTCCACAGAGGTTGGGCTGGGCACTTGGAGGGAAAACCTTTTTCGACGCTTTCCCAAGCAGTGCGAGTTCGTCCTTCGCTCCTGCTCCTGGTGGCAGCGGCGTCGCGCAGCCTCGTCCGTTCAGTCACGCACCGCATCTGCACCCACCTCCGACAGCACCGTGCCCAAACCCGTCCCAGAAACCCGTCACCCTCTTCGGATGACTTCTCCTGGAAGTTCTGGGCTTCGACAGCTCCGAGGCCAAAGCCCGTGGGAAAGTCACGCTCTTTCGGCGCGGCTGGGGACAGGCTGCGTGGAAACCCCGTGGCACCCGGTGTGGGGTGTCCATGGCTCTGGAGGGATTCCCCGGGGCTCTGGCCCTCCTTCCCGAGGGAAAGGGGCCTCCTGCGGCGGGCAGCCTGCGGGCAGGGCGGGGAGCCGAGGAGGCAGGGATGCTCCGCGCTGGGCTCCGCCTGGACGGGTGGGACCACCACCCGCCCTCCGGCCCGCGCAGCGCGGGGCTGAGCCGGGCTGCTGCCCGCGTGCCAGCCGGGGACGGGGCGGGGGGCGGGGAGAAAAACACATTCATCCCACCCGCCCCACACCGATTTGCTGACCCCTCTCCCGCCGGCCGCCAAACGCCCTCCGGGGCGGGGGTCCCTCTCGATTTGGGGCCCGAAGAGCTAGGAAATAACATGGTTTTTAAGGGAGAGTGGTATTTCCCCTCCCCCTTCTGTTTTAAAGAAACGAGCGGCAGAAAGCCGTTCCGTGGTAAACTGGGGACGAACCGATGGGGCACCGGGGGGCTCCTTCTGACCCCGCGGTCTGTGCCCTGAGCGCAGCGCGGGCTGCTAACCCCAGGGAACAAGCCCACCCACCTCCCTGCGCGACCCGGGGCGGGGGAGAACAGCCCCCGGGCTAAAGGCTCATCCCGCGGGGCGTGCGCGCCTCCGCAGGAAGAAAAACATTCGATTCCAACAAGATCGCGGGCACGTGACGGTACAATTGACCTTGCCCGTTGCTCTGTAAGGGTTTGGGGTTTTTTTAATTGAATAAGGAAACTAACGAGCTTCACGGATGCTTTTAACTCGAGCGCGTATGTGCGTGAATAACACACCGCGGCGCCTAAGCGGTGCGCGCGCACGTGTCCACGCGCGGACACAGAAAACGTAATCGGCAAACAAAGCCGGGATAAATAACACCGCCCGACACCGAGTAGTGCTGCGTGCAGGGCCGTTTAATAGCGGAACACAAGGGTCGGTTTGTTTGGGGTGTTTTCAGACAGCCTCTTCGATTTCATCACACGAGCGGTACCAACGCCGGGCAGACGATGGAAATCGACTCGGAAAACCAGGGGCAATGGGTGTGAAGGGATCAACATTTACAGCCCAGCTCGGGCATCTGTTCAGGTTTCCAAATATCTGCTTTAGACACCCGGAAAGCTTAAAAACACCCGGCTCGTTGCCAAGATCTTCTGAGTCCGCGGCGTACCTCCAAGTGTTAAAACTACCCGGTAACTGAACCCATCGGTGTCTCCCCACGAGACCCCTCTCCTGAATACGTGTAAACAAAACATTAATGGTCCTTCCCGAATCGTAACCTCCACCAGTGGTCAATTTTTGGAAGACTTCCCAAGTTCTTCACTGTGATGGAGAAGATCTCAAGGCTAATTAAATTCGGGAACGGGATGTCCAAGTTGTTCGCGATTTCTATATAAAAAGAATCCCAAGGTACCGCTAAACTGTAAAGCTGTCCAGGATCGTGCGGTAACGAACAGAATCGGTACCGTCGTGAATCGCATATCTGGCGGAGATCAGCCACGGGACGGTTCGGGGTGGAAGGGACCTTAAAGAGGAAGGCGGTGAGCAGCCAGCGGAGGGAAACCGAGCGCACCCACTGCTCGAAACCGCATCAATTTAACAATAAATGGAGCAAGGGAAAACGACCAATTCCGTTTAAGTGTTTGGTTTGCTTGTTTCGGGGTTTCTTCCCCGGAGCATCGGAGAACCGTTTGCTGCTCGTCCTGCGCGTTCCGGGGAGCCCGCGGCGGGGGGAGGACCAGGAGCGTCCCCCGCAGCCGCGTTTTGCTCCTTTCCGCTTTCCTCTGGGAAAAATCAGCAACACGCGTCGCCTCGCAGAAGGGGGACACGGGGTGCCCGGGATATGCGGGAAGAGCTCTGGGGCGCGGGCACAGGGGAAGACCCCTCACCCCCCTTCCGGAGCCACCGCCAGCCGTGAGCGCTCGCTGGGTCCCTCGACGGCGGGGGCGAGGGGGTCTCGGCGGGGGAGGGCTGCCGCCGGGGCTTGGGGCGCTGCGGCGGGGTGGGGCGGAGCGGACAGCGGGGCGGGACGGGTAGGTCAGGGCGCAGCCCCCTCCTCATCCATCCCGGCTGCCGGGGCGGCGGCGGGCAGGGGGGGCGGGTGCCGCAGGTACCGGGCCACCGGTCCGTGCGGGCCCCCCGCCGCCACGTCGAGGGGGAGGCGGCCGAGGCCGTCGGGCAGGTCGAGGCGCGCCCCGGCGCGGTGCAGCGCCGCCAGCGTCTCCAGGAACCCGGCGCGGGCGGCGTCGTGCGCCGGGCGGCAGCCGGTGCGCGGGTCGGGGCGGTTGGGGTCGGCCCCGCGCTGCAGCAGCAGCTCGGCCACCCTGGGGCTGCCCAGCATCATCACCTGCGGGGAGAGACAGCGTCAGCGCCCGCGGAGCACCGCGGAGGCGGGGGGCTGGGGTGGCTTTGGGGCATAATTGCCCTGTGGCAATTGTAGCTGTGACCTGCGTAAAATGCGCGGGGCTGCGCGCCATGATCCTGCGGGTCCCTTCCAGCCTGAGGTGCTCTGTGACAAATTAAAGTATCGGGTAGGGTGCGTGTCGCTTCACGACCGGGCACTGCGTGCGCACGTGTGCTGCTCCACACCTCGTACCAACGTAGGGTACTGCTGGTGTGTGTCTGCATTTCTATAGACACACACGTGTGTGCACACACTCCTGTCTGGGTTTCCCCCCTCCTGAGCTCTGCATCCAGCCGCTTCCCTCAGCTCCGGGTCAACCTGTGCTGCGTCTCACAGGAGCAAGGGAAGCGCCCACGGGTAGGGCACGACGCGTTCCTGCTGCACCCTCATGCCACTCGCTGCGGCTGAACCAAGTGCAGAAACTCCTGGCAAGGTCTGGTCACGCACGACCGAACCAAAAAAAAAAAAAAAAAAAACTAAAAAACCCCACCCCAAAACACAAAGAAAACCAACAAACCAAAACCAACAAACAAATAAATAGAAGAAAATGACACTTGGGGGTTTGCTCCCCGCATTCTCCCGGTCGTTTTCAATGCATTTTTAACCTCCTTAAATGAAACCTTGACACTGTACAACATTCCTTGAGATTACAGGTTTTCTCATCATTTTCTTTCTCGAGAGAATTTGGTTACAGACTACCAATATTTAGTTCTATGTATAAATGCATAAATGCTTACAAATGTCACCATTTATAAATTCCTGTAGAGGTTAAGTTTTTCAGAAACACAGAGACCACATGTCAGCGTCAGCCATTTTGCAAAGTGCTGGTGGGGGAAACAGGACAGAAATGAGGGGAGGAAAGAGAAAAATTACACCAGTTTGGAGACCCTCTTCATCTGGAATTGAAACCTTCCACAGAAAGAAAACGAATAATTTTCTCAGCGCCTGTCTCAGCAGCTTCCTTCAGAAAAATATTTCCTTTCCCACGTAAAGTGCCAGGGCCGAGATGGCTGTGCAGCTCCGCTGGTGAATCATTAAATGTATCTCTGCAAACGACAGCTTGGGAGAACCTTTCCATGAACCACACAACCCCAGCTTCAATCAGGGTACGTTAATCGTTCAGCGAGCCTTTAAAAACTTGCAGCCCGAATACGTCGAGTAATCTAACACACTGCTTGCTCGCGACGCGCCTGGAGAGCCACTTCACACCGGTGCTTACAGAATTGAGCTGCACACCACCGCCACTGATGAGCAGTGAATAGTAAAAGCACCAATAATAAGAGCGATGGCTGCTGGTAAGTGCCCGGTTTCAAGTCACAGTTTCTCGTCAGTGACCTTCTCTGCGCCGATTTCACGGCAGCACTAAAGCTCCAGTAAGGGACCCTGCTTCGATTTCACCGGGGGAAAAGACCCATTAAACCTGTATTTAAACCCAACAGGACAAGTTGCTGCGAGCGCAGACAAACCCCTGAACCCACCTGGAAGCGGATTTTGCTGTCCCCCTTCCCCCTTCCCCTACCCTCTCGCGGAATTCGTTTGCTGCCCGCGGTGCCCCCCGCACCCCGTCCAGGATCTGCGGGAGGGCGAGCGTTCAGGGAAGTGCCCGCCCGTCTTCAGGCAGCTGCGCGGAGCCCGGATGCCATAACAACAATAAAAATTCGTTCAAAACCCGAAATCCACCCAAATCCAGGTCCCGTCACCCCCACCCCGCGGTGCTCCGTACCTGGAGCGGGGTCCTCCCGAAGGAGTTGGTCCCGTTGGGATCCGCGCCCGCCTCCAGGAGCTTCCGCACCTCCTCGCGGTCCCCGCGGGCGGCTGCGCTGCACAGCCGGTCCCCGGAGCCGTCGCCCCGGTGGGGCTCCTCCATCTCCCCCCGCCGGCCCGAGCAGCACGGCCGCCCCTGGCTTGCCGCCTCCCCTGGCCGGGGACCCGACGCCGCCGGCTCCTCCTCCCCGAGGGCAGGGGCCGCTCCCCGCCCCACCCCCACCTCGGGGCACTGAGGGGGGGGGAGCGGCGGAGGACCGCGGGGGTGCCGGCAGCCTGATCCCCAAGATGACAGCTCGCCGCGGGGGAGCGCGATTTCACGTCCCACCCCCCCATCCCCATCCCCCGAGGGCGTGGGGAGGGTCCCGCGGCTCTGCATCCCTCCGGTGCGAGACAAGGAAGGGGATGGGGGCTGAGGCCCTGCGCCCCCTCCCCACATTGAGCGGGGGGCTGGGGAGAACTTCACCCCCAAACGGCCTCTTGGGGCTGCCCCGGGTGGCCGCAGCGGCCACGGCCGGGCCAGGTGGGACGCGCCCCCCCCTTATCTTGGGGCGGGGGGGCGGTCAGCAGAGCCTTCCCAAAGCATTGAAGGACTCCTGTGCGAGGGAAGGATTTGGCTTC